>OY728152.1:1272236206-1273509056 GCA_963277665.1 Viscum album
GAAATTCGTCTTCTTCACATCCTCATCTCGTACTTTGAGCAGGCGATAGCCTGGTCGGAGGTCTATCTTCGAGAACCACTGTGCTCCCTTCAGGTGATCAAAGTGGTCGTCAATCCTCGGAAGTGGGTACTTGTTCTTCACGGTCACTTGATTCAGGAGCCAGTAGTCAACAAAAAGCCTCAAGCTTCCATCTATCTTCTTGGCGAACAAAATTGGGGCTGACCATGGAGAAACACTGGGCTGAATGAACCCTTTCCCCTGTAAGTCCTCTAGTTGTACCCGCAGCTCACGAAGATCCGTGGGAGCCATCCAATATGCGGGTGTAGATATCGGTGTTTTCCTGGGGTACAATTCAATGTAAAACTCCACCTCTTTGTGAAGAGGTAGACAGGAAACATCATCAAGGAATACATTTGTGTACTGGTCCACCACTATAGGATAACTCAGATTATCCACATCAATTGCTCTGAGGGTATGACTAGCCAAATAATGAGTGATAGGCTGCAATCTCCTTTAGGTAAGTCCATCCTATGATACAAAGACTCCCTTATCACCGATTAAGGTAAACTTGGTCCCATCGATGCGCACATACTGCACATGGAGCCTAATACAGTCTATTTGAGCATGGAATATAGATAACCAGTACATACCCAAGATGACGTCGTAAGGCCTCGATGACGCTACTAGGAGATCCTAGCAGAAGCTCCCGCATCCTAGAGTAAGCTCGCACTGCTGGCACCAGGGCGTTACCATCGAATCCTCTCTCATAGGAGTCTTTATCCATAAGGATCGAGCAAACAACTCTGTTGAAATCTCTAAGCTCAGAATGATTTCATTGGTAATAAAAGAATGATTGTAACCTATGTCTATAAGTACAGTAGGTAAAGTGGAGTAGACAGAGATCATACCTCGTATCACCTCCAGAGAGCCGTGATCATAGGCCTCAGCTACCTGTAGATGAGATTTCCCCTATCCTCCTACTCCATGTGGTTGAGGTGGACCGCCTGTCAGTGGTGGTGGTAACATATCAAATCGCTGCCCAGCGCCAGCTGCATGGCCAGCTCCTCTGCCATGTCTGCATGCTCCCTGCGGACCTCCTTGTTCGAACCTCAGTCTTTGCCTCAGCGGTCCTTTGACTATCTGTTGATCATCCATACAGCAGGTCAAACAATCAGGATCCATATGACA
The DNA here is from genome assembly GCA_963277665.1 of Viscum album. Classification (NCBI taxonomy): domain Eukaryota; kingdom Viridiplantae; phylum Streptophyta; class Magnoliopsida; order Santalales; family Viscaceae; genus Viscum; species Viscum album. The sequence continues at coordinate 1,272,237,395 of OY728152.1, forward strand.
CTACCATCCGGATGCGTAACACTGCATGTTCCTCATATGACTGGCTCTGTCTCGGGTGCCCCGCACAAATGACCATGAATCATGTGGTCATCCAACTGTAGTCCTGGTCCTCATAGACCTCAGTGACATCGATCTATTTCCAGTTGTAGAAGACTCCTCTACGTGATGTTTGGTGGTGGTTCTCACTGCTGGTGTCTTCTCATCAAAGAAACTCTCCACTAAGAGGGCTCTCTCTAACACCCCTGCCTCCATTGGGATGCTAAGAGAAATCATTGAATCCCTGATCTCCTGCCTGAGTCCTTGCTCAAAGGTCTGGGCCCAAAAGAATGGGTCTTTCACCATATGTTTGGAGTAGAATGAGTGTTTAGTGAACCTCATTGAGTATTGAGCTACAATCTTGCTGCCCTGCTACAGATGAAGAAGCTCTTGTATGCGCATTGTGTTAAGAGTCTCTAGGAAAAACCCTGCCCGAAACAGGCCCTCAAAGTCTTCCCAGAGAAGCATCACCTTGTCGTGAACTTGCATTCTCAAGCTCCACTATTTGCATGGTGCTGCCTGATGAAGACTGGTGGTATGGATCACCATGAAATTGGTTGGAGTCCCTACTAGTTAGAAGCCTCTCACCATGGCATCCATCCAATTTTCAGCCGCATGTGGGTCCATCTCTCCTATGAACCAGGGTGCCCTCTGGCACTGGAACCCCTACAACGCGCTCATGCAGTGTGCACCCTCTACTGCTGGGGCTGGGGGCATTGGTGGACCAATGGGTAATGGTACCGCCGGTGCCTCTGTTGGTGCCTCTACTGGAAGAGGGCCCTGCATCGAGGCCTCGTCACTCAGTGGGCTATCAGTGTGTACTATATCCAAAACCCTACCTGTCTGTCTGCGTGGAGGCATCCTGAAAAGAAACAGGTGTGCCACGGTCAATAAGTTATACCCGGTGAGCTGACTCTAAGAGATCACAACGAAAACACTTGAGAAACCCACAGGCAATCAGTGTTTTCTAGCACTAAGTCAGAAATCAGAAGTCAGGGTCCTAGTGTATGGATACGCCAGCCACTGCACTAACACTGGGTTCCCTAAACTCATAACCAAAATCGCTACACATAGAACTATTATCATTAGAAGAAATCACATAGTCCTATGTTTGATGGTATAACCAACTCCTCTGATACCAATTTTCCATGACCCGTCCCCCAGGGCCCATACCGTGACAACCCCAAGCCCAACTTCCATAGGCCAGAGGCTGGCGACTAGCACCGAAAGGTGTATTCCCTAAAATCGGGAAGGAATTTCCTTTATAACCTGAAAACACACGTAACTATGAACACATAAAGATAAGAACACAAGGTAAATGTATAGAAAAAAGAGTGTGTAAAGTAAAAAAGGGGCTGGAATACAAGCCCAACAGTAAAAGTAGAAGTACAACTGAAATACAATAAAACTGAAGAAAATGATAGGCACCTACTGGGTCGTCCTCTGAGGTTCCTACCTGAAGGGGTGGTATAGATCACCTCCTCGGCACTCTACGTCCTCCCATCTCCTCTACGTACTATCACGCCATATGGACCACCTCCGGGCCTCGTCTAGCCCTGGTACCCTCAGCCTCGATCAGCGCTGTCTATCGTCTGCACCAAACACAACAAGGTACGGGAATATCCCGTGTAGGGGTGAGTATAAAAATACTCAGAAGGGGGCCCAAGACCCCAAGGTCTCACAAAATCCAACAAGGATAAACCACAAGGCATGAAATCAACTGACAAACCAACTTATGTATATGCCCATACATATACCTAAGTTATCATGTATACCCTTCTCAAACATGAGGAAAACCTAGAGTCCAACTCAAACCCCTAAGATCAACTGTTACATAAAGGAAAGAATACCACGAAGGTAAGTACCACACAGGTAAGCCACACAGAAGAATACCACCAAGTTATTTACATAAAGGAAAGTACAACAAGGTACAGACTCATCTCACACCAGGTATAAATTAGGTACAGTAGTAGATATGATTATGTGTAACTACTGAATCATCTTACTTTGTCATGAGGCACTATTGTTGACCCACACAGGATCGCTTTGTGCTGACCCACATAAGATTTCTAGGTGCTGACCCACATAGGATCGCTCGGTGCTAATGCACACAGGATCGCTCGGTGCTGACCCAAATAGGATCACTCGGTGCTGAGCCACATTGGATTGCTAGGTGTTGACCCACACTGGATCTCTATTCATTCATCACGTCATCGACAGCTACTGGGTTCTAGTACTAAGCTTGCTCGTCTCCCGAAGGGTCCTCTCCTGAAGCCACTAGTAGATACTTCAACTTCCACGAAGTCCCACGATGAAGTATCTCAAAGGACCGCCACATCATAGGGTTCTCAATGCAACATACGATGCGTCAATAGGACACCTAGTCTCTATATTATTATCTTTTTTTCCCAATGGCCCGGTTGGATTCGTGCTCGATCCAACCTGACTATTCCCCTACTTTATCCAAAACATTAGTGGGGTTTACCAAAGGGTCCTTCTCACTCCATGGTTTACAGTTCCATTGGAGATTTGTTAAATGAACATCTAACGCCGAAGTTATGGCAAAAAGGTCATAAATGGGTTGAAGTGGATCCAGGTATGGTCCAACCCGATCGGACTGACTTGGCATTGGCTGTCCCGTTTTTGGTTGACCTGGCCCAACCCACTGCGTCCGGACCGGCCCGTGGTGTGGACCGGCCTGGCAGCCCGACCTGGACGGCGCGAGGCAGCGTAATGGTCACGAGGTCCGCGAAGACCGCTGGAGCCACGGGGGTCGCGGGGGCTATGGGGTGGCACAATGGTCAATGAGGTGGAGAAGCTGTGGGGTGGAAAAGAGGGCTACAGGGTCGGTGTGAGGTCGCGGGGGCTGCTGGGCCGCAGGATTGTGAGGCCATAGGGTTCGGGCAGCCACGGGGCTATGAGGTCGCGTGGTGATGGAGGTCCCGGCTAGCGGAGGCCGCTGTCACCTTTTTCGTGACTAGTGGGGGTGTTGTTCTCCATTCTCATGCCCTGCCGAAGTTGGTTTCCATCCTCCTCCATCACGAAGAACACAACATTCAAGAAGAATGGTGGAGGGGATGCGCCATGTTTGTTTGGCCCGCTCCCCCTGTGTTAGAGCGATAGCAAGCAGCTCAACCAAATCATGAATGAATAACATCAAACCCTACAACCTCCCTTAATTATTATTCCCAAACCTACCAATGAAATCATCCGCGGATCAACTAATTAGAGATTTGATCCACGTTCTTTGTTTTGGAAGGGAAGAACATGGGAAAATAAAATCATACACAACTAAACCCCTACATAGATTGTTTGTAGACGTTGGTGCGAGAGGGAAGTTAAATAATGCGAAGAGGGTTCCAACGATCATGGATTTTGAAACCACACTTTGATGTCAGGCTCGTACGCCATCCTCTTCATTGATTTTCAAAGAACGTTCTTCGATGGAGATCTTCATTGGAGAACTTCCTCCCACCAAGGAACTTATTTTCCAACAAAAAATCCACCCAAAAAAAGAGATTCCAGTATAATTAAATTATGTGGATTAATTCTGTTCTTATGTTGTCATAATTAATTGCCTCATTTAATTATACCACACTGGCAAAATTAATTGGCCTAATTAATGAATGGTGTTGGAAAAATTTAAAGTAAGGGAGTTGAGAGGGTTTCTCTCATTAAAGGGGGTACGGGTGGTCCTTGCCTCTAAACTCTAAAGGGGGATTTTAGGATCAGTGGTCCCCACCTCTGAACATCTACTTGGGAGGTTTAGGCTTTGGTGGTCCCCACCACCATAACCCATGTTTAGGGGTTTCAACAAAAAAAATAAAAAAGTTAACATTTTTATTTATTTCATTCATTCACAAAAAACACAAAAATTATCTCCCACTCTTGACCCAATGGGGTTGAGGTGAAGGTAACTTTAAGTGAATATCGACACTGCGAGTTCAACGGTGCCTTCAGATTTCAATTTCGAGCACCGATTCAATAGTTAGAATAACCCGCTCGGACATTTACTGAACGTACCTGAAAAAAAGTTTCGAAATACATTCTGAGAACTCGAGGCCTTAGAATCACCATCCGAAAATTTTTGCGGACTTGTAAAATTCCCATATATTTAAATAATATTACATGGGAATTCTGGGTCTTTAAAATTGAAAAGAACTACATTTTAATTCAAAATTTCTTTTTCATCTAATTTATTTATATAGATAGATTGTCCCTTTAATTGGATTTAATGTTTAATTATATTAGTTTCTTATAATTTAATATAATTTTGTTTATTATAAACAATTTCATATTGAAATTGAATAGAAAAACTATGTCAACTTTTGAACATTTTACTTAAAAAACATGTTTCCTCATTCCAACAACGATATTAATTATAAATTAAAATTTTACACTTCTGGGAATTGAATTTACAAAAACTAACAAACATTATTGTATTAATTTTGAAAATTTTAGTCCAATAGGATCAACCTTATTTTGATGAACAATATCTTTAGTATTTTATTTACCATGGTTAAAAGTTAAATCAGGTAAATAATGGAAAAATAATATTATAATAATATAAAACTACCGTAAATCTTGTCCTAATCTTATAATATGAGTAATATACAATCTAGAAAATAATTGGGTTGAAATATTTTCCATTTAATGCCACTTGGGTGTGATTATGAAATTAATAACATTTTATTGAACGTAAAAATAAAAATATTATAAACATGTCTATTATTACTAAAAAATTAATATAGTGTTATATAAGTGATATATTTGTGTATAAGTATTTGTTACAAATCTAAATATATTACCTTCATCATTAATAATTTATTTATAATTTTTAGGGAATAAATAATCATATATAATTATGGCAAAATGATGATGTGATAATAAATATTTTTATTGAAGAATCAAATAAACAATATTAATGATATTAAAATAAATATAATTTAAAATATTTTGTTTCCATACACAAATTTTCTAGGTGAATATGACATGTTATAAGTATATTAAAAAAATAGATTTTATCTCTCTATTTTTATTTTATTTAAATTCAATTAATTTAATTGTGTCAAAATAGAGAAAATTAATATTTTATAAAAACAATAATTTTATAAGTTTTTTTAAAATCCTAAAAAATAATAAAATTACAGCATTGGTATAATAAGGTCTAAAAGTTCTTATTTTTTAAAATAATGGGGAATTTTCCCCATATAAGTAAAATTTATCACCACTTAATATTTAAAATACTATTACTACAATTAAATTTAAAAGAGAAAATTTATGGTTAAACTGAAAAGATAAGGTTTAAAACAAACTCAATACCTGTCTAAAAATTATGTGTATAAGAGGATGTAAAACAATAATAATATTATATTATTCATAACATGTGTTGGAGAAATTTGGATTAAAAAAATAATTTATATTAATTTAATATTTTAAGAGTTTCTAAGGGTGCCCTTCCCCTCTCCTATAAAAAGGTTCCCATTATTCTCTAATACGTGTACGTAAAACCCCATTTTATTAGGACAAGAATGACTAAAAAGAATTCCTATAATCCCTTTTCATATTATTGAGGCCATATTTTTGTCATAACACCCTTATTATAGTTGTTGATGTGTTCATAGAAAGTGATCAACTGAAGAAGAGGTATCATTTTCTTTAAGTAATTCTATTTTATTTCTTCTTCCAATTACTTGAAAATATTATTATTAAAAATTAAATGACAATTATAGTATCCTAAATATACTGAGATGGTATTATTTTAATACCATCACCTAAATCCATCTCCACATCCATTAAATGTGAAAGAAATTAATGGTTCATATGTACGTGTGAACTATCACCTCCACGACCCGATCTAATTTATATTCCATTGACATCTACCATGACTTATTAAAATAATGTAATAAATGTTTTTATATGTTATTAATCATATATTTATCATTGAAAAAGAATAATATTTCAATTATTTTCTAACTTTCCATTCACATAAAAATGATAACATCGTTCATGCATACGTGTGAATTATCACCTCCACGAAGCGTTATAAATCAGTTTTATTAACCACATCACTTTATATATATATATATATAAGTATATTTAAATGGTTATTATTATTTTAATAATATTATGATCATTATTTAAATATTGAATAACAATTTCTTTATTTCCATAACAATCAATGAAAAATTGAAATGTTACTCGTGCGTATATACAGCCTACCATCTCCATGATTAAAACATTGTTCATTTTCCATTCCATAAATTAATGGTTTGATTTAAAAACTATAATTGATGTGTAAAAGTGATTATTATGTCATGAATGTTATTCTAGATATGATTTCCTAAATACCACATCAACTATTGACATCAATCCCAGATGATTTTCGACTCAAGTACCGAATATCCACAAAACATCCAATATGAACTTAAATAATTATGTAATTTCTATAACATGGTAATAGGTGATATAAAAGGAATAATAAACATTAATAACATTATCAAGAATGTATAAATTAACCAAAGTTTATTATTCATATATATAATGATTTTATGAGATGATTCATACTCAAGGTAAGGGTTTTCATCTCAATCTCCTTCCATTGAGACTTATTTTGATAATATACACCACGTTATATTATACGGTGTACTGTAAACCACATTGAATTTTAATTTCATTAAAAGTTTTCAAAAAGGAATATTATTCTATGTTTATTTTTACTAAATAAAAAAGGAATATTTTTTTAATGTATGCGGTGACAACGACATTTCCTCCACCATGACCATTATTTGATATTTTTATTCCTCTATAAGCCGTAATGTTTTAAGAAAAATACCATATTAAATTTTCATGTATTTTGGTATTGAAAATGGTTTTGAGAAGATATTTATTTTATATATTTATTGAAATTATATCTTTTGATTTCAATGTGGAAATTTAATTTTTCTGTTATGGTTGTTTTATGTTTTATGATTATGTTATGGTTCTTGGGAATTATTTATGTATATGAGTGGTTTCATAATAAATTGAGGGTTGGTGAGCCAATGATAGCACGAAAATGTGTTTTTCAATGGGACTATGTTAAATGATAAGGTATCTCATAGAAAATTTTGGGAATATACTATGATGTGTATTCCAAATGTATCCTTGAAGGTTAATCCCTAGGTAGCTGTGAAAGCTAAAATGTAAATATGGTATTGATGCCACCAGTTACCTTTATGATTTAGGATTTCATTGAATTTTTTAGGAATATTATGATAACATGAGGTGTTTAAAATAGATTATGTTTTATGAGCCAAAATTAAGATTTCATGGGTTTATAAGTATTCATAGACTAATGTTTAATTTCCTTATCTTATTTCCATTACTAATCTTTTTGTGCTCATATCATTTTTTTAAAATTATTTCATAGGTTGTACAGATGGGTCGAATAATTGTTTATGTAAAGATGAATTTTATGAATTTTTTCCTCAAGAAAAATATATTATTTTTTATTTTAAAGAGTTTCAATTTGTGAAAAATGGATAGTGAGTAGAGGTGTCTACATTGTAATATTTTAGTTCTTATGTAATAGTTATGGCCTAATTCTCTAAAACTACAAACCTGAAAGTATATTCTAGGTGAATTATTAATTTAACTCAAGACTATATAATTTTTAATGCTTGGACCTTCTAAGTACTACATAGTCAACTATTGTCCTAGAAAATAAAATAATTTTACAGACATTGTATGTGTAAAGGATCTAAATGTTTTATCATTAATGATAATTGAGAAGGATTTGATCTTCATTGATGTAAAAAGGGTTTACATGTGCATAATAAAGAATATAAAACCAATAATCCTTTAGAAAGTTACTTCTCAGCCATCCCTTATGGGGAAGATAAAGGATGCTAAAAGAGAATATCTGAAAATTTAGAGAAATGTAGAATCATTTAGAAAAAGTAACGTTAGTGTTCATAATTCATGATGGAGTGGTACTATATTGGTCCCAACTATGGGTACCATAAAATCCTGAGTCAAAGAATGATTTTTTGGATGATGAACATAGATTGACCTTCTCCATCAGCCCAAGGATCCCAAAGATGTATTGAGATCTCTATGTGTACTCTTGGGGGGACAATATAAAGAAGGTTATTATGGAATATAATTTAGGGTATCTTGTATGTCAGCGAGTGAAGGTTGAAATAAAAAAAATATAATGGGATGATGCAACCATTTCCCATAACAACATGGAAATATGAATTAATAACCATGTAATTTTCCATTTCCCTTATGAATACATCATGAAGAAATAATTCTATATGGATTTTGGTGGACGATCTTTCGAAGACTGCTCACTTCAGTGAAATTTGAGAGGAATTCCCACCCGATAAACATACATGAATATAAATTATAGAAGATATTAGGATACTTGTATAACCATTATAAATTGTATCTGATCGAGATCTTTGATTTACCTCTACATTTTGGTAGAGTCTCCCACACTCTCTTAATACTGAGTTGTACCTCAGAACTACATATAACCATCAAAATGATATCCAATCTGAGAAAACTATATATACACATTTGGGTTCTTTGAGAGAATGTTTGTTGATCTTTAGAGGAGGATGGGATCAACATCTTCCTCTAGTCTAGTTCTCATATAATAATATTTTCCACTCAATCATCCAAATTGATCCCTAATAAGTACATTATGGAAAGTGGTGAACAACACCTTCTTTCTAGGATAAAGTTAATGAACTCAAACTTCTATGTCTTGAAATAGTATAGGAAATGGTGGAAATGGTCAAGATCATTCATCAGCACATCAGGGCTGCTCAGAGTTGATAGAATAGTTATGATGGTAATCGCCAATTGTACCAATAATTTGAGGTTGGTGATATGGTATTCCTATATATATCTCCATAGAATAAATTAATGAGAATTAGAAAGAGGAGAAACCTTAGTCCAGGATACATCATTCCCTTTGAGATCCTTGAATGCGTGGGAGCGATGGCCTATGGAATAACACTTACACCTAACCTATATCAAGTATATGATTTGTTCCATGTATCCCTCTTTGGTAAGTACATTATAGAACCATCACAAGTACAAAATACAAATTGGAATCAATAGTGAATGATCTTTCATAAGATATCATTGAGTGATTTTATTAGATCCCAAATATAAAGATCAATGAAATAAGAAAATACACATGGTCAAATTTCTATAGATAAAAAACAAGTTTAAAGAAGAGATGTGGGAACACAAGGGGGTGGTGAAGCATAATTACTGAAATTTGTTTTAGGGAATAAAATGAAAATATTGAGGGTGAAATTTCTAAATCGGGGTAATAATTTAATGACTTGAACTATTATAAATAATATTTTTTTTGATTGAATTAAATTCCCTATTGTATATAATGGTTAGAGAAAACACATGAAATTATTTGTTTATATTATATCATATTATAATTGAAAAACCACTATAAATAATTAACATTGAAAAAAATATTATTTGAATAGTTAGAATGAGATTAGTATAAATATAGGGTTATGATAAATCCAAATCATAAAGAATAAAGAAGCAATGCACTCAACCAGATTCACCATAACCTATGAAGCCCATTTATCGAATCTTCCAATGGATATAACATCTTTGGGATTTTCCATTGACCGATAAAAATCATATATTCAATAACTAAATAACATGTGTAACAATTTACAGGATAAGTTCAAGATCATCGAGATTGCGTCTCAAACCATGTATGTCGAACTATCTCTTGAAAATATCAAAAATGGGAAACTTACCATTATGAATTTTTTTGGTGTAAGAAAGGGATATAAATAAAGGCCATAAAAATATTAATATTTATATTGAATTTAATAATAAATATATTTACTTCCTATTTTCATTACATAGTAAATGTTAATTATTTTTAATACAATAAAACACAAATTGTATTTTTTTTATAATTTTTAGTTAAAATTAAGATATTCATTTTCAAGGAATTCATGAATGACAATAATAAATTATATATTAATAAAATAAAAAAATTTAACAATTTTTATTAAATATAAATGATACAATAATTTTTATGAAGTCAAATGTAATTTTTATAAGGGAACAATGATTCTTATTGTCCAAAATCCAACATTTCTCAAAAAATATTGATTATTATTTTTAAAGAGAAAAATCATATATTAAAAATTATTTGGATAGAATAAATATTTTCTTTGGAATAATAACATTAAAATTATCCCACAGTTATTTTTTGATATTTTTCTGAGGTAGTCGAATTTTATGGTTAAAATTTCTTATAGTATAAATATATGATGTGTATTATTACATCATAATTACCAAAAAGTGATTTAATAAATTATATAAAGGGTATCTACACCAAAATATATGTTTCCCATGATAAATTTTATTTTAATAGGTTATTTAATTAATTTTATAAAGCTTTTAAGAATCCTCCAAAGCCTATATTACATTTTAAGTTTTCCAAATCAATTCTTAATAAACACAACTCTCTTCCACATCACTAAGGGTGATATTTTATTGAGTTAAGACCATTAAATTATTATCTAATTAAAACCAATACTTTTTGGTAGAAACCTTCGACCCACACTATTTGATTTTTTTTGGTTTTTGTTACTTTATAATATAGACTCTAAAACCTAATTTGGAGAAATAATAAATAACTCCCCTATCTTTTCTTATTTATACCCACCCAATATTCAATTACACATCAATTAGAAACTTTAGAGCAAGTCCTTACTCTACCCTCAAATATCTACATTCCCCCTAATGTTCCCCCAATCTCTCATGAAGTTCCTATCAATCTTTTGGATTCACCCTCTCAATTTAAGGTATTTCCCAATCTTCTTTTCCATTCAAGCACCTTATTTTAGTTAGCCTGTTAAACCACAATTGGTTATTTTTTCATGAATTATTAAATATATTTATAGTATGAAATTTATTTCCCAAAAATTATAGATTTTTTATTCCCTCTCATTATACCATTTATCAATGTTGTTACTATGCCATAATTTAGTAAGGGATCCACTCTTTCTCCCCTTTATTCATGCACCTTATTTTTTTAATTAATTTTGTTTTCAATATCCTAATTTTGGGATATCATTTTACATATCACTATTACTTAAATTTTTATATCCAAAGGATGATATACCACTTTCACTCTCACTAAACCATTTTATGAATATATATGTATAATCATTATACTGCTAAAATTTCATTTCAATTTTTCTGGCCAAATGATAGCATCATTAATATCCACACCCATTTCCACTCAATGGTATTCACCTAGATGTAACTATACTTAATTTTTTGGGTAATTAATTTTATATAACCCACACTCCTTGATTTTAACTTTAAAATTTATGAAATTCATCCTTGTGTTGTATAATCTATGTGGGACACTTATGTCTGTACATGATATGAAAGTGACAATTGTTCCCTAAATTATATAACACACTATTAAATTTAGTAATATATCAGTCTCATGAGATATCATTTATGTGATTAGGCATTAAACCTGATCCATTATGGAACTTTTTCCAGCATGTTATGATTTCTTGAATATTATCCTTGACCTATGTTTATTATGTCATGTTTAATGGTTTCCACTTCCCTTATAGAATTTATGTTATCATATTATAACATGAATCAATATTCATATTTATTTTCCTCACTTATTTTATGTTCTATTAAAATTACCATTGTGTAACATGGAGTAATTTTTTCATGTTATAATTTTTTGATTCCCATGATGGGATTTATAGCTCACCCCTTTCTTATGTATATCCCTAGGTTATCCCATTAATTTTTAATAAATATATAATTTTATGATTATGTTAAGGAATTTTTCAATAATATATATGTATCACCCATTTTTAAGTTGTATTGTAATGTACCTAATTTCCCAAAGACACTAGACTTATATAACTCTATGGTTTTATTATGTTTATTCCTATGTAATAAATCATGAAATAATGTGTAAAAAAGATATGGGTTGTCATAGATTTCCTTCATCCTTTGATTAGATGATGGAATGAGAAGGAAATGTTTTTCTAAGCGTGTCAGCAAAAACGTTCCCCTTTCTAGGGATGTAGGTTATGTAAATGTCAAACATATAAAGGTAATCCACTCATTACCTCTACCTAAGGTTCAATTATTTCTATGAGAAGATATATCTTAGACCCTTATGATCAAAATATATTGTGAACCTCTCCCCAAGAATGTAGTGTCACCAACACTTAAGAGAATGAATAACAATTGGAATATTGACATCAAGATTGAGATAATTCATTTAATTTTTTCAAAAGATTAATAGAGTCATATTCAAATATATGACCTTCCTACATTATCACACATCCCAAAACATAAGCAAGATAATCACAATATACCATATATCCCTACCCATTTTCTTATAAAATCAATATAGGAGATGAGGTCAGATGTCATTTCAACTCACATAAGGTAGTGTGAAATTTTTTGTACCACAAAAAATTACCCCTTTCATAGTAAGTGTTATAAATGTTGATACTTTTATTGATATGTTTTTAAAAACTCCATATTAATAACTAGATAAATCAAAGAAGATTTATATTTCAGAGACATTACATGGATCCTCTTAAGACATGAAATCCTTAACCTTCTTAAGAACAACTAAGATACCATGTTTCAAGACCGCATGTCCAATAAAATTTGATTCCAAAATCAATAAGTCATAATTTTATTACTTAGCATAAAGATAGATATTACTCACAAATCCGAAAACTAATTTTATATTATGTTCATAATTTTACTTATATTTTGAATAAATTATTATATCATTAAAAAATACTATAATAAATGTGTTGATAAATAAGTGGATTATTCGATTCATCAAATCCCTAAAAACTATTGGAGTGTTATTTTGGAAAAATGGAATCATAAGGTATTAAATGTGTTCATACCTAATATTAAAAGTTTTATTTGGGAAATATGACTTCCTAACTCTGAGTTGGTGATGACAAAGCTATAATTTGATCTTTAGGAATCGTTTTTCACCATTTAAATGATAACAAATGTCATCAATATGGGGTATAGTATATTAATTCATAAACATAATCTGATGAAGCTTCTAATAATCGAGAAAAACATAAAGGGTTTTTTAGTCTTCTTGGAAAAAGTACAGTAGATTCCTAAGGTGATACACTAGGATAAATAAAACCCTATTTCATTAAATCATAAAATTGAATATTCAACACTTTCAATTTATTCACCTCTATATAATAGAAATTAACAAAGATCTATTGAGTTATATTCACTAGATTTATTGAAAATCCACCTCACTTTTGTAATGGATGACTAGTGAAGTCATTAGGGACTACATTGGAAAAATATGTTACCACCAAAAGAAGATCAAAACTAGAGGAATCATTCCAAAATATGAATAGAAAAATATATAACAGACTACTTAATTATATATGAGGTGGTCTTTTGGGCTATACATCAGATAGCACTCACCTTGAAACACCTAAGATATCCCATCAGGGAAGTGAAGGATACCTCCTGATGGTAAAAATAAAATTTGACCAAATTGGAAACAAAATAATCCATCATAATGAAAAATTTAATGAGATCTAAGTTGATAAATATAAATTTCCAGACTAACACAACATCGGAGATCTATAAAGAACATGAAGGGAATCAAAATACCTTCTCGTTTTTCTTCCCAAGAGGTGTTTGTTTCTCCATAACGAACTAATGGAGTTCCATTAGATATTTTAAAATATCCAAAAAATAGGTCGATATAAAGGTATAAGAGGAACTTGTATCAAAATGAGTGGGTTATTTAGATGGTGCAATAAATGTAGTACCTATAACTATTGTGGAACCCATGTAAAACCCCATTAAAAACTCCCCAATTACATTAATATTCTTCCATCTAGAGTCTTATGGTTGGATCTCTATTGAAGAATAATCTTATGACAACATTGTAGTTCCATTGGGTGCTAATTTACTAGATCCATTACTAGGGGTAGATAGATCCTAACAAAACCTTTTCAAATAAACTCAAAAAACACATGAACTATAGATATTTATACTTACATGGTAACAATACATAGTGTTCCCTTACATTCATTAGTATTATCAAGACAAAAAGAATATTGATAGCTACTACAAATGTTGTGAAGGAATCCCTCTATAAGGAACTTCCACCCCCACCTCTATGAGCCTCGTGCCACTTACTCTTCATTATATATGGTCATGTAAAGTTTCCACTGAGTGGGGGAGGAAGTCCAACCAAACCCAAAATGACCACTATATCCATTTATTAAATCATCACTATATCCACTACCTCTTTATAGGTTACCATATTTTCTATAAAGACTATAGAATTCATGTTCGAAAACAACAACATCTAGAATCTCTGAGCTTTTAGCTTTTCATTTATCACAACCTTGGGAGAAAAAAGAACAAAATCTATAGAATGATCAACATAATATTTCACAAAGAGATTAATCAAGTGAATGGGTAGAAACTCCATATACTTAACCCTTGTCATGGATTCTAGACTTACCTGATGAACAAAGATCATATTTAAGTATTCCACTCTAAGAATTTATATTTATTCACCTTGAACAAAACATCACACCACCTCTTTCTAGACCCCTAAATCTTGAAAGTACCCTAACAGTTTCAGAATTCTATAATAATTATATAATCTGATCAATCTTATCCAACCTTCCCTCCAAATTGTGTACGATATTTCCCCCATAAATAGATTGATTCTTCTTTGTGTGGAAATTTTTTAGATCAATAATTATCTCTTCTTACTCTAGCTTGTGCCTCCCTAACCTGTGTTTGTGAAAGGGGTACATTTTATCCAACCATAACAACATCCCATATTATAGCCTTAATAGGGTTCAGATCTATCATGGGGTTTCCTCATTGAGCTCCAGTTACATCACCCTCATGGGGAATATGAGGAAATATTCTCAGTTTCATTATACTATATACATTAATTCTTAAAGACTATCAGAAAATAAATAAATCTCAATTTGAATCAATAAAATATATGAAATTACTGACATTAGATCAAAACCCAAAATAAACATATGTAACACTCTAAGATGTTTGGAATTTTTTTTCAAATGAATTTAATATTTTACATATTTTACATTACATTCCACACAAAGTATAGGTCTCATTACACACAACACTGAGTTAAAACAAAAACATGGTAAAATGTTAAAATATTATTATTTAATATGATAGTTATCACTTATCTATTTGAATAATGTGTATGAATAGTAGTATCTAAATTATGAAAATATATTCTTTATGAAAAAATTAATATTACCTCAACAAATTAAAGAAACAGATTTTAATGAATTAATTTAATTTAATTCTTATTTTATACATTATATAAAATATTTAACATTCTTCTAATACTTTTTCTAGACAATATATAAGATTAAATCTAATTTTATGGTCACAAATTATATTTTTCTAAAAAGAAGTTTTATTGCCTTTTGAAAATTTAAATTTAAGATAATATTTGAATCTTTTAATAAATTTATTTTTCAACATAAATTTCATATTTTTAATCATAATTTTAATATTATCTTAAGGTTTATTTTTTAGAATTTTCTCATATGATAAATATTTTTATTTATAGTGAAAAATACCAATTTTTTATGAAATGTCATTAATTTTAAACTTTTTGAAACATAAAAATAATTTAATGAAACTTTTAAGTGAAAAAAAGTTAAATTTTATATCTAAAAATCCAATTTAGGTCATTTAAATCATTTTTATGTTGAATTTTTTATAAAATATTTTTAAACTTTTGGACATTTCTCCTTGAAAAAACACTTTTGCATCGACTATGAGTTATTAATTTTAAAATAAATTTTAAAACATCGATGAATGTAATTTATAAAAATTGATTTAATATATGTAATAAGAATAATTTATATTATATAATAATTGTAACTTAATTTTTTAACATAATGAATAATAAAAACTGTAAAAATTATTTACTATGGTGAAGTTAAAAATAGGGTTATCAGGGGGTTAAGCCATAAAGATAAAGGTTTAAAATGAATCAAAAACATATTCAACACAAATTGTAAATAAATATTTATACTATATCTCTTATAGGTAGGATAATTTACCATTTTTATCCTCTTTGTATGTGAAAAACTATGTTGCAACTGGTTATTTTCAAAAATTACAATTGTATCACTCACCTCAATTGTAAAAGACACCCCTCCTCTTAAAACTTCAAAAAACCTATTTTTCATAACATTACAACCCAAATAACTTCCTTAAATCCATAATAACAAATTTTAATCCTTATTTTGGACATAAATCTTATGTATTAATACTTTTTGTCCAAACGAAAAGAATTTTTCCGAAGAAGAGGTTGCATCCCGAATAAAGCATTTTATTTTATTTATTCCTCTACCTATGTAAATTTATATTAAAACATGATGATATAAAAAACTATTATATTATATATTATGATATTATATTATGTAGATTTCATAACCAAAATCCTTCTCCTCTTCCTTCAAATGGGTTATGAAATCATCATTCATGTGTATGGTGGACTATTGTCTCACGAACTGATGTTATTTTTTTTCAATAACCACCTCTAACATATGGATATAATGATAGATTTATTATCTATATATATCATTTATGTTATTATTATGATTCTACAATTATTATATCACATGTTCCTTCTTACTTTCCATTCTTTGGGAATAATATAGCAACATTTGTGTGTTCAACGGACAATCACCTCACAAAGAGATGTGATTCATTTATGCATCACATGAAAGTTAATAAGGATGTTTTTAATGATAATATGATATTTATATATAATAAAAATAATTATAAAATTATAAAATATTATTTAACTTTCTATATTTCTTTTCTTTGGGAAAAAGGAAGCAGTGTTCATGCATATGTATGGCATGTCATCTCCATTTATATTGTATTTATTTTTCTATATATAAATTTAATATACCACTTTAAATAAATGTATAATAAATATATATGATATTTATATCATGGTTAAAATTATGGATATTGTTGAATCATAATCACATTAATAGTAAAAAATAACAAATTAAAAAATACTTAAAAAACAAAGCAGTTATTTCTGGAAATGTGACTTTAACATGGAATTGTGAATTAACGTATAATAAAAGGACATAACTAAATAATATAATATTATATATATATGGTTATTAAATCGATTTATAATATTATTATATTTATTAAACAATATTATTGAACATATTTAGAGGAAGTTGAGACTTAGGGAAGGGTGTCTCAGCCTCACATTTGTTTCTAGTGAGACAGAAGCAATGTTCAACACATGTTTCTTTTATGTGATATATATAATTACCATAAATTTATTTTATTATTATTATAGATAAAATTTTGGTGATTTAAATATAAATTTTAATATGTCTCTTTCATGGGGTTATAGTTCAAAAGTTACCAAACCGGTAAGGTATTTTTATCTCAAATTGCCTTCACTGGGACATAAGTTATGTGATGCACCTATATTATTATATTAGGTATATATACTAACCATTTAACATGTTATATGACAAATATCATTATTTTCATGATATTTTAGGTTTCATTTAATTTTAATATATCATGGAGATTATAATTCAATGTTACCAAAGTAGTATGCTTTTTATGTTACAATCTTACTGTTTATCAGGATTGTTTTTTATTATAATTTGTATAATGATGAGTTATTATGATATATATATATATATATTAATAATATCGAAAATTTTATTCTCTTATGAATATTTCATGATAATGTACGTTTTCTCTTTCATTTTCATCTCTATATTTACTTAAAATTTAAAAAAAATGTTTTTAATAAAAATCATATTTATTTATCTCTTTTTTCAAAAACCATTTTTATTATAAAATCATTGTTTATAAATAAAAATAAATATTTTTTATAATTTATCAAATTATTTATTAAATAAAATTTTACTCAGGTTTTATTTTTCAATAAAAAATAAAAGCAATCTTCATATCATTTTCCAAACAATGCATGTTGGCTTTAACTGAAAATGTGAAAGAAATATTTGTTTTAACTTGTAAGAAATGAAGTTAATTTCCCTTACTATTGCCCATTATTTTATTTGAATAATCCCTTATTATTTTTCAAGATTATTTTCAAATTAAATTATTTTCAAAATGTTTTTTATTTTAAATTGTGTTTCTAAAATTGGAAAGGATATTTTCTATAAGAAATGTATTTAATGATTTTAAAATATTCCTTTACAAGTTCTCAAGTTTATTTTAAAAGAAAAGGATTTCCAAAATATTTTATGACTTTTTATTTTTAAAAATTTACTTTTCAATGAAATGTTATTTTTATCAAGAAATGCTTTGTGTTATCTTTCGAAATCATTTTCTATATAAGATGGAAACTTTTGATGTTACTTATGGCTTACTGGGGATATAACATGAGGATATCAATTTTATTCTTTATTTGGATGTATTATGTTTTTGATAAATATATTTTTTTGAAATACATTACATTTCCACTATTTTAACAATAACAAAATGCTTTTAAAACCCACTTATTTTTCCATGGGTCATGCTTTTATGTAATGATTAAATTTTTATGAAACCAATTTCTTCTAAATAGGTTATTTTATAATGAAATTTTTATAAATAACCTTTTTTATTTCTTGGATTATGATATAATTAATTTTTTATGATCTCATGGAACATATATGTTTGATTTTCATTATGCCTGAAGGCCTTCATTTTTTTATTGATTGATAGATAAAACACCTTTCAAGGGATGAGGTGGAACCCTTTTACATGCTCGTAGGCCATATAAGAACCAATGCCTGTAGGCACAAACATACCAAACAACCCAGACTAACAACTTGGAACTGCTCCTCCCCAACATCTTCATCTTTGAAATCAGCTCTTCACCTCCGTATGTTTGTTCGGCTAGGCATTCACATGCATGCACAGGATTTTCCCGATGGCAGGTTCCATACCCTCTCATTCTTGCAATCCGTTTAGCTCCCGCTGTGGTGAAAGCTCTTTTGCTCATCCTCCTTGTAGAGCTTGTTTCCTTGTAGTTTTGGTCTGGTTTGTATCTGCAGGTGACCCGAAGTCCATATGGATAGCCTGAAGGCCCAACTGACCCGAAGGCCTAGGTGCCCGAAGGCCAATGAAGGACTAGGGGACCAAATATGATGCCTAATGGCCCAAACAGGGGCATATTCCCAGCTGCTATAGTGCCAAACAGTGCCAAACAGTGTCTACTACAGTACTGCTACAGTTCCCCGCTACAGTTCCTGCTACAGTACTGTTACAGTACTGCTACTGTACTGCTACAGTACCCGGAAATCCTACCTCCACCTAGTTTTGATCCCTGGTCGCTTGGATGCACCATCAGAGACCTTGCCAACCGGGCTAAGGCTCATGTGCATTTTCATTATGTAGAAGCGGTTATGTTATAACCATGGACTGTGGTGTTAGTAAATCCAAGGACATTGGTTGCATTATAACTAAAGATGGGTGGTTAGTATATCACAATCTATTTTACTGGGAAAAGATTTAAATCTCATAAGATAATAATTGTAACAACTTTGATGGGATGATACACGATGGGAAATAGGTGATACCTAATCCACAATGGGGAACAACTGCATCTTAATATGCAATGGGAAACAGGTGATAAGACTTGGTCCACTATGTTGATGGTATTGGTATTTAACCTTGAAATATGTAAAGTATTTCTATAAATATTATTGTGAAATAATGTTTTAGGATTCCATTATGCTTCATGATTTATTTATGATGATTCCTCACTTTTATGGCCCATGATTTCAAAAATGATAATGTTTTATTCCATGAATCTTTTATGGTCTATGACAGGTTTTGTATGAACTTCATAAGTTATTTTCATGATCACATACTATTATTATTATCTTATACATTCATATGAAATTAGATTGATGTCTCTTATTTTTACCCTTAATAATAATTGGATCTATCCCTTTCTTTTATTCCCTTCCCTGGGCTATGAAAAAAGGTTTCAGTGGGGTATGCCTGAGAGGGGTACTTGGTGAGAAAATATTTGTGGGTGATATTGATGATCCCTCACAAAATATGAATATTGTGTACCTATTATTCAAGGTCACTATAACATTCTGATCCTCAGGCGTGTAATTGTCTAATTTAATGAAAGTTCATCTAAATAGATGTAATATCTATATTTGAAAATCCTGGATCTCTATAGTTTGTATCCAATAAAATCTTTAATTATACTTTAGAAACTAGGATGATAAATATTTTTTAAAATCCCTGGGGGTATTTCTAAAGATATTTAATTGGAAGAGTCTAAGTACAAGTCTAACGATGAGTCAAAATATAAGAAAATGTACTGTAATTTTGGTAAAGGATAGAGTAAGTTTTTTCTAAGAAATTATATCCATATTTGGATACTACAAGAGGTTGTCCCTATAGAAAAAATGTACATTGGGTTGAAAAATATGAAAATTCACACTTGTCTAGAATCAATCATCACCTATAACATGATAATGGGTCTTAATGCACACCTTTTTAACACTTCTAGGGATATGATTTGGAAATTCAAAAACACATTATAAACCATCACAAAGGATTTAAATAATTACCATGAATAGCCTAGGATAAACCCAAGGTTTCAAAGATTGAAAATAATGTTTCATGATTTAGAAATCTTATAAGTGATTTTGATTATTTATGTGGTTCTACAATATGATTATTATTTCTCACAATGTGTTTTGGTTTTAGTCAATAAAGATAACTATAAAGAAATGGATCAATGCCTAATATGATATAAATTTTTTTTATGACTAACCACATAGGATGAAAACTGGAGTAAATGATTTTGTGATTATGCCTAATTAGTTATAATGATATATGATTAACAACATTCACTTTAACTAACTGTGAGACTCACCAAAGAATAGAGGTATATAATTCGTTGAGAGTTTGGGTGGTGGATACCATAGAGTAAAGAAGATTCATTTTTCTATATGTCAATAATGTGGGAAGAATCACCCAAGTGGATGCCTTATAGGAACATGTAGTTATTTTTAGTGTGGAAAATAATGATATAAAGAATGTAATTATAGTTGAAAAATGAAATATTTGGTTAATAACATGGATAATAATAATGGTTTCCCTATGATATAATTGACAATTGAATATTTAAAATAATTAAAATTCATGAATTTTTTAAATCAATGACCTAAAAGGAAAGATCATAAAAATAATCATCATGGCGGTATGAGTAACGGTTATACTATTTATAATGAGGAGACTAAAATTACATATAAAAGGTTTGGGTTGTTCTAACAGTATTGCATATGTTAAATTGTTTGAAGCATGATTAAATTTAGGATGATTAATGTTAAGACATGAAACATATTTCACATTGTTGGAAATATGTATTATGGAATAAGATAATTAATACCAGTTAATGGTTCGAGAAGGAAGTGACTTGATTGGAAAGTTTATTTATTATAATTTAATAATTGTGTTATATGAATTGTGAATTATATAAGTATTTTATAGTATAAGTTTTTAATTTGGTATTTTTATAAATATGTTGAATGGTACCGATGACCTGGAAAAGTTATTTAATGGAAAGGTCAAATTTGGGTTAAAGGAAGATAACCCTTAATATGTTCCTGATGTTAAGAAAATAGAGATTCGTTTAGATAAAGAGATTATTAATCTGAATAAATTAAATTTGAAAGTATTTATGACCTTGAAACAAATTAGTTATTTTTTACATTGTAGTTTATGTTATCATTGATGGAGTTTAAAACTTTATTTGATTTTTGGAATATATTCAATAATTTTCAGTTTTATTCATGGAATTGGGAATTATGTATGTTTTAATTAATGTTTTATGGTATGTTTTTACCATGATTCAAGAAATTATTTGATTAATATATTCACGTATATGGTATGTGACAATCAAGAGATACTTTTTGATATTTTGGTGATTAATGTTAAGTTGATTTTGAGAAATTTAGTGACCTTCATTTTAAATTTTTTAAGGGTTATAAGGTTAACCTTTTATATAATGATTTAAGTTTTATTTTTGATGAGGTTTTAAATATTAATGTTATAACATACAATTTAATTTATAGAAAAACCCTTATTTAATATTAATTTTTGATTTTTTTGTGAAAAAATTGTTTTTCAGTAAAAATAACATAAAATTTTATTTAATGGATTTGTGTAATGTTAAAACCCTAGTAAAAACTTTTCAATATTCTATGAAATATTTTTGGATTTTTTTACTATGTTACTGTGAGATTGAGATTCTCGTAGAGACTCGACATAGAAAAAATGAAAAAATGAAATATATTATATTACATGGATGTGTTTTTTCAAGAAAAAAATATTAATATCTCCATAACGGTGCATCGTATGAGAAATATGAGACCAATTTTAGGTCTAAAATGATTGGTTTACCATAGATGTGATAAATAATTTGAGTGTTAGATGTTTAGAAATATCACACGCACGGATAACTTATTTAGTATTATTTTTATATATTTTTATGAAAATAATTAAATAACTCTCATATAGGGAATCAAATAAGAAATATAATATCATTGTTAAGCCTAGGATGTAGTGTTCAACCTAGGTTGTATATAATACTTTTTTGCATCAGGTATTTGGTTACCTCACTCAATATATAAGGTTCCACCTCAACCAAATAAAAAAAAAGATTTTATCCAAAATTAATAAAAATACATGATATCCTTTGGGCATTTCGGAGTAATTATTTCTTTTAAGAAAAAAAATTATATATGTAATCACATTTTCTAAATTAATGATTCATATATTGTCATGCATATATATTTATTGGTAGGTTATGTTATAATACTGATATTAATACTTCTTCCACATAATTATAATTATGCGGTTAAACATTTATTCACATTTTAGTATATAATTAAAGTAATTCATCAAATATTTTATATTGGTTTAATGACATAAATTTAATAATAAAAATAATATATTATTATTATTATTATTATAAAATTGTTAAAAAATTGGAGTGAGTATATATATTATATTTATATTTATGAGAATCATATATATGTATATATGTGGGGGGGTTATATATTTATTTTATATATATATTTGTGTTAAATAGATAGATAATATATATATATATAATATTTTGAAATATAAATTAAATGGGTGATTTAATTTTTTTTAAAGGATTTTTTAATTTAGAAAAAAATTTGTATGAGGTTGTATGGGTGGCACTTGAATTTGTGAGAGAGGATGTAATAAGTGTTAGATATTTTTTGGGAAAAATAAATAAATAATTTAAATATTTAAAATTATAAATGGTTGAAGGGGGTGTACCTACCTCCTATTCCTTTTCCCCATCAAACCAAACTCCTTTCAGGTATCACTCAACTCTACCTCCCTATCGATTTTTTATTTAGATTTTATTTAATTTTATTATTTTATTATTTCATCCTGATGTATTTCTTCAATATTTTATCCAATATTCATCGGATTGATGCACTTCTAGTTTCATTGGATTCGTCTTGATGAGAATAAATTTTGTCTAATTTTGTTTGAAAGGTGGAAAGGTATGTTTTTCATATTTAAATTAACCCATTTTTACTATGTTTTAAATATAAATGAATAATACACACGATCATCAAAATATAATTCATTGAAATCACAAAAGTATAATTCGGTCAAAATAACAAAATATAATTAGGAATTTTTATTAAATGATAATTTCTCAAAATTATCGATCATTAATTAATAATAAAATTTATCAAAAGATAAAAAGTAAAAATTTATCAAAAGAGAACTGTCAAATGATAATTTCAACAAATTATCAAGGCATAATTGAGTGATATTATTAGAAGAAAACAATATAAAATTATCAATTAATAGTTTATATAAATTTATTATGAGATAATTATCAAGGGGTAATTTATGTAAATGATCAAATGAAAATTTCAGGATTTATCAAAAGATAATTTCATGAAATTAATCAATATAGTTATAATATGGTAAAAACATATTTTCACTAGATTATACAAATACTGTTATAAATAGATAATTCTACTAAATTATCAATGGATAATTTATATTATCAAATTAAATTTATTTAATTATAAAGGATTATAAGTAAGTAGAATTATTGGAATATAATTATAAAAATTATCCAAGGCTAATTACAAGAAAAAGAATCAAGTGATAAACATATTAAATTAATAGAAAATAATTATGAAATATTCAAGGATAATTTTATGGTTTTACAAAAGAATAATTATAAGGAATACAATAAGTGATCTCAAATTAATTTTTTGATATAAATTATTGATTTTAGATTGAAAATTAGTCTTAAGGATAATATTGTGAGAATGTGTCTATAATGATGTTTTGAAAATTATCTAGGAGAGAGAATGTTTCTTTTCTTGGGATATTTTTTTATTTTTTGAAATAAAATAATTAATTTTGGTTCTAGGAACTCTTGAAGAATCTTGAAATTTGGCGTGTTGATGTTTATGATAATAAATATGTGAGTAGGTGTTCTTGCGTGTTAAGGTTTTCACTCCATCTATCAAACCACACATAGTGGTTTATCTATGCCTTAACATCATAGAATCTTGAGGTAGGAAGTTTATAGCCCTTATGGTCCTTGTATATATGTATTTATCATTATATGATGTTTATTCAATACTAACCCATGATTTTTTTGAGATGCATGTGGTTGTGTGAGTATTCATGGTCTTACTGGTTTATATGTTATTATCATGACTTTTATTTTTTTGTGGCTTATCATTCCATTCTAAGACATATATTGTTTGTATGTTTCATGGAATCTTGAATTGTACTAAAATTTCTAAGATACTTTGGTGGATCCTTGAGGTTTGGTGTACACAATTATCCAACCTTACACAGACCTAACATCCTTAAAGGTGGATGTGGCTATCCTTAAAGAGGGTAAATTGAAGTGTTAAGAAAGAATTCATGGAGATACAGAGGTGGATCCCTATGGCTGAGATTTATGTGGTTTTAATGTCCTAAAATATGGGTGTGACAAGACCTTTTTATGGGAATGAATAAGTGGATAGTTACCCAACCTAAAACAGTCCTATCATCTTTAAAGGAGGGTGTGGCAGTCCATGTTGAGGGGAAAACATTGTGTGTTTTTTGAAGATACCGAACTAAGGTTGAAGTTGTTTAAAGGTTATGTGGTTCTTGTATTGACCATAAGAAATGTGAAATATTCATGCGACAACCACTGGAAGGGTGGGATATGATATTTACATGGCGAAACAAGTGATGTTCATTTGAAAACCACTAGTTGGGTGGGGTGAGCTTGGGTACCTTGATATAGGTATGAGACTTCTTGATATCCTTACGTGAAATAATCCAAAGTAGGTGGGGTTGGGGTTCATGGAGGCTTGTTCAGTGCATGATAACTCAGCACATGTTTTTTATTGAGCATTATTTATGTACTAATATACATTTTTATATACATTGTGAACTTATGGAAAGCATTCATCTAGTGGTGTCCTACTGAGCCTTGTACTCTCACCCTACTCAGTCATTTTGATGTACTTATATTTTTTATGACTAGAGATCCATTGAATTGAAAGGACCCTAGGGTGGATGGCTATGAATTGGAGCATGGAGCTGATGTAGACTATGGTAGACACTAGACGACCCCTTAGATGTTTTTTATTTACATTTAATTTTGTTATCTACTCCTTTCCTCTGGACAGGATTACCACTTTGAGATATCTTATATGTATGTAATTTAATCAGTTCACATATTTACTAAAGTTTTTTATTATTTTGTATTGATTATTATTGATCATATGATACGATGATGAGTCTATAGTCTCACCACATACAGAAATAGACCCCTGCTACTATTTTCAAGACTCTTGCATATGGAGATGCACGCGTGATGCCATGTGACCATTCCAGTCAAACCCAGTGGTTTTTATAGGGATGTTATAAAATGGATTTATAGGATTAGGATTCACTAACTTTTTATCTCTTTACCTTGGGATGGGATAGTGTAGGAAGGTGACAGGATGATTGGGACTTGGGTATGAGAATGATTCCAGTGTCTATCTAGTACAATATAGTGGACCTCTGAGTTTCCGTAAATGTGAAATTTTATTTTTTTGTTATCATTTATTGAATTCACATCAGGTGATACAAATGATTTTGATATATGATTTTGAGTATGAACATGAATCATGAATAGGAAGGCTAGATTACATTCAATATATATATTTATATATATATAACTTTTTTTATACTACATGGTAGTTATAAAATTAAATTTATTGATTCATTCTATTTGCTGTGAATACTTTATTTATTTTGTGATATATCAATGTTTTCATGCCATAATAATATATCAATGTAGGAATTAATTACTTATACTAGGAATACTATTGATTTATTATATATATACATATATGATAACTATGACTAACATGCAGGGATGAAGACCATGATTAGTATTAAGAGGTGTATATCTTAGTGCGATGGCAGACTCCTAGGAAATCCTTGTGTGATACCATAGACTGGTTTGGACTTATTATGTTCCTAATGTCCTACATGATGCTGATATGTAGCTATGGAGACATTTTTCATGAACGTTATATGTGGTATCCTAGTATATCTCTATTCCACCACCCATAGTGTAGGATGACTCTCCCAAGCATGCCCCTATTCCAACATAGATGATCAATGATACAGAACATATTCATCTAGTTCTATTTCAGATAGTTCTTGTTAAACATGGAGTCACTCAATACACTTTGATTGGACATGATCATGATTTTCATCTTTAGCATCCATTGTCATTAC
Organism: Viscum album; assembly: GCA_963277665.1. Taxonomy (NCBI): domain Eukaryota; kingdom Viridiplantae; phylum Streptophyta; class Magnoliopsida; order Santalales; family Viscaceae; genus Viscum; species Viscum album. The sequence continues at coordinate 1,272,264,374 of OY728152.1, forward strand.
ATTGTATGGGTAGCCCACAAGATTCATAGAATTGGATGGATTTCATTAATAGTAACTTTGAGCTTGTCTACGTTATTGAGTAAAAACATTTAATTTTGGAAACTTTCATATTCCTAGGACCTTCTAAGAGATGCTGGACTACCATGAGTCTATCTAGGAGATGAGAGGGGCTTACTTTGATGACCATTGAGGATCTATTTCTTGAATAATACATACTGGACATGATGATGTTAGATCGTTCCCTGGAATTCATGGAGTTATGATATGGCTCTAGGACTATATCTGCATACTTTGTTAATTTTACATATTTTCTTTTATTTGCTTCTTTATTGTCTAGAAATAGGGAATAAAAGACATAAAAATTTGAGATAATACTTTTGACCAAGGCTGAAATTTTTTGGTTAGAGGATTTTACCTGATGACAAACTCATAGGTTCTTTGTGAGGACCTACCATTGAGAAGGGGTTGAATAAAGATAAGGAAGAAGGATTACATTCAGATCATGGTAGGCAAGTTAATGAGTTTTAGATTATTTCCATAATAGATCCTTTTGATATTAGATGGAGAAAGATGGAAAAGGAGTTTTATAGCGACAAATAGTTTCGTCACAGATGAACTTATTCAATACCCTCTATGGGAGATAGGTGTTGCAACTGTAGCCCATGGGGGAATTATAACATCACTTTTAGGAAGATAGAAATGTGCTTCCATCAATGAGGCAAGGATAGTTATCTTCAATGGTTTTGATCAAAGGCTTCCAAAATGAGTTATAGGAGGTCAGGACAGACTGGGAGTGGAGGATCCCGGTGGAGGATATAGACTTCAGTGATGAAGATGACTCAGAAGAGTTGAAAACATGGATATGGAGATTGGGAAGGCTACGTCTATGTATTGGATCAACCTCTAACATATAGATATGAGTAACTTATTATTATATGATGTAAAATCTTCAATACATCTTTTTGACAATAATAATTGTTTAAAATTGGTGTTTTGTTAGATCAAATAGCTATGTCTAGAATTGATTTTAAAAATTAGATTTTTCTTCCCTAACATACCTTTCTTTAAACACATGGTTGTGCGCTGATGTGAAACTCTAATATATAAGAGAGTGGTATTAAATGTTTCCATTAGTGATAGATTCATATGGGACTTAGCTATGATTGATCACAGCATACCACCCTTTTAAATATGGATTTTCCAAGTGGACTATATGCATACTAGAGGATATGTGTTGATCTTGCATCTGGGACTTCAATAGAGCATTTAAAGAACATATAACCATATCACCTTAAGAGGCTCCATACATTCAATCAAATCAACTAGACACAAATTCCAAAAAAACATGAAAATATATGATTCATTATCCCCACCATGATAGCCAAATTTACAATATATTAAGGTCTCAATCATGAATTAAACATAATATTCATGCATATGACTATTTTAATGAAACAAAAACACTAAAAAATTATACATTTTGACTAATGAACTAATTTTCTTACTAAAATTTATTATAAATTCTTTAAAAATCCTCACATGTCCCTAAAATTAAACTCTATTAGAATGAACTGATGCTAATATATCATTTACTAACATTATAGTAAGTAAACTCCCTAATACCACCATAAATAGTCTAGTTGATAGTGACTAGCACTATGATATCAATGAATATACTATAAGGAATTACCTCTAAATATTACCTTGAATCTAATATCACACAACATCAACAAACAAAATATAAATGAACAATCAACCATGTAATACAAAACAGGAATATATATTACAAATACCTCAATATTACAACACTTAGAAATCAAATTAATCATCACATTCAAATAATACATCCTGAATAGATATAAGCCAAAATAAAAAAGAAACAATGGTGGTAGTCATTAAAAAAACTTCATGCCCTCATAGACCACAACCAAAATCCACCTCTAACCTCTAGGTCCATCCTCCATATGTATCTACTATTCTTCATGAATGTAAGAGAAAAAATGACTGAGTTCACATAAAAGGGTGATAAATAGTATTCTTTATGGTTATCCTTGGTAGGGATCTAACCCCATAAACATGTGTGCATAAATCATCAATAAACCAAGTGAACCCAAAACCGATATCTCAATACATCAACAATGATATTATTATCAAATTTTATCATATTACCTATAACACACTTTATTGACACTAAAAAAATAAAACAAATTACATATATATGTATAATATATCTAGGGTTATTTATATATAAGAATAATAACCCCCCCCCCCCATCAACAACATCATGTTATTACTATTTAGTATCCCTTTCATTTTATAGGAGAAACTGATCATCATGATATATATATCTATTTTCATACACATAAAAGATATCAAAATACATCCAAATCACTTGTATATGGTAGTCATTAAACATAAATAAAATCCCATAAATAATAATAATATCTCACATCCCATCAGTGATTTTTTCATGGATGATTATTCTCCTTAAATATCCAACCTCAGACACTAGATTAATGCACGTCTCCACTGATCTCATACTAGATATGTTTGAGGAATACACAAAAACACAATTTTCATACCAAAGTTGCAACTGAATATCCTATACTCCCCAAACCTAGCGATGTATGTGAGAATGAATAATCCTTAAATCAATTCCCATCCACCAAAATCCCAAATCTATGGGAGAGAATGAATATAAAAACAAAAATGAATCATCATCAATCTCAATCTCATGTATTGTTAATATACATCAACCCAAAACTATTAGTGAATGGTAATATATATACATGTTTGTCAGTACCACGTTGTGTGAATAATAGTGGCGCTTCTGAATCTGGTGGGGTTTGGTCTCCCGGTTTTGATGCTTCTCAGGGGAGATCTGGTGACTGGCTTGGCATTCTCTCCTTCTGATGTTGCCTACTCAATGATGACTCCTCAGTAGTGCTCTGGTGTTCACCTCGGGGTGGCACTCCACTTCCATCAATGTCGTGGATCAGCATGGTTCTGACTGCTGGGTTCAGTGCACCTCGGCCTTCAGCATTGACAGAGTGGATCCGGCTTAGTGCATCCTTTGTTACCCAGCGACGCCTCCAGTGGGTATTTAGTGTGGCTCGATTCTGATCTTCATTTTCCCTTGGGGGGGGGGGGGCTTTGGTTTCAAATCTATATGTTTTTTCAGGTTTTTTGATTTGGTGATTCTCGATATTGCTTATTTGGATGTGATTCTGGTTGTATTTGGGTGTTCGTTCAAGGGTTCTGCTACATTTTCATGTTGATTTTTTTGTTATTGGACAAGCCTGCTTCAGAACCTAGTGAGGGTTCATCCGGGGTCTGATCGGAGCAAATCCAGGCCCACAGTAGAATTTCTAGTTTAGTATATCCTAGATTCCCCAATCAGGGATGTTCACATGTCATAATGTTGGGTTTTCCAGTATTTGTGATGATGGCTTCATTTATTTTCCTTGGAATGTATTTCATGACCTACGATGGTGGTAGTGTGATGTCTTGTGGTGTATGGTTGGATTCGCCTAGAATGATCATCGATGGTGGTTCCTTGGAATCGTGTTTGCTTCTTACTGGGGAACCCAGATAGTCTACATGGAATTTTTTAGATGAGGATAGAGTTGGTCAAATTCACTATGCATGGCTATTTGGATTTGGAGGTTTGAGAGAGTATGGCTCTGCCATCGGTACTAGGCCCCTGCATTTTTGCATGAGATATCTTGCTGGGCAGCCATTCTTTGGTGGAGGCGGGCCTTAATGATGTTGATGTTCAGAAGGGGTTCATATATGTTGTCTTGTTCTGCGTTGCAACCCTCATGCTTTTTTGATTTTTTTATGTCTCTATGTCCTTGAAGACTGTGTCCCCCCTTACCCTTAAAAAGGGGTTTATCCAAAAGCAATAAAAATATCTTCCTTCGGTCCATTCAGTCGATGACATTAAAAACATAGTTGTTGTATGATATTTCTAATTAATTCATTTAAATGTGAATACAAATACCTATCTATCCAAAAAAATTCACGAATAATTTAAATATTTACAAGACTCTTACGTCTATTATTAATTATAAACAACCTTGTCATAGAGATTGTTTACTTTTACTATTAAATTATTTTCCATTATTGTGTTCATTATTTAATATCATTCTATAGATCATGATATTAATATCCAATAATAACTTGATATAATACATTTTCATAATTTATTTTTTATATTCCATAAAAATTGTGATATATATATATAAATCTGTGTGTGACTTTATGACAACACAAATTGATTCCCCAATCCATTCACATAATTATAAAATTTATATTTCATTTTAATTAATTACATTAACTAATTAAATTAACTCAAATAATTTTTAGCACATTTAGTACTACCATTTATACTATAATAATTTATTTATTATTTCCAATTAATTATTATAAAAAAATATTTTAATATAAAACCATTATATAAATTATTTAATATATCAAAATCAATTACATTAAAATCGTTTCAGTAAAATTAATTTATGTTATACTTTCATTGTTAGTAAAATATCATACAGAATATCACTAAAGTCTTTAATGATTTCCCCTAATAATTTCCATTCATATTTTAAAATCATGAAATTAATAATTTTTGATCTAATTTTTTGAAATTCATCTTCTTTTATTACAAATTATTACATTAAACTCAAACCCTATTAATGTTTTAAATTGTCCATGTATATTTTATTTATCTCAAATAATTATAAATCCTAGATTAAAATTGTTATTATTTTAATAAAAAAAATTATATAATTATTCATTGTTAAAAATTATTTGGATAAAAATAAATTATACTCATTATCTTATTATTATGAAAAATATACATCATAATGTTCCTAAATTAATTGACATGAGACTATGATTTTACATTATGATAAATTAACAAAATTGAGCTCTTAAACATTATCAAAACAATCGATTCAATATTTTTCTAGGTTGAGGGCGTCAAGATGAGTTTGATGAATACATCAATGTTTAAAATTAATATGTCACATTTTCCAACATACCCTTATTCCTCTATTTTAATTTGGGGTAACACATGGATCCCCGACACATATCTCATTTTCCTAGTGACACATTGATAAAATATCAATTTTTTTAGTCATATGATACACATGATTTGATAATTGGGTGGGATTTACATCATGGATCTACATAGCTTCAGGCCAAGTCTTACATCACAAAAATGTCATCTAATCATGTGTAATGGAGAGTCGCATACCACCCCCAGTGGCTCTATGTAATAGACAATTAGAAGATATTTTTCTCTTCTACATATAATTGATCAATAATTTGAATTTTCTGACCACATCTCAACAAATTTCTAGGGTTGATTCTTGTGGCCTAAAACCTGGGTCAGTAATACCCCCATTTGCCTATAATTTTTACCATAGCTTTAATTTATTGGAAAAATCATAGAAATTTTAATATTGTGTTATGAATCATCCAAAGAAGAAACCAATATTTAGATAGAATGTCAAAATGTGAGAAAAAATTCTCTTTAATAAAGATAAACATGTATATCATATTGTCACAATATTGGTATCATTGAGTTTTTATCATTAATATCAAGATAATGGTATATCATTTGCATCAATATTTTTTAAGGATTTAAGTTATTCTAAAACTTTTTAAAAATATTATTATAATATCTATATAAAAAATAATAATAAATAATAAATTCAATTTAATAAATATTGTATTAATATATTCTTTTTGTGACAAATAATTTAGGAATATATGTCATTCATCATGAATTTTTTATTTTAGACTTCAAACCATAAAGAGAAGTTTGGGATAATCAAACTTATTTAAAATAATAACATCAAAACATAGCTCATATTGTAGTCATTATAATTTTTTTGAACTCATCAATATTTAATGTTATTTACAATCTAATTTCATATACAAATGTAAATCATAGAAAATATTGTAGATGAATTTAATTTGATGTATTTAAACTATCATAAAGAAACATAATAATTAAAAAAAATCATGTGCATTCCTTATTATTAGATAATTCATGTTAACCTTTTGGTGGTCACCGTCTATGGGATTTATTAGGATTAACTGAGGTTCTATAGGATCTATGGGCCACTAGGATTGGATGTGTGAATCAATGGTTACTTAAAACATTTATTAATTGTTTCCCTTTTAAATTAAACCTCCTAAAAATAATTAGTCTGGATCAAATCCTTCTTATGGATCAAATAATTACCTAGATAATTTAGTAAATAAAATCACAAGAACACAATAATTCACAAGGTTTTGTATACATACATACTTCTTACCTTTATTTCTTATGTGTCCCATCCAAGGATTCTCCACTATAATCAAATTTATTAAATAATATCTGCAGGATGCTTCACAGACCATAACTTGATGAGATTCTAAATGATCCCTCCTCTCCCAAAGTCTCATTATCCCCTTCCACATCCCTAATATAAATCCACTTAACATCTTCTCACTGGTATTCTTAAATTACTTCACATGGTACCCACCGAGTCAAACGGTGATATCCCTACATTAAGTCACACATGTTATATAAAGTCACACTTTATATATATATATCAGCTTTTATTTATATATCCTACATGGAATTTGATCTATATTCATTACAATGATGTTTGTGAATCCACTAAATATATCCCCTTATTCGCATAAGTATCTTCTTCAAATTACAACAAATCATCTTGAAAAGTGATAATAGCAGTCACTGCTCATAGATAATCTTCCTAAAACTTCTACTAAATTTGTAAAGTTGGTTATATCTTTAAATTCTCCCCATTGATCTTTGAACCCAACAGGTACTCATATTTTCATGTGAATCATATATATCACAATAAACAATGTAATAACTACAAATCAAAATTTATTAGCATATTTTCCATTGAAACGTCATCTCTCTCAAAATAATATCAAAATAATGGTTGACTCCCCCTTATTATTTGCTACAACATGATATAGATCCGGGTTCATCTTCAATAGAGTTCTTTTATATATTTACCATAGTTCAATAGCTCTCATATGAATCACAATAATTATTTATCCATCTTTTTTCACTTAGAAACACATTTCCATATCTAGTTTTTATCTTATAATATAGAAAATCCCATCAAATTTGGTGGATCGTATTTTTCATATTTCAATACCTTGTACATCAGATTATCTCATAATCTCAATTCCAGATGAAGAGGGTATGAACTTTTCGATTGTGAAATCTCATATTTCAAATAATTTAAATATTACATTAATTATATGTTGGAAGGAAACATGAATAGGTTGAACCCATCATGTCTCCTGATCATATTTTCATTTTTCAATAGTGGACCCCATTTAAATAAAAGATATTCTCTAATTTTTATTATTCTCAATTCTCATGCCTATACTGAATAAATCATCAAATTAAATTACTATAAGGATTAACCTCTTCTTTCTCATCAGGCTTCCATAATAGTCAAAAAACTAAATATTCCAATGTTATATTAAATATGTGGAAAATATAGATGTGTTTTTGAACTCATTTTATCTCAACTTGAGAACTTCACATTAACATCTATAAAAAATATAGTTGAAGTTTTTTCACATAAGTTATAATTAAATACATCTCCAATCTAACCTAAATAGACTCAGGTCAATATTATTTTAATCACTGGTTATAACATTTGTGAATCAATGTATTTCCATCTTCATTATTATTAAAAAAGAGATAAAACCATTTTCATCAAAAAGAACATATGAAATGTATTTTTACATTAAATACTCATCACAAAAAGTTGGCTTCATAGGTTAAATTAGATTCATGGGTTTTGGATCCTGAATGTAAAACAGAATTTTAAATTGATTTTATTTTATTTATATAATAAGAAATTATGGGAACTATATAATTTTTACACATTATATATGGTAAATTCAGTTAAGTGAATTTTTTATTTTCTAATATATTCTTGGCATTGTGATGGATTACATAAAATTCTTATTCACATATAGTGATTTCAATACATAGTTCTGAATTTAATTGAAGGTCCAAATTAGTATATGGAGGATTAGTCACATAGAATTCATATAGGTTTTGGTATTTAGCTATATGGAACTCCATTCACATATATGGTTCCATTATTATAATATATAGAGGAATTTTACTGTATGAACAACATACATGGGTAACATAGATACATCATTGAAATCATATACATAGATCTTTATATATGAAAACATTTTAATATGATGTGACTTTGGCTATGATAATCCACCTATATTGTTGGGATTCTCATATATTAAATCTAGAATTTCCATATTTCTTTTATTTCAAATCATGGTTATTTTAGTTTTTCTCTATCTAATATAAAACACTCAAAAATACTTTAAAATACTTTAGGAAATTTATAAAACATCTCAGAATATTAAAAAATTATTCCAAAGAAATGGGAAAAAAATGAAAACTCCTCTCTTGGAGTCCTTCAATGTTCTATAAAACACTTATATTTTATTTAATCCAAACCATTTTTTTCATTATTTATCATGGTTTATTTAATCTCTGATTATATCATCCTTCATGTATATGTACACTTGGGTGGATTCTCAATATATCTAACACTTTAATTTCTCATAAAACATTATTTTAATACAAAAAAAATCAAATCTCCTTCAAAACCATTTCCCTTGTCATTCCTAACTGTTATATAAAAGGATGGAATAATTCATTTGACACTTTTCATGATTTATCCATAAATTTAATCTCATAAATCATTCTATGTTGATATGATTCCCACATAAATCTATCAATCCAAGTATTCAAGGGTTGTCAACTTCACTTTTCTAGTTTTCAAATATTTGGGAATAAGATTATCCTTCTCTGATCGGTGGATGCTCAATCATTTTCCCAGGTTAACATTTCATTTATTATATTTACAATACAACTTGATAACAAATAAACAAACCATTGGGTTTTTATTTAATTATTTTTATGTATTTTTTAGTGAAAAATATTATTCGATGATAAATGTAGTTCATCTCCCAAAAATTAACAATAAATGGAATGGGTAGAAAATTATTCTCCCCCTAATTGGAATCATATGGTATGATCATTATTTCAATTTATTATCCCCAATCAACATTTGATATCACATTTGATATAATACCAAATAAAATATAATACCAATTAAAATACCGGTTGAGATGCCAAGTAACGATAATTTAAATACATTGGGAGGGAATTCTGAAAATTCATCTACATCCTATATTATTTATGTGGGGTGATTTTAACAACATCTTATCTCCTTATAATTCCCAAAATGTTTCACTTCATAAAATATTTTAATTTTTTATATTACAATTCAAATTTATAAATCCTAATACCATTTTTGGAATAAAATAACCTTCAACCAATATGGAATATCATTCCTTGGTTTTTAATTTTCTCCATTAATTTCATAAGATGAAAAATTCGTCTTCTCTCATAGCTCACCATTTTCAAGAGTCTATCAAAAATTAAAATGATCATAATATCATCTTAATCAATGAGGTATCAATTATTCTTTTTATAGTGTGCCATCAATCGTCCAACTAAAATTGAAGATAAAAAAACCTATTGTTAAAAATATAAATGATTAATTTCAAGAAAAAATTACTATAACTACTCACTATGTGATACTGACTAACCCATTTTTATGAATAGAGTTTTATTATGAATTTATAACTCAATATTCCTGTACTTGAACTCACTTGAATAGACATATCAAAAATTTCAAGTGAAAGTAAAAAATTTATTCTTTTTTTCAGATAATCACAAGATTATAATTATAAAACCAATATATGTATTGAAAATTTTAATACAGTGAACATTATACAATAAAATTATATTTTCTTTTCATTTTTTCAAAAATATAGATTAAGTAAAACCACATATATCTCTAAAATATTGGATTCCTTCAGTAGATACCCCTCAAGAGTTGTTTCCTATATATCATCACCTTAAATTCCACATCATTCAAGAGTCATCTGAGTGAATAGAGAATAATGTGGATATTTGAATAAATTCTTAGATTTAGTATTATAGTTTAGACTTGTTTCCCACCCTATGAAATTAAACTCCTGATTTCATTATGTTTTCATATTTATATTTCCATGCCTATTGTCCTTTGGGAAACATAGTCTTATTCTCCTTTTTAGATTATTTCAAAGATGTAATTAGATTATTACCCTTATAAAATTTATCACTTTCTTTATTTTCTACTTGATTAATTTTTTTTCAAATTACAACTGATATTATCATTTGGTTAAAAAAACCACTATGGATATTCTCTATGTTTTCCTTTGTTGTTGGTACCCTCTTTTAATCAACATTTTTTGAACATGATATCATAGGTGATTTTCCTTTTTATTTAATCTATCTAGGATAAAAAATAATACATCTTATACTCATGTTTCCTCCCTGGTTTCAACTTCTATAAACCTCTACATTTGCTTTAGCTTTAATCATTTTTGGTAGTTTGTCTACTTGTTCAGAAGGAGTGGAATCCACTAATACAATACTAGAATCTATCACTTCGATAGATTATTTTCTTATCATTAATTGTACTCCCATTTTATTGGACATTCATATTTATCCCATATTGTTCCATGATCTAGCCTCTCTTTCCATAGTAGAAGAATATTTTTCTAATAAGTTTGAAATCCATCAAATTTTTCTTCTTTTTCTTCTCAAGTGTAAATGTTTTGACTTGAATTTTCATTAATTTTACTCCCAAATATGATTCACTTAATTTTTTCACTTTCTTCTCAGACTAAGGTGGTTAAATTTTCTGTTTAATAAATCATTTGTGCCTTGAAGGGTTATACCCACATCCATCATAGTTGTGACCACACATGTATCACATTTCATAGAAATAATCCAATTTACAAATATATTATTTAGAGAAATATTATTCTGATTCTATACGGTGTAATTATTTCTAGTAGATTTATTTCATTCAACAATTTTCTCCCCCAATTATTTAGGCCATATTGAAATTGGGCATACTGATGTTTTCCCAAAAACAGATATATTTATGTCTAAACCTCTTATAGTACTAACTCCATCCAAAAAAATAATTTTATTTTCATTTTAGATGCAAGATTTCCAAAATTATTTTTTTGATATTTTGAGTAAATAACTCTAATATTTTGATATCATTTTTGGTAAAAAAAAAATTGGTACATTGTAATGTTTATATTTAACATGTTAGCTAAATTCACAAAAAAACCCTTCTAAATTTTTGATGATTTTTGTGATTTTCAATTACTTCTAAAAATTATATATTTACTAAAAACCACTTTATCTATATTGTGGGTCATATTTTTTCATAATACATAGGTTTGAAAAATTCCAATATGAACTTTATCTCATTGAGACACCATTCCGTTCTTTCTTTGAGATAGCACTCTCTTCTTATGTTTATGTGGTATCACTTTTTCATCATCATGTTGGGAAGGTCCAAATTTTACCTCCTTTATATTTTTCAATTTGACTTCCATAATATGTAACTCAATATTATGGGTGTACTTATCATCCTCTAATGATAGCATCCTTCCCTCCTAGTCACTCCTAAAAACCTATTTCTCAAAAAAAGATCTTAGAAATGTTTCATCAATTAAAGTAACTCATTCATAGAAAATCATGGTTGATTATTCCTTATATTTTGCAAGATTTGTAAGAGATTCGGATATTGTAATATTTTTTTCCTATAAATAATCCATTGAATCATATTCTAGTTCTACCTAGGATTTTGCATTAAATACTTCTTTGATGAAACTAATATATATACAATAAATTTATCATGAAATTTATTCACATAAAATCTTATATGAGAGTGAAATTCATTTAAAGTATTTATATCTATATTCTCTGTAATATTTCAACTGGCACCATTAGAGGAATAATATTGAAATATATAAAAACGTAATCCTAGCCATTATTATAAACTTCATCTAAAGGTATTTCCACATTATTCTTTGAGGCTTTATTATCTTCCATTTCTCTTTCATGAACTTGCTTATCAGTATCTCGGACAAAATAACTATTTATGATTAGTTAGTGTAGAGACAAAAATCTTGATCTCAATATCCTATTAAAGAATCTTAAATATAAACTTAATATAGGTATTTTTAGAGGTAAACATTTATGGATATAATACCAATTGAGGTTCCATAGGATCTTCAGGACCACTAAGAGGGGAGGGGTGAATCAGTGGTCACTTATAACTATTATGAAGTATTTTCTTTTTTTAATTAAAACACTTAATATTATTAATTTTAGATCCACTTCTTATTACGAATCATAATATTTCCCAGATATTGTAGTAAATAAATGTATAATAACATAAGGGTTTACAAGGTTTTGTATAAATACCAACTCCTTGCTTTGATTGGTTATACACCCCAATAAATGATTCTCCATAATAATCACATATAATCCATAACAAGAGGAGGATGCCCCACACACCCTAACCTAATTCGAGTCACTTTGATATTATCTTATCTATATTTTCACCATCCATTTTCTTGACTTTCATAAGACTTCATTTTCTATCATTCCACTAGAATTCATTAATACATCAAACTATAGTCTTCAAGTTACATGTCGATCTCTATACCCTAAGTCAAACAGTTTATATAGAGTCCCAAAATATATAGATATCTATTTATTTATATCTTCTCTTTGGGGGTAAACATCTGATCAATATAAGTATTTCCCCATTTCCACAGAATATATAACCTACTTCTCATAAATATCTTCATTAAATTCCATAAAATATTCAAGAAAACATAGTAACTAAATCACTACTCAGAGCTCAACTTCACATAACATAAACAGAATTTTCTCACATCGATGTATTTCTAAATGATCCTTTATGATATTTAAACATAGAATTGTAACACCCTAAGATTTTGTGATTTTTATGAATTAATTTTCTCTTTTGATATTTGTCATTTTATGCAACACTAGAAATTATTTTTTCTTAAATCAGATCACTAATTCAAACATTAATTTCACCCTAAACTAGCATGGCTTGTGCTACTTGGAGCACTAACTTAGAGTACATTACTAGTGATGCAAAGTTTTTACGAAACATCATTTTATTGTTATAACAATTTAAATGATATAATTACAACCTATATGTTAAACATAATAATATTAATATTAATAACAAATTTCCAAATATTTTTTATACTTTTTTTATATAAATAAATCATATTGATAATTATTTATATATATTTTTGTAAAGTCCTTATATGTTTAAAAATATTATTTTCCGAAATTAACTTTTTTTAAAGTCCTTTTCTAAAAAATAATGAAATTAATTTTAGACACATTTAAAAATTTAATTTGGTAAGTAAATATCATTTCTGAATTTAGAATGTCAAAATTATTTTAGTGTGCATTTATATGATTCTTATAATAAACATCATTTTTTGGATGAATAGTAAAAAATGCTATTTTTAATTCAATAATTAGTTTTTATATAATTTATTTATAAGGTAAAATTATATTTTAATTTGGTTTCAATGTTTAATTAGATAATATTTTTATCAATCAAAACAATTTTTGTCATTTTATTCAATTTAACTTTGAAATCGACAAAAAAATATAACAATCTTATGAACATTTTTTACTTTATAAATCTGCATACTCATCCCATCTGCAGGATTAAATTTATTTTCATTTTTCTAAATTTTATGATTTTAATTTAGAAAATGGATTCCATGTTTATATTAAGAATAATTTATAATGTATACTAATTTAAACATAATTTTTTTAACCAAAAATATTAGTGAATGTAGTTAAAATGTATTACAATGATTAAGGTAAAATTTAGATTACTAAGGGACTAAACATTAATATTAAGGGGGAAATGACCCATAAACTTTTCTAATATAAATTTTTTTTACATATTTTAACCCTATAATCAATTTTATATAATTTTTCTCACCAATGGATCCACTTGACATGGGTAAAACATTGGTGGAATTTCCTTTCCCAGAAATTACAAGAGTGTAACTCCTCCTCCATACTAAAACAGTCTCTTCTCCTACTTCCTCAAAACTCTCAAGAAACTTTGATAAACAAATATATACTCAAATAGATATTTTAAAACCATATCCTCAACCTATAATCCTCCCATTTTCATAAAGCGGTCCAAATAATCCCTTTGGTGAAATCTAAAAGGAGTTACCTAAATAAGAGGTAACATTCTTCCTCAAGTTCTTTAATTTTATTTCAATTATCCACCCCCTCAACACTTATTGTTACAAGATTTTAAAAAACAATTTTACACTCAATATAATAGGATTTTTAATGTTAAATTTTCAACCTACACTTACACACACTTCCATCTAATTGGTAATGAACATACGGTTTACATGCACGAAAAACTACCACCTAATTAAATGATTATTGTTCATTTTTCCTTTACTGCCTATCATGGTTGAAATTATGATGGAAACTATATTTATATATTTTATATATTTTATTAATTAATTTATTAATCTTAATTAATCATTTTACAACACATATCGTTATGCTTTTTAATTTTTTGTTAGTATGATAATTTTGTTTGATCAAATGTGGACTACCACCCCCTCATAGCGATGTGATTTGTTCACACACTACATGGAATGTATTAAGGATGGGTAGAGTGAAATTATATGATATGTTTGATATAATAATTTTTCAGGAATATATATATATATATCATTTAATTTCTTTTAATATGACTGTAAAATAGAAATAGTGTTCATTCGTACATACGACCTACCGTCTCCATAAACGGTGTATTCCATTTCATACTCCTATATTATATGGATTCTTATAATTCAAATAGAATGAATATAAATGAAATTTATATCATGTTTTAAACTATTAAAATCTTTATATAAGTATAATGACCAAAGATATAACAAATTAAGACACATGCAAAGAACCAAGCGAATATTAGCATAAGTGATACCTTAACTTAGAGTTGTTAAAAAATAGGTAATATAAAGTCATAATGAAACCATATAATATATTATAAATATTAATATTTCTTTGTTATAGATTTATAATAATATTATATTTATTATATAAGAGGTTTTTATGAGTATGATGAGAGTCAAGACACAAGGTAAGAGGATTTCATCTCACTTTTTATTTCCATGAGATACATGATTTATTCAACACACATTAATTTTGTGTAGTGTATATACTACCCATGAATTTATTATGTGATTATTATTATTATATTTTTGGTTTACTACAAGTCAATTCTATGATCTTCCTTTTATGGGGTTTATGTTTCAAAATTTACCATATCGGTAAGATAGGTTTGTCTAAATTTACCTTCTTTGAGACTCATACCATGTTATGCACATATATTTTTACATAAACTATAAATAATAACTTTGTAATTTTATATCATTAATATCCTCGATTTAATTTTATTTTAAGCATTATTTAATATTACTTTCTTATATGGGGAGTACGGTTCGATGTTACTCAGCGATAAGAATTTACTGGAATAGTCTCATCATTTTTCGATATTGTTTAAGATTATGATTCCATTTTTTAAATATTCAAATACATTTATCAATAACGTTTATGAATTTTATTATCCATGGGTTATTAATGATATATTACTATATTTGTACCATTCTATTAACATTTGTACATAAGATATTTAAGAATGTGTTTTTTAGAAAGCCACACTTTACCCTCTCTTCGGTCAGAAACTTGTGCTCCTTCAAAAACTTGATTTATAAAAATGGTATCAAAAATATTTTAAAATTATCCTATAATATTTAAAATAAATTGTTTACTTTTTTTCCTTTACCAATTTTTTCAAATAAATATTTTTTTATATTTCTGAAAAAGTGGTTTTTCTATCCTTTTAATGTGAAAAAGGAATATTCCTCTGAACTTATACGATATGTATGAACTTACCTTTTTAAATTTCCGTAATACTTCTATTTCATGTTTAAAAGTTTAATTTTTAGGAAAATGGTTTTAAAAATAATTTTCAATGAAATGGTTTTCAAAATGTTTTCATGATTTCTTTATATGTTTTTTAATTTTTTCAAGGAAATTATTTTATAAAAAAGGTATTTAAGATTATTCAATATGTATGTAACACCCCAAGTAAATAAAGAATATGACATTTCATATTTATCCATATTTTTGAATACAATATTTAAATGACTTTAAAGGGGACGCTATGCTCGATGGCGTACCCAACACGCAACAACGAGTTTCTTGGGAATCTTACGTTGCACTCTAATAATAAAATAATATTATTTTAAATGGTAGTTAACATGTAGCCGTTGTAATGGCGGGAATGGATATAAATAACTAAAATATGATTATATATGTTTTTAAATGTTTTTACATTTATCCAATAAAAGCTAAAGGCTTAAAATACGGAAAGAATTCAATTTTTGGTGTATATGCCCTAGTTTTCACTAAAGGTTCACTTATCACCTTTTAATGGAGAATTGTCATTAAATATAGTTTTGCACACTCTTAAACATTCTTTTGGAACAAATAAAACTCTTCTTAATAATCGGGACATCAAAATTTACTTTGTGTAAATTTTTGGTATCTTTCCGATAATGTTCATTTTTTTAATGAATAGTGTAAAATGTTGTATTTTAATTCAAAACCACATTTTAATCTAATTTATTTATATGATTAGATTATATTTTGAATTGGTTTTAAAGTGAAATTAGAAAATATTTTTATCATTAAATCCAATAGTGGTCGTTGGAATTAATTTCACTTTGAAATCAGACTTAAACTAGTGTCAATCTTTTGATACTTATTGTTTTATAAAAACATGCTATTTGCTCTGACAGCGGGAATTAATCATTAAATTAATTAATGTGACTTATATGTTTTGAATTTTTTAAAACGGACTTCATTTTTGAATTCAAAATATCAAATATAGCTTAGGGTGAATTTTTGGGATTTTTCTGAAAAACTTCAATTTTTGATGAATAGTGAAACCACTAAGTGTTACTTATAAAAACTGATTTTCCGTTTAAATGAAATTTTGCCATCATTGTGTTTTGATTTTCAAAAATCCAACATACATGGTTGTCATTAAGAAGTAAAATGTGGTTCAATGAGATTAAAATAATTTTTTGGTGAATTGTAACTTATTAAGTTTTTAATCGCGATTAGTGGTAATTAGGGTAGTTTAAGGTATAAATAATAATTTAATGAAATGAAATGACCTAGACACATGTCCCAACCTCATTGGTTGTGTCATGGCCGACCATGACATGCCATGGGTCAACTTGGGGACCCCATGGATCCACTTTTGTAGGGAAATGACATAAATTACTTTTTATTTAATGTTAAAGTGAAAATGACACAAACATAATATGTTTTACAAAAACAATTTTTAAGTGGGGTTATGCAAGTCCAAATTTTGATTATAAATAGACATTGGAAATATAAAAAGATTTCCTATATCATAGTATTTTTTTATAATTTTTAGACATTAAATAAATTTAATTATTTACGACATAATAATGATGCAGCGATGACATCATTATTTGAAGATTTAAATAAAATAGAAAGATAATGTAAAATATATGAACTACACATGGAAAAAATCAATTGGATGAGTGTATTTCGAAGACTTATCACCTTATACACGAATTTTATCAATGTGGGACTTTTTGAAACCGAAACACATTTTCAAATAAAGTAATATTTCTTACTTTCCAAAAGTACCCCTCCTCTCCTCTTATAAAAGGCCCCCACCTCTACCTCTTTTCCCACACTCCTAAAGCATTTGGCTCGGCCAACCCCTGCCCATTTACTCTCTACACATCCCTATACTCATCCTAGAGGACTCCCTTTGGGCAGAATCCTTTCAAAGGAAGCCTTTAGGCTTAAATCAAAAGGAGTTACACTTTTAAAGGTAATTCATTCTCTCATGTTCATTTGTTTTATTTTGCTTCTCCAACCCCCTAAACTCTTTTTATTTACTTCTTTTGTAACAAAACCAGTATCCTCAATATACTAGGATGTTTTTATAAGATTTATTCGAGCTACACTCTCACACAACTACATCAAATGGTTAAAGAACATACGGTTTCAATGGATGGTGAAATTCTGCCTCCGGAAATGATGATTGTTCAATACTCATTTAACACCTTCAAAGGTGGCCATTATGATGTCACTATTTTTATATATGATATATAATATGTTTATGTTTTATTTATGCTTCTGTATTTTTTATTTTTGTCTTACCTTTATGGCTTCCATTATGGGTATACGCGATATCTTCATTTAAGGAAGTGCGGACTACCGCCCCCTCAAAGTGATTTGATTCGTTAAATACCATATGTGGGATGTATAAAGGATGGAAATATGATATTATATATGATATTATACTGGAATTATTATATTCTTCAATATAATTATTATTTCTTTCCATTAAAGTATGAGATAGAAATGAAAGTAGCGTTCATGCGTACGTACGGCTTACCGTCTCCATGAACGGTGCATTTCATTTCTTACCTCTAAATGATTATGTAATGTTATAAATGCATGAATGTACTGGATATATATGACATATATGATGTCTACATCATGAATAAAATTCTTGATATAATAAACATTTGGCCACACGAACAACATGTAATTGTAAGAAGTCCACTTTCGACTTAAGAACCAAATATCGACAAAACAAACATTATTAACTTAAATGATTAAATAATGTTTATAACATTGAAATAAGTGATCTAAAAGGAATAATGAAATATAAAAAGTGTTCTTAATAACGTGGAAATTAACTCAAGTTTATTATTCAGGACGTTAAAGAACGATCGAGTCAAGTCGGACCCAAGGTAAGGGATCCTACAACTCTCTTTCTTTTAAGTACACTCTTTTATGTCATTTCTTTTAAGCAAATATTTCTTATGATTGGGATGTTCTTTTATATTAATCCTACTGTAATTTTTATGTTCATGTGATGAGAGACCCTATTCCCTCTCATCAATCCATTTTGGATGTTTTGAGTGGCCCCGTTAGGCTGCCGAACTTTCGTAAGAGATCTAACCTCTCTTTCTTTTTAAGTACTCTCCTTTATGTCACTTCTTTTAAGCTCCTCTTTGTAATGTTGGGGGATGTTATTTTATATTCATCTTTATTTAAATTTTATTGTAATGTGATGAGATACCCTATTTGATCTCATCAATCCATATTCGGAAGTTTTATGTGGCGCCGTTAGGCTGCCGAGAGTTTGTAAGGGATTTTTCATCTCACTTTTATTTCTGTGAGATTTGTGCTACATTCACCACAAATTCCATTGAGTGGTGTATGTACTTCCCATTATTCTACTCTTTGTGTGATATAATTTCGTTTATGAGTATTTACATCAATTACCTATTGCCATTATTTCATGGGGTGTATGTTTTGAAAGATACCCAAGTCGGTAAGGGAACCTTTCACCCTCCTCTTTTTTTAAAAGACTTCTTTTATTTGGTCTTTCAATTTACATATTTTTATGTTGGGATATGTTCTCATACATCCTTATTGATGTAAATTTTATTTCCAAGTGATGAGATACACTTTTTATCTCTCATCAACTCATTTTGATGTGATGCCGTTAGGCTGTCAAGGGAACTTTTTAACCCAATTTCGATTTCTTTGGGTTCAACTTGTAGTCATTGAATATGTCATCCATTGAATATGTGTGATTGACCTTTTATTGTTTTACACTTAATATCCACTTATATGGGGTGTATATATATTTTTCACACATATTTTTGAGATTTATTTGTCCTTAATTTAAGAATACCTTCTTTATAAGGGATTTCATCACATTTGACATTTCTATTGAGGCTTCATTGTTGTTATGCACCAATTCACTCTTATATGGTGTATATACTGTCCATTGGAGTATTATATCATGAATCCTTTTATTATCATGATATTATAAAGTTATGACTAAATGTTATTCCTCGATTATTGTATTCAAGTGTCTCTAATTTTGGTAAAACCCCTTTAACCAAAATATCGTTTTAAATGTTTTAATTATTTGTTCTTATTAATATCCATGTTTTCAAAATTGTTTTAAGGATTTATTTATATGGATATTAATGGTTTAAAATTTTAAAATCTTAAAGGTGGTATGGGACACTTTGATTCAAAAATCTCTTTATTAAATGTTTTAAATGGTTTTGGAAATGGTTTCTTTTTGAATGGATTCATTATTTCAATACCATAAAATGTTATATTGTGATTGAAATGTGGAAATATTATGTCTCCTTTATTCATGTTTATGTGATACGATTATGTTATGGTTCTTGGGAATTGTTATGAAGAACGGGTGGTTCCGTGATAAACTAAGGGCGGGTGAGCCCGATATAGCTCTCCAATGCATTGGGTAACACGAAGGAGTGAAACGTTAAGGTTTCTCCGAAGAGATTTTAGGGAATATACTGTGATGGGTATTCCAAACGTAACCAAGATGGTTACACCCTACGTAAGAATGTTATGAATGCCTCAAGTTACCTTTATGTCTTATGTATTCTATGATTTATTCATGATTTGATAGGCCTATGTTTTATGGGTAAAGTATGATTTCATTCTTATGTATATATGAACTCATGTTTCCTTTCCATATTTCTATAACCCATACTGAGCTTTTTATGCTCGTCCCAAGTTTTTGAAATGCTTTTCACAGGTCAAGGGAAAGGTACATGATGTGACGATAGTGTCAAGGATGTGTCAAGAAAGAATCCGTGTTTTATTTTAAATATGTTTCCGTTGATGGGAAGAATGAATACTGTCTTTTTGTAACCACTTTGTTTAAATGTGGAATGTAATGCAAGTTTCATGATCTAATTCTATAAAACTCTAAACCTGAAAAGATCCTCAATGTGTAATCTTGTAATAACTCAAGATTAAGTAAGGTTTAAGGCTGGGGCCTTATAGTTGGTATCAGAGGTCGGTTTAGATAACTTTAGAGGTTAGGGTATTCTTTAAGCATAAGTGACAATTACCATAATGGTTAAGATTTCAGAAAGAGTCTTAGTTTTAGATAAAGTGAATGAGTAAGTATATCTTATTGTCTATCTTACTCATTAGTACATGATGGTTTTGTTGATATACTCAAACTGACATTTCTATTTTTAGTGAATGGATGGATCTAGCAGGCACCAAAGGGACAACAGGTTTGAAGGAAACTATGGTGGTTCTCTGATTAAGATACTAGATAAAATGAAGGATTCAATGAGGAAACTCATGGTTGTTCTAAACCAAATATCAAGGAGTCATGATCAACCACTTCAACCATGGTGAGTTCTCTAATGCATCAGGTACGAGATGGCCAATTCGATGTGGAAATTTAGGTAATAATTATTAAGGTAACCATTAGGGTTTATATGATACTTAATTTTTAGGTAATTATGGGTTACTCTATGATATGATGGAAAATGAAAGGAATGAGATAAACATGAGGTTAATATATGTTATGATTATTCTTGAAGATTTTATCTCATTTTGGGGAATGTTTCAAGAATTATATAGTTTTGGAAAAAGGACAACACGCAGACCGTGTGACATCCCGTCGCGTCGGACAAAGCTGCGGGAATCTAACCCACAACCAATGTGCGACTGGTATTTATCACCTACCACTGGACTACGTGAAGTCCCTGGTTAGTTTGACTGATTCATTCTAGTTATATGATTTTATGAATTAAGAGTAAGTTGATTTTGGGTTATTTTTGAAAATGATTAACCTATCATGGAGGATATGTGATTAGGTTAATTACTTTTCAAAACGAGACTTTAGGAGCAACTGATATTATTTGGAGATAAATGTTACGATTTATCTTGGAAGACTGTGCGACTAAATCCTTCAAATATTTGGGTTTCAATCTTATATTGGTTTACTTTGAAGAATTTTACGGACAAATTGATTATAGAATGGTCCTCGTTGAACTTTGGGTTTTGTTGGACAAATTTTGGAGATTAAGAATAGATTTTCTTTTTATAAAGGGTTATCCTTTTCTGTATTATCTGACCTTGTACTAACCTTTTTGTTTTTGGTTATGGTTAAGGTATAATGATATGGGAAGTATATAGTTCTCTTTTGTGGATTAGGTGATTCTCTATAAGTTGATTATAGTACTCTTAATGTGAACAAGTCTTCCTAAATACTCATCTTTTGGAGAAAATATGAGTTTGTGTAAGGAATCTAATAAAGGTTGAAAGTCAATATGATAAGTGAATATGTTTCCTTATGAATAAATTCCTCAATAAAAAGTAACTTAAAACAAAAATGTTGTCCATTAACTTTTCCTACTGGGGAATCGAAGACCGTTTAACCCATCACAAGTTTGTGATTTTCTCGTGGTTAACTTTCTCCTAAACATGTTTTCTATCAATCTCCATCAGAACATGACCCTTTGTTTTTTCCTCCATGTCCATATTTTCATACTTGGAATCCTAGTATGGGTTAACTCGGGTGACCTTTGTACTTATCTTTCTTTATTTTAAAGTGTTTGTTTTACCGACTTTTGTTCCGATGTGGGACTTTCAAGGATGTTTCCAAGCGCAATTTCAAAATTGCGAGGACGCAATTCCCAAAAGGGGGGAAGGATGTAACACCCCAAGTAAATAAAGAATATGACATTTCATATTTATCCATATTTGTGAATACAATATTTAAATGACTTTAAAGGGGATGCTATGCTCGATGGCGTACCCAACACGCAATAACGAGTTTCTTGGGAATCTTACGTTGCACTCTAATAATAAAATAATATTATTTTAAATGGTAGTTAACATGTAGCTGTTGTAATGGCGGGAATGGATATAAATAACTAAAATATGATTATATATGTTTTTAAATGTTTTTACATTTATCCAATAAAAGCTAAAGGCTTAAAATACGGAAAGAATTCAATTTTTGGCGTATATGCCCTAGTTTTCACTAAAGGTTCACTTATCACCTTTTAATGGATAATTGTCATTAAATATAGTTTTTCACACTCTTAAACATTCTTTTGGAACAAATAAAACTATTCTTAAGAATCGGGAAATCAAAATTTACTTTGTGTAAATTTTTGGTATCTTTCCGATAATGTTCATTTTTTTAATGAATAGTGTAAAATGTTGTATTTTAATTCATAACCAATTTTTAATCTAATTTATTTATATGATTAGATTATATTTTTAATTGGTTTTAAAGTGAAATTAGAAAATATTTTTACCATTAAATCCAATAGTGGTCATTGGAATTAATTTCACTTTGAAATCAGACTTAAACTAGTGTCAATCTTTTGATACTTATTGTTTAATAAAAACACGCTATTTGCTCTGACAGCGGGAATTAATCATTAAATTAATTAATGTGACTTATATGTTTTGAATTTTGTAAAACGGACTTCATTTTTGAATTCAAAATATCAAATATAGCTTAGGGTGAATTTTTGGGATTTTTCTGAAAAACTTCAATTTTTGATGAATAGTGAAACCACTAAGTGTTACTTATAAAAACTGATTTTCCGTTTAAATGAAATTTTTCCATCATTGTGTTTTGATTTTCAAAAATCCGACATACATGGTTGTCATTAAGAAGTAAAATGTGGTTCAATGAGATTAAAATAATTTTTTGGTGAATAGTAACTTATTAAGTTTTTAATCGTGATTAGTGATAATTAGGGTAGTTTAAGGTATAAATAATACATTAATGAAATGAAATGACCTAGACACATGTACCAACCTCATTGGTTGTGTCATGGCCGACCATGACATGCCATGGGTAAACTTGGGGACCCCATGGATCCACCTTTGTTGGGAAATGACATAAATTACTTTTTATTTAATGTTAAAGTGAAAATGACACAAACATAATATGTTTTACAAAAACAATTTTTAAGTGGGGTTATGCAAGTCCAAATTTTGATTATAAATATTCATTGGAAAGATAAAATGATTTCCTATATCATAGTAGTTTTTTTATAATTTTTAGACATTAAATAAATTTAATTATTTACGACATAATAATGATGCAGCGATGACATCATTATTTGAAGATTTAAATAAAATAGAAAGATAATGTAAAATCTATGAACTAAACATGGAAAAAACCAATTGGATGAGTGGATTTGGAAGCCTTATCACCTTATCCACTAATTGTATCAATGTTGGACCTTTTGAAATCGAAACACATTTTCAAATAAAGTAATATTTCTTACTTTCCAAAAGTACCCCTCCTCTCCTCTTATAAAAGGCCCCCACCTCTACCTCTTTTCCCACACTCCTCAAGCCTTTGGCTCGCCCAACCCCTGACCATTTACTCTCTCCACATCCCTCTCCTCATCCTAGAGGACTCCCTTTGGGCAAAATCCTTTGAAAGGAAGCCTTTAGGCTTAAATCAAAAGGAGTTACACTTTTAAAGGTAATTCATTCTCTCATGTTCATTTGTTTTATTTTGCTTCTCCAACCCCCTAAACTATTTTTATTTACTTCTTTTGTAACAACACCAGTATCATAAATATACTAGGATGTTGTTATAAGATTTATTCTAGCTACACTCTCACACAACTACATCAAATGGTTAAAGAACATACGGTTTCCGTGGATGGTGAAATTCTGCCTCCCGAAATGATGATTGTTCAATACTCATTTAACACCTTCAAAGGTGGCCATTATGATGTCACTATTTTTATATATGATATATAATATGTTTATGTTTTATTTATGCTTCTGTATTTTTCATTTTTTTCTTACCTTTATGGCTTCCATTATGGGTATATGCGATATCTTCATTTAAGGAAGTGCGGACTACCGCCCCCTCAATGTGATTTGATTCGTTAAATACCATATGTGGGATTTATAAAGGATGGAAATATGATATTATATATGATATTATACTGGAATTATTATATACCTCTATATAATTATTATTTCTTTCCATTAAAGTATGAGATAGAAATGAAAGTAGCGTTCATGCGTACGTACAGCTTACCGTCTCCATGAACGGTGCATTTCATTTCTTACCTCTAAATGATTATGTAATGTTATAAATGCATGAATGTACTGGATATATATGACATATATGATATCTAAATCATGAATACAATTCTTTATATAATAAACATTTGGCCACACGAACAACATGTAATTGTAAGAAGTCCACTTTCGACTTAAGAACCAAATATCGACAAAACAAACATTATTAACTTAAATGATTAAATAATGTTTATAACATTGAAATAAGTGATCTATAAGGAATAATGAAATATAAAAAGGGTTCTTAATAAAGTGGAAATTAACTCAAGTTTATTATTCATGATGTTAAAGAACGATCGAGTCAAGTCGGACCCAAGGTAAGGGATCCTACAACTCTCTTTCTTTTAAGTACACTCTTTTATGTCATTTCTTTTAAGCTCATATTTCTTATGATTGGGATGTTCTTTTATATTAATCCTACTGTAATTTTTATGTTCATTTGATGAGAGACCCTATTCCCTCTCATCAATCCATTTTGGAAGTTTTGAGTGGCGTCGTTAGGCTGCCGAACTTTCGTAAGAGATCTAACCTCTCTTTCTTTTTAAGTACTCTCCTTTATGTCACTTCTTTTAAGCTCCTCTTTGTAATGTTAGGGGATGTTATTTTATATTCATCTTTCTATACATTTTATTGTAATGTGATGAGATACCCTATTTGATCTCATCAATCCATATTCGGAAGTTTTATGTGGCGCCGTTAGGCTGCCGAGAGTTCGTAAGGGATTTTTCATCTCACTTTTATTTCCGTGAGATTTATGCTACATTCACCACAAATTCCATTGAGTGGTGTATGTACTGCCCATTATTCTACTCTTTGTGTGATATACTTTCGTTTATTAGTATTTACATCAATGACCTATTTCCATTCTTTCATGGGGTGTATGTTTTGAAAGATACCCAAGTCGGTAAGGGAACCTTTCACCCTCCTCTTTTTTTAAAAGACTTATTTTATTTGGTCTTTTAATTTACATATTTTTATGTTGGGATATTTTCTCATACATGCTAATTGATGTAAATTTTATGTCCAAGTGATGAGATACACTTTTTATCTCTCATCAACTCATTTTGATGTGATGCCGTTAGGCTGTCAAGGGAACTTTTTAACCCAATTTCGATTTCTTTGGGTTCAACTTGTAGTCATTGAATATGTCATCCATTGAATATGTGTGATTGACCTTTTATTGTTTTACACATAATATCCACTTATATTGGGTGTATATATATTTGTCACACATATTTTTGAGATTTATTTGTCCTTAATTTAAGGATACCTTCTTTATAAGGGATTTCATCACATTTGACATTTCTATTGAGGCTTCATTTTTGTTATGCACCAATTCACTCTTATATGGTGTATATACTGTCTATTGGAGTATTATATCATGAATCCTTTTATTCTCATGATATTATAAAGTTATGACTAAATTTTATTCCTCGATTATTGTATTCAAGTGTCTCTAATTTTGGTAAAACCCCTTTAACCAAAATATCGTTTTAAATGTTTTAATTATTTGTTCTTATTAATATCCATGTTTTAAAAATTGTTTTAAGGATTTATTTATATGGATAATAATGGTTTAAAATGTTAAAAGATTCAAGGTGGTATGGGACACTTTGATTCAAAAATCTCTTTATTAAATGTTTTAAATGGTTTTGGAAATGGTTTCTTTTTGAATGGATTCATTATTTCAATATCCTAAAACGTTATATTGTGATTGAAATGTGGAAATATTATGTCTCCTTTATTCATGTTTATGTGATACGATTATGTTATGGTTCTTGGGAATTGTTATGAAGAACGGGTGGTTCCGTGATAAACTAAGGGCGGGTGAGCCCAATATAGCTCTCCAATGCATTGGGTAACGCGAATGAGTGAAACGTTAAGGTTTATCCGAAGAGATTTTAGGGAATATACTGTGATGGGTATTCCAAACGTAACCAAGAGGGTTACTCCCTACGTAAGAATGTTATGAATGCCTCAAGTTACCTTTATGTCTTATGTCTTCTATGATTTATTCATGATTTGATATGCCTATGTTTTATGGGTAAAGTATGATTTCATTCTTATGTATATATGAACTCATGTTTCCTTTCCATATTTCTATAACCCTTACTGAGCTTTTTATGCTCATCCCAAGTTTTTGAAATGCTTTTCACAAGTCAAGGGAAAGGTACATGATGTGACGATAGTGTCAAGGATGTGTCAAGAAAGAATCCGTGTTTTATTTTAAATATGTTTCCGTTGATGGGAAGAATGAATACTGTCTTTTTGTAACCACTTTGTTTAAATGTGGAATGTAATGAAAGTTTCATGATCTAATTCTCTAAAACTCTAAACCAGAAAAGATCCTCAATGTTTAATCTTGTAATAACTCAAGATTAAGTAATGTTTAAGGATGGGGCCTTATAATGTATCCAAGGTAAATATTTTTCAAAAATGCATTCAAGAATCCTTTATATGTTTTCAAGGAATTTTTTTTCAAAATTCGTTCAAACTTATTTTATAATTTCTCATGGAAAATTTTTTTCGAGATGTTTTTATATATTCCATTATAATATTTCAAGGAAAATTGTAATCAAAATGTTTTCAAGTTACATTTAGAAGTATTCAAGGAAATTGTTTTACAAAATGTTTTCATGATTCTTTTATAATATTTCAAGGAAAACGGTTTTCAAAATGATTTCAAGTGCTATTGATAATTTTTCAAATTATTTTCAAGAAAAATAGTTTTCAAGAATTGTCAATAATTATTTATATTTTTTCAAAGAAAAAAGATTCCAAATTTTTTTCAAGTCATTCTTTATAAGCATTCATGCTTTCAAGAAAATGGGTTTCAAATGATTTTTATGTTTTGAAGAGACTTTTTTCAAAGAATAAAGTATATTTTTCTAAATAATTTTATATCAAAATATATTTCCATGTTATTTCCTATCTAAGATGACATCTGTTAATGTTACTCATGCCCTTCTATGAAATGATCCAAAAGTTCCATTAATATTATTTCATGAATAGATTGTGTTTTGATGGAATGATTCTTGTGACACTCTTTCTACTTGCATGGATAATATTTTTTTGAACCCTGTATCTTTTAATGGGTTATGATTTTGAAGAAATTATTATGAAACAGATATCTTTTTTTCATAAGTTACGAAATGATTAAAATTTTATGATACTCATATTATTTTAGGGTTTATGATATGATTTTTAATGATCTTTTGGCACATGTATGTATGGTTTTTTTATGAGATGGTTGGGAACTATATCTCCTTTAAATGAATTGGGTAAATATTTATATGTCATGAGATAAACATGTTTCAAAAAGAAATAAAGTTAGTTTATTATTACATGGATGGAATTGGAAATGAACTCAGTTTAGTATTATAGTGCTGGAATAAGGAGTGAACTCTGTTAAGTAGTATAGGACCAGAACATGGTGTGAAACCGGTTCAATAAAGGACCTTTTCCACTAATATGGTATTGAAAACCATTCCTTGGCAACTATTTAAATTATTATATATGATTATGTGTTATCTGAAATTCCTTGTTTTTTCCTATGTTATGATTTCATCGATTATGTTCCTTATTTCTTTATGATTCATGTCTTATGAACATCCATGTTTTAGGCCATGATTCATCTTTGTGATCTTTGACAAGCAGGGTATGGTCTTCTATTTTCATGAGAATGCTTTCAAAACCTTGTTCCCATGATTATGTTTTTTATCTCCCATGTTTACTCTTAGTGATTATTTGAGCTCACCCATTTTTATGTTTCCTTCCCCCATGTTAAGAAGATATATATTATAATTGATGTTTTTAATAGTGGTTATTGACAAAAAGAATGTAGTGGGAGATATTTTAGCTTATTTAGGTACTAGTTTTTATTTTTCTATATTTCCAAAGGCACTAGACTAGTATGGTCTTTGGAAATCTATTTGTATAATGTTTTAATAAATTTACAAAATTTATGAAATGTTAATTTATAAAAAAGAGAGGTTCACCATAGATGATATCAAAGAAAAGGGCTAGTTAACATTTGAATATAGGATGAGAAAAACTTGGTGAGAAATCTAAGTACATGTATAGGGTTAACTCTAATGATAAGGAAAAGTATGGGAAAATGTCTTGGAATTTTATTAACGGATAGAGTAAGTGTTTTACTAGAAATACATACATGACTGGATACAAAAAGTAGATGTGCCTCTAGTATAGATGTAATTAGCAGTAACAACATTAACAATATGTTCTGAGACTAACTCATGGTAATATGGTACATGACAATAGGGTTATTACATACCGGGTTTGATACTCCCAGGGGATATACTTTTAAAATTCTCAAACTCTTCACAAAACATCATGAAGGAATTTAATGGGTGTTTCCTATGAATAACCTAAGATAAATATACATTTTAATATATTAAGGAAGGTTTCTTAATTAAGACATCCTATAATTAATTTTTTATGATTATGTGGATTTCTTCTATGATATAAGTTTCTCACCCTATGATTTTCTATTTTATCCAAAGAAGATAACTAGAAAGAACGTGGTTAAAATTGAATGTTTCTTATATACAAATTATGGTAAATATGTAAATCAATTTCCCATGTTTAAATATCATAATAAGAATCAGGAAGGTGGTATAAGTGTTGGTTATACTTCTGAATATAAAGTGATCACAAACGAAATATGAAATGTTTTTGATGTTATTCCAGTACGGTTTACATTAAACATAATAATAATGATTATATTGATCTTGAGGAAGCATAATACGTGATTCATATTTCATATTATAATAAATAGGTTTTAAGGAACCAGTTTATGAAGCCATTGTAATGGTTTAAAAAAAATTGGATGAATTAAGTATTTATGTTCTTGAATTCAAATATTATGTTATATGAATTATGAAATATATAAGTATTTTCAGTATTAGTTTTCATTAAGGGATTAAAAGGAAATGTTGAAAGGTGATTTCATGGGAATTTGATATATTTATTAAGGGAATGTAATCCTTAATTAATGTCTGATCTTGAGATAATGATCTTTGGATAAACATGTGGTCGACATGAATAAGTAAATTGGATGGTACTGATTACCCAAGGACTGAATATTGAAAAAGTGGTATATATCATCAAGGATGAAGTTTAAAAATTCATTGACTTAAGTAATGTATCCAGTAATCATTTGAATAATAAATTATGAATGTTTTCAAAAATGATTTATGGTAATTTTTGTTATTACCATTTTTCAAGAGGATTTACGATGAGGATATTCGCATGTTTGGAATGTGAAAACTGAGAGAATTTTGTGATATATGTGG
Organism: Viscum album; assembly: GCA_963277665.1. Taxonomy (NCBI): domain Eukaryota; kingdom Viridiplantae; phylum Streptophyta; class Magnoliopsida; order Santalales; family Viscaceae; genus Viscum; species Viscum album. The sequence continues at coordinate 1,272,294,776 of OY728152.1, forward strand.
GATCAATGTAAATATGATTTTGTTTCATTATTTATAAAGCGTTTTATTTTCATATTTTATAAGGGTTATAAGGTTAACTATTTATGTAAAGTTTAAGTTATACTTCAGATAAAGTCGGTAAGATTAAATTGTTATCTCACCATAAGAGGATTTAGGCATATTTTGATGATAACTGATGAAAAATGGTATGTCATATCATGGATCTCATGAAATTTTAGTAATTAAGGAATGAAAATTTCACCTTCATTTTTTGATAAAGGTGAAGTGTATCGAGGAAAAAAAAGGGCAAGGTTGTCCTAAAATCATTCAAGTATTTCTTTTTATGAAAATTCTTAAACTTTATGAAAACGATTTATAAATAAAATGTTTCCCTAATAAAATAATATTTTTGAATTAATGGCCTTTTAAATCATTATATATTTATGAATTTTAGGACCTAATCTTTTGATTTATTATTCACTTATTTTTTATTAATGAACTCAGTCACTCCCTCTGAATATTTATGCTTTCCCTCTAAGTACAATTTTTCACGTCCCACCTATGCTCTCTTATGTGGAAACCTAGAAAAGTGATACTTTGGGTAACTAGTATTTTTTCAACTTTAATTTTTTTGAAAATAATTTTTATTGTTCATATTTACAATTAGGGTTTATATGAAAGGAACTTTCCAGTATTAATCCTTTGAAAACCCATATGAATTTCAATAGAGAAATTCATTTTAAGTGGGGTAGAATGTAACACGCTAAGATTTTGTGAATTATTATTTTTTAGAATTAATTTAATCATTTGATATGTTTTATTTCATGAAAGACTGAAAAATATTTTTTATATTAAATCAGTAAATCAAACATTCCATTCATACACCACTAACTTTCCTTGCACTACATGTACCACCAACTTGGCTTACGTAACATGAAACACTGAGTTTCTACGAAGCATAATTTTATTGTTATTATTATTTAAATAATATAATTATAACCTAGATGTTAAACATATTAATATTAATATTAATAAATATTTTTCAAATATTTTTTATAATTGTTTTATATAAATAAACATATTTAAAATGAAATATTTAATTTATGGTAAAGTCCTTATATGTTTAAAAATACAATTTTGTCAAATGAGCTGCTTTTAATGTCCTTAATGGAAAAATAATAAAATTAATTATAAATATAATTAGAAATTTAATTTGATAAAATTAAAATTTTATGTGAATTTATAATTTCAAAATTATGTAAGGGGGAATTTATGGAATTTTTCAAATAAAGAGCATTTTTCAATGAATAATAAAAAATACTAAATTGGAATTCAAAACCTCTTTTTCATTTAATATATTTATAAGGGTAAATTATATTTTTATTTTGTTTAAAGGTTTAATTAGATCATATTTTTATAAACCAACCCAATGTGGGTAATTGAAATCAATTTCACATTGAAAATGTGTATAAAAACATTAAAAACTTTTGGGCATGTTAACTTTTAAACCCAGTATTTTTGTCCTCATTGTAGGGTTAGATTAAATTAAATTTTTACCACTTATATGATTGGTATTTGTAAAAATAGATTTAATATTTATAATCATAATAATTATTAATTTATGATAAGTTCAACTTAATTTTTCACCAAAATTATTAGTGGATGCATGTAAAATTAATTACAGCGATTAAGGTAAAATTAAGCTTAATAAGGGACTAAACATTAATATTAAGGGCCGAAACGACCTAGAAACTTGTTAAAGATCCATTATATTTCAATATTTAGACTATATACTCATTTGGATCAAATATTTATATTATTGGATACACATGAAATGGAAGAAATATCAGGGGAATTTCTTTTCCCAAAATTTACAAGAGGGTCACTCCTCCACTATAAAAGGCCTCCTCTACTCCAACTCCTCACACCTCTCAAAACAATTTGGATTGAAAAATATCAACCCAAATAGATAATAAAAATATTTACACTCATCATATAATACTCGCATTGTGAATAAATAAATATAATTAATATCTATGGTGCAATCCAAAAGGTGTTACCCGAATAAGAGGTAACATTCTTCCTCACATTATTTTATTTAATTTTAGTTATACAACCCCAAAACACTTATTATTCCACTCTTGAAAAACATAACCTGTATCATAAATATACTAAGATTTTTTAATTCAAATTATTTTACTTAAATTTATTAACTATTTCATCTAATGGGTAATTAACATATTGTTTACGTGTACAACGAACTACTACCTCACGAAACGATTATTTATAATTTTTTCTTTTCCACCTATCATTATAGAAATTATGATAGAAAATCTATCTATATATGTTATGTATTATAATTATTATGTATTTAATATTATTTAATCTTTTTACAACACAAAACATAATGATTCCCATTTTTTGTAAATACAATAATTTTGTTTGAGCAAGTGTGGACTACCGCCCCCTCATAGCGATGTGATTCGTTTACACACTACATGGAATATACTAAAGTTGGGTTTAGTGGAAACATATGATATATAAGATATAATAATACTACATTAATATTTATATATTTAAATATATATACATATATTTCATTTACTTACTTTCTTTCAGGAAAATTATTAAATGGAAACAACATTTATGGGTTCGTATGGCTTACCCTATCCATGAATGTTGTATTACATTTCATACTTCTATATTATATATAGTATTTTAATAGAAATTAATGAATATAAATGAAATTTATATCATATTTTACATTATTTGAATCATGATATAAGTATAAGGATCAAAGATATAACTAATTAAGATGCATGCAACGAGCTAAGCGGATATTACCCGAAGTGAAACCTTAACATAGAATTGTTAAAAAGATGGTAAAAAAGTAATAATAAAACCATATAAGGTATTATATATATATATATAGTTCTATGATGGATTTATAATAAACTTATATTTATTAAAAATAATGTTTTTACGATTATGAGGAGAGTCAAGACACAATGTAAGGGGATATCATCTCACTTTTTATTTCTATTAGATACATCTTTTATTCACCAGTTATTCCTTTTGTGTGGGGTATATACTACCCATGAATGTATTATATGATTTTTATTCTTAATTTTATGGGTAATTAAAAATACATTATATGATATTACTTTCATGGTTTTATGTTTCAAATGTTTCCAAATCAGTAAGATAGTTTTGTATCAATTTGCCTTTTTTGTGACACATTCCATGTTATGCACCTATTTTTATATATGTGGTTTACATACATCCTTTGACATGTTATATCATGAATCTCATTGCATTCATGATACTTTAATCATCATGTAATTTTATTTTATTACTAGTGTTATATGGATCAATGTTACTAAGTGATAAGACTTTATAGAAATAATCTCATCACTTTTCATGATGGTTTATGATTATGCTTAATTTATTGAAATATAATAATCCATCTCTTAAGAACATTCAAAAAAAAATTATGCACTGGTTATTTATGATATATTAATTTATTGGTACCATTTTTTTACTCAATTGTACATAAGAAGGTTAAGAAAGAGTTTTTAAGAATGCCTGAAATTACCCTATCTTCAGTCGGAAATCTTTGTTCCTTCAAAACCATGTTATCTAAAAAGGGGATACAAGAATATTGTACTATTAATCTATAATATTTAAATGAAACATTTTCCATTTTTTTTAATTTACTAATGTTTCCAATGGAATCTTATTTTCTCTTTCCAAATAAAGATTTTTTCGAACCATTTACCATGAAAAAGTAATTTTCTTCTTAACTCATACGGAATATACGGATTTACCCACTATAATTTTTATGAATCTTCCTTTGTATGTTTAAATGGTTAATTTTTATGCATTTTTTTAATATAATTTTCGATTAAATGGTTTTCAAAAAAAATTTAGGATTTATATTACATCTCGTTACCAATATATCAGGTATTTAATTAACCTTTTCATTTTCTGATTTTCTCATTATCCATATATGTTTAAGAGGAAATTTTGAGGATAAATGTAATGGAGAAGTCAATGTTTTATTGGACTCTAATATTTACCCAAAATTTGATATAGAATGTATGAGTATTTCATATTGTACAACTAGCTTATACAATTTGTAAAATTCATTAGATACAAGTCATGAATGGATTCATGTTGTGAATGGTTACACACCATGAAGAGATTTTTCAGGCCATGAATGTTTTAAATAACAGTTTTTAATCCAAGATGATGTATTTTTTAATGTTCTTAATCATATTTTATCTCAAAAAATGCAAAGGAGTTATACGTCCTTTAATTCTCTGAGCATAGAAGTTTTAGGGCGCCGTTTGGGTTTTGAGTGATCATTTAGCTGCCACTTTTCCTTTTCTATTGACCCAAACTTCCTATCTAGTGTTTTTTGGAGACATAATTCCTTATGGAATGATTTGATAGGTGTTTGGTCTTCATTGTGGTTTTAGTCTGTCTCTCTTAATGAGTAATCTTTCCTGTTTTTCACTGTCCTTGATCGCATAAGCACCCTTTGGTTGGGTTGTCGGATCTATGGTTTATGTTTTTTGTTTTCTATCATCTTCTGTTAGATCTATTTTGTGATATCATTCCAAAGGTAATTATTTAGTGGGTTGTGGTGTGACGAGAATTATCTCTTGATTTATGTGGTGTTTTCTCTTCTCTTCCTACCCACTTTCTCAACTAAATAAATCCTAATAAAATTGTATTATATTATAGGGCCTTGGTAGACATCGTTGTGTTTTCATTATTGGTGGATCTCGTTTTGGGTGTGGTCGACCTGAGTTTGAGTTAAGTGGTTCTTCCTCTATCCTATAAGGATAAAGCTAACAGTTCCTTCTTTATAAAATGATTCATACTAGGAATTTAGAATTACTGGTAAGTGTGAGTTGAAAAGAGTTTTTAATGGAAAATGTGTTTCCTTAAATATTGTTAAATTGAACAAATAGGGTATTTTGAAAACTATGAAATTGGTTTGGTGAATTTTTTTGGAAATTATTTTTGAAACATTAAAATGATTCTGAAAATGGGCGCATGGGTTTCCTTGGTTACTTGGTGAAACATTTCTCTTTAGGTCATCATCCATTGTAGGGGTTCACTTTCTAGGGTGTTCCTCTTATCCTAGAGTGTTGATTATTAGCTCTAGGTATATATATATATATATATGATACTGTGGATTAACTTTCTAGGGTGTGTCCCTAGTCCTAGAGTGTATATCATTGGGTTTAGGTACTATAGTGCATTGTTTCATATATTTTGGGTATGAGTAGTCTAATTCCTGACATGTTTGTATTCCTTGGTGTTGTGAAGAATGTGTTTCTACTATTGTTTTTTTGTATTTCTTGGATTTTTTACTACTTTAGCCTTGATATGCATGTTTATTCTTGTGAAGGATGATATGAAAAAATGTTCTTTGAAATTAATATACTCACTTTTTTTATAAATGTGATAAATAGGTAATGTTTACCATGTTTTCTATAAAACCTCTTTACTATTAATCATGATTTGTTTTATTCAAAATGAGAATATATGAATTGTTATAGAGAGGTAAGTTATGGATCACCAGGGTGGGATCTTACCGATCCGATTACCTCAAACCATTTACACCTCTTCGGTGGTATGTAGACCTTTGTATGTATTCCATTTTAGGGAAAGGAAAGGAATTATAGTAATGTGGGGAGGTTTCATGTCAAATAGTTTTGGTAGCTGGTGGTGAGATAGTAGATGTTCTTCCACACCATTGCTTGGATTAGCTGTTTTGTTTTCGTCCTTTGAAATTAGGCTTGTCTTTTTGGTATTTTTACTACTTTTAATAGTTGTTTTTTTCCTTTTATTCTCATAGTTATTGAATATATTTATTAGTCTTTCATTGTCTCTTTCTTTTCCATGTGTATATATATATTCCATTTTTTTATATGGGTAGGGAGCAAATCATTAATCTATTTTGTTGATCAATGCCCTAGTGATTTTCACTAGCCTGTGGGGATATGGAATGCCCTTTGAGTATGTGATAGATTAGTTCGGGTTTCATTTTTCAGGGTAACCTATGTCAGTTCATTATAATTTGGATTCAAAGTAGGTTTGTCCTCAAGGGTCTCTGTCTTGGGGAATCTAATAGATTAGATATAGGATTGTCTATACTTGAGATGTATGTTGTGATAATTGTCTTCCCATCTCTTATTGTGAAGAGACTCAACATACTATAGGATGTTGGTATATGTGTCTCTAGATTTGGGTTTTGATTTAAATCATAGATTCTACTTATGGTTTCTTTGGTTTAAGCTAAGATATACTCTATTGTCTAATCGTTCCTTCTGTTTTGGTGGGAAACTATATGCCTCTATGACATCTTCCATGCGTTACATAAGAAGGTGTAGCTAATTATCCCCAAGGGAATCATCCAGTGGATCCTAATCTCATCATTACTATCATACAAGTAGTTTCGGATGTTGATCAAGTTGTTCCACAAGTTAAGAATGCTGTTATTGAGGTACATCCCATAGTTGGAGGGGAGATAGATCATTTGTGGGAATTTTTTTCACCATAATACATTGTCCTTTAAAGGAATGAATGAATCATAAGAGGAAGAGTACATGCTAGATAAGATTGATTAAATCATTGACATCCTGGATACACATGATAATATCAGGGTATATTGTGCAGTGTTCAGGATTAGGGGTTCTGGAATACAATGATCTGATTCTAGATTCTAGGCAGATAGACACATAGACCTAGATTGGATAGGTTTCAAATTCCTATTATTCCAACAGTTTTTTCTAGAGTCACTGATGCTATAAAATTAATTGGAGTACCAGTCTTTATAGAAGGGAGAGAATTCAGTGTCAATATAAACCAATTTATTTGTTGAGCTTGTCTGTTATTCTCCAGATGTTGTGAAGAATGGAAAGATGAAGGCTCAAAAGTACCTATATGATTTGTGTCCAGATATCAGATCATATATATTTATGTTGAAACATTATACCTATATAGATACGATATATAGAGCTTTGATGGGTGATATGGGTAGGGAAGGCATGGTTTGTTTTCCCAACTCTTCTATTTCATCTACTGGAAACTTCAGTGGCATGTATAGGAAAAATAATAATTGCTTATATCATCATAGAATTGGTGGCGGTGGGTCTTCAGAAAGAGAAACCTATTCTCCATTGACTATAGCTAGTAGTGTGCCTTTAAATTTCTTTTAGTGTGGTATGGTTGGAAAGACTAGACATTTTTTTCTTATGCCCATGAATATGTGAAACAGTTGTGGATGTTTTGGTCATATAAAATGATTTTTTTGATACTATTATTGTGCCTCATTTTGTTCATGATTTTTCTACTCTAAAGGCTATTGTGGTGCAATTCATCTCATTAAAGACTACAGAGCTCCAACCATAGGCCACATATTTAAAGAACTTTCATGCATTAGATGATTGTCCAGTGGAATTCGATCCAAGTCCAGAAACTATGATAGGTATTATCCTTATTGAATATTTATTAGAAATTTATTTATTTAATACTGGTGTCTCTAATTTGTTTATATATTCATGTTTTCTTTAAATTCTTAAACATATTACAAAACTTATGTCCTTGGTAATAAATTTAGTGAAACCTCTTGGAGAGTGGAGAGAGTAGGGTTTGTGGTGTCCTTGTTCGTTAATGGTTGTTAATACACAATTAGTCTAGGATTTTCTAGTTCTTAGTGTGGATCTATTTTATGATATCATCGGTATGGATTTTCAAATCACTCATCTATCTGAGGTTGATTTTTATCGTTGGTGTGTCTCATTTATTTATTCTGATATGATCTCCCATTTGTTTCAAGTGGAGTCGAACCCAAGATTAGGACATGCAGGGCCTTCTACCCCAAGCTCAAGATTTTATTTTCTAGTGCTGTGTTTGGGACCAATGATGTTTATCTTGTTGTTGATATTCTAATTATTGTTCAAGATGTTCCTAAAATTTTTCTGAATGACTCTTATAGTCCCCCTCTAGAGAGAGAGGTGGAGTTTACAATTGATCCGATTCCATATATGTAGTCAATATCGATACCCTCTTATCATGTGTAACTACAGCTTAAAGGGATCAAGTTTCAGTTAGAAGTCCTATTAGAAAAGAACATTAACCCTTGTGTTTCACCTAGGGAATCTCATAAGCTCTTTTCCAAAAAAAAGCATATAGTTCACCTCTTTTGTGTGTAGACTATTGAAATTTGAACAGGGTAACAGTTAAGAACAAATACCACTTTCCTCATGTGGATGATATTTTTGATCAGTAAAAGGGGGGATAGTTGTTTTTAAATATTTATATCTGGTCAGGTTATCATGAACTCTTGGTTTGGGAGTCTGATATACCGTATTCATCTTTCAGGAGAAGTTTTGGCCATTATAAGTTTCTAGTGATGCCTTTTGGTATGACTAACACTCCTACAGTTTTTATAGATTTGATGAATAAGAAATTCCATCAATATCTTGACATTTTTTGGTGATGTTCATTGTCTATATTTTGGTTTATTCACAATCCAAGAGTGATAATGATCACCATCTAAGTATTTTTATGGAAATTATGAGAAGTCACTGTTTGTTTGGAAAGCTTCTGGAATGTGCCTTCTAGATTCAAGAAGTGAAATTATTAGGCTAAAAAATTTTTGAACATGGATTATTAGTTGATCTGGAGAAGGTAATGATTTTTTTATCTTGGAAGGAACCATAAAATTTCTTTGAAATTCTGATCTTCCTCATTCTTATTAGATACTACTAAAGGTTCGTTATGTATTTCTCTAATATGGCATCACATGTGATTACTCTTAACAGGAAAGATTTGAAATTCACCTAATATGCGATGTTTTAAACTTCTTTCAATAAACTGAAATGAATTCTAACATCAGCTTCTATTCTGATCTTACGTAAGCCTGGTATGGGGTATGTGGTATTTTTTATGATTCTGGTGCTAGTTTGGGAATTGTGCTTATGCAAGATGGACATGTGGTAGATTATTGTTCTCATCAGCTCTAACCACATCATAAGAATTTCCCCACTAACAATTTAGAGCATTCTTCAGTTAGGCATGATCTTTAATATTGGTGTCACTATCTTTTTGGAGAGAGGTTCACAATCTTCTCGGATTATAAGAGTATGAGTTATATCATTTCTTATAAATAATTGAATCTCAGAAAATGCTGATGGGTGGAGTACCTTCAGATGTTTGAAATTGAAATCATCTACACCCTAGGGAAGTTGAATGTCATTGTATTAACACTTAGTAGGAATTTACCCTCGTAGGCTATTCTAGAATCTAAGGAGGAGTGTAACCTTATGGGGATTTTTTTCTGAGTTGCACCTAGATGCTTTGGAGGATGTTTTAGGTGTGGTTTTGATCAGATTTTAGTTTTCATTATATCTCTTGGAGTCTATTTTTCATTGTTATAAATTTTATGATGAGTTTTGAAAATTTCAAGAAAGGCTTTATGGTGGGGATTCCATTTTTGGTTGGTCCCTCTCTTAAAATTTTATTCTCTACTTTGGGATATGGGTTTTCCTAAAAGTACGTCTGGAGAGTTTAGTCTTATTTGATTATCATAGCTCTTTGTGTGTCATACATCCAGGAATTAAAAAAAATGTATTATGACATGATTTGATGATTTCCCTAGCTGAGTATAAAGAGTGACATTGTAGGTGATGTGTCCCACTATTACACCTGCCATATTATAAATTTAGAGCACTAAAACATGCTAGTTTTTTAGCCTCTTCACATTCCAATATTGAAATGTGAGGAGGTGTCCATGGATTTTATTTGGATTACCACGAACTCCCCAAGGGAAAAATTCTATCTGGGTGGTTTTTGATTGGTTGATGGAATCTATTAATTTCATTTTGATCAAGGATACAACTAAGGTTGAAGATATAGGTAATCTATATGTGTAAGATATTGTGATGTTACAAGGAATTCCATCTTCCATTATTTAGGATAGGGACCCTGGGTTTACATTGAGGTTCTAGAGGAGTCACCAAGAGGTAGTGTAAACTTCGGTCAAGTTGAGCACAACTTACCATCCTTATATAGAAGGTTATATAGATCATGTGATTCAAATCCTGGAGGTTGTGCTTTGTTCATTGGTCTTAAATTTCAGTGGATTATGGTATAACCATCTAAGACTGGTACAGTTTTTTATAATAATAGTTGTTAGTTGTTGATAATAATGTGTCCCTTTGATCCATTGTATGGCCACCCGTTCAGATCACCTCATTGTTGGTAAGAGGTGAGTGAAGTATCATTGGTGAGATTATGTATGGTCTATGAGATGTTGGAAAAGATTAAAGAGGTACATTGATGTTTGGTTACGGTCCATAGTCGATAGAAATTATATGCTGATCAGTGGCTTCGTCCTTTGTAGGTTTCCATTGGTGATTAGGTTTTCTTGAAAGCTTCTCCTCAGTTTGGTAACATTAATCTTAGAAAAGAGGGTATGTTGGATCTTATATATGTTCGACCATTTTAGGTCACTGAGCAGATCGGGTAGTTTTCTTATCAGTTTGAATTTTCACATTAGTTGACAGGTATTCATGATGTTTTCCAAATTTCCCAGATCAGGACGTACCATCCTGACACCGTAATCATTTTGAGTTGATAAGAAACTGAGTTAAGGCCATATGTGTATGTTTTATAGAATCTAGTTCAGATCATTGACTCTCAAGTGAAATTATTTCCTAGTAATTTGATCTTGTTGGTCAGGGTATTATAGAAACACATATTAGATTCTCATGAGACTTGGAATTGTGAGTCGATGATGAGGGATTAGTGACATTATCATTTTCCACAAATTACATCTTCCATGTGACTTCCTAGGGATGGATATACATTATGGAGGAGATTTTGTAACATTTCAATATCAATATATCATGTATGTCTTTAACCACTTCACTTTTTTCCTTGTATCGTTGTATGTATATGGCCAATAATGAATTGGGAGGATACATGTAATGGAGAATTTGTAGTTTTGTTGGAATCATAGCATTAACCATCTTTTTCTACATGATGGAGGATGATTTCATGCTATGTAACTAGGTTACATTGCAAGTATGAGTCACTGGATACAAGTCATGATGGGCATCATGTTGTGAAAGGTTACACGTCGTGAAGAGATGTTTCACTTGTGAATGTTTTTTGTAACAGATTTTTAATACGAGGAAATGAATTTATTATCATACATAAACATCATGGATCTCATGACATGTAATGCAGTAATATGTCATGTAATTCCCCAAGTAGGTAACTTTTATGGAATTATTTTGGTTTTGGGTGACCATCTTACTACCACTTTATCTTTTCTATTAACACATACTTCTTCTCCTATGTTTTCTAGAGACATCATTCATTTTAGAATTATCTTATTGGAATTTGGTCTCTGTTTCGGTTGCAATACATCTCTCTTGGTAAGTGATCTTTCAGATTTTTCATTGTCCATGATCATGGTACCACCCTTGTGTTGAGTTATTAGATCAATGGTCCATGTTCGTCTCTTCTATTGTATTCTTCTCGATCTTTTGTGTGATCTCATTCTAAAGGTCATTCCCTTATTGGTTGTGGTGCGATAGGTGTTTTTTATTGAGATATGTAGTGTTTCCTCTTCTATTTCAACCCTCTATCTCAATTGAATCAATCCTTAGACATGTGGATTGAATTCTAGGTCCTTCAGAGACATCTTTTTGTTTTCATTGTTGGTGGATCTTATTGTGGGATTGTGCGACCCGAGTTTTTTGGTAGGTGTTTTTTCTCTAACCTATGTTGAGAAAACATATTGGTCCTTCTTTATAAATTGATTCATACAAAAAATTATTCATGATTGATTTTTGTGTGTCGAAAATAGGTTTTAAGATAATTTTTTCCCTGGTTGATGATAAAATGAATGAAAAGGGGATTTTCAAAGTAGTGAAAATGGTTTTTTGAAATGGTTTTGAAATGATTTTTAAAACATTTAAATGGCCATGAAAATGATCACATTGGTTACATTGGGTAATAGGTGGAAGGTTTATCATGAGGCCATCATCCATTGTGGGGGTTCACTTTATTTTCCAAGAGTTTAGATTATTATCTCTAGTACATATATTATATTGGGGTTTCACTTTAATAGATGTCTCCCTAGTCGTGGAGTGTAGATCGATATCTTTAGGTACAAGAGTGAATTGTTTCATAGATTTTGGGTATGAGTAATATGTTTCAAGACTTGTTTGTATTCCTTGGTGTTGTGATGACCTTGTTTATTCAAAAAAATTGTATTTTTTGGCTTTATACTATTTTATCCTCGATATGCATATTGATTCTTGTGAAAGATGATATGGAAAAATGTTGTTTGAAATTGATATACTTTCTTTGGTTTTAAAACTGTGAAAAAAGGTAAATGTTTAAAATTTATTTTATAAAACTTATCTATTGTTTATCATGCCATATTTTATTAAAAATTAGTATAAAATAATTTTTATATAGATACCGGTTATAGAATACCTTGGTGGGATCCTACAGAGCCTATTAGCTCTCACCATGTTCACCTCTTACATGGTGCGTAGACCATTGTATATCTTTCATTGTAGAGAAATTAAAGGTGTCGAAGTAAGGTGGAGAGTTTTTATATAGCTGGGTTTGGTAGATAGTGGTGATATGGCAGGAGTTCATCCACACCATTGCTTGGAGTAGCTATTTCATTGTGTCCCTTGGTAGTTGGACTTGTCTTTTTGAGTTTTTCCCAATTTTAATAATTTCTTGTTTCTGTTTTCTTCTCACAATTTTGAAATATATTTATTTTTTCCCACTGGCTCTTTAATTTCCATGTGTATATATATTCCATGTGTTTGTACAGGTTGGGTGAAATCACTCCATCTGGTTTATTGACCAATTACTAGGTTCTAGTTACCAGCCCATGGGGATTGGGAACATCCTTCTGGTATGTGACAGATCTGGTCTGGTTCTAGTTCTGAGGGTATCCTAGGTCGGTTCATTTCAATTTATTTATAAGTTTTCAATGTATTTTTCAAAGAAAGTTTTTTAAAGGTTTTTTATATTATTTATTAAGTTTTCAGGGAAATATTTTTTAAAAAAAATTTCAATATACCTTTATTATTTGTAGGAAATTATTTTTCAAAATACTATCAAGACCCCTTTATATGTTTTCAAGGAAAATTGTTTTCAATATATTTTCAAAATTATATTATATGTTTTCAAGGAAAACTTTCTACAAAAATTTTCAAGCCTCTTTTATAAATTTTCTAGGAAAATGTTTTTCAAATTGATTTCAAGCGTTATTTATATGTTTCCAAAGTATTTTCAAGGAAAATGGGTCTCAAAAGGTTTTCAATCTATATTTATATGTTTTCAAAGAAAAAAATTTCCAGAAGGTTTTAAAAACTTTTTTTAATCTTTCATGTTCATTTTTAAGAAAGTTGTTTTCAAAAGGTTTTTATCTTTTAAAGATTCTTTTTTCAGAGAATAAATGATATTTTCTGCAAGAAACATTTTTCAAAATATCTTTCTATGTTATTTTTAATATAAGATGTCATCTGTTGATGTTACTCATTCCCTCCTAGGAAATTATCCAAATATTATATTGATGTTCATTCATGAATGGTTTATGTTTTTATGGAATGATTATTGTGACACAGTGTTCTATTCCATTGTTTATATGCTTTTTAAACTCTCTTCTTTTCATGGGTTATTCTTTTGATGAAATGATTTGGAGAACTATATCTTTTTTCCATAAGTTTTGATATTATTAAATTTTTATGATACCCATTTCATTTCATGCGTTATAATATGATTTTTAATGATCTTGTGGAATAGGTATGTATGATTTCATTATGAGATGGGTGGGACATATATCTCCCTCTAATGAATTTAGTAATGATTTCTATCTAATGAGATAGACATAGATAGAATAATAAATGAACAAAATTTATTATTATAGGGATTGAATGAGAAATGAAATCGGTTTAGTATTATAGGTATGAAATGAGGAGTGAACCAATTAAATTAATATAGGGATGGAATGGGGTGTGAACCATGTTCAGTCATGGCCTTTGTCCACTAAGATGGCCTCAGCAACAATACCTTGACTTATTTGAAAATAATTATATATGCTTATGTGTCTATCAAAATTCCATTTTTATTCTTAATTTATGATTTCATGGGTTATATTCTTTATTTCCTTATGATTCATGTTTTATAAACTGCCAAGATTTATTCCATGATTCATATTTATAATCTTTTTATGAATGGTATGATCTTCTAATTTCATGATCATTTTCTCATACCCTTTTACTCATGATTATGATTTTGTATCTCCCATGTTTACCCACACTAAGCATTTGAGATCACCACTTTTTCTGTTTCATTACCCTATATTATGAATATGTGTGTTATGTTTGATGTTTAAAAAAAATTGAGTTAAGAAGAACCTAGTGGGAGATTATGTAGATCATTTATGTACCATTGTTTATGTTTCAATGTTTACAAAGGAACTAGACTAGTATAGTCATTTAGAATCTATTTGTAAAAAAAATTAAGTATTCTGAAAATTTTATGTAATGTTAATGTATAAAAATCTAGGGTCACTATAATAAAGTCCGTGTATCTTCATGTGACTCGATTAAATTCAAATAAGAAATACAATACTATCATTTTATCCTACCTTACCTTATTCTGATTTCAAACTTCATCTCCGACAAATTGGTCTCAAAATAATGGGTAGATCCTTATTCTTATTATATGTTACAAAATTTAGTGGATCATGGTTATTTTTCTCCAAGTGTTTTCGAGTTATTTAGCATAGCTCAGCAACTCTTGGATTAAGAAAACTAATTTTATATCCATGTTTTTCTTTTATACATATGTTTCTATTATTTATTTTATATCTTAGAATATATAATATCTTATATAATTTGGTGGCTCTTGTTTTTCATATATCAATATCCTATGTGTGTGATTATACAATGATCTCAATTCGAGTGTAGTTGGACATGATCTTTTGGTGGGTGTCAACTCCTATTTCCAAGAATGGAAATGTTATTATAAATGCATGAATGAAAAATTAGAACATGAGTTACACCCATTGATTCTCACAATATATATTTTTTAACTTTTTCAATTGTTTTCCCCATCTAAATAATATCCTTTATCTCATCATCATTATTACTATTTTTTCTATCTCAAATAAATCATTAATTTAAATTTCAAGTAGGCTAGACCTCTTAGAACTCTGAACGATTCCTATCATGTCCCGATATATCAATTCCCCACTCGACCTAGGGAAAAACCATAAGAGATACCTAAAGTCGGCCTCTAATAGTTTAGGGGGTACTGACTAGAACTAAGTAGTCATAACAGGCATATAAGATGACTTTTTCAAAATCACTTGTACACACACATACACATATATAAATTTTTATATATACTAGAGTGATATTGAAAGTAATAAACTAGAACAATTAATGCATACAGAACCTCATGAATCCCTTAATGAGTGCAGAATAAAATAATCAATGTGAAGGAGTAAAAAAAGGCTCAACACCCAAAAAGTAGGTTCAACTTGGAAATGAGAGAAGAAACAATCACAAAATGAGACTCCAACCTAATCAAAAACCATTTTACCATAGCGACAAAGCACCACTAAACACCACCAACACTATGAGACATTTGGTATCTCTTATATAGATTTTCATCCATATAAGTCATGGCATGTGTATACAGAGCCCATGTAGGGTTGAGTGTAGATATGCCTAGTAGAACATAGAAACAAACACCAGGAATGAAAAATCAATGAAAAAGTCTACTTAATACCTTATCCATGATGCTAATATAAAATAGAATATCCAAATATTATCATAAACTGATACTCATCCTAAATTATAGTCCCACTTTTACATCTAGTTAAATAACATATTTCATATTAATTTTAATCCTTAAGTCTCTAGTAACCGTGTAGTAATTATCTCAAAAGATGTTAGATGATATCTAACACATGACAATTTATTAAATACCAACCATAGTAGAGGATCCCAATATAAAATTATCTCTATGGTTAGAGAAAATTCATATTTCAATGATAAAGAATCCCTAACAAATAAATTAGCGTGAAATATTAACTCTATAAGAATGTTATAGGTAGAGGATACCTACCCCATGCTCACATGGATGAAATACAAACTCACTGTGAGGATTCCTATCCCAAAGGGTGATATTCCAACCCTTCCTAGGAATATAGGGGAAATATATATTTTTTTCTATAGTTTACAAGGAAAAAATTAAGTAAATGGTCTGTTATATAGATACATGAGTAGTAATGTCGACATAGGTACTCAACATGTTCGTGTATTCCTGATCCATGCTCTCTTAAGGATACATGGTGTGTACCCAGCACACACGGTGCATGGGTCCACATAGCAACCTAGGCATATACTCCTCGGTAGATATTGACCATAATGGATAGGGGTAACACAATATATTATTCAGTCACACAACTAAGTGGTATTTAAATTCTCTAGAAACCAAAGATGTCACATCAATAAGACCCATGATGTGTATTCTTCTGAACTACATATCATGTAGTAACAAATTTTATAAAAAGTTATGTTTGAGATTAAGATTCCAATAATAATGCCCCTTCATCATTTTCTATAGTAAATCCTTCCAAAATTCTCACCAATATTATTGAACATCATCCAGGATCATTGGATGTCTATTTACATGCATTCTTCATTAGAGAAACAAATCATCATCACCTCTCAAGCTATCCATACACCATTCCTCAACAATACTAGTTTTTGATTCTCCTATAGCATTCTTCCATCATTATTGCATCTCTATTGTGACAAAATTTATTTTATAAATTTAACAACATCAATACAAGGATCCCCTTATTGATTTAAAATGAAATGGGTTTACAAGGATGATCGAATCACTATCCAATCAAATACCAGCAATGAGTGTATGAAAAAAGAAGGGGGGAAATAGAAAATAAAAAATTGAGAAATGATCGATGATCTTGTTTGACATAGACACCATTAGTAGGTATAATAAGAAAAATAATTATGAAAATACATAAATACAAATAAAATAATGAATAAATGTCTTTGTGAATTTAAATTCTAAATTATTTTTTTGGGAGTAATCTATAATTGTGTTCTTATCCGGAATATGGAATTGAATCATTAAAAAATGTTCATCATAAAAAATGTATCGACAATTGAAGAAGAGAATTTTCATCAGTGAAATCATTGAATAATTGAATATTTTAATTTTTCATTCCATTAAGATCACTGAACAATGAATGAATGGGTGGATCTCAAGTCATATTCATCATCAAAGGCGATTCCTCTAGCCGATGTTCATTTACAAATGTTTTTTTTCAAAAAAGGATCTCCTCTCAAGGATCCCTCTAGGTCATGAGGATCTCCATAGATGAGTATATAACATATTATTATAAATGTAATCTGAGGGTAATGAAGAAATAAATAAATTAAATATTTAAATTTTATTCATTTTATTATGTCCCTCAACTATGTATCATCTAGAAACCCTATATGAAAGAAACATACATTGCACCTATGGTAAATCCCATTTTCTACACTCGATTTTACCCTCAGTTCACCTATACAAGGTCACAATAATATAATATAGAATCATTCATGTGTTTATATAATAAATATTAAAATATTATAATATGACGTTTAAATGGACCCTTATAATTACAACATCACCAGAAAAAAAAGGGAATTCATCCAAAATTGAATTCTATAAACATGAAAACCAAAGTTGTCACATTCCCTCCAATATTATATTATTTATTTAAAAAATTCACTCAAAATGGTGAGGGTACTAAAGTTACATCAAATTATCCAGAATCCATGAGCTCTTCAAGATGTTATCATTCTATCATAGGACACACACTAGGGGAATTTCATACCCTCAAATGATATTAAACTATTGATCCTAGAGTTTCGTTTTTTTAATGTATATCACACCCTAGTCAATAAAATGTGTTGGATCATGCGCATTTATCCTCCATTATGAATTGTGCAATATTTCATGGACTCTTTATAGCTATAGGGGTAAATCTAGGTGGTATACTTCCTTTCCAAACTAGTATAGAATCTGGAATAAACTAATGGACCATAGAGATAGCATAACTCATCATCAAAACATCTATAATCCCTGATGATGTGATACCTTCTGGAACACATGATCACCCGCCTCAAGTTCCTAGGGCCTCATTCAAACATCAGTTTAGGACTTTTGATATCTCTGAGTTTTCCTCATATGTTCTATGGTTTTCTACAACTTATCAGTAATCTCTTTCTCTACATCTATCCCCATTAGTTTATATTAACCCAACTCACACCAACAAAAATTTGACCTAGATGGTCTTCTATATAGGGCCTAAAATGTAACCATTACAATTGAGGATTGATGAATATTACTATATGAAAACTAAACTAGTGTAAAATGATCCTCCTAGATTCCTTTGATGTCTAAAACACAATCCCTAGGAACATCCTCTAGAACCTGAATAGTTCAGTCAGTCTTGATATCATTCTATGGGTGAAAATCTAGTCTTATTAGGAACTGAGTCTTCAAATAATCCCACAAAACTCCCTAAAAATGTTATATAAAATAATAATCATGTTCTAATAAAATCTTAAAGTGTACACTATAAATAAGAATAATCTCATACACATACAAGCATCCCATGTTTTTCACTAGACTATTCTCATTGATAGCTTAATGTGATTCAACATAGTGATTTAGTAAAAAACCACTCATATAGAATCATGAACACATTATGATGAAAAAATTCTTATAAAAAATCCATGGATATGCTAACCCATTTCAATTTTATAATTTTAAGGGTTTTCATTAAACCTATCCAAACATAATGCTTAACCTTTACCAATTGATAGTTAAGGCATCAGAATAAAATTTTTGAAGAACTCATCTTTATCATTGGATACAATAAATATCATAAATGTTATTCATACATATTTACCATTCAAGTAAAACTAAAGGAGCTATGTGGAACTCTATATTAACCTCATCTTGAAGTGTGACTTAAACTATAGTATACCCTTATAAGAGAATGTGGTTCTCACAAACATCAGAGAATATATCAAGATATTTTTCTTTGGAGATGTGTTCATGCAAGACCTCCTAATCAAGATATTAAATTCATGCTTCCCTCACATACTTCAAAAGTATAGGTGTACCAACCAATGATCCATGGTATGTGTTACCTTCTCCATCAACCAAAAAACAACTACAAAGACTCCAAATTCAGTGACCCCTCACTTAAAAACTTGGAACTGTACAATCTACTAAAAAAATCTACCAATACATTCCACATTCCCAATATTATAGACTATCTTGATGTCATAAGCCTATAGGAACTCTATCCATCAATTTTGTAAGATGTTATTGTCCTTTTGAGTGAATATATACTTAAGACTATTGAGGATATAATAAACAATAAAATTCTAAACAAGAAGTTACTTTCACAAATTATTTAGGGTGAAAACCACAGATACTCTCTCCAAATCATCGGTTACATAGTTATGTTCATAAGATAATAGCTTCCAAGACCTATAAAATATCACTTGATTCCTTTGTATCAATAGAATATTGAGGTAAGTTATAGAGTCCTTATAAAACACAATGTAACTAAACCCATCCTCTAGAAACATTACAATTGGAGTTCTTTTCAGCAACTTCCATTACTCCATGAAGTCCTTATATTACTTCTCTTTGACAAGGTAAATAATTAATGACTTTGGATCAAGTAAATAAAGGGTGTTATAATCCTATAGAAGTATAAAGTTAATCTTTGGTAGTATCCATCCATCTCAAGAAAACATTGTACTTTGGTCGTGCTCTTAGGTGGCTCCCAAGATGGCACTGCATCCATATTCATTGGGTCCATATATAATCCTCCTCGTAGAATACGTGTCCCCAAAATTGGACCTCGTTATTCTAGAATAAAAACATTGAGATAGTTTCATATAGTTAATTATATCAAAGTATTTCTATTACCATGCTAAAATTATTTACATGATCAACCACCACAACTATGTAAATGATAATTTCAGTAATAAAAACTACATGAACTAATCCATGAAAGGAGGAATAATATGATTCATGAGTCCAATAAACCCTACCAAGGTATTAAACACCCCAAATAGAATCATCAGTTACTCATAATGTGTATAGGGACACTAAAATTTCATCTTTTGTATATACTCCTCACATACCTATAGTTGTAGATAACCTAACCGGAGGTAAATCGTTGATAACCACTTCACCCCTTTCAGTGTACAAAGATTTATTCCACCCTTGGTAGTGGATATTTATTTATATAGTTGAATATATATAGGTTCATATAATCCGCACATAACCTCAACCCTCATCCTCCTTATTGGTGAATAATATGGGTGATGCATTGGGGGACACACTATGTCTAATAAATCCTTCCCTTTAAAGATCCTCCAACTATTCCCTCATCTTTGAATGCTCTTAGGAATATATCTAATATTCAATTTAAGATATAATAATTATACATGGATTCAATTCAATAAAAAATTAGAGCTCCAAATGATAAGGTAAACCAATTGTTTTTAATGAAATTCATTTTTGTAATCCTCTAACACAGCGGGGAACTGAACATCTGCTATGACTTCCACACCAAGAGTCAGAATATCCATCGGATGAGAGGTCATCTTTAATATATTTGACAAAATAATATCTTACAATACCTTAATTTAATTATCACTGATGAAGGGATATCTAAACCCATCATTTCTAGAATACCACATCCTCCAACGGAAATAATAAATCATGGAATAGATGTCAGACAACCAGTACATAGGATGAATGTTAGCATATGAAGTCATCATAGTTATGATAAGGTTCCAAATGAATCATTCTCCATAAACTGTGACTGTGGAATCCTCTCAAATATGAATCTTTAGTAACTATGTTTATAAAAAATTATTTTCCAATATCTCCAGTTATCACCCAATGGATAAAGGTACGATGTAATAGGTTGTGCATGTGTCTATCAAAACTGAAGCTAAAGTAGAGAAGATATATATTATACAATGAATTTGTCTAGGATTCACTAGGTCATATTCATTACCTACTTTCATATAACTATTTCCATGACCTCATACTCACAGAACCTAATGGGAACCAACATGATGTGGTCTTGGTTACATTAGATCATATATTCATCCACTTTCTGTATCTTTACATTATCCTCTATCATGAATACCACCCTAAATATCGTCATTATCACATTATTACCTCTATTATTGTGGTCCATCCAGTGTATTCTTATTTACTACCACATAATGGGTTGAACAATTTTGGGCAATGTGATCACACCCATCATAGCAATAATACCACCTCTACCTCAACTAGCTAGAATATCTTTGTGAACCTTTGGTTGTGGACTCTTTGGTCCAAGACTGGACATATTGGTGCTTTGATTGTCATAACCCCAAAACATGACATCATAAACCAACTACGGTGGTATCTACTCAAAAATGACTTCCATTAACACCAAATGGTTGTGTCCAGTTCCCCAAAAAGAACCCAACAAGAAAGGTTTACTCCATCACCCAAGAAAAGGTGGGGATGTAAAGCGGAAAAACCCCAACTAAATGGTATTGGTGTAGACCATTTTAGAATGTATTATAATGATAAAATAAGGATTAGAAAAAAATTATGATGAGTATTTTGTGAGTTTATTATACCACGATGCATACTCATCCACTAACATGAAACCCTACTGAGTTTAGAGAATCTCACAGATGCTCACTAATATCAATGTAGTTGGTATGTAATCATCATGGAAGAGATGATCAAACTAAATCTATGGTATTTTCTCCTCATCAAGCATATGCTTCATGAAAATCTACCACTATATTTCTAATTCTTGGAAAATAGTCATCACAATCAGTGTCATATTATCTGTAGGGGTCTGGATGAGATGAGAATCGCATACCATGGACTCTATCATATTCTCTACAGCCTTCCCAGAATATAATTAGTCACTTCATTTGAAACTCATAAAGAATAATCAACCTCCTTGTGTAATATTCTTGATCTACTAGTATGACCTTCTTGCCAAGATGAGGTAAAATGTTTGCCTAAACATCTAGGAGTAGGTCTCCTCATTGCTCAATGGGTGGAAGTTCCACTCAATGACCTCTTATAGGGTAAACCACCAAAATAATACCTTAAACTGAGTCCTAATTATTGATATTATCCATATAATGATCCTATTTTGGGATCCTGGTTATCGTTCTTTGTGGAGGAACTCTAAAATAGTTAATATGTACTATTGTTAAGAGAATATTTTGGGAGATGGCTCGAGAAGGACATTGAAACCAAAAATATTTCCTATATGATGCATGTGTAATTTTTTTTCCAATAACCACTATCTCAATGTATGATGTTGGATAGTGTGTTATCATAATCTTAGTGAATGGATATGTTGGTCGTCACACAATCATTAGGTCTCTTTCCCCAGATCCACACTCAAAACACTTAAACATCATTTCCTTAAATCCCAAACTAATCCACACATCAGTAATAAAAAATCACTGATCCTAGGACTAACATAATTTTATACCACCCTCTCACATCCCAACCTACTAAGATCCCTCCTATATTGGATTAATGCTACAAGTGACACCCCAAACCCACTCCAATAATCCTTGAATAATTGTTTTGAAATTTTCCCTTTAGAAATAATCTATATACATTTTTGAAAATGTATAATTTAACTATTAGAACCTTTAATTATAATGGTGTTTTATAATATGTATATTTTAATATTTATTGACTATAAATATGATAGAATTAAATATAAAATCATTTAGCGGTAAGAAGGGGTATTTTTAGTAAAACCATTTCTTTAATAAGGAAAAAACCCATTGCATTCTATTTATTTAAAATATTATTTTAGGATGGGTAATTTAAAAGAAATTTATATTTTAAATAAATAATTTTATTAATAAAATACATATTATTATTATTACAATTCATTTGTCGACGTAATATCATCTTGTGCTTGGAAATGCATTTTTGGAAAAACTAGTTTTCAAAAACAAAATTGGGTGTATTTTTGTTAAATTAAATTATTCTACTTATTAAATGTGAATGTGATAAAATTAATTGAACATTTAGAATCAACACAATTAATATTATGAAATATTTTCAATATAATTTTTTTAATGATGAATATTAAAAAAAGTAAAAATTAATTACTACATTGATCGTCAAAATGTGTTTATAAGGGGTTAATAAATAAAGATAAGAGTTAAAATGAAAAATACAACCACTTTATAAAACCCCATTTATTTGATATAATTCGTACATACCCATATCCCATTCTAATATAGGACATTTTAGAGCTATATTTCAAATAAAGTTACATGACATTATCATAAAAAAATGAAAAATTAAAAGTGTAACCCTCAAAAAAATTATAAAAGGGCACCACTTCCCCAACTTTATTTACACCAATAAATCCATTTATCATCACCAAAACATATCAAAATTTATCTCTTACATAATTATCCACATTATAGAGAATTTTTATTCTAAAAATTCTCACTCTAGCGTCATTAATAAGATATCTAAAGGAGGTTTTCAAAGTGAAGGTAATTGTCTTCACCAAGTTCATTCTTTTTTACTTATTCTTTTATCACATTAAATTATGTATTAATTGCTAAAATTCAATAAAATTTAAAAAAAACATAGAATAATATTTTATTATTTTTATGACATAAAATTTATCCATGTCCTTCTCCAGAAAATGGTAAATGAAACCATCGTTTGTGTGTACAAAGGACTACTGCCTCGTGAACTGAGGTATGTTTTTCATCACCTACTCACATATATATTCATAATGATGAGAAATTGAATATAAATTATAATTATTACATAATATTTTTTTTAATTGACTATATCAACTAATTTATTACCCTTTCACCCATCAATGAAATGATAACATCGCTTATGTGTAGGTATGGCCTATTGTCCTCGCGAAGTGATGTGATTCATTTTCCAAATTAAAATTTCAAGAAGGATTATAAAATAAAATTTAATGAAAAAATATGATATTTATAACATTAATTTGATTCTAAATGTTATATAATAACTACCTATACATGATAATTATGACTTCCACGATTAATCATGTATTAAAAAATGAGGCAACTTACACCTAAAATAATGGTAGTGATGAAATATTATTAATGAATGGGTAATAATATTTTCTAAGAAGATCATATATGATATTATAAATATTAATATGGTTATATTATAAGTTAATAACGTGTATATATATTTTATATAGGATTTTCAATCACTTTCAACTAAAGGTAAGGTTGAGGTAATGTAAATTCATCTTAATTTCCACTCCCTTAAGACATATTTGGTATTACGCTCTTATTTACTTTTATGTCATGTATATAATTCCCCTTTGATATATTTCACATGAATTTATATTTATTAATGAATATTAAAGTTTCATTTTATTTTTTTTCCTTTCAAAAGGTTATAATTTAAAAGTTACCAAATATGTAAGGATTTATTTTACAATTTCATTTTTTTGGGATTGCATTAATTTTCACTGAGGGAATATGATAATCCATCCTTCATAAAATCCATATATTTTAATATAATATTAATATTTTAGGTGTTTTTTGTATTTTATCCAAAATTTTCCCCTATTTAGAACTTGAATCGAGGAAATAAATGTTTAAATGAAAACCCTATTTTAGTTGTTTTTTAATTTGATATATTTTTCTTCCAAGTCCATATATTTACAAATTATTTTAAGAAATTATTTTTTATTATTTGAATGATTTATTAAGGAAATTTTAAGTTATAATTCACTATTAAAATGATTTATAAGAATCTATATATTATTTTATTGAAGATTCATTTTCAACAATCTTTATAAATAGTTAAAAGGAATTTTTTTTAATGTATACGATATTAATGGATTTTCCTACCACTATAACTATTTTAGGTTATTTAGATTATTCTACACATTTTTAATGATTTTACAAATAAAACTCTTAAATTAATGAAATTAAGGAATTTCCCTCTTTGTGACAAACTTTTTATATTATATCTTATTAATTTTTTATTCATTAATATTATCATTAAACCATAACTCTCTTGTAATCATTAGAAAATAAATTAAACCTAAAAATGCATAATATTTGTTTTAGGAATTTTATTTTTTTCATAATCCATATACTATTTATATATATAGTGTTTACTTTGATAATTTTTTGGTTTCCGGAGGAAATACAGATAGTTCATATTCATTATTCAATATAGATATTTATTTATAAGAGATAATTTTAATGAATTAAATTTATCATTCAATATATAATTAATTCAATGGAAATGCAGTCATAGGTGGGTCCAGTAATAATATATCCCATCGATGCATCGAGAAATCTCATGATACAAATTTGCTGAAAAAATTAAATGATATTTTGGTGAATACCTAATCATCGATTAAACTACCCTGATGCGAGGTCTTGATGGTATGGATATCATGAATTCTGAGAAAATAACATCTAATGTTAATCTTTACATTCATTGAGAATTCAGTAACTATTATCCCTGAGATATTGCATTGATATTATCCATGGATTCATTTCATGATCATGTTATTGATTAAATGGAATGTGTTTTTAGTTATTTTTATTTCCATATTGATTATGCCTTATTTACTCATAATATATTCCATTGTATGTAACTATTAATTTGAATTTTAGATCACACTTATTTTTTCCATTTCATAGGATATCAAAAAGAATTATTTGAATGAGTATGAGGATTGAGAATGTTTTCAATTACTATATATTATATTTTATTCCTAATGTAAAATTAGTATCAAGTATATATCGGTCTCTCCAATACACCAAATTGATGAGTCCTTTGGAATTATACCCTTTATATCTTTTCCAATTTAATAAAGTAGACATCGACTCTAGGTTACTAGGGTTGGGGTTGTTAGAGTTGGTATTAGAGAAAGTTTAGTAGAAACCTTGTGAATTGGAATTATGAAAATACAGATTAGGTAACATAAACATGTGATATAAATTTGGGATTTGTTTAATTAAATAATAATATCATTAATTTTTTATTAAGGTAGAGATTACATGGTATTTTCAAGAAATAAATTTGTTTTTGTATAATTTAAATGGAATTTATTTTGGAACAAATGCATATAGGGGTAACAAACCTTAAAATAGATAGTCAAGTATATCTCGACAATCATTCTATTATGCCATTTTCAATTTTTCTAATAGTGGTCCAATATTTAAATCAAAATTCGGGATAAGACTTTATAAATCATTTAATATTTATGTTATTTTGAGCACTTCTTATCATCGCCAAACTAATGGAAAATCCAAAATATATATTCAAACTTAAAAAAAACTTGTTAAGATCACTATCACTTAACTTTCAAGGTATGTGGGCTTATTTTTTCCATTTTTATAGTTTACTTATAACAATATATTCTTTTCAAGTACTCATATGGAATAGTAAGAGGCATTGTATGGTAAGATATTTCAAACTCTAACTTATTGGGAAGAATTAATGAAATATATCTTATATGCCTAGAACTTGTTGTGGAGACAGTGAAACTAAAGAATATTTAGACCCATATTAATGTATCCCAACATAGAAAAGAAATTCGGATAAGTAAAGAAAAGATTCCAAATTTCAAGTGGGAGATCACATTTTTGTGAAACTATCTCAATGGAAGTGTGTTATAAAGTTCGGTAGGAAATGGAAACTGTACCCCAGGTGCATAATAAATTTATAAATTCTATAAATAATTGAATTTTTTGAAAATCTATTAGAAATTACAAAAAACCTCTATAAATTACATGATGTGTTCCATAAAACTTTTTTAAGGAAGTATAAGCCAGTCCTAACACATGTGCCCACCTCTAATGAAATGGAATTGGAACCTAATCTAACTTATTAAGAAGATCCCATCTATATTATTCACACTAGATAGCATGTATTGTTGAATTGGATGAATCAGTTGTTAAAGGTACATTGGAGAAATCATAAAATTGAGGACGCAACATGGGAACCATATAATCTTATAATTAGGAACCACCCTAATTTCCTTATAAAGTAATATCCATCAATACTTCAAGGATTATACTTTTGTATGATGGATGAATGTAATACCCAATCATAAAGTATATTAAATTAAAATTAGTTTATAATAAAGCTATAAAAAAATTAAAATTTTAATATTTAAATGGAAAAAAATCAAATTTGCTAAGATGGATATCTATTTTGAACTAAATTGTTCGAAAAAATTGTAAATTTTTTTTTAAAATTTTCCCATCGAAATAACATTTCATGAAAAATAAAAAGTTTAGTATTTGAATATTCATCATTATATTTATAATAATGTATTATAATTTTTAAATTTTTAAATTTATTTACTATCAATATTATATAAATAAATATTGAATCATTTGGAGGTAAAAAGATATATTTTCATTAAACTATTTTTTAATGCATAATGTCATTCCACTTTAATTAGATAAAATTATATTTAATGATGATTTATTTAAATGAATTTTAGAAATCATATACCTTAATATATGAATTTAAGTCCATATAATGATTATTACTAGTCATATTGTTTTTGTAAGGTCATCATATGCTTGAAAATGAGTATATTTAAAAACTATTTTTTGGAATGTTTTACATGTTTATTTTTGTTAAATTATATTGTATGTGTTTCTGAATCTTTCTTCGGGGCATGCGCATCTGTCTATTTCAGATGACGAGGGTGCACTGAGTGTTTCCACACATTCCCTCTTTCCAAAGTCAGGCGACATCTATTGCTTATTCATGGACGTTTGCTCCTAGATCGAAACGGGATGATGGGATGTAGATTCCTCCTTTCGTGGATTCAACCTTCGAACTTGTCACCTAATCTGGGTATCCCATATAGATTAAGACATTGTTTTTGAAACTCTTCCTGGTGATATGTCTTCATGGATGAAAGTTAATTACACTGCTTTTGTCAGAACATTCTAAGGGGTACAGTTAGGGTCGCAACCTTTGGTCAGGGGAGTAGTCACATTGGACATCACTGGTAAGTATGGACACGGTAACACTGATTAATTTGGGTTGCTTCCATTTATTGTAGGGATTTTGGAGGGTGTGGAAGCCCGAGGCATCCCACGTCAAATGCGGGGAACTATATTCCATAGGCATGTCACGACCCGTCCTTGGGGCCCGTGTCGTGACTACCCCAAGCCCGCCTTCCATAGGCTAGGGGATGGAGACTAGCACCAAAGGCATAAATCCTGATAGAAGGGAAGGAATTGACTTTATAAAGTAAACAAACACAATAGAGTACGCAAATTGAATAAACAATAAGTAAACTGAGTACAAAAGTAATTGATGGAAAGTAAATGGGCCAGAATACAAACCCAACTGAAGTAAAGTACAACTGAAATGAAAGTACAGCAACTGGAAAGTAAAGTAGCGAGTTCGGGCCGTCCTCTAGAAATCCCACCTGAAGGGTGGGTACATATAGTCTCCTCTGCTCCTCGTCTCCAGCCGTCTGCTCCGAGCTCGTCCGTCCAATGATCCACCTCCAGGTACTGTCCAGCTCCAAGAGCTCCTACCTCAATCAATGCTGTTCATAGTCTGCATCCAACACAATGTAGTGCGGGCATAGCCTATACAGGGGTGAGTATATGCTACTCAGTAGGGACCCTGAGACCCCTGAAGGTCACTCAGAATCCATGAAGGATATACCACAAAGGAAAGATACAATCACAAAGTAACATCCAACTCTACTTAGGCATATTCCCATACATATACCTAAGTCATCAATTCCAGATCGGCTCTAGCACACGAGCCCAAGTACAACCCAGTCCACACAGGAAAACATAACCCATTCCATATAGGAATTCACAACCGAATCCACACAATAATGCCCAACCAAATCCACACAGGAAAGCACAACAATCATATCAATGATATTGATTTTAAGTTAAAACTTAGCTCACACAGGTATACTCTTCGTAAGGCGATAGAAATGATCAGATGTATCCACTGATTCATCTAAGCTATCAGACGCACATAGGATACAAGACCAGCTAAGCTGTCAGACCCACAAAGGATACAAGACCAGCTACTCTGTCGGACCCACATAGGATACAAGTACAGAGTCAAATACTGCCGGACCAACATAGGATACAAGAACAGTAGTCAAATATTTTCGGACCCACATAGGATACAAGAATAGTAGTCATCGACGTCGAACCCACAGAAGATTCCAGTACGGTCGTCGTCGCTGCCGAACCCACGGAGGATCCCAGTATAGTCGTCATCGTTGTCGCAGTAGCATCCAGCTCTAGGGTTCTCGCACTCAGCATTCTCGATTCCAGGAGGGTCCGCTCCACGAGCCAAGGGGGTCGATACATAAAATAACTCTTAGTCCGGTTTTGATGTATCCCAAAGTTCCGTCTCGTCAATAGGAACTCAACGCGACAGATGGCGCGTCTATCGGATGCCCGGTCTGAGAGTTATTGGCTTTTTTGTCCGAGGGGACCGATTGGTTTCTAAGCTAAAACCAACCGGACCATACTCCAACTACGTTCAAACCTCGAGCGGAGTAAGCCAAAAGAACCGTCTCACTAAGAGGAATCCAACAAAGTCGATGGTAAGTCAATCAGACGTCCGGAGCTCAAGTTATAAGTGTTTCTACTCCGAGGGCCCTGTTGGTTTTGTGTTCGAACCAACCCGGCCATACGCAAAGTTCTCCTAAACCTTGAGTGTAATATACCAAAATGACCTTCTTGATCCAATGATCACTACACAACTAATGGTGCATCGATCATAGGCCCGTAGCCCAAGTTATGGGCATTTGAACGGATCTATCCGGAAACAGGGGGTTTGAGCTCGGTCCGACCCGACCCAATACCCCCTGGGTCGGCCCGAACCGGGTCGACCCGACCCGGGTCCGGGTCCAACATGGTTGGGCGCGGCCCGACCTAGCTGGCGCGGCCCGGCCCGCCAGTGCAGCCCGACCCAGCTGGCGCGGCCCCGCCCACCGGTGCGGCCCGGCCCGGTGCGGGCGGCCCATCCCGGCGCGGTCGGTCCGGCCTTGTGCGGGCGCCGCGCGCTGAGCGGACGCTAATGGGGGGGGGGGGGGGGGGGCGCTTTCCCCCTTGCTTTTGAAACAGTATCCCCCATGTGGTGGGGCTCGCCCTTTGCCAGCCGCCAGGGGTTACAACCCCCGAACTTCCCGGATCCGGTCGGCCGTAATGGCTGGCCGGTTGTGTCGCGCAGGACCCGCTGGTCCCGCCTCCTAAAGCACCGGCAGCCGGAGCTGGCCGCCCTCCTCTGCACCTCCGTGGCCTTAGGGCGCGTCCCTTGTCCGACCGGCGTGGTGGGATGGCTCCGCGCCCCACCGCCACGGCCCGCCCCGACCGCGGCCCTCTATGGTGCTCCGGCGCGGCGTGACGGTGCAGCGCCCCTCCCCCGCGGCCCGGCTCCTGCCTCGGCCTCTTTCGGACTCAACGGTGTGGCGTGACGGCACCTCTCTCCTTCATTGTGGCCCGCACCGGCCGCGGTTCCCTCGTTCCCGCGCGGTGCGATGGCACCGCGTCGCTTTCGTTCACATCCACAACGAAGTACAACAACAATGGGGAGGAGGGTCGGCCATGTTTGTGCGGTCCGACCTCCTCCCATTATACCGATAGAAAGAGGCCAAGAATGAGTAATCAAAACAACAACTAAAGTGCAAATTTAATTGATTAAATTTGAACTTATCCCCTACCTCGAAGAAGTTTTCAAACGATGATCGTCACGGAAAACTGAATCGCGAGGTGAATCTCCGTGTATGTTGATGGAGAACGTCCGAGGAGGAGCAGCGTCTCCCTACCATTGACGCGGGAAGAAGATCGAAAGATGGCACATCATCATTCCTTAGGAAAGGCGACACACACCGGCTGCGGAGAGGAGAAGAGACGGCACGTCGATCTCTCCTTGCGGTGACGGCGTTCTATGTCGAAGTCTTGGCGTTATTCACTGAGAAGATGAAGTTCTTCAGGAAAACACACAAGAGCTCTCTCCTCAATTATCCTCACAAAACAGCCAACCAAAATAAAATAAGGTTCATCCTTATTTTATTAACTCATTCCATGAATTCAAAAATTCAAACTCTTAATTCAGTTAATTAAATTAAAGAGTTGGCATTGAATAAAAGAGGGGAGAGGGAAGGTCACAAATTAATGGGAAGTTTTATGGGTTACACACTTAAGAGGGAGATTAGGGGAGTTAGAGAATATGAGAAGATGGGGGGCTCGTGTGGGCCCCACCACCCTCATAACCTCACATGGGAATTTGGGTGGTTGTGGTCCCCACCAACAACTTCCCATGAGAGAATTAAACTACCATGGATAAAATAAATTTGCACACAATTTATTTTACCTAACATTTAATTCCCTAATTTTTAACAACTCCTCCCGAGCAAACACAACTCTAGAAAAGGTCTTCTTAAGAAATTACTAGTGTTGTGGTTTCATCAGTGCCCTCATATTTCAATTCCAAGCACCATATCAAAAGTTAGAAAAACCCACTCCTTCGTTCACTGAACGTACCTGAGCTAAACTTTGGAAATTTATTCCGGGCACACTGGGCCTTGGAATCAGGCACCGTCTGAAACTGCATACTTGTAAAATCCCAAAGAATTTAAGAAACAATTTTCCTTGAAATTTACGAGTCTTTACATTACTCCCACTAGAGGGATTTACGTCCCTGTAAAGATACATCACAAACTAGGGGAACAAATGAGGGTACTCAGCATGCATCTGAGCCTCCTGCTCCCAAGTTCTCTCCTGGAGGTTCCCGTGTTGCCACCTAATGCGCACTAGAGGAATCGACCGCCCATGCCGGACCCGCTTCTATCGATCCTCGATCTCCACTGGGACCTCCAAAAAAGTCACCCTATCATCGATGTCCAGCTCCCCATGGTCGATGATATTCATCGGGTCGTGCACGTATCTCCCAGCTGAGATACGTGGAAAAAGTCGTGCACCCGGTGCAATTGAGGTGGTAGAGCCAGGCAATAAGCCACCTCGCCTATCCTTCCGAGAACCTAAAATGGTCCGATGAAGCGCGGATATAACTTTTTTCCCCGACCAAATCTCCGTAATCCACGTCGAGGTGAGACCCATAAGAAAACGTGGTCGCCATCCTCGAACTCTAGTGGTCTCTGCCTCCTATCATCATAAGACTTCTGTCGGATCTGAGCTGTCCTCATCCGCTCCTGGATGACATGGACCTTCTCTATTGTGGCATGGACCATCTCTGGTCCCACAAGTGCTGACTCCCCATGGTCTGTCCAGCACAGAGGTGATGTACAAGGTCGGTCGTACAATGCCTCGTATGGTGCCATCACGATGGTGGAGTGGTAGTTGTTGTTTTATGCAAACTCCACTAAGAGTAGGTGATCCTCCCAGCTCCGACCCGAGTCAAGGACACATGCACAGAGCATGTCCTCAAGAGTCTGAATGGTCATCTCCGTCTGACTATCCGTCTGAGGGTGAAAGGCGGTGCTCAGACGTAGCTGCGTCCCAATGCCTCCTGCAACCCCTTCCAATGTCGGGAAGTAAAATGAGCATCTCGATCAGAGATAATAGATGATGGCACACCATGAAGTCGTACGATCTCCTGAACATAGAGACACCCCAAGCTCTCCACTGAGCCCTGCTCTCTCATGTGTAAGAAGTGGGCCGACTTGGTGAGTCGGTCGACGATCACCCAAATGGAGTCGTGTCCTCTGGAAGTACGTGGAAGTCCAGTCACGAAATCTATAGATATCCCATCCCACTTCCACTCCAGGACCTCTAAGGGTTGTACCAACCCTGCTGCTACCTGGTGCTCCGCCTTCACCTGCTGGGAGGTGAGGCATCGTGAAACGAACTCTGCTACAACCTTCTTCATACCCGACCACCAGTGCAGTCGTCTGAGATCCTGGTACATCTTCGCCACTCCTGGATGTACCGATAATGGGGAAGTGTGAAACTCTCTCAGCACCTCCCCCTGAAAAGCAGCTGGTACCATGGTACGTCCTCTGAAAAGGACGACATGCTCTCCTCCTATAGAGAATCCATCAGGTGCTTGTCCTAAGGATATCTGTGCACACCGCGTCTCACAGTAAACGTCCCCACGTTGTGCCTCTCTGACCCGCTGAAGAAGTGGAGCTGTGACTGTGAGTGACTAAAGAAAGGCTGCTCCATCTCTATACATGAAGGATATCTGCAAAGCGGCAAGCTGCTATCTCGCCTCTCCAAGTAGCTGAGTGCCCGTCCTCCTGCTGAGATCATCGGCTACTACGTTCCCCTTTCCAGGAGTATAAACTATCTCAAAGTCATAGTACTGGAGGAACTCGAGGCATCACCACTGTCTCAGGTTCAATTCCTTCTGCGAGAAGATGTACCTGAGACTCTAGTAGTCAGAATAGACTCTAAAGCGGTCGCCCATCAGATAGTGCCGCCACATCTTCAGGGCGAAGAACACTGTTGTTAACTCCAGGTCATGGGTAGCGTATTTCTGCTCATGCTGCCTCAACTGTCGTGATCCATAGGTGATCACTGCCCACTCCTGCATCAGGACACGCCCAAGTCCGGTCCCTGATTCATCGCAGTAGGTTACATACCCTACTCCCTCCTCTGGTATACTCAAGATGGGTGCACTGGTCAATCTCTGTCTCAGCTCCTGGAAGACTTGCTGACATCTTTCTAACCACACGAAGGGTTTCCCCTTCTTCGTCAAAGATGAAAGCGGTGCTGCAACTCTGGATAATTCTGGCACAAATCTCAAAGAGTACCCAGCCAAACCTAGGAAACTCCACACCTTCGCCACGCTCTTGGGTGGCTCCCAAGTTAGCAATGCCTCAGTCTTCATAGGATCCACCGCAACTCCCGCCTCAGAGATTATGTGTCCCAAGAATTGGGACTCACATATCCAGAACTGACACTTCGAGAGCTTACCATAAAGAGGGTGCTCTTGGAGTGTGTCCAGAACAACCCGCAAGTGGTAGGCGTGCTCCTCCTCAGTAGTTGAGTATATCAATATGTCTTCGATGAAGACTATGAAAAATCGATCGAGGTAATGCTAGAATATCCTATTAATGAGACTCATGAACACTGCTGAAGCATTGGTTATGCCGAATGGCATAACCAAGAACTCATAGTGTCCAGACCGACATCTGAAGGTCGTCTTCTGCACATCCTCATCTCGAAATCTGAGCTGATGATAGACTGACATGAGGTCTATCTTCAAGAACCATCGTGCTCCCTTGATCCGATCAAAGAGGTTGTAAATCCTTATAAGTGGATACTTGTTCTTCACGGTCACCTGGTTTAGGAGACAGTAATCGACATATAGTCACAAGCTCCTGTTCACCTTCTTGGTGAACAAAATCAGGGAATCCATGTGTGAAACACTGGGTCGAATAATCCCTTTCCCTGCAAGTCCTCCAGTTGTACCCGTACCTCTTGAAGCTCAGCAGGATCCATCCGATATGCTGGTGTAGATATCGGGGTTGTCCCGGGGTACAGGTTGATGTAGAAGTCTATCTCTCTGGGAGGAGTTAGTCCTGGAACATCGTCAGGAAAAATGTCCGCACACCGATCCACCACTATAGGAAAACTCGTACTCTGCACGTCCACTACTCCTAG
Source organism: Viscum album (assembly GCA_963277665.1). Classification (NCBI taxonomy): domain Eukaryota; kingdom Viridiplantae; phylum Streptophyta; class Magnoliopsida; order Santalales; family Viscaceae; genus Viscum; species Viscum album. The sequence continues at coordinate 1,272,329,593 of OY728152.1, forward strand.
GATGAGGCTAGCCAACTGATGAGTGATCGGATGTCCTCTCCTCTATGTGAGTCTGTCCTGTGCTGCAAAGGCTCCCTTCTCATCAGTGAAGGTAAACCTGCTCCCATTGGTGCGGACACACCGCACCTTATGCCTAATACAGTCGATCTGATCATGGACCGTAGATGACCAATCCATGCCCAAGATGATATCGTAAGGCCTCGACTGTAACACCACGAGCTTCCATGATACGCTTCTCATTCAATAATGCAATAGCTTGCATTGTACGCAACTTCGAGTTCTAAAACCCCGCGACTAATCAAAGTAGCCGTTATGAATAGTAATAACCACTTTTTAAAATTATAGAAATTTTATATTTCAAAATGGACTTCATTATTGGATTCTGAATATCGAAATTAGCCTATGTTGAATTTTTGGTATTTTTCTGAGAACTTCTAATTTTTTATGAATAGTGAAAAATACTTAAAAACAACTTTTTTAATCAAAATAATTTATAGTGATAAATTATACTATTTAGTGGATTTAAAGTAAAATTATAATATATTTTTACCATTTTATCCAATGGTGGCCATTAGAATTAATTTAACATTGAAATTGGACATAAAAAATTGCCAATCTTTTGATATAAATTGTTTCTTAAAAACACGTTATTTGTTGTGACAGCGGGAATTAATTATAAAATTAATTAATGCAACTTATATGTTTGGAATTTTTTAAAAGAGACATCATTTTTTAATTCATAATATCAATTATAGCTTAGGGTGAAATTTTGGCATTGTTCTGAAAAACGTCAATTTTTGATGAATAGTGAAACCACTAAGTGGTAGTTAAATAACTGATTTTTCGTTTAAATGAAATATTACCACTTCTGTGTTTTGATTTTCAAAAACTCTACATACATGGTTGTCATTAAGAAGTAAAATGTGGTTCAATGAGATTAAAATAATTTTTGGTGAATAGTAACTTGTAAGTTCTTAATCGCGATTAGAGGTAATTAGTGTAGTTTAAGGTAAAAATAATGTTTTAATAAAATGAGATGAGCTTGACACATGTCCTACCCTCATTGGATGTGACATGGCCTACCAAGAAAATCCATGGGTCAACTTGGGGACCCCATGTATCCACTTTAGTTAGAAAATGACATAAATACCTTTTATTTAAGGTTAAAGTAAAAAATGACACAAACATGAAATGTTTTACTAAAACAATTTTTACATGGGGTTATACAAGTCATATTTTTGACTATAAATAGTCATTGGTAAGATAAAAAGATTTCATATATCATAGTATTTTTTTTAAAAATTTATACATTAATTAAATTATATTATTTATGACATCATTATGATGCAGCGATTACCTCATTATTTAACGATTTTAATAAAATGAAAAGATAATGTACAATCCAAGGCTTACACTTGTCCAAAGACTATTGGATGGGTAGATTTATAACCCTTATCACCTTATCCACGAATTATATAAGTTTGAGACCTTTATAATCCGAAAAGCATTGTATAATAATGTAAAATTTACTTACTTTCCAAGAGTGCCCCTCCTCTCTTCTTATAAAAGGCCCCCACCTCTACCACCAAATTCACACTTTCAAGCCATTTGGCGCAGCCAAAATCTGCCCAAATACTCTACCAACTTCCCCCTCTTACTCCTAGAAGCATCACTTTGGGCAGAACTCTTCCCAAGGAAGCCTTTGGCTCAAATCAAAAAGAGTTACCCGATTTTGAAGTAATGTCTTCTCTAATGTTGTTTTGTTTTATTTTTCTTCTCCAACCCCCTAAACTCTTTTTATTCATTTCTTTTGTAACAAAACCAGTATCCTAAATATACTATGATGTTGTTATAAGAAGGATTCTAGCTAAAATTACACACACCTACATCTAATGGTTAAAGAACATACGATTTCTATGGATCGCGAATTTCTGCCTCACGAAACGATGATTGTTCAACACTCATATAACACCTTCAAAGGTGTCCATTAAGATGTCACTATATTTATATATGATATATAATATGTTTATGTTTTACTTATGATTCTGTATTTCTCATTTATGGCATACTTTATGATTTCCATTATGGGTAAACGCGATAATTTCATTTTAGGAAGTGCGGACTACCGCCCCCTCAAAGTGATTTGAATCGTTAATGCCGTATGTGGGATGTATAAAGGATGGAGTAAATGATATTATATATGATGTTATACTGGAATTATAATATACATTTATAACATTATGATTTCATTAAATACGAAATAGAAATGAAAGTAGCGTTCATGCGTACGTACGGCTTACCGTCTCCATGAACGGTGCATTTCATTTCTTACCTCTAAAACGTTATGGAATATTATAAATGCATGTATATACTGGATATATATGAGATATATGATATCTATATCATGAATATAATTCTGGATATAATGGATATATCACCACATGAACAACTTGTAATTATAAGAATGTTATTTTTGACTCAAGTACCTAAGATCGACAAAATGACCGTTATAAAATTAAATAATTACATCATGTTAATAACATGGTAATAAGGGATATAAAAGGAATAATGAACATAAAAAAAGTTCTTAAGTAAATAGGAATTAACTATAGTTTATTATTCAGGAGGTTAAATAACGGTCGAGTCAGGACAGGATGCAAGGTAAGGGAACTTCTTAACCCAATTTCAATTCTTTGGGTTAATCTCCTACTTTCAAATTACGTCATGATATTATTATGTCCTATCTTGTATTTGTACATTATTTATGTGTAATCATAGTGAATACCTATTATATATGTACTTTATTTAAAAAAATGATCTTTTAAGGACTTCGTCTCAATCCCCTTTCATTGAGGCATATTTGGTTTTATACACAACTTTCTTTTATACGGTGTATAAACCCCTTTGACTTTTACGTGTATTCAAAAGGAATCTTTTTTATATGAATAATTTTACTAAACGATAGAAAGGGAATGTTTTTCTTTCCGTACATATGCGGCGACAACGACTTCTCCACTGCCGTGACCATTATTTGAGTTTCGACTTCCTCTACAAGCCATCATTTTTTTAATGAAAAATAAATACAAAGTTTTAACATTCTTTTATTTTGGTATTGAAAATGGTTTTGAAAGCGTTTTTATTATATCAATGTGTTGTATTGATATCTTGTGATTTAAATGTGGAAATGTTATGTTTCCTTTATGCATGTTTTATGTGATACGATTATGTTATGGTTTATGATATGTTTAAACCTATTCATATGAGGAATGCATTGGACTTAATAAGTGACGGGTGGAGTCCGCTACAGCTCCTCGATGCATCGACAGGTCTCATGAGACAAACTAGTGTCTTGGCATGAGGCCTTGACAAAATCTTATTTTTGGTCTTGGAACGAGGCCTTGGCTACGTGGTTTTGATAGTCTGGCATTATGCATTCCATCATTATGAAAGTGGTTATTGATATTGCATGTGATTATTCGACCAGTAGAATATCCATGTGAAGAAGTGAATGGCATTATCTCATTTTACTTTTTCCATATTATGTTGAAGATCATGTTTAAAAGGCTTTTGTTTTAGTTATACATTGCCTTAAATGTTTATGATTATTGATGAAATCTTCCGCTATATTGTTATCCTTACTGCGCATCTGAGCTCACCCCTTTCAATGTTTTAATATTTTCCAGGATGTGAAGAAGTATTTTAGGAATGACCTGCAGGGATAGTCAGAAGAGGATATGAGTGTGGACTATGAAGACATTGTTATTATTTTTTCATTTATGATGTAATGTAAGACTTATGAATGTATCTAGTGTTTCGAAGGCTACTAAACTAATCGGTCTTTCGATACATGATCTTTTGTGATCATGCCAATGTTACGAAGTAATGCACCGACTCTGGGTGGCTGGGGTCGAGGCGTTACAGTTTGTATCAAAGGCAGTTTAGTACTAACCTTGGAAGCTAGATTTAGATAAACTCTGATTAGAGCACATAGCCCGAAGATAGACTTTGAGGATTAGTATAGAAGAACTTCCTAGAATTTTGGTATTGTACAGATGTTGTGAGTTTTCCGAGCAATACATCCCTGTCTGGATACTAGCAGGTAGAGGCGGATCTGGCACAGATGTACCTAGGGGTAAAACCTGAAAACACCACTTTGAGCTAGACTCGAACGGGAACTGGTGCATGACAATGGGCCTTGCTGCACTCTTGGTTACGACACTCCCGGGGGATATGATTTGGATAATTCTCATTTTCTTTATAAACCACTAGGAACGGTTATGAGTATATACTTTCTCAAAGAAAAACTTTTTATGATTATGGATTATATCCATAAATAGTTCAATTTATGTTAAGTATTTTATTAGTATGGAATTGTGTATTTTGATTCATAAACTAATCTAGTTTATGCCATTGTATAGAAATGGCGCCTAGTGGAAGGAATGGAAACCATATCAATGCACGAACTCCGTGTAGGGATTGCCCTCCTGCTCAAGATAATTATTGTGGATCTAGAGATACAACTGGTGCTGATAAACTTATTACCATACTGGGACAACTCACTCATGTAATGAATAATAACCTTACTCATATGGATCACCCTGATCCACAATGTGGAGGATCAATGTTAGACCGCTTCATGAGGCAACAACCGCCAACATTTAATGGGGGTACAAATCCATTAGTAGCTGAGCAATGGATAAACACCTTAGAGAAAATATTCCACGCCTTGGGGAGTAGCGAAAGGGAGAAGGTTATCATGGTAGTTTACCGCCTCACTGGAGATGTTGATCAATGGTGGTCTTTGATTCAAAATACAAAAGAAGATGAAGAAGTATCAAGTATGGAATGAAGAGAGTTCAAAGAGATTTTCTTAGAAAAATACTTTCCTCGTGACCATCGAGCAGATATGGAAAGGCAATTTCTGAGTCTGAGACAAAAGGTGGATGAGAATGTCACAAAGTATGAGGCCAACTTTACAAGGTTGGCGAGGTATGCTGCAGATTATATACGTAACCCAATAGGTAAGATTGATCATTTCTTTGATGGGTTAAAACCATTTCTCCGTAGAGCTCTAGTATCACAATCTTTCTCAACATACAAAGATATTGTCTCATGTGCTATCAAGACAAAAAAGGAATTCACTAAGTCTTATGACAACAAAGTAAAGCTAGAGAAGAAGAGAACGGTGGAACAAGAGATAGATAAAGGGAAAAAGGGAAAGAAGGATTTTCTATTATGTGATAATTGTGGGAAGAATCACCTTGTTACTTGACTAAAAGGAATGTGAGTTTGTTATAAATGTGGAGAAAAAGGTCACCATGCGCGTGATTGCAAGGGAAAGAAAGAGGCTATCAATGTTGAATGCAACAATTGTAGGGAAATGGGGCATTATGCAAATGAATGTCCTAAGCATCAGGGAAGCATACCTCAGAAAAGGCCAAGGGATCAAGGACAATCTTATGTTGTTACTACAGTTGAAGCGGAATAATTAATGTATTGGTGCTTTTGGACTCATGGATAATATTCTGGTTATTAGAATAATGTGATATATATAAGGATTGTACTGCAGTACTTGTTTTTTCATTAAGGTTTTAATATGATGAAGGTAATCATATTTTAGGTATGTGACAATAAGAGAAACTTTACTTTGTTTGGGGAATCTTATGTTACAATTGATTTTTGAATTTAGAGACCTTTTAGAAAAAGTCTGGACAGAGGTATTTTGGATAACTATATAGGTTGGAATGGATTAAGTTGAACCTTGGATAGTATTGTTTATGGTTAATACATTTATGAAGATTATTTTTTGAATATTATAAAACTATAGTTTTAGAAAAAGGACAACCTGCAGGGTGGGGCATAACCCGTCACGTCGGACAAAGCTGCAGGAATCGAACCCACAACCATAGTGCGACATGCCTTTATTACCTACCACTAGCCTACAGGAAGTCCCTGTTTATTACAAAATAATTTTACTAATCTAAATGGTATGTGTTAACATTTGGAACCTTATACAATTAGGATAAGTATAATATTTTTCAGTTCTATTATCTTTTTGAGTGAAAGATGAGTTGAAGGTTGAAACTCTAATTGTCAAGCATAAATATATATATATACCTATCTCTTATTCAATGAATAAATTAATTCTTAAACTTTATTAAAGGGATATTAAAACTAAAAAAATTTGTTATCCTAACACCTTATGTCTTGTTGAACTGATGATATTTTAAATCAACATAGATTGAAGGCTTTGAGGCCCTCAATTTGACAGTTGATTGTGATTGATGACCTCAATCACTCCCTACAAATAATTACGTTTTTCCTCCAATTATATGTCTCTAATTGCCACCAATGTTCTCCTTATCGAGATAATAATTTGGTGGTGACTTTCTTATTTCCATTTCCCTCTTATTAAGACTAAATTTTATTAACCTTATTTCCGATGTGGGTTTTCCACAAAGGTATTTTCTATTTTCAACCTTTTATTTTCCAAGAAAAATTTCAAATTGTGAGGACACAATTTATTGAAGGAGGGGAGAATGTAACACCCCGAGCTTCCATGATACGCTTCTCATTCAATAATGCAATAGCTTGCATTGTACGCAACATCAAGTTCTAAAACACCGCGACTAATCAAAGTAGCCGTTATGAATAGTAATAACCACTTTTTAAATTTATAGAAATTTTATATTTCAAAATGGGCTTCATTTTTGGATTCGGAATACCGAAATTAGCCTATGTTGAATTTTTGGTATTTTTCTGAGAACATCTAATTTTTTATGAATAGTGAAAATACTTAAAAACAACTTTTTTAATAAAAATAATTTATAGTGATAAATTATACTATTTAGTGGTTTTAAAGTATAATTATAATATATTTTTACCATTTTATCCAATGTTGGTCATTAGAATTAATTTAACATTGAAATTGGACATAAAAAATTGCCAATCTTTTGATATAAATTGTTTCTTAAAAACACGCTATTTGTTGTGACAGCGGGAATTAATTATAAAATTAATTAATGCAACTTATATGTTTGGAATTTTGTAAATTAGACATCATTTTTGAATTCGGAATATCAATTATAGCTTAGGGTGAAATTTTGGCATTGTTCTGAAAAACTTCAATTTTTGATGAATAGTGAAACCACTAAGTGGTAGTTAAATAACTGATTTTTCGTTTAAATGAAATATTACCACTTCTGTTTTTTGATTTTCAAATATCTAAATTACATGGTTGTCATTAAGAAGTAAAATGTGGTTCAATGAGATTAAAATAATTTTTGGTGAATAGTAACTTTTATGTTCTTAATCGCGATTAGAGGTAATTAGTGTAGTTTAAGGTAAAAATAATGTTTTAATAATTTGAGATGAGCTTGACACATGTCCTACCCTCATTGGACGTGACATGGCCGACCAAGAAAATCCATGGGTCAACTTGGGGACCCCATGGATCCACTTTAGTTAGAAAATGACATAAATACCTTTTATTTAATGTTAAAGTAAAAAATGACACAAACATGAAATGTTTTACTAAAACAATTTTTACATGGGGTTATACAAGTCATATTTTTGACTATAAATAGTCATTGGAAATATAAAATGATTTCCTACATCATAGTATTTTTTTTATAATTTTTAGACATTAAATAAATTAAATTATTTATAACATCATTATGATGCAGTGATTACCTCATTATTTAACGATTTTAATAAAATGAAAAGATAATGTACAATACAAGGCTTACACTTGTCCAAAGACTATTTTATGGGTAAATTTAGAACCCTTATCACCTTATCCACGAATTATATAAGTTTGGGACCTTTAGAATCCGAAAAGCATTGTATAATAATGTAAAATTTCCTTACTTTCCAAGAGTGCCCCTCCTCTCCTCTTATAAAAGGCCCCCACCTCTACCACCTCATTCACACATTCAAGCCATTTGGCTCGGCCAACCTCGGCCCAAATACTCTCCCAACTTCCCCCTCTTACTCCTAGAAGCCTCACTCTGGGAAGAACTCTTCCCAAGGAAGCCTTCGGCTCAAATCAAAAAGAGTTACCCGATTTTGAGGTAATGTCTTCTCTAATGTTGTTTTGTTTTATTTTTCTTATACAACCCCCTAAAATCTTTTTATTCATTTCTTTTGTAACAACACCAGTATCCTAAATATACTAGGATGTTGTTATAATATGGATTCGAGCTACAATTACACACACCTACATCTAATGGTTAAAGAACATACGGTTTCTTTGGATGGCGAATTTCTGCCTCACGAAACAATGATTGTTCAACACTCATATAACACCTTCAAAGGTGGAAATTAAGATGTAACTATATTTATATATGATATATAATATGTTTATGTTTTTATTATGCTTCTGTATTTCTCATTTATGGCATACTTTATGATTTCTATTATGGGTAAACGCGATAATTTAATTTTAGGAAGTGCGGACTACCGCCCCCTCAAAGTGATTTGAATCGTTAATGTCGTATGTGGGATGTATAAAGGATGGAGTAAATGATATTATATATGATGTTATACTGGAATTATAATATACCTTTATATCATTATGATTTCATTAAATACGAAATAGAAATGAAAGTAGCGTTCATGCATACGTACAGCTTACCGTCTCCATGAACGGTGCATTTCATTTCTTACCTCTAAACGTTATGGAATATTATAAATGCATGTATATACTGGATATATATGAGATATATGATATCTATATCATTAATATAATTCTGGATATAAAGGATATATCACCACATGAACAACTTGTAATCATAAAAATGTTATTTTTGACTCAAGTACCTAAGATCGACAAAATGACCGTTATAAACTTAAATAATTACATAATGTTCATAACATGGTAATAAGGGATATAAAAGGAATAATGAACATTAAAAAGGTTCTTAAGTAAATAGTAATTAACTCTAGTTTATTATTCAGGAGGTTAAAGAACGGTCGAGTCGGGACAGGACGCAAGGTAAGGGAACTTCTTAACCCAATTTCTATTCTTTGGGTTAATCTCCTACTTTCAAATTAGGTCATGATATTATTATGTCCTATCTTGTATTTGTACATTATTTATGTGTACTTATAGTGAATACACATTATATATGTACTTTATTTAAAAAATTTATCTTTTAAGGACGTCATCTCAATCCCCTTTCATTGAGGCATATTTGGTTTTATACACAACTTTCTTTTATACGGTGTATAAACCCATTTGACTTTTACGTTTATTCAAAAGGAATATTTTTTATACGAAGCGTTTTACTAAAAGACAAAAAGGGAAATTTTTTCTTTCCGTACTTATGCGGCGACAATGACTTCTCCGCCGCCGTGACCATTATTTGAGTTTCGGATTCCTCTACAAGCCATCATTTTTTAATGAAAAATAAATACATAGTTTTATCTTTCTTTTATTTTGGTATTGAAAATGGTTTTGAAAGTGTTTTTATTATATCAATGTGTTGTATTGATATCTTGTGAATGAAATGTGGAAATGTTATGTTTTCTTTATGCATGTTTTATGTGATACGATTATGTTATGGTTTATGATATGTTTAAACCTATTCATATGAGAAATGCATTGGACTTAATAAGTGACGGGTGGATCCCGCTACAGCTCCTCGATGCATCGGCAGGTCTCATGAGACAAACTAGTGTCTTGGGACGAGTCCTTGACGAAATCTTATTTGTGGTCTTGGCACGAGGCCTTGGCTACATGGTTATGATAGTCTGGCATTATGCATTCCATCATTATGAAAGTGGTTATTGATATTGCATGTGATTATTAGACCAGTAGAATATCCATGTGAAGATGTGAATGGAATTATCTCATTTTACTTTTACCATATTATGTTGAAGTTCATGTTTAAAAGGCTTTTGTTTTAGTTATACATTTCCTTAAATGTTTATGATTGTTGATGAAAGCTTCCGCTATATTGTTATCCTTACTGAGAATCTGAACTCAACCCTTTCAATGTTTTAATATTTTCCAGGATGTGAAGAAGTATTTTAGGAATGACCTGCATGGATAGTCAGAAGAGGATATGAGTGTGGACTATGAAGACGTTGTTATTAGTTTTTCACTTTATGATGTAATGTAAGACTTATGAATGTATCTAGTGTTTCAAAGGCTACTAAACTAATCGGTCTTTTGAGACATGATCTTTTGTGATCATGCCAATGTTACGAAGTAATGCACCGACTCTGGGTAGCAGGGGTCGGGGCGTTACATCGACACTGCTAAAAGAAGATCTCAACCAAAGCTCTCAACTATTATAGCAAGATCACACTGCCGGAACCAGTGCGTAATCATCGAGTATGCTCCCATAGGAGTCTCTAGCCGTAAGGATTGAGCCAACGGCTCTGTTGGAATCTCCGAGCTCCAAACAAGGGCAGCAGCAATGGAAGAATGACTCGCTCTTGTGTCCATAAGAACTGAATCAAGGGTGGAGTAGACACAGATAGTACCTCGAATCATCTCAGGTGCATCGTGCTCGTAGGCCTCTGCTGCCCAAAGTCGAGCATGCCTCTGTCCGTCAGCTCCATGTGGTCGGGGTGGACCGCCTAGTGGTGGTAGTGGTAGAGCCTCAAAGCGTCACCCACCACCTTCTGCTCGGCCAGCTCCTCTGCCTCATCCACCTGCTCCCTGCGTACCACCACAGTCGAACCTCTGCCTCTGCCTAGGTGGTCCCTCAACCGTCTGCTGCTCCACTGCATGGCGGTTCGGGTAGTCATGAGCCATGTGGCCCTGCCCACCGCATGCATAGCATTGTCTGATCCTTGTAAGACTAGATCTATGTTGTGTGCCCCGCACCTCTGAGCGAGTATCCTGAGGTCTTCTGCCAGATGGTCTGGTCCACTTGGACCCCTGTGACATCCGTCGACTGCCATCTGTACAAGACTCCACTACATGCCGCCCTGTGGTAGGTCTCGCTACTGGTGTAGGCTCAGCAAGAAAGCTCTCTACAAGAAGGGCTCACTCTAGTACTCCTGCCTGCATCAGAATACTGAGGGAGATCATCGATGCCCTGATCTCATGCCTCAGTCTCTGCTTGAAGGTTCGAGCTCGGAAGAACGGGTCCCATACCATGTCCGTGGAATAGCGCAAGAGATCAGTAAATCTCGCCAAGTACCAGGAAACCATCATACTGCCCTCCCATAGCTGCAGTAACTCCCGAATGCGTACCGCACAGAGGGTGGCTGGAACGAACTCTGAGCGGAAGAGGCTCTCAAAGTCCGTCCAAAGAAGATATGCCTCGTCATGTACCTGGAGCATCAGGATCCACCATCTACCTGCTTCCGCGTACATGAGATTTGCTGCAAGGATCACCATGAGGTCAGCTAGTGTCTCCACTAACCTGAAAACTTGTACAACAGCCTCCAGCCAATCCTCAGCTTCCTGAGGGTCTATCTCCCTACGGAACCTAGGTGGTCCCTGACGCTATAAATTGTGCAGTGCACTAAGGCGACGTACACTCTCAGCTGCTGGGGCGGGTGGCATCGGTGGCTCGGCGGGTAGAGGTATCGCCGGTGCCTCCACTGTAATAGGGCCCTGCGCCGAGGCCTCATCGCTCGGTGGGCTATATTATCGCTCAAATCTCGGAACCCTAGCTGGCTGTCATCGTGTGTCCATCCTAAAAAGAGACAGGTGCTCCATGGTCAATACAATATACATGGTGAGCTGACACAAATTAATCACAAAGAAAACTTCTGTAACACACATGCAATCAATGTTTTCGTGTATTGAGTCGGAAATCAGAATTTAGGGTCCTGGTGTAAGGATACGTCGACCGCCGCACCAACACTGGACTCCCTAGACTGATAACCACACTCAATACCCTTAAAATTATTGCTTCACATAGAAGAAAGATCAGAGTCCTGAGTTATGCAGTAGAACCGAACTCCTTTGATACCAATTTGACTTGACCTGTCCTCGGGGCCCATGTCATCACTACCCCAAGCTCACCTTCCATAGGCCAGGGGATGGCGACTAGCACCAAAGGCATAAATCCCGGTAAAAGGGAAGGCATTGCCTTTATAAAGTAAACAAACACCACAGGTAAGTAAACTGGGTACAAAAGTAAGTGCTGAAAAGTAAATGGGCCAGAATACAAACCCAACTAGAGTAAAGTACAACTGAAATGAAAGTACAGCAACATGAAAGTAAAGCATCGAGTCCGGGCCGTCCTCTGGAAATCCCACCTGAAGGGTGGGTATATATATTCTCCTTTGCTCCTCGACTCCAGCTGTCCACTCCGAGATCGTCCTTCCAGTGATCCACCTCCAGGTACCGTCCAACTCCATCATCTCCCACCTCAATCAACGTTGTCTGTCGTCTGCATCCAAAACAGCGTCGTGCGGGCATATCCTGTGCAGGGGTGAGAATACACTACTCAGTAGGGACCCTGAGACCCCCGAAGTTCCCCTAGAATCCACGAAGGATATACCACAATGGAAAGATACAATCACGAATTAACATCCAACTCCACTTAAGTATATGCCCATACATATACCTAAGTCAGCAATTCCATCTCGGCTCCAGCACATGAGCCCAAGTACAACCCAGTCCACACAGGAAAACATAACCCATTTCACATAGTAATTCACAACTCAATCCACATAGAAAATCACAACCCAATCCTCACAGAAAAGCACAACAATCATGTCGATGATATTGATTGTAAGATAAAACTCAACTCACACATGTATACTCTTAGTAAGGTGATAGAGATGATCAGATGTAGCCACTGGTTCATCTAAGCTGTCAGACCCACATATGATACAATACCAGCAAAGCTGCCGGACCCACAAAGGATACAAGACCAGCTACTCTGTCGGACCCACATAGGATACAAGTACAAAGTCAAATTCAGCCAGACCCACATAGGATACAAGAACAGTAGTCAAATACTTCCAGACCCACATAGGATACAAGAACAGTAGTCATCGCCGTTGAACCCACAGAGGATTCTAGTACGGTCATCGTCGCTGCCGGTCCCACGGAGGATCCCAATACAGTCATCATCGTTGTCGCAGTCGCAGCCAGCCCTAAGGTTCTCTCACTCAACATGCTCGATTTCGGTAGGGTGCGCTCCACGAGCCAAGGGGGTCGATACATCAACTGACTCGTAGTCTAGATTTGATGTATCTAAAAGTTCCGTCTCATCAATAAGAACTCAATGCGACAGACGGCGCGTCAATCAGACGCTCGGTCTGAGAGTTATTGGCTTTTTTGTCCGAGGGGCCCGGTTGGTTTCTAAGCTAAAACCAACCCGACCATACTCCAACTACGTCCAAAACTTGAGCGGAGTAGTTATATTTCGTTTTTTATTATAATTTTAAAAATTCCATGTCCAGAGACACTTACAAGGACACAGACAACCCCATCGTTCAAGGGGGTCGAAAGTAGTGCAGCCCTAAAGCATCCCTCATCACAAAATACCTGCACTCAAGAGGCATAGTGCCCATTCTTCTATAACTAACAGGATCTTCCTCAGGACTTCCAATCTTTTAAAACTTATCCACAAAAAAATTTCCCTCCCTTGAGTGGAGTAGGAAAAAAGAACCGTCTCACTAACAGGAATCCAACAAAGTCGACAGCACGTCAATCGGACGTCCGGAGCTCAAGTTATAAGTGTTTCCGCTCTGAAGGCCCAGTTGGTTTCGTGTTCGAACCAACCCGGTCATACACAAAGTTCTCTGAAACCTTGAGTGTAATATACTGAAATTATCATCTCAATCCAAGGATCTCTACGCAACTGATGGTGCGTCGATCAGAGGTCTGTAACCCATGTTATGGGCGTTTGAACGGATCTATCCGGAAACAAGGGGTTTGGGCCATGTCCGACCCGGCCCAATACCCCCTGGGTCGGCCTTAACCGGGTCGACCTGACCCGGTTCCGGGCACAGCCCGGTTGGGCATAGCCCGGCCCGGCTGATGTGGCCCGGCCCAGTGCGGGGGTCCGGCCCCATGTGGGCGGCCCGGCCCAGCGCGGGCAGTCCTGCCCGTTGCGGCCAGTCCGGCCCTGTGCGGGTGCCACGTGCAGAGCGGATGCAAAAGGGGGGGGGGGGCACTGCCCCCTTTCTTTCGAAACGACGACCCCCACGTGGAGGGGCCCGCCCTTTTCCAGCCTCCGGGGGTTACAACCCCCGGGCTTCCCGGATTCGGCCGGCCGTAATGGCTGGCCGGTTCTGTCGTGCGGGACATGCTGGTCCCGCCTCCTGAAGCACCGACGGCCAGAGCTGGCCGCCCTCCTCTACACCATCGCGGCCCTTGTCTGACCAGCGCAGCGCGACGGCGCGACGCCCCTCCGTCGTGGCCTGGCTCTGGTCACGGCCACTTTCGGCCTCAACGGAGCGGCGCGACGGCGCTGCCCTCCTTCACTGCGGCCCACACTGGCCGCGGTTCCCTCATTCTCGTGCGGTGCGACGGCACCGCGTCGCTTCCGTTCCAATCCACAACGAAGTACAACAATAATGGGGAGGAGGATCAGTCGTGATTGTGTGGTCTGACCTCCTCTCGTTATATAGATATCAAGCGGCCAAGAATGAGTAATCACAACGACAACTAAAGCCCAAATTTAATTGATTAAATTTGAACTTAACCCCTACCTCGAAGAAGTTGTTGACCGATGATCATCGCAGAAAACGACGTCCCAAGGTGAAGCTCTGTATATGTTGACAGAGAACGTCCGAGGAGGAGTGGCGTCTCCCTTCCATTGACACGGGAAGAATATCTAAAGAGTGTGCATCTTTGTTCCTTGGGAAAGGTGACACACACCGGCTATGGATAGGAGAAGATATAGCACATCGATCTCTCCTTGCGGTGACGACATTCTTCGTCAAAGTCTTGGCGTTCTTCACGGAGAAGATGTAGTTCTTCAGGAAAACACACAAGAGCTCTCTCCTCAATTATCCTCACACAACAACCAACCAAAATAAAGTAAGGTTCATCCTTATTTTATTAACTAATGCCGTGAATTAAAAAATTCAAACTCTTAACTCACATAATTAAATTAAAGAGTTGGCATTGAATAAAAGTGGGGAGAGGGAAGGTCACAAATTAATGGGAAGTTTTAAGGGTTACAAACTTAAGAGGGAGATTAGAGGAGTTTGAGAATATGAGAAGATGAGGTCTCGTGTAGGCCCCACCGCCCTCATAACCTCACATGGGAAGTTGGGTGGTTGTGGGCCCCACCAACAACTTCCCATGGGAGAATTAAACTACCATGGATAAAATAAATTTTCACACAATTTATTTTACCTGACATTTAATTCCATAATTTTTAACAACTCCTACCAAGAAAACGTAACTCCGGTAAAGGTCTTATTAAGCAATTGCTGGCACAATAGTTTCATCAGTGCCCTTGGATTTCAATTCCGAACACCAGATCAAAAGTTAGAAAAACCTGCTCGTTCGTTCACTGAACGTACCCAAGCTAAACTTTGGAAAATTATTCGGGAACACCGGGCCTCGGAATCAGGCACTATCAAAAACTACGTACTCGTAAAATCCCAAAGAATTTAAGAAAAAAATATTCCTTGAAAATTACGGGTCTTTACATTTTTTCCTTGAAATTTACAGGTCTTTACAAGGCATGTCTCAGAGATTTCCCTCGACTTCCCATGTTTTCCACAGGGTATGTTGTGCGTTTAACATCTTGCGAAGATGGATCAGACTTATCAGAACACTAATGAAAGTGGATCGAATGGGTTCAACCCCTAGAGGGAACACTGATGTTGGGGCTAACATGTGGTTAGTTACCTGATTACTGCTAGGGGTAGTGAATAGGTGAGTGACATGATCTCACTAGGATGTGGTATCCCAAGTATGAATCTAGATGGATATGAGGTGTTAAATGTAGTGGTATGGGAATGACATGGAGACGACATGAGGGTGATGTTGATGTTGGGCTTGAACTTCTAATATACTTCCTACGTATTCTCGTGGTATCGAATCAATGTCTACGTAGTTCAGTGGGGGTGATGTGACTCCAAAGTAGGTGACCTGTATGGAGGGGACATAGAGGAATTGGAACCTCTAGGTTGTGTAAAGTCCTTCCCAAAACACATAGGCTTGAGGGAAAGACTAGGATGAGACATGGGTGATGGGCTTGAGCCTTAGGAAGGGTTCCAAGTAACCTTTACTTGGCAAAGATCAAATTCCACGTAGTTCGGAAGAGGTGTTGGTGAATCGACGTGAAGTGGGGTCAGGACTAGTGGTTGTTGGGATTGAACGATAGGGAGGCTTCTTATATACCTTTCCTGGGTAGGGATCAAAGTCCACGTATTTCATGAGAGGTGTATGGTGAGCCAACATGAAGTGGGGTCGGGACCAATGGTTGGTGGGCTTGAACCTCAAGGTAACTTTCTACGTACCTTGCTATGGTAGGGATCAAAGCCCATCTATTTTGGGATGGTGTCGGTGAGCCATAGTGAAGGGGGTCGGGACCAATGGTTATTGGTATTGAACCTCATGGAGGCTTCCTACGTACCTTTCCTTAGAAAGGATCAAAGTCCATGTAGTTTAGGATGGGGTTTGTGAACTGACGTGAAGTGGGGTCGGGACCAATGGTTGTTGGGCTTGAACCTCATGGAGGCTTCCTATGTACCTTGCCTTGGGCAGGATCAAAGTCCATGTAGTTCAGAAGAGGTGTTGGTAAACCGATGTGAACGGTTCGGTACCAATGGTTGTTGGGATTGAACATCAGGGAGGCTTCCTACTTACCTTCCCTTGGTTGGGATCAAATACCATGTAGTTTAGGAAGGGGGATGGAATCGAGGTGTGCACAGAGGATAGCGACCCGATGGAATGCTGGGGATTACGCATGGTTAGTAGCCTGAGGATGGTCTAAGGCCGCAGGGATGGACCATGGATGTGGATCCTAACAAAGGGATGACAATGACATACCATCTATTGTGGACTACAACAAATTTCTACTGGCTAGTATACAAGGTCTTACCATTGGATGGGGTCACAACAGCTTACCACGGTATGGGGTCACAACGCCTTACCACTAGATGGGGTCCCAACAGCTTACCGCTGGATGGGGTCCCAACTGCTTACCGCTGGATGGGAGGACAATTTAGTGTCATGAGGGAGGAAAAGCGGCGTACAGTTTAATGTCATGCAGGATGGGGGTGGACTGATGTGAAGTGGTCGGGGCCAATGGGTGTTATGAAGGAACCTTGGGGAGGCTACCTACATACCTTATCTTGGCAGGATTAAAGTCCACATAGTTCGGGATGGTTTTGGTGAGACAATGTGAAGGGGGTCGATACCAATGGTTGTTGGGATTGAACCTTATAGAGGCTTCCTACATACATTTCCTTGGCAAGGATCAAATTCCCAGTAGATTGAGATGGTTTTTGGGGATTACACTCTAGGATTACCAAGGAGAGAATCATGATCAATGCTTACTCTAATCCCATGAGAGTCAGGATCGGTGTGAGAAACAATATTCAGCATAGACCTAATGATCTCATCATGAAAGTTGAGTCTGTGTGATGTGGAGTAGGGATTACATGTGGTTAGCGTCCTAAAAAAGGAAACAGGGGCTTACGTGTGGTTCGCAGCCCAAAGAGGAAATATGGGCTTATGCATGATTCATAAGCCAGGGAGAGGGATATTTGTACTTAATCTAGGATGGAGGCCCGAGTGGCGACAAAGCCCAGTGGGAGATAGATTTGGCACGAAGAGGGGGGGTTCCAGTGCCCATCCCTCCACTGGGATTTTTCCAGGAAGAAGATAGGAGGATCAGGGATGCTGCCTCCTACCAGAAAGGCTTGGGGATTAAAAAAATATGGTTTCCCTTTCCCTATGGACATATTCTACTCTGGTTAAAAAGAATCTCATTTCATTTGAGGAAGAGCACACTCCCATGGAGATGAGCGAGTGTAGAGAATGCCTGATATGGGGCACCCAACGTAAAGTGCACGGGTTGAAGTCACAGTTTAACATCATGTGCTAAGGACAATGGTTCTTGGAAGTTTAATATCCTATAGCTTGGACGACGGGGATTAAATATGCATCCCCTTAGGACTTACATAACTAATACCCACCCACCCTTGGAGATGGTAAGGCATTAGCAATGCCATGTTGAGGGGGTGTAGTGAAGTTATCCACTGAGAGGCCCACGTTAGCGTGGCTATGTGAAAAATCAATATCTGTTAGCATGCCTTTGTGAAGATACATGAGGTGTAGCAATGCAATGTGAATCACCTCCTAGGGGACCTTGAAATTACTTCGTACAATCCTACGGGGTCCCACGGGAAAAGGAGTTGTGGAGCAAAGGGTTTCACAAGAAGAATCCTTGGGAAACTCTAGTGCTCCATATAGGGGAGGGGCTTCGTTAAAGGGGTATTCCTTGCGAAGTTAAGTGTACTAGCCTAGTCATATGGCATAGGTTAATATGGAAGGTTCTTCACGAAGTGGAATGGCTTTCATGGGGTAGTACTTCACAAATCAAGGGTGCCCTGCGAAGCGTAGCATTGCGAAGCAATGCACTTTGTGATGCATAGAGACCATGCCTTAGCATGTGGGTAACATGTTCATAGAGGGTAATTCGAAAGGCATAAGTGCTTCGTGAAGACCTGAGTCACCTTGGGGATCCCCTTACATCACAAAGGCCCTTGGGCTCTATGAAGGGCATCCCGCTTCGAAGAGGTGTTGAATTTAAGAAAAAGAAAAGTCACTTCATAATGATAAAGTACCTTGAAATGATCATGGTTCACATAGAAACAATTGCTTCACGATTTGATAGCTAAGAAGGTGAATGGTTTGATGATCCATCCTTTGGGCTTAAGGGGAGCCTAGTATTTATAGGCAAGAGGCGTCATGAAGTAGAACTATCTTGGCATGAAGAAACATGGCATTTTTTCGTAACCACGGAGCCTCCCGTATCCTTTCTCTGCGGAGGATTCAGAAAAATCAATCCAGTTCATGGAACCTCCCGTCTACTTACTCCGTGGAAGCTTTTCGAATGTTAATCCAGTTTTCGGAGCCTCCTCCCTCCTTGCATCGTGGAGACTTCATAGTGGGGGTATCTTCGTACCGTTCACGGTGTTGTGGGGTTCCAGAGACAATCTTTTTCAGGCAGCCCTAAGGGAATCACGTTTTCTCTACCTCTTCCAAAATTTTGGTGCCCAAAAATTCCCCCCCTCAGACATGGAGATAAGGAGAAAATAAGGGTCAAATTCTGAGGTCCAATTGCCCAAATTTCTTGGTCAATCACGAAGCAGGCTTTCGAAGATGGATACCAAGGTGGAAGGGTGACGTACGGCCTGAGCACGCTGTGCAGCTCAACGTGGTCGGATGCGCCGCAAATAACAAGGGTTCGTCACCAATAAATAGGGGAGGATGACCTCTCCTTTTTTCCTTTCACACCTCTACATTTTGGCATTTATCCCTCTCGATTTTCAATACTCTACGTACTCCATGATTTCTCTCCGCAAATCGGGCTATCCGCTTCACAATGCATAGTGAGTCTTCGACTCCACAGTGGTGCTCTATGGCTTGAACCTGAAAGTCATGGAAGGGTTCGGTGATTTCCTTTACTGGAAAAAATCTCTGCAAACGATCTTCATGGATGGGATCCATGGACAAGCTTTGTGAGCTAGAACCTAAAAGGCCCAAATTTCCAAAAAATTGAATGGATCACTAGGAGGCTGCCAGGGGATCCTTGTAGATGCTACTTGGAGGGAGGAAATGGCAAATAGCTCAGGTATAGGGGAGTTCGTGTGAAGCCATTCTGATCATAATTCGTAGGTAGAACTACTATCAGGGAGTTAGAATGACTATCCACGGTGCAATAGGATGCCTCTATATGGATTTGGCCTAAGGGATGACGTCATCATCCATAAAGTGAGTAAGGATGAGCTAGATTTCTGGTTCAGGAGAACGTCGTGTCATGCCAGTGGTTCAGGGTGGTTGAAGGCCATACCTGGGAGGACACCACGCCTGTCAATGTTGACTGTATGTAAAATCATGTGAATAAAATCGAAGGGAAGGAACTGTATCATGAGAAATCACCCCCACTATATCATACAATCTTGGAGGAAGCCTTGGGGAACCAAGAAAATAGGTGGTCCTATGAGTGGGATTTGTGCCAGGGCGGCAACTTCACAGATGACTAAGCCTAGGTCTACTGGGTAGGTTCCTTGTGTGAGGAATTTGAGGCAGAGTTGGTGAGAGTGGGAGGTATGAGGCAGTTTGGGCCTCCTAATTCCATATTTATTAGCCAAAGTAGCTAATGTCGGAGATGATGAGCAGCTGTTCGTCAAGGACCAATACCTTCTATTTCCACCATGGAGAGGTCGGCATCAGTCTATGGGACCTGCATCAGATCTTGGGGGTCCCAATACTGGGGGCGATGTATGATCACATCCTCCACATTATGGGTGCGTGGGGGAATCCGGAAAGGATTCCACCACTGGAGATGGAATTGATGGACCTAATGCTGAGAGAGGACAAGCATTCGGTGAGGGACGTCCATTTCAAACGGTGGTTCAAGCAGTTCTTGAACTTCCTAGAAAGTAGGCAGTTCATTGTGAGGCCTCAGACTTGTGCAAAGGGGGATCAATGAGGCAATGAGCACTCATACTGGTAGCTCTTTGTGGATATCCAGTAGAAGATGTGTTGATTCAGTGTCAGTACATAGCATCAACTGGTAGTCAGGTTGGTTGCATTCACTATGTCACTCATTTGTGGTGGGATCCTTTCGGTGAGAGATACGAACATGGGCGTGCGACTGAGAACATTTATCATGGTGTCCATGTTAGTGACTGGGGTGCAGGTCAACAACAGGATCCTAATTCTCTCCAAACTGTAACATATGTTGTGGAATATCAGTGAGGGGAAGAATCCACAGAGGATATTCGGGCCATTCCAACTCCTATATGGGTGGATAGAGGAGAATATTAGCAGCATATATGAATATAAAAACCTCATTACCCCTACAATATTGATGTTCATCTTGTCCATTCTGAATGATGTGGGGAGATTTCATACCATGATGACCTTGAAATCAGAGCTGAACTGGGTCTGGAAGGCAGACGAGTTCAATTTCCACCTGTTCCCATTGCCAACAGGTGTGTTCATTGATGAAGACTGGGGAATATAAGAGCATTGGTCCTACCTAAAAACCTTTCAGTGTGGATTATTTGTGGCACAGTTAGACTGTGAGTCCCTCTATGATCCTCACACCCAGCACCGATTTGCAAGGTAGTTTCGGTGTATGCAGCGGTTGACCCCACGGGTCTATTTGGGGTTGCACCACGAAGATCTCCCATGTGTGATGAGGAAGGTGTGGGTCATGTTCACATGTGATGATGGGAAGATAAGGAATGAGCTTCCTCCACCTATGGCCATCATTGGGCCGGTGAAGGAGTAATCCAAGATCGGGGAGGTGGCCTTCCATGGGGAGATGCTGAAGCAGAAAACCATTCGGGCCAGTGATGGGGTGACTCCCCAACCTCGAGGTTGAGGCCTAAAGGTAGTAAGGATGTCTCGTGGAGGTGGGGATGTAGTGGGGGTGAGGCCTACACTGGTTAAAAGGTAGGCGGAAATGGAAGAACCTGTGTTTCTATAGGAGTAGAGTCATCCAGAGAGGAGGCCACCCAGGGGGTTCTGTAGGATATCCACCCAGGCTCCCGGTAAGTGGCTTCACCACATAGACATACCGGTTAATGATATCTTCCCGAAATCTTGGGAAATTTGGGATTTCAACTAGAAATTCCTCAACCTGTTCAAGATGTGGAAACACATAAACCATCTCAGGATGGATTTTCTAGGGATCTGCCCTGTCAAGTCCAGCTTTGTAGTATCCCAGGTGGAGACAAAGCATTACCTAGCCGAGTTGGAGGACTTCGTGCACTCTCGTGGTGCCCTGCGTCCAATGACAGATCAGGTAAAAGTATTTCTAGATCGAACAGTCCCTCTACAATAATCTGCTACAGAATTGAGGGATATCTTCCCTCTTCCTGAATAATTGGATGAATCATACTGGGGGTTGGAGGCTGGTAGAGGGAGTCCTCTATAGGAGGGTTTAGTTGGTGATTCAGACCCAGAACTTGAATATTTTATAGAGGCTCTCGAGGTAAAACTCTAATTATCTTCCCCAAGATCCACTTCTAGGTTAATTTGGACTCCATAAAAATATAAATTGTGAAGGAGGTCCTCATATGCAGAACTTGTTCCCTCCCTATAGTAGATTCAGCTATAGGGCCTTCAGGATCTACACCTGTGGCTATAGAAATTACCACATCCATCAAGGTTGAGACACCCATAATAGTTATTCTAGATTTTTCAGACTTCCCAACAATATATGGAGGGCCACGCCTTGGGGTTCCAATGGAACCCCCCCTGGTTTGAGACTGACAATTATATCTCTCTGAGTATCCTTTACGAGATTAATGCATGCCACCCATTGAACAGGATAAATGACATCTCTTCACATCTTGGTATGAACAGTTCGTCAATTGTGTGGGCTACCTTGGGAAGGTTGGTTGGTACTCTTGGTGGTGCATTTCCTAGGGGGATGTTGGTGGTTGTGGAAGCGAACTCCCAAACTAACCAAGTTGTGGCGCTCTCGATCACTAGTGGGACCATTAGTAGGACAAAGCCTAAGATCATTGAGGTGGGATATGACAATGAAGATCGATCAGATAGCACTGGTCCTACCATTCCTGATTAGACACCAGATGTGGACCCTACTGATGTGTTCTTTAGGGAATTTCTCATATATGAACCTACTGACCCAGCGGATCGAGACAAGATGTCCTCCAATGACAAGGATAGAAAAATCACTTGTCACTGGTCATGGAAGCTGATTAAGTGCTTCATTTATGACACCCCTCAAGCAAAATTGATATACCAGATAGGTAGGCTTCTGTCCCAATAGCCTGAACTATGTGTTGGGGGAGTGGATGCCCAGCATCCTCAAATGCTTGTCTGAGATCTCATGGCAGAGAAGATTCAATAATATGATTGTGGCCTTGGTGTGGGTGTGGAATCAAAGATCATATCTCGTCTAAAGGCCCAGATGGAAGAGTCCTAACATTGTATGAAGTAATCCTTTGACGATATGAACATCATCCAAATTAATGAGGAGCAATCCAGGATTGTGGCTGACAAACTGCACCCCATTACTGCCAAGGAAGTGCGAGAACTGAATAGCCGACAGTGAATCATAGGTATCACAATCCAGAGGGTGGTAGAGCAACAACACTCTTTTGACGGGGTCAACCCATCTAAGGGAGGGGATGATCCTTGGGTGCTTTGATTCATATAACTTTTGAATGTACATTCATGCTTTTATTATTTATACTAGACACATGCGTCAGTTCTGTTTTTTGTTTTTGGTTTACTACATTCCAGTTACATTTGTGGAACATCCAACAATCAATCCCTAAGCTTATGTCTATCAGGATCGATATGAGAAATATGGGATGGACTCCTTATTAATCCATCCGAATATAAGAGTGAAATCCAAGATTCTGGCATTTGGCCTTTGAACAACCAATCTGGATTTCTAGGAAGAAAGGGAGAGCCCTAACATGAGAAAAAAGGTATCAGAAAAATCAAAGTGCCATCTTCCTAACGTGATCTAGTGCACGAGCGGGGAAGTCCATGGTTGTAATAATCAATCTGAACATAGGGGAGTGGAAAGTGTGAATTATAGTACCCAAGATTCAAAACACTATAGGGACGGTGTGACAATGTAGGATAACTCTTGACTGTGTTCGAAACAGAATATCCTTATTGTGTTATTGTGAAATGGGGATAACAAATGAGGGCCGACCGCTGACCATGTTTGAAACACGGGGCCTGATTCATAATGTCATCCATTATTCTTCTGAAACATTAGCCCATGATAGTAGGAAATCCATAGGTCGAGCATCCATACGGTTAGGGGGTTCCTTTAGACATGAAATAGGATGAGGGTACAAATAAAGGGCATGCCAAATGTTGAGGGTGTAGGATGGGTTGTTTGAATGGAGACCAACACTCCTGAAATTACTCCATCATGGTGAACACACATTAAGTGGGTGCACCGGTCTGATCAAGGCTCATTGCTACTTCTGAATAGGACCTCTCAAGTAAGGACCTAGAATACCTTGTAATTTTACGTCATACCAATAAAGATGATAAAAATAAATTTTAAATCATCTTACGGTGAGAACGGTACACATAGTTCAAATTTCATACTACTTGGACCAAGATCTGGGCTGAGGGGCCATAAGGTTTAATGACCCAGAGGTCGGGCGTGTGGTGGAATTCTAGGGAATCACTACGTATCCCATAAGGATGAAAATAAATCCAAATGTAGTTATTAAGAATGGTGTGGTTGTAGGCTAACATCGATAGGGGAAATCCTCTCTGGTAAGGGATCCGGTTCATCCCATGATTAACATGGGGCATCCTAAACTTGTTTAGGGTAAAACCATAGTTTAGTGTCATGTGTTAAAGACATGGCTACCTAGAAATAAAATGTGTTGTTTGGTGCATACCCCAACATGAATGAGGTCTATAATATTCCATGCCACACCATGTGCTCTCATGGGAATCCTTTGGTTGAGGGACTTAAAGTGAAAATGGTCTTGGGTCAAGATGGGTTGTCTGGGCATTCCTATGTATCCCATCATGATGGGAATCAAGCCACATGTAGTTCTAAGAGTGCAGTTTAACATCATGCAAGATGATGAATGGAATGTGTGGCATGGTTGTTCCAGTACATGTCCTACTGAAACTACCTAGCCCATGTGAGTTGTTCTTGGAGTGAGAAACAAGGAGTATTGAAGGGAATTTCCTAGTACTAGGAGGCACGCATTAGAGGAAATGGGACACTATGTGAATGACCTCCCCATAATGCTGACCTGCCTACTTAATGCACCAAGATGCGTGAATGGGTAAAGGTGAGTATGTTGTAATTCCAATTGAACTTAAGGATGTGGGAAAATGTGAATCATGATGCTTGAGATCTGGACCACAATGATGGTGGCATGGCGATAGGGGATAACGGTTGACCTTGTTTGAAACACAACATCCATATCATGTTAGCCTGGAATGGGCACAGACAAATGGGGGTCGATCACTGACCATGTTCGAAACATAGGACTTGTATCAATTTGTTGTTTGAGGTCCGTAGGGACGTTATCTCAAGATGGTAGGTACGCCAATGTGGCATGAGACCAGGTTGTAAAGGGGGTCCCTTTAGACATGTAAGAGGATGAGGATCCAAATAACGGGCTCACAAATCTTGGACATGGAATGAGGGAATGTCCCTGTAAAAATTCCACACTTCTGGATCTTTGTCACAATTTATCTGAGTATGACAATAATATGTAACAGATAGAGGGAGTTGAGTCTCTTTCCAAGGAAAAGGGTATTGGGGTCTCATGTTACCAGTATATGGTGATAGTATGGACCATTAAGGGTGGGATTGATTTAATCGATTGTGCGCATGGCGGCGAAGTAGCCAAACCCGACGTGTAGTTCCCATTAGGAGATCTTAGTTTAGGGTCGTAGAACTCACACTAGACTGGGAAAAGACAAGGGAGGCACATAGTGAAGCTATTGTAAAACACGACATGAATGAGAACCAAAGAGGTACTCATGACAATACATGTTCCCAAATTGTTTTGGGCCAAGGCGATAAAGTGTGGGGCAGTGATTTTAGATTCTTGGGGTAGGACTCAAAGACAAAACGCTTGGGCGTTCTTAAGTATCCCATGAGGATGGGAATCAATCCATATGAAGTTATGGAATATTTCATTCAGTTTAACATCTTTCAGAAAGGGTGCGGAGTGGTATTAGATTATAGTCCTAGATCTTGGACCCTAGATGGAACTGAATGAGGGAAACACGTGGTGAAGGAATTACTATAACCAATGTGAATGAGGATAATAGGAGTCTGTATCACCACAATGTGCTCCCCAAGAAACTTCAAGGTCGAGGGACCAAAAGTGAAAGTTAGGTTTGGCCCGAGGAAAAGTGCCCGGGTGTTCCTACATACCCAATGAGAATTGGAATCAAGCCATACATAGTTCCAAAAGTGGAATTATAAGTTACCAGTGACATGGATAATAAGATTGTGTTGGTCTGGCCTCTACACCAAAATAAGTGGCATTTGATAGATATTTTTTGTCCTTTAGGATGAATTTGTGTTTTTTTGTGAAGTGATGGACCTAAGATGGAAATTACATGCGTCTCTATAAGAATCAATCCATATAAAATCATTGAAAAATGGTATGGTGGGTGACTAAAAGCAAACATGATGTACCATTGAGTGAGGACATCACAACGTTGTGTCATTTTTTGTCATGCGTCCAGGATGATAATATCATAGTTTAGGGTCATGTGATAGAACCAACCCCCATAATTTATCATCTCATAGTACAGAAACAATATTTTAAAGTCATGTGAGACTAGGCATCATAGTTTAAAGTCATACGGCTCATACATATACAAGAGAAATGATGTTCAAGAGGGGATTATCATGGAGTGATAAAGCATACCCAATGTGAAAGAGGACAATGTCCACATCACACTGCTCAAGATTCCAAGAAATAAACCTTGGGCCGAGGGGCAGAAAAGGTTAGAAAATATGGGGCAGGAGTGTCTAGCTTTCATAAGTGAAGTAGATGTTGCATCTCTTGCAAACCTGACATTAATGAAGAGATAAGTCCATACCACATCACACAATTCAAGATGAGAACTTTGGACAGGGGGCCAAAAATGGTTGGGTGACCACAGACAAGGTTGTCCCAGTCGACTATAGACACATTACCCTTTATGCAGGTAAAGCCATACCAATTATCCTAAGCCCATTTGAGCATTTATTGGTGTGGAAAACAAGGAACATGATCATGCTCTCCCTAACATATAAGAGTATATAAATGAGGGAAGAAGATCGTGAAAGGTATATTCTGACAAGGTCAATACTCTTGTCCAAAGTGGACGGAAGTTAGAAGATGTATTATGATAGAATGAAATCATTTCACCCATCATTTGGGACATATAGGGGTGGCGAATACTATGGAGGATGGTTGTTGACCATATTCGAAACACAAAATCCATATTGTGTGACCAGAAATGGAAACAAAAATGAGTGTTGATAGTTGACCATATTCGCTATGCAGGACATATATCAATTTGTATTCTGAAATCCTCGAGGACATTTTCATGAATTGGTAGGAGAGCCCTTGGGCCTAAAATCCATGCCACTTGAAGGTCCTTCTAGATGTGAAGGTTGTTGGATACCCAAAATGGAGGGGATGTGAAAAGCATGAATATGTCTATGTAGTTTAACATCATGCAAGATGAGACTCAAGGGGACACTTTGGTGTTTGGGGATAGGCCTACAGTCAAAATTTCCCAGTGGTCCTACATATCCCATGAGGATGGGAATCAATCCATATGTAGTTCTGAAAGGGACAAGCAGTTCAACAACATGTGGTAAGAACATGTGAGGATAGAAGAATGAGGAGGGTCACAAGGCGTGAACTTCATAATCTAGCCGCTAGTGGGGCCAATGAAGCTTAGGCTGCACCACATGGGATCCTCCAAGGGAACTACACCCAGGAGGGGTAGTCAAACAAGAAGAGCGTGGGGATGGACTCAGGACGAGGCATCAAAGAATTCATATGTATCCCCTGATGATGGGAATCAGGACATACGTAGTTTTTGAGATGCAGTTTAACGACTTGCAGGATGATACAGTTTAAGGTCATGTAGGACCCTACAGTTTAAGTTCATGCAGGACAAGAGAGTTTAAGGTCGTTCCAGACCATAATGTTGTTTTGTGTCGTGCAGGACCATATAGTTTAAGGTCCTATGGGACCATATAACTCAGGCAATGTATATCATGAGGAACTTCTCATTGGTGGGAGTAGTTATATTCTCACCATCCATGGTAACTAGGGAGTACGCTCCATTAGGGTAATCCTTGTGAATAATGTAAGGTCCTTCTCATTTGGTCTCCATTATTGGTGGCTTTTGTCTAGGTATCATTGGTGTTCACAGGGCCCACACCAAGGAATCTTGAAAGAAGGAGAGGAGGAGAACTTTCTTGTTGAAAGCTCTAGAAATTTTCTTCTGATGCCTTTCCAAATTGTACAGGGCATGAAGCATGTTCTCATCGCGCATTGCCAACTCATCCAGACAGATTTCAGCTACTTTATCTGGTGCTTGCTGATCATGTACAATTGTGTGTAATGAAGGAATCTAAATCTCAATGGGCACGATGGCCTCTGTTTCGTACATTAGGGAGTACAGGGTCACCTATGTGGAATTACAAGTCATCATCCAATAATCCTAGAGGGCATTGATGGGCTTGTCCGACCAATTCTTCTTGTTCTATCTAACCATTTTCTACAGAATGTTATAGAGGGTTTTGTTGAATGCCTCAATCAGTCCATTTTATTGTGCAAGATAATGAGAGGTATGGTTAGAATGGATGTTGTACTTTGCTTAAAATTTCTTCTGCTCAGCTGCTCGGAAGATTGTGTCATTATCGGTGAGGGTGTAATGAGGGACTCCAAATCAGTAGATAATGTTGGATATCAAAAAGTCAATGATGGAATGGGCCTTGACCTCCATGAGTGGGACTACCTCTTCCCACATGGAAAAGTGATCTGTAGTGGTTAGGATAAACCTGCACTGTCGAGCTATCATGGGTGGTTATGGTCCCACGACATCGAGTCCCTATACCACAAAGGGCCAAGATTAATTTGTAGTGTGGAGAGGCTCTAGCAGCAGATGCATAATGTAGGAAAAAATTTGGCATGTATGGAACCTCTTGGAAAGCTCGAGGTAGTCATGGATCATAGAGGGCCAAAAATACCACAGTCTCTGATTGAGGTGATATAGTTTCATCCCGGTCTTATGATCCTCGTAGGAACCAGCATAAACATCTTACATGACTTGAGAAATTTCAACTCATTGAATGAAATGGAGGAGAACCCCATCAAACCAATGCTTTTAAGGGATCTGCTCATGACTAGGACCATCCTGGAAGGTAAACTGTAATTTGTGGCATCAAATTTGCTTATTCTCGACCAGATCTGCTGGGAGATTACCATTTTGGGGATACTTGAAAAAGGAGGTTCTCCAGTCAGGATTCACCTCAATCACTACATCCCAGGGGCATGGAGGTCCTTATGTAGAGGCGCCAGTGGTATGGTGGCTCACCTACGGGATGTAATCATCATATCGAGTGACATGAGCGATGAATCTCTGGTGTGCCATGTGGATAATCAAATCATCATGTTCAGGATTCACCATTTATGCAGCTAGGCTGGCAAGGGTTTCAACTCAACTGTTATGGGATCAAGGTACATGAGTGACTTCTGGATGAGATATAAACTAGGCCATTAGATGGAGAGTGCATTCCAACAATGGTACAAGCTCTACATTTCTGAAAATATAGTCACCATTGATCTTCTTAATGACTAGTTTAGAGTCCCATTTCACATGAAAGTGGGAAAGGTCAATCTTGATGGTCATCTCGAGGCCAGTGATGAGAGCCTGACACTCTCCCTCATTGTTGGTGTAGCCTTTTGACAACAAAAATGAATACGGTAGAACGGCTTGCACTGTAGTGATGTAGACAACACCCAAGCCTGCTCTGTTAAGCCTAGGGTCATTGAGCCTTCTTCCATTGGTGATCTAGGAGGCACCATTAATGTAAAGTTTCTATCATGAAATGGATTGGTCTACCTAGAGGATTGACTCATCAAGAAATTCCTAGTCTATAGAGTGGTCCGCGGGAGCTGGATAAGCGGTGAGGAAATCTGCAATGCATGCCCCTTGATAGCCTTATGAGGGAAGAACCTAATGTTGAACTGCTAGAGAATCACTATCAACTGAGCTAGATGGACTGCCAATATTGGGCTGTTCAGGATGTACTTCATCAGATCCACTCAAGACAACCACTGTACCTCATCATGTTGCAAGTAGTATCATAATTTTTGAACCTAAAATACCTGATCAAGGAAGATCTTCTCAATATGGGAGTATCTGGTCTCTGTATCAAGGAGCATAGGAATGAGATAGTAGAGACAAATCTAGGTCCCCTAATTGTTCTTCTGGGTGAGAGGGGCACCGAAAGTCCGTTACATTGAGGTCACATAAAGGACCAGTGAATTTCTAGAGTCATGTGGCATTAAGACCAGAGGATGGAGTATGTACTGCTTGATTTTTTGAAAGGCAGTTTTGAATTCTTCATCCCACTGGTAGACAGTGTTTTTCTTCATGAGCTGAGAAAAGGGCTTACACTTACCATCCAAATTCACGATTAATCATCGTATGTGGGCCAGGTGACCCTGTAAACCTCAAATCTCCCTGAGGTTGCTTGGGGTAGACATATGACTGATAACCATGATCTTCTCTTGTTCAATTTCATTGCCCAAGTATCTGACTAAGAATCAAAGAAACTATCCCAAGGTGACCCTGAAGGCACACTTCATTGGGTTCATCTTTAGTTGGTGAGAATAGAGGAAGTCGAACACTTTCTCAAGGTCTTTGAGATGGTCCTGAAGATGGAGATATTTGACCACCAGATCTTCCACATAACATTCCACCAATGTCCCTAGAATTGGCTTAAATATGCGATGCATAACCCACTGATAGGTGGCACCTACATTCTTCAGATCATAGGGCATGACTTGGTAACAGAAACCACCTTGTGGTTCCCATAAGGTCGTAGACCCCTCATCCTCTAGAGCCATTCAGATCTAGTTATACCTTGAGTACCCATCCATGAATGAGAGTTCCTAGAATCTAGGAGTGGAAACAATCAATATCTTCATCATGGGAAGGGGAAAATCATCCTTTGGACATGGACGGTTGAGATCCCAAAATTCGATGCAGACTCTAATCTATCTGTTCTTCTTCCTTATTAGAACAATGTTTTCTAGAAATCTATGGTACTGGACCTCCTTAATGAAATTTTCTTTGATGATCGTATCAACTTCGACCTCAACTATGGCATCATGAGAAGGATGCATCTTTCTGGGAGGCTGCTTAAACCCATGATGATATGTTGGGAGGCCGAGGTGATGGACGACTTCCTGAGGATATAGTCCAAGAATCTTGTCATAGCTCTAAGAAAATACATCACAGTGCTATTTTAGGATGTCCACGTACAGTTGTTGAACTTTGAAGGGCATAGTGGCACTGATCAATGTGGGCTTTGGATCTGCCTCACTGTCGAGGTTCACATGTACCAGTTCAACGACCATGGTGGAGACGCACTCTTAAAAGGTGGTAGGGTCATCTTCTAGATCCTCTTCTTCACTTAAGGAGGATGGATCCTTGGTGTTAAGATTTTCCTCTAAGTCAACAGATCTGTATGGGAGGCTGGTAACAGCCTGTGCAATAGTGGACACTGCATCAGGGAACTCATGTGCTGCCGAAACCATAGAAATGTAGGTTTTTGATCTGATCCTAGAATTTTTTAATCCTAAGGGTCCACATATAATGATATCGAAACAATAGTGGAGAGTTGTCCTGTTCTGGTTTATACCAGCCCGGTGAAACAATAAAGTATGACGTATAGTCGTTGCCGTGGGTCAGACTTCCCGATACCTTATGGGAGTGGGAGGCTATGGGTTCACATAAGCCTGATTCATGTAGGTGTACGAGGTGATCTTCCTACATCGCATAGACTAGGGAATGTGCTCCCCATTATTACAGAAACAATGAATCATTGTCTCATGTCTAGGGTTGTAGCCTCTAATCGGTGGTATGGAAAGATGTAGGCATCATCTAGGTCTGCCCACGCATCAGTCACAGTCGTGGAATTCTCATCCTTGTTAGTATGAATCTACTTTTCCTTTCTCTTATAATAGTCATCATCTATATAGTGGGCTTCAGAAAAAGAAAATGGAGATGCATCACATTGGTGTACACCACTCGGCCATTGAGGGAGTACTTAAAGAACTAGTGATATGATGAAGGGACCGTTGCGTGCAGGAAAAGCCATGGAATGCCCATTAATGCATTGTAGGAAGGTCCTATGAGACAATCAAGGACTTGGTACAGGATACCAAACCAACTAACTGGGTTTTTAAGTGGATCTTGCCGACCGGTCTATGTTATGTCATGTCATAGCCTTGGATTTTCTAGTTATAGGAACCCAGGTCCTCCTTGGACAACCCCAGTTTTCACAGTGTTCAATTCGGGATTAGGTTGATCCCGGAGACTGTGTTGACAAGACATTGATGAACCTCCATGCCATTAAACAGGTTAGTGATGTACAATGAGAGAATGTGCCCCTGTATGGGAGATATATCATCTTCTCCATTGAATGAGATGATGGCATGGCATTCATAATTCTTGACTACCTCAGCATGGAATGCTTCTACAGCTTCCACCTCTATCTCAAACTAGAGGGGGCTCCATAAATCCAAGAAAGTTCATCCCGCATATCTGCTGATAGGGGAAGGGCCACAAGGATGGAGATCCTTGCTGGAATGGTGGTAGGATGCTTGAGGACAACATACTTTAGTTCCATGAGTGAAATTCTACGTATATGAGGTCTCTCTATGGATGAAAGTATGGTGGGCCATGCTTGCTGGACCGGTGGCTGACTGGGGCTAGGAATATCCCGCTTCTCACTTTTCAAAGCCTAGGGAGTGACCACTAGATGAGGGATAGATGACTGATACCGGTCCATAGTAGATTTTGGATGATTGCGACGTGGTTGAGGGGGCTCTGCCTGATCCAACAACATGAACAGGGGTGAAGGTAGATCTGATGACACCAGATGAGAAGTTCATGCGTGCTGAGATCTGGGATGAGCCTAATTTCTGGTTTTGGTAGCATAAATAGCTTGGTTATATATACAGACTGAGGTACTCTGGCGACCCATATTGTTGCGGCTCCGTTGATGCTGGTTATGTCAGGGAACATTAGGAGGATCCTCCTAGTGCTACTCGTCGTCAGAAATCGTGTAGGGGTTTACCAGCTCTATGGTGTTAATCAAGTAATACCCTTGACTATCACTTGATGATTCATCCACTACTGGATGGATTCTAGGAGGAATCTCCATCACCAGGGGCATGATGTCGCCAAGAGTACGGGATGACGATGACATTGGTCGGGGAATTTTTTTTCCTAACATCACTGATGCATTATCTTTTTGGAAGAGGATGGTTAAGCCATTGACATAGAAGTATGGGCAGTTGATGATGTAGTGTCTTATGAAAGTTTGGATCGATTCAGTCGTGCACCGATAATAACACAGGCACGGGTGACTGTCTTATGAGCCATCCAATCATCATACGTTTGGGACCCATGGTTAGAAACCTGATGCCACTCACCTTCGCTGTCACTGCCACTATCTAGATTCACGAAGACACATGCCACCTATGCCAGAGCTGGGCCTAACCAGACAATGTTGTTATCAACCAGGTCTTGAAGCTAGTCTTTAAACACCTAGCACTGTTTGAGATTGTCCCCTAGGATCTTCTGATAGGGGTAGTAATTAGGGTGATCAGTGAGGTTTTCTTATTCTGGCCTCTTTTATTCAAGATAATGTACAATCCCCTATTCCAAGGCACTATGAAAATAACCGGGGACATGATCCTCATTGAACGAGTATGTCAGATTTTTCAAATTTGGGAAGGGGGATTTGGGAGCCTGGCCCTGATGAGGGGCTAGAGGAGCTTGTCGAGGTGGATCCAGATTATCCCACTTGGGTAGTGGCGGCGTGTTTCGTGGGGGAAGCTGCCAATTATGTGGTGGGAACTACTGGGATATAGGTTGTACCTACAGTAGCAGGCCTCTGTGAGTCTGTGGAGAAGGCTCCACCAGTAATAATTCTAGTTGTATGGAGGCCTCTATTTGTTCCACTATGGTGAGATCAAACCTAGAAGGCCTTCTCATGGGAATTTCAAGAGGTGACAGATGTTCCTACTTGGCCTACTGTAAGGCTTCCTCTAGGCTCTAAGCATTATCAGAGAAGTCTCAGAATCCCGTAAGGTAGTTCGGGGTGTTCAGAGAGGGGACCAATTCTATCTTGACATTCCCCACGCACAACTTCAGTTGTTTCTCCTAATTTAGTGGCATGTCAAGGAAGTATGTGAGCCATTTCCATTGGGTGAAAAAGTCTGTGATGCGTTAATCAGGACTCTGAATTAACTTCAAGAGGTCTACAATGCTCATCTCTTGAGTGGTGGAACTGAACTGGTAAATAAATTACCTACAATGTTCTTCCCAGTCGACTACTAATATCATGGGTAGCTAGTTCTACCCGATAAACGCAGGCACATCCAATGTATGCACAAAACACCAGAGTTTGGCAGCCTACTCTTGTACCGTAGTTCCCAACATGGTTCCACACCTTGATATAAAGTGGGGAAGATGCTGTAGTGGGTCCCCTATCCAGTAGAAGGGGGGAAAATTGGGATTTCAAAAACCCCAGGGTGCTGGAATATCATCCACCCAAAATGGATATGGCTTTCCATCAGGTGGGATTTCCACCTATCGAGTCTCCAACACCTCAAGATAGGAAATGTGTGCCGCCATTAGGTCATCTGGGTGGGGGTCCCTATATTGACAGGGATCCCTGACCACTAGTGCATTGGCATGTTCTTCAAAATGGTAAGTAGGCTTGGAGGATCGTGGAGTGGCTGGTGGAATGACCGGTGGAGCAGCTAGGGGAACCAGAGCTGGGTCCTGAGTATTTTCATGCCATTCTAGAGGATTTTGGGATACATAACGTGCCCTATTTCCAAAGACTCTAGCTTCAGTGCTGTCTATGGGGGCAGGACGATCATGGTCACCTGGAGGCAATTCACTAAGGGGAAGTTTTGTCTGCCCCTACTACCCCAGTTGAGGATCACCATAGTCTATCCATCGCTCTATAGTGCATTCAGCAAGGTGTTCATCAACCATACTCTTATTATCTGCAAGTTTCTGACATAAAATGATTTCTTCTGGATCTTCTTCTACCTTATGAATTGATCCAGACAGGTCCAAGGGTTTGACTACTCAAATTTTCTCTTTGCTGTTATTTAGATTCTAGTCGAGGGTTAATTACTCTATAGGTATACGAAGACCCAGTAAATTCCTTTTTTGGTGATTGATCCTTACCAATGAATCCAGTAGGTGAGAGAATCCCTCAGAGTGTAGGTCTTCTCTTAGAATCTCTAACTCGTTCCCTCCCCCTGATGAGTTTACCATGTTAACAGTAACCCTACCTAGAGAAATGTCCTCTATGTCGCCCAGAAAATCAGGTCGGCTTCAGATATAACTGAAATAGAGGGCTATGTACTTCCCCCAACCACTGATTTTCACTTGGGGATAAGCCACCTTGATTATCCTACAGATCACTTTAAAGCTCTGGATGCATCATTGTTAGAGGGTCCTATGGAAACCTTGTGAGTCAGGTCGCTGGGCCACATGGAGTGCAGCCAAATCAACCAAACGACATTGTTGATGAATGTCTTCGAAGTGAGCCTGAGTCTTGGAGTTGTCCACTTGTCGATGATGAAGACAGAAATGAGTCACCCAAATGGTCTTTCAAAAGCATCCAACATCCCCCTGGGTGAGTGCTTCTAGTGCCCTAAAATTTGGCACTACAACCAGCCAAAACATTTCTAGAAAATGGACTACGGAAAGAATGTCCCACAAGATCTTCAGCTCAGATTTAGGTCATGGCCCTTGATTTCACCACTCATCGACTAGTGGTGGATGGGAAACCAGTAGCGTTACTAAAAAATACCACTGATATGGTAGAATTTCCGGGGGGAATATGACGAGCGAGCTGACTAACCGCCACATTTTGGGTAATTCTCCAAGGAGTGCAGTGACTTGGCCACCACATCGCAAAAAGATGGTTTGGAAACCATAGTTTCTGGTGCATGTACTGAGGATGAAGGAATGGACTATTCTTTGCTCATTCTCCACCAGTCCCCAGAATAACTCTCTGTGATCTCTGGTTGAGGTAGAGAATTATCCTAGTGATGGTGGTGGAGAATGCATGGCTGGACCTTCAGGAGATGCCAAATTTTCATCCTCCTGAATGTATCAAGGGAGTGAGGTGGGAATCTTATGGACTTCACATTGTTTAAGTATGAGGCTGATGCACCTTATTCCTGCCCTGACCCTTAACACAGAGGATCGAGGTGAGGGTTCCATTGCTGAATCAAATTTTTCCTTAGAATCTGAGAAGCAGACATGTTTAATCTCGGTCTGAATATTCCCGGTATTCTTTTTGTGGTGGCGACCACCCGCCATCCTACCCCTGGATGGTTCTTCAGGATAGGGGTAGATTTATAGAATGAGGAGGATCATCAGTCGTACTACTACTGGGGTAGAGAGGAATTCTGCCTGAGTGAGATGGGATTTGAGGAGCACAAGGACAAATATAAAAGGTAACATGGGGAGAAACTTTGTTTCCACTTACTGATGTGTGGAGGTAATCTTTGTAGAAAGTGATAGAGTGGGTAAGACCTCTGTTGAAGCAGGTAGGAGTATGGGTAGGACCTACATTATTGTTTCCCCTGGCAACATCAACATGAGGAGGGTCCTTATAGTGGTCAATCTGAACATGGGTAGGACCTCCGTGTTGTGTTCCAATGAAGTGAGGTTGACCTTCAATCCTCTGATAGCCGAGGTGAGGATGACCTTCCCCGGTCTCTATAAGGATATGGGGGAGGCCCCCATGATGGAGATTGACCAGATGTGTAACATATTCATGTCGGCGGCCTATGGCTGGAGGAATGACTTTATACCTGATGTCATGAGCGTGGAAGAGGCTTCCGTACTGACAGTCACTGTTGTGTGGAGGACCCTAATTTGGATTGACGGAGGCATGAGGTGGACCTCTACACTGATCTCGGAAGTGGGGAGGACATGCATTTTCAATTGTTTCATTATGGGGAGGACCTCCATACTAGGTGTCATTACTACAGGTTGGTCCACAGTGGGTGGTCCTTGCTCCGGCGACCAGGAGAGTCAACCCAACCTACCCGTGGGGAGGTTGGGGCCCCGATCCGGGCTGGGTGTATGAGGTCCCCTTCTTTGCATACATAGAGGGATGATTTTATATGTCAGTGTTGGATAGATCCATTGTAGTTTCTAACATTGATTCCCCTTGGTAGGCATCCTCCTCATCTTACGCCTAACACAGGCATTGGGTCAGCTGGACTGGGGCTGGTGGTGTAGTGTCATAGCTTACTTGCTCCTCACTCGTGGGGTTGGGTGGCTGTGCTGGCGTGGAAAAGTGGGGGACATCCTCAAGAGCCCCTAGAACAAGATCCTGGCTAGGCTGGACCAGAAATCCCCCACCTCATCATTGTAGGGGAGTGAGTCATCGTAGTGTTTCTGGGAGAGTCTCTCGAAACGGTTTTGCGTCATAGTGGGGAGAAGTGCCTCCTTGCACGGCCCTTGGGGATGGCGGTTACGATGAGGTGCAGATGCCACTAAATCATGGTTGGCTATACCCCAAGATGGGATAATCCCCTACACCTCATATCTGTGGATGATGTTGTTTATCACCCTTAATTGAATGAACTTAGAAGGGGAGATGGGGCGTGGGTTCCCTACATTTGTGGTTGTGGAAGCTGTCACCGATATAGTGGAGCCATAGAAGACTATTGTGTTGACATTGCCCTTTCCCCTACATCGGTGGATGGGTGGTGACCGGTTTCCTGTTGTGGCATCTTAGGACCTGTATGGTAGGGAGATTATACCATTAGTGATGAAAAAAGTAAATCGAAATCCAGTTCTGCAACTTCATTCCTTCTCCCATGGATAGTAAGAAGGATCCATGATAAGAATGTCACAGATCGAGATGTCCAAGGTTTCAACTGCACTGACTTCTTGTGAGTTTCATGCTTCACCCGCTATTTTCATAGCATGAATCAGATCTGTATTACTAGATCTGGTGACACTCTAGTCCAATAATTCTCAAATGCTACTAATCTCCAAATTGAGGAGAAGAATGTAATTTTAGTTTCACCATTTATGTTTTCGATGCTTTTGTCGTAGCGCGCACATCTGTCTGTTTCGGAGGACGAGGGTGTGCTGACTGTTTCCCCGCATTCCTGCTTTCCAAAGGCGGGTGGCATCTATCTCTTATTCAATGATGTTTTCTCAATTATCGAAACGGTATGATAAGAAGTCGGTTCCCCCTTCTTTGGATTCCTCCATGGAACTCATCACCTAATTTGGGTCTCCCTTATAGATTAAGATGTTGTTCATTGAACTCTTCCTAGTTCCATGTCTTCGTGGATGCCGGTTAATTACACAGCTTATGTCTAGACATTACAAGGGTTCTGGTCAGGGCCGAAACCATCGGTTAGGGTGTAGTCACGTTGGAAATCATTGGTGTGTTTGGGTGTTTGAACGCTGACATGTCTGCATTTCTTCCACTTATTATAGGGCATCTCTAGGGTGCGGAAGCCTGAGGAATCCCACATCAAATACGGGGAACTATATGCCATAGTCATGTCTCTGAGGTTTTCCTCAGCTTCCCATGTTTTACACAGGGTATACCATGATTTTAACATCTAGAGGGGAAGGATTAGACTGATCAGAACACTTACAGGAGTGGATCATATGGGTGTAACCCCTAGAAGGAACACTAATGTTTGGGTTAACACGTGGTTAGTTACACGATTACTACTAGGGGTAGTGAAGAGGTGAGTTACATGATCTAACCAGGATGTGGTGGCCCAGGTAAGACTAAATGTTGATATGGAGAGTTAAATGATGTGGTAGGGGAATTAGATGGATTCGACACGAGGGTGACGATGATGTTGGTCTTGAGCCTCGAAGAGACATCCTACATATCCCTTTGGCAGGTAATCAAAGTCTGCGTTGTTCGGTGGGATGATGGGACAACTAATGATTCGACTCGTATAGAGGGGACCTGGAGGAAGTGGAACCTCTAGGTTAGGGCACGACCATCCCAAAACACATAGGCTCAAGAAAAAGGCCAGGACGAGACATGGGTGATGTTATTAATCCTTAAGAAGGCTTCCTATGTTCCTTTACTTGGAAAGGATCATAGTCCATGCAGTTCAGAAGATGTTTTGGTTAACCGACGTGAATAGGGGTCGGGACCAATGGTTGTTGGGATTGAACCTCAGGGAGGCTTTCTGCGTACCTCGTCATGGAAAGGATCAAAGTCCACATAGTTCGGGAGAGGTGTTTGGTGAGCCGACGTGAAGGGGGATCAGGACTAATGGTTGTTGGGATTGAACCTTAGGGATGTTCCCTATATACCATGCCTTGGAAGGGATCACAGTTTATTTAGTTTGAGATGGTGTTGGTGAGCCGATGGGAAGGGGGGTCGGGACCAATGGTTGTTGGGTTGGAACCTCGGGTAGGCTTCTTACATTCCTTTCCATGGAAAGGATCAAAGTCCACATAGTTCGGGATGATGTTTGTGAACCGACATGAAGTGGGTTTGGGACCAATGGTTATTGGTCTTGAACCTGAGGGAGGATTCTTACGTTCCATGCCTTTGCAAGGATCAAAGTCCACGTAGTTTAGGAGAGGTTTTGGGAAACCAACTTGAAGGGGTCGGGACCAATGGTTGTTGGGCTTGAACCTCGGGGATGCTTCCTTAATATCTTGACAGGGAAGGGATCTAAATCCACGTAGTTTGGGATGGGGCATGGAATCGGGGTGTGCATAAAGGACAGCGAACCAATGAAATGTTGGGGCTTACGCGCGATTAGTAGCACAAGGATGGTTTAACGCCACAGGGACAGACCGAGTATTTTGGTCCCAAAAAGGGACTAAAATGTCTAACCATCGATTTCGGACTACAATGGCTTACCGCTGGTTAGGGTACAATTACATACCATTGGATGGGGTCACAATGGTTTACCACTGGATGGGGTCACAACGACATACTGCTGGATGGGGTCACAACCGCTCACCGCTGGATGGTGTCATAATAGCTTAACACTGGATGGGAGGAAAATTTAGTGTCATGTGGGAAAAAAAGTGCCATACAGTTTAATTTCATGCAGTATGGGGGTGGACCGACGTGAAGTGGTCAGGACCAATGGGTGTGGGGCTTGAGCCTCGGGGAGGCTTCTTACATACCTTACCTTGGAAAGGATCAGTGCCAATGTAGTTCAGGATGGGGTTGGTGATCTGATGTGAAGAGGGGTTCGGACA
The DNA here is from genome assembly GCA_963277665.1 of Viscum album. NCBI lineage: Eukaryota > Viridiplantae > Streptophyta > Magnoliopsida > Santalales > Viscaceae > Viscum > Viscum album. The sequence continues at coordinate 1,272,369,758 of OY728152.1, forward strand.
ATGGTTGTTGGGCATGATGCTCAGGGAGGCTTCCAACGTACCTTTCCATGGAAAGGATCAAATTCCACATAGTTTAGGATGGTGTTTGAGGATTACACTATAGGATTCCCAAGGAGAGCGTCTTGATCAATGATTACTCTAAGACCACATGAGTCTTGCTTGGTGTGGGAAACAAGAGTCAACACATACCTAACGATAAAGTCGTGAAAGGTGCATCAGTGGGAAGTAGAGTGGGGATTATACATGGTTAGCTACCCAAAAAGGAAACTGGGGATTACAGGTGGTTCATAGCCCAAATAGGAAACAGGGGATTATGCATGGCTCACAACCCAAGGAGATGGAGATTGGGACTTACTATAGGATAGAGGCCCGAGTGGCGAAAAATCCTAGCGGGAGAGAGATTTGGCACAGAATATAGGAGGGTTCCAGTGCCTAGCCCCCCCCCTCTAGTCTTTGGCTAGGAAGAAGATAGGAAGAGAAGGTATGTTTCCTCCCGCAAGAAAGGCTAGGGGATTACATCAAGATGGTTTCAATTTCCTCACGGTAGTCACCGCTCCATTAAAGAGGATCTCATTCCATGTGAGGAAAATCTCAGTCTCGTGGAGATGAGCAAGAGTAGAGAATGACCGAGACGGGGCACCCCATATAATGTTCATAGCATGAAGTCATAGTTTAACATCATGTACAGAGGATGATGGTACTTGGAAGTTTAACATCCTGCAGTTCGGATGAGGGGGGTTCACTCTACACCCATTAGGATATACATTACTGATACCCACCCATCCTTGGGGAAGAGAAGGCATCAGCAATGTCGTAGTGAGAGGGTGTTGTGGACTGATCCACTGAGGGGCCCATGTTAGCATGGTTATATAAATAAGAAATAGTTGTTAGTGTTCCTATACGAAGAAGAATGAGGCGAAGCAACGAAATGGGAAGAACTGCCCATGGGACATTGAAATCAATTCGTACCAACCCGGAGGGTTGCACGGGAAAACGAGTTGTGGATGAAATGGTTTCATAGGAAAAATCTTTGTGAAACTCTTGTGCTCTATGTAGGGGAGGGGCTTTGAGAAGGGGTATGATTCGAAAAGTGAAGTTCCCTAGCCTAGTAATAAGGCATAGGTGCATATTGAAGGTGATTTATGAAGTGGAAATGCTTTCGCAGAGCAGTGCTTTGCGATGCATGGGGGCCCTGTGAAGGAAAGCATTTTGAAGATATGTGTTTCACAAGGCATAGTGACCCTACCTTAGCATGTTGGTTACATGTGCACGGAGGGTACTTTGAAAAGCATAAGTGATCTGCAGAGACCCAAGTCTCCTTGGGGACCCCCTTCCTTCACGAAGGCATGTGGGTTCTATGAAGGGCATCCTCGTTTGAAGAGGGGTTGAATTTAAGAAAAGGGAAAGGCACTTCATGATGCTAATGTACATTTAAGAGCTCATGGTTCGCGCGTCAAAAATTGGTTCATGATTTGAGAGCTAAGAAGGAAAAAGTTTTGAGGATCCATCCTTTCGGATTGAGGGGAGCCCAATATTTATAGGCAAGAGGTTCCACAAAGAATATCTCTATTGGCATGAAGACATGTGGAATTTTATTGTAACCGAGGATCCTCATGTCTCCTTACTCCGCGGAGGATTCACAAACATCAATCTAGTTCACGGAGCCTCCCACCTTCTTGCCCCATGGTGGCTTTACAAATGTCGATCATGTTCGTAGATCCTCCTACCTCCTTTCTCCACAGCGGCATTGCTGAGGGGGTAGCTTCACGCTGGCCATGGTGCTATGGGGATCCACAAATGAGTTTGCTAGACAGCCCCAAGGGCTTCCTATTTGCTCATCCTCTTCCCAAATTTTGGCACCAACAATATCAATTCCTTGAATTTAATTTTATAGATAGTATTCAATAGTTTAAATCATAATAATTAATATTAGGTAATAAGTAAAAAATAAATTTTTTCTATAATGAATAATAAAAATAGTAAATATTTATTACCATGGTTAAGGTCAAAATGAGTTTATCTAGGGGGAGGGTTAATCAATACTGTTAAGGGTAAAAATAAACAAAAAACCTTAAGAAATAAAAATTTTGGTTTTATTGATTCATTAACCTTATTACCTTCTTGTATGATCCATTTTTTAGATATTTTCAAGAGATTGAGATAAAAAAAATTTAAAACATTGAAATATAAAAATTGTGCTACACTCCTCAATTATGAAAGGGTACATCATCCCATCACATATCCATACCTCTCAATCCATTTATATAAAATAAAACATATGAAAATATCTATTAAAACCATTACCCACATTCTATTTCTTTGACACTTCCCAAAATTACCACCCTATGATCCTTAACAAGACATCCAAAGGAGGTTTTTCTAATCAATAGTAATTTTCATCACCAAGCTCATTTGTTTTTATTTCTTATTTTATCACCTACAATTAGGTATTAATAATTCCAATACAACAGAATAAAAATATATCATATTATGATATGTTTTTATTTTTATAGAATAATATTAATACATATACTTCTCCATAAAATGGGAAATGAAATCATCACTCGTGTGTAGGGCAGACTACCACCTTGCGAACGGACATAATTTTCTTCCATCACCGACTCACATATGTAGTCATAATCATGAAACCAATGGATATATATTATAATAATGAAATAATATATATTCTATAAACTTAATATATCATCCACTTCCTTAATCATTCATCAATTAATGAAATCATAACATCACTCATGCGTACATACGACCTACCATATCTACAAAGTGATGTAGTTCATTTTCCATGTCCAAATATAAAGAATAATTTTGAAAATGTGTCTAATAATAAAACATGATATTTATTACATTAATATAATTATAAATATTGGGGAAATATATCCAATTCACAAGATTAATAAATTCCATATAAAAATATGTCTGAGAAAATGAATAAGTTAACTCTTGAATTAAAGGTAATAAAGAAATATTATTACCAAATAGGTGAACTGAAGTGAATTGTGAGGTAAGGGAATTTCGTCTCAATTTCCACTCTATTGAGACATATTTGGTATTATGCACCTATGTAAATTTATGTGGTTTATATACTTACCCTTTGATATATTAAACATGAATACCTATTGATTGATGATGATTAATGTTTTCATTCAATTTTTTCCTTCTAGGGGTTATAATTTAAATGTTACCAAAGTGGTCCGTATTTATTTTACAATCTCGTTCTTTTTGAAATTCCTTCATTTTCATTGAAAGAATATTATAATCCATCATTCATAAAATCCAACTATTTTCTTATATTATTGTTATTTAATGATTTTAAATACTTTCATCCAACTTTTAATTTTTAAAATCCAAATCGAGTAAATAATTTTTTAATAGAAAAAACCTATTTTATTTCTCTATTAATGGTATAACATTTTCTTCGATGTCCATATTTTGGAAAATTGTTTTCCAAAATAACTTCTTATTAGTCAAATGGTTTATTAAGTACATTTTAAGCTATAAATTACTTTTTTAATGGTATTAAAGGAAACTATCTAATTTTTTCTGAATGTTATTATTTCGATGTAATTTACAAAAAGCCAGTAGGAATGTGTTTTTAACGTGTATGATGTTAATAGACCATCCCATAATCAAAATTCTTTATGATATTTATCTAATAATATATATTATTAATGATTTTACAAATAAAACTATTAAATTAAATATTATTTTAATATCTTAATTCCATTTTACTTATTTCTCTAATGGATATGATTTTATTTTAAAACACAGGATTCTGGGGAATCTATGTTTTTCTCTGATCTCTTATTAAATTTTTTCACTAACTTTATAATTAAACATTAAATTTCTTGTGACCACTAGTAATTAACTTTTACTTAAATATCTATATTATTTTCATCATGGATATGATTATTTCATAAACCATACACAATTTCTACATACAGTGATCTATATTGAAAGATACATGATTGACTGGAGAAATATTGATATTATTTATTATTTATTAGTAATTCATGTTTCTTTTAGAAGTAATTTTTTTCATAAATTAAATTGGTCATTAAATATATGAGGAATTTATTGGACATGCAGTTATAGGTTTTCATCAGAATTATATATCCCCTAGATTCATCAATAGGTCTAATGAGGCAAATCAGTTGGTCAAATTGAATGTGTTTTTGGTGTATACCTACCCATCGATTAAACTATCATGGAATAAATTCTTAATGGTAGAGATGTCATGAGGTCTAAGATCATGATATAAAATTTTAATCATTTCCTTCATTAAGAGTATAGTTATTATTATCCATGATATTATTCCGTCGATATTATACAGGGATACATATATTTCTCAAGTAATTGATTAAATGGAACTAGTTTTTAAGTATTCACCTTTCAATATTGATTATACCTTATTTAATCAGGATAGATTAGATTATACATAACTATTACTGAACATTTGATCTTACACTTTTTTTCCTTTCTCTAAGATATGAAGAATAATTCTTTGTATGAGTTCTAGGATACTAAATGTTCACAATTTACATATTTTATATTTTATTCCCAATGTAGAATGGGTACAATGTATGTATATAGATCTTCAAGACTAAAAAATTGATTGGAATTTTTGGATTTTACACCTTGTATTAATGCTAATGAAATAAAGTAGACAATGACTTTTGATTATTGAATTTTAGGTTGTTATAGTTGTAATATGAGTAAGCTTAGTAGAAAACATGGTAAATATATTTAAGAAAAGTTTTTTAGGGAAAATAAACCTATATATTATTTTATTAAATGTATTATTATTCCATAATGTCATAAAATTATTAGTAAGATGGATATTATTTGGGTTTTCTAGGAAATATATCCCTGTCTGGATACTAAAAGTGGGAATGGTTTTTGAGAGATGCATATAGGGGTAATAAAATCAATGATATTTGGTCATTTATATTTTATAAATCATTCTGATGAACCTATTTTAATTAATTATAATCATGATTCATGATTTACACTGAAATTATGGAAACAATATCTAATGGGTGTTGATATAGATCTTCATTTGATCACCTCTTGTCACCCTCAAACTAATGGATAGTTAGGAGGGACTATTAAAACACTAGAATACATGTTGAGATTATAATAAATTTAGTTTCAAGGTATGTGTTTTCAATATTTACCTTTGGAAGAGTTTTCATATAGCAATAGCTTCCATTAATGTATTCAAATGGAATTATATGGAGAATATATGGAAAGACATATTATACCCCAAATTATTGGTATGAATTTAGTGAATGGAATTTTATAGGCCAATAAATTTTAAAGGATATATTGAAAATGGTAAATACTATTCAAACTCATTTATAAGTATCCCAAAGTAGGATATATATTTTTGATGATAACTAAATAAAATATTTGGAACTCCTGGTGAGAGATCTTGTTTTCTTGAAATTATCTTCATGGAATGGTGTCCTAAGTTTTGATAAGAAAGGGACATTGAGACCAAGGTACATAAAACCTGTTGAAATTCTTGAAAAAGATGTAGTTGTGGCTTACCAATCTAAAATTCCATCAAACCTTTCTAAATTTCATTATGTGTTTCATATATAACTATTATAGAAGTACATGCTGGAACTGATGCATGTTCTCACCTCTGAAGAAATGGAATTATAACCTGATCTATTTTACTATGAAGACTACATCAAGATTATTGACACTACAAAGACAGTATTGAGGAATCAGGAAACTTGACAGGTAATTTTTTTTTGGATAAGTCAAAAAATTGAGAAAGAAATGTGGGATCTAGAGGATGTTATAAGTTTTAACCACCCAAAATTTTTTAGAATGAAAATTATATGAAAATTTCAAAAATGAAAGTTTTATAGGACGGATGAATTTAAAATTTGAGCATATATTGTAGTGAGTTATCATTTTATTATAATGAATCTATAGTATAGTGAAAATTTTAATATTTTAGGGAATAAAAAAATTATTTTTATATTTTTATTATCAATTTTGATCATAATATCTCAAAATAATCCTAGAATGAATTTTTGAAATTTTCTCTTAGAAATATGAATTTATGAATAATTGGAAATATATAATTTAAATATTTATCCTTTAATTTATAAAAATGTGTTATAATATGTATAGTTAACAATTTATTTACTATAAATTTTATATAAATAAATATAAAATCCTTTTGATGTAATAGGGATGTTTTTCAAAAAAAAGGTTGTTTAACGTAGAATGTATTTCCATTTTTATTAGTTAAAATAATATTTAATAGTAAATAAATTACAATAAAAGTATTTATAATATAACTTAATATACGAATTTAAATCCATATAATTATTATTACTGGTCATATAGTTAATGTAATATCATCTTATGATTGAAAAATCCATTTCCTGAAAACCTGTTTTTTCAACATGTTTTGTAGGTTTATTTTTGTTAAATTAAAACAAGAAACATATATGAAATGAATTTGATAAAATGTGGTCCATATTTAGAATAAAAATAATTAATATTAGGTAATAAGGTAAACCTAATTTTTGTTCACAATGACTGGTAAAAAGTGTAAAAAATTATTAATATGGTTAAGGTCAGAATGGGTTTACTGTGGGTTAATCTATAAAGATAAGATTTAAAATGACCAAAAAAATATATGAAATCCCATTTGATGGTTTTATATTAAAATTATACTTATTACCATATAAATTTATCCATTTTAGATCTATATTTTGAATAAAGTGAAATAATATTATTGTAAAACATTTGAAAATTACAACTATGACACTCACCTATTTTATAAAAGGGAACCTCTTCCCCTAAATTCTTCACACCTATAAATAAATATTTATTGAAAAATAAACCTATAAAAATATCTCCAAAAAATCGTTATAAAAATTATAGATCATCTTTTATTCCATAAAATCCAACCCTGGGGTATTTAACAATAGATTGAAGGAGGTTCTTCTAAATGAAACTAATTGTCTTCACAAAGCTATTTCTTTTTTACTTCTTATTTTATCACCATCGGTTTTCTCTTAATAACTAAAATATAATAAAAACTGTATAATATATATACTGAGATATTATTATTTTTATGCAATGTTATTTATATATCTCATTCACCATCAAATGGGAAATGAAACCATCCCTCTCGTGTACGGCGGACAATCGCCTCATAAACTGATGTAATTTGTTTTCCATTACTAAATCACATATATAGTCATAATGATGGAACCAATGAATATATATGATACTTGTTACATAAAAATTATTCAATAAATTTAATATATCATCATATTCCTTACCCTTTCACCCATTCATGAAATGATAATGTCCCTCGTGCATACGTACAACCTATCATCTCCATGAAGTGATGTGATTTGTTTTCCAAGTCCAAATTTTAATAATGATTCTAAAAAGGTTTCTAATGAAAAAATAAGATATTTATAAATATAATATAATTATTAATATTATATAAATATATATATATACTATTCACAAAAATTGTAACCGCTATGAAAAAACATGGATGAGAAAATGAAGCAGCTAATAACCGAAATAATGGTAATAATGACATATTATTAAAGAATGGGTGATAAGATATTATAAGAGGATAAAATATTTTATTATAAAAATTCATATGGTTATGGAATAAATTAAAAACATTTTTAAAACCATTATACAATATTTTAAATCGCTTTCAACCAATGGAAAGCACGAGATGAGGGAATTTCATTTCAATTTACACTCCATTGAGACATATTTAGTATCATGCACCTATTTACAATTATGTGGTGTATATACTAAACCTTGGATATATTTATCTGGAATAAATATTTTTTGATGATGATTTATGTTTCAAATTAAGTTTTTTTCTTTCAAGAAGTTATAATTTGTAAGATACCAAAGTGGTAAGTACTTATCTAACAATCTATTTTTTTGGGAATGCATTGATTTTCATTAAAGTAATATGATAATACTTCCTTCATTAAAATCCATATATTTTATTAACCTAAAAATATTTTACTAATTTATTTATTTTATTATAAATTTTCCTCATGTTTTCCCCTTGAAATAATTAAATATATTTTTAAAATTAAAAAGATAATTTATTTCTCTTTTGATCAGATAAAATTTTCTTACAAGTCCATATTATTCATAATTATTATAAAAATAAATTTTATTAATAAAATTATAATTCCAAGAGATTTTAATATATCCTTAAATTTTGAAAATTTATTAAATTATTATTTTTAATGTTTTATGAAATAGTAATTTTTAACATTCTTTATAAAGAGTAAAATGGGATGTTTTTTAACATATACGTCTATAACAGACATTCCCACCGCCATAACCTTTTTATGAAATATAAATTCTTCTACAAAGTTTCAATGGTTTTGAAAAGAAAACAATTAAATGATAAATTATTTCAATATTTGACTCCCATTTTCACTATTTCTTTATTGAAGATAATGCTATTAAAAACCAATTTTTTTATGAATCTATAGTCATCTCTCATCTCTTATTAATTTTTCAGTCATTAAAATTCTCATGAAACATTAACTTTCTTATGATCATTGGATATTAAATATATATTAAATATTCATAATATTTGTATCATGAATACTATTACTTCCTAAAACCTGTAAAAATTCAATAAACTTTGTTTTACTTTAAATGTTATTTGGTTGACTGGTGAAATATTAATATTCTATATTATTTATCCAATATGGATTTTTTTATAAGGAATATTTTTAATGAATTTAATTTATCACTAAATTTATGATAAATTCACTTTACATGCATTGATATGTTGGACCTGAAATAATATACCCCCATGATGCATCAACAGGTCTCATGAGACAAATCTATTAGCCGAAATACATGGATTTTTGGTTCATAACTACCCATCGAATAAAATATATTAAAACAATGTATTGATGGTATATATATAATTATGTCTGAGATCATTACATCTAAAATTAATCATTTCATGGATTTTGAATTTAGTTATTACTATCTATGAATTTATTGCATTGATATTATCCATTGATGCAATTCGTGCACAAGATATTTATTAATTGTAATGTGATTTTAGTTATTTATCTTTTTTATGTTGATAATGAATTATTTACTCTTAATATATTCCACTATATGTTAGCCTTACATAGTATTTGATCTCACTCTTATTTATTATTCCCTCCCCCGGATATGTAGAATAATTCTTTGAATAATTTCAAGGATGTTGAATGTTTTCCATTAATTTTTTTTATATTTTATTCCCAATATAAAAAGTGTGTCATTTATGTATCAAGATCTCCATTATTACTACAGTAATGGTCATTCGGTATTATACCACTCATATTTATGATAAATAAGAATAGTAGTTACCAAATCAATGTTACTAGAGTCGGGGTTGTCACACTTAGTATCTGAGAAAGTTTAGCAGAAACCATGGAAACTAATTTTTGGAAAATATATATTATGAAACATAAACCTATGATATAAATTGAGTATATGTATAATTGTGGAGTAATATTATAAATTTTTTGTCAAGATAAATATTTTTTGGTTATTCCTAGTAACCTATCTATGTGTAGATACTATAAGTGGATGTGGATTTTTCATAGAAGCATCACGGGGTAATAACCTAAAAAAGAGTTGGTTGAGTATATATCATACATAATTTGGGTGCACCTATTTAAATTGTGTCTGGTCATGATCCCTAATTTATATCAAAATTATGGAAAATTATTTAGAAGTATCTTGATATTCATCTTCTTTTGATCACCACATATCACCCTCAAACCGATAGGCAGTCTGAAAGGACTATTCAAAGATTAGAAGATGTGTTGAGATCATGATAACATTACTTTCAAGGCATGTGAGATCATTATTTACCATTAGTATAGTTTTCCTATAATAGTAGCTTCCATTCAAGTATTAAAATAGTTCCATATGAGACATTATATTGCAAGAGATGTCATACTACAAATTTTGGGGATGAAGTTAGTGAAATGAATCTTATAGGCCCAGAACATGTGGAGGAGACAGTAAAAAAGAAAAAACTCTATTTAAAATCATTTTCAAGAATAAGAAATTTGGAAAAAAAATTATGTTTATAACTAATTTTTTTTGGAATTCCCAGTGATAGATCAAGTTTCAATGAATGTATCTCCCTGGAAGGTTGTTATAAAGATTGGTAAGAAAGGGAAATAGATCCAAGGGTATATATACGCTTTAGAAATTATATAATTATTTGGATATATAGAATAACAATTAAAAATGTCAGTAATACTGTATAAATTACATCATGTTCTCTATATATCATTGTTTAGGGAGTATATGTCAGATCCAATTCATGTGATCACCTTCGAGGAAATTTAATTTGAACATGATCTATTTTATTATGAAGTGCTTGTCTAGATTCATGACGCTAGAAAAAATGTATTGAGAAATCCAATGAATTTATTGGTAAATTTAATTTTGAGAAATCATAAAATGATTTAATCAATTTGGGAACCATAGGATTTTGTGAAGAAGAACCAATCTAATCTACTTAGAATGTAATATCTATGAGAAGTTTGAAGATGAATTTTATTCAGAGAAAAGAATGTAACACATGAGATTTAATTATAATGATTGAATTAATGTTTTAATAAATCATTAATACGACAAAAAATTTAATATTTCAAGGTTGAAAATTTCTAAATTTTTAGGATGAATATCGATTTGGAAATTAATATGTCAAAATAATCCTAGAATGAATTTTTTACATTTTCCCTTAAAAATAAGATTTTATGAATAATAAAAAATGTAGTATTTAAATATTACTACTTTTATTTTTAATATTATGTTATAAATTTTATAATTTTCATTTTTTACAATTGATTATATTGAAATAATGATAAGATCTATTAGAGGTAAAAAAGTGATATTTTTCAGGAAACTATTTTTGAGGAATAATGTATTTCCATTTTAAATAATAAAAATAATATTTAATGATAAATTAATTAAATTAAATGTATATATTTTATACCTAATATATTAATTTAAATCCATATATTGATTAATACTAGTTTTATTGTAAATGTAATATCATCTTATACTAAAAAATACATTTCTTTAAAACCCATTTTTATCATGTTTTGCAGTTTAATTTTCATTAAACTATATTCCTTAAAAATGTGGATTGATTTTGTTAAATGGTTTTAATATTTTGAATCAAAATAATTAATATTAGGTAATAATTTCATTCTAATTCATTTTTAAAATGAATTGTAAAAACATTAATAATAAATTATTACGGTAATGGTCAAAACGGGTTTACTGGGGGATTAATCTATAAATATAAGTTTTAAAAGAACAAAAAAATATTCTATAACCCCATTTCTTTGTTTTATTTAGGACATAACATTATTAAATTATAATATGATCCATTTTTTATATATATGTCCTAGAACATGACATTACATTATTGTAAAACATTGAAAAATTAAAAGTGTGCCACTCAACTCAATTATAAAAGGGGACCACCTCTCACCACTTAATCACACCTATAAATCCATTTATATCGACCAAAATCATCCAAAATATCTTCCCAAAATCCTTTTAAACATTATAGAGTGGATTTTATTCCCAATACTCAAACCCTAGGGTCTTTAATAATATAGTCAATTGAGGTTTTTTTTGAGAAAAAATAATTGTCTTTACTATGCTCTGTCATTTTTACATTTTTTACCACTTTAAATTATATCTTAAAAACTAAAATATAATAAAACAATTATATAACATATATAGATATATTTTTATTTTTATTTAATAATATTTATCAATCTTATTCTCCATCAAATTCAAAATGAAACCCTCACTTATGTGTGGGACATGCTACCACCTCACAAACCGATGTAATTTTGTTTCATCATCAACTCACATATATAGTCATAATGATGGAAAAATTATTATATATGATACTTATGAAATAATATTGATTTTATAAATATAATATTTCATCTAATTTATGAATCTTTATCCTATTAAGGAAATGATAGTGTCGCCCATGCGTATATACAACCTACCATCTCAATGAAGCATTGGGATTCATTATCAATGACTAAGATTCATGAATGAGACTATAATGGTATATAATGAAAAATATATGATATTTATAACTTTAATTTATCTATGAATATTGTGTAAAAATATCTTATACATAAGAACTATAACTTCCCTGGTAAACCATGTTTGAGAAAATGAAGTAGTTAACACCCGAAGAAATGTTAATAATGAAATACAATTAACAAATCAGATATAAGATATTATTAAAGGATAATATATGATGTTATAAATATGAATATAATTATTTTTTATATTAATAACATATTTTAAACTACTATATAAGAGGAAAAAATATTTTCAACTAAAGGGAAGAGTGAGGTAATGGAATTTTTTCTAAATTTCTACTCCATCGAGACACATTGTATAGGTAAGGATTTTGTTTTTAAATTTCAATTCTTCTAGGATTCCCTTAGTTTTTTCGAATGAATCTTATAATAAATCATTCATAATATTCATCAACTTTTATATCCTCTCGATGTTGAAGGCGTTTCCATAATTTCATCTAACTTTTCCACTATTTGGAACTTTAATCGTGTAAAAAAATTTAATATAAAAAATTATTTTATTTATATTTTAATAGGATATATTTAACTTAAATGTTAATATTTTAAACTTTTTTACAAAATATATTTTCATTACTGATGTGATTTTTTAATGAAATTTTAAACTATACTTTAATTATTAGAATTTATAAAAGGAACTTATCTATGGTTTTCTGAATTGGCCATTTTCCACTTTATATACAAAAAAAATGGAATACTTTATATATATATATATATATATATATATATATATAGTTTGTCGGTGAAATTTCATGACGCTATAACCATTTTATGATATTTCAATTTTTATACATGTTTTCAATGGTTTTAGAAAGAAAATACATAAATTAATTATGATTTTAATATTTTTATTTTATTTTCATTATTTCTCCAAGGGACATGATTATTTTTCAAAACCTATGTTTTTTATGAATCTATGGTCATAATTTATCACTTATTATTTTTTGTACATTGACTCTATCATGAAACATTCACTTTATTATGATAATTTCAAATTACATTTATCTTTAATATCCATACTATTTGTATCACGAATATTATTTTCCCCTAAACTCAATACCATTTATAAAAACACTGTTTTTATTTGAATGTTTTTTGGTTGACTAGGGAAATGTAGATATACTACTTTCTTTATTTAGTATGGATATTTGTTGATAAGTCATATTGTTCATGAATTAAATTTATCATTCATTAAACGGGGAATGCATTGGATATGAAGTAATAGGTGGGGCCTAGAATCATATAGCCCCTCGATGCATCGATAGGTCTTCAGAGACAAATCAGTTGGCCAAATTAAATGGGTTTTTGTTGTATACCAACCCATCAATTAAAATATTTTTGTGTAAGGTCATGATTGTATAAATATCCTGAAGTCTTATATCATAATGTTCAATATTATGAATTTTCTAGATTGAGAATTTGGTTATTATTATTCATGTGATGATTTCATTGATATTAACCATGGATGTATTTTGTTATCAAGTTTTGGATTAAATGGTATGTGTATTTAGTTATTTATCATTCTATATTTATTATTAATTATTTTATCATAATATTTCCCATTGTACATAACCGTTATCAAGCATTTGAGCTCACCAATACTTTGTTTCCATTCCATATAGTATGAAGAAAAATTATTTTAATGATTTCAAGGATGAAAAATGTTTTCTATTACTATGTTTTATATTTTATTCCCCGTATAAAATGGGTATCATGTATGAATCTAGTTCTCCAGTACTACTAAACTGATCAGTCCTTCAGGATTATACCCCTTGTATCTATTCAAATATAATAAAGTAGACACGAAAATTGGGTAACTAGAGTTGGTGTTGTTATAATGTTGGAATAACACACATATGGCGCCATTGGATAATGCACCTATACACAAACATAGATGCTTGTGTGATCATACCAACACACAAACAAACAGCCTCAAACATACTAGAGTTATATGGAAAGAAAAAACCTTGTATAGTAAATGCATGCACAACCTCTAGAATCCCACAATGAGTCTTGAAGCACATAATCAATTTAAAGGGAGGGTAATTTTTTTTAAATGGCACCTCACTCGCCTAGTTCCTCTTAGGCACCCAAAACATCTTCCTACCCTTAGGGTTTTTTCCTATTCCTGGTGGTGATGGAGTCTGCTTCGCACCCCTCGGTCCCTTCTTCTCTCCCACTTTATCACCTAGGTCAACGCTCTCTCCTAGATATCCCTCTTCCCCCTCATTCTCTCTCATGGGTAGTGCTATCTCACAATCCCCCTTTTCCCATTCACTCCCACTACTCTGTGATGGAACCTTGGTGTTTTCCCAGGCCATCTTTTTGTGCTCTGACCTGGCGATTCACAGTTCCTCTCTAGGTCGGTTCTAGAGAGATGGACTCTAAGGTATTGGGATTTTCGATAGGTCAGTTATGGGTCTATACGACATATCCTATGTTATTATTATAGGTTTCTTTTCCATTTAAGAATTTATTTTTTTGTTCCTTTTAATATTTTATATCCTTAGGGTTTCAACCCCATCTTTATTTTCCCGTTTTATGGTTTTCTAGTCTCGTTTCGTCTGGGTTTCTGGACGATGTGCTCTGTCACTACCCATCCCTCTAATTTGTCTCCAATTCTGCACATATTTATCTAAGTTGGATTATAAAGGTGGTCTCTATGGGGCTTTGGCATGTGGTTTTGGTGGTTTAGCATGGTGGATACTTCTCTATTGGTTGGTTTTTTGTCAGCATTGGATTTTTTAGCTCTACTCATCATCCTGGGTTTTTTGGGTAGTTACGGTGCTCGTTGGTCATCGATAGAGTGGCATGGTGCTCTTAGGTTGCCTCTATGGATTTGAATTGACATGAGGGTCATTTCATTCATTTTTGGAGGGTTCCAATGGTCTCCTTTTATGTCACTGATGGTTTGTGTCTTGGTGTTGGAAGCATTTGGAGCATCACAATGGGGGGCTAATGGATTCTCTTGCTTGCATTCTTCTGATGGTTTTCTTGGTGGTCTGAAAACAAGAAAACAATGGTGATGAGTGATTTGGAATCAATGATAGTTGATTTCTTAGAAATTACGTCGGTTTTTGGCAAAGAAATGATGATGTGCTATAGATAAGATGCTGAAGGTGGTGTTTTGAACCGATGAGGAAAATGGTCAAGGTGTGTGACGATGTGTGGATGATGGGTCAGTGACGATGAAATTTCGGATGGATGGTCTCACCGATGGCCAGATCTGATGTGATGGTGGAGTCGTGTGATGACAGGGTGCATGGATCAATGTATTTGTGTGACATGAAGTCGACGCATGGAATACTATGTAATATTAACTGAGGTTTGTTCGTGATTTCACACAAAATTTGAAATTTAAATTTTTGAAATGAAAAATGGAACATATGGGTATAGATACTATAGATATATATTTTTTGAATTTCATAATTTTGATTGTACGGTTACCGATAAAACTTATATAGGATTTTTAAAAATATGAAAACTTCGCTTTGGAGGAAATGTAAAGGGGAAATGAGCCCAAGAAAGAACATGTATGTCTAACCTAAAAAGGTGAGGGGAAATAGTTAAATTTTACCAAACTGGCCTTACCATAATCCATAATTCCACATAGAATAATTACCACTAATCACTTTTCACAGTATGTCGTCCTAGGTCTCTATCACAGAGCCTATCACCTACATAGGGCATGACACATGAGGGGAGATCCAATGTAGGAGTTAGTATATAAATACCCAGTAGAACACTCTGAAACATCCATGATGTAAAACATAATGGATAATTTTATCTCAAAACCATAACCAATATGTTAATGGAAAATAGAACACCCGAATATGCATATATGAGGATACCCATCCCATTGTATAGTCACAAACGTACATGCATCTAGACAACTCATCTCCCACAGCTTATCATCTATAAGGTTCACAAAACTACATTTTCTTTCCCTAAAATAATGTTAGAGTATCCCTTCATTATGACTATTGGTAAAATTCCATCTCTATTAGAGGATCCCTTTATCATTTAAGCTATATAAAAGGGATAAAATGAGAACTCTCAAATTATAGGATCTTTTCCCCATAGATTTTGGTAAAATACCAACTTTATCTAAATTACATAG
Source organism: Viscum album (assembly GCA_963277665.1). NCBI lineage: Eukaryota > Viridiplantae > Streptophyta > Magnoliopsida > Santalales > Viscaceae > Viscum > Viscum album. The sequence goes on from OY728152.1 coordinate 1,272,386,087, forward strand.
GTAGAGGATCCCTTACCCATGGTCACATGGGTGAAATATTGACTCCCAAGGAGGATCCTTATCTTAATATGTGAGATGAAATCAATTCCAAGAAATTATGGTGGAAATATCCATGTATAACATAAGTTTCAAATAAAAAATAATGTCAATATAATATTATATGGATAAAAGACATTTTAGTTATATAAAGGAAATTTTCATGTGCCTTTCTACCTAAGCCATGTCTTTTCACGGATACACAAGGTATATCTAAACACACACAAGTTATGGGAACACATGGGTCGTTTGGTGTGTACTCCTCGATACACAATGACCTAGTCCATTAGGGATAACACAATGTGTGACTTAGTCATACGGGAATGTGATATTTAAATAATTTGGATACCCAAGCCACAAAATTATCATGATACACAGTACTTATTATTCATAAATATGTTTCATGTACCTTCTAATTTATTATAAATTAATTTTCACAATGTGACATCAAATAATCAAGACTCCTTAAGTAATTTTAAGAGGAAATCTATCCAAAATTATAACCATGTGTATAGGCCATCAACAAGGCTCATAGGATGTAAATTTATATCCATTATTAATTATATAGAGGAATCAGTATTTCCTACCAAACCATCAGTCACCATGCCTTGAAAATACCAATGTTTTATTCACCCCTGAATTTATATTATCGTGATCTCATCTCGAAAATAGTGAAATTCATTACATAAAATATATAATATGAATTAATGGAACCTATGGAAAACCTCAAAAATAAATAATTTTATGGGGATGGTATAATCATATCTAATTGAATATCAAAGATGATTTCTTGTTGAAAAAAGGGGAAATGTTCAAAAAAGTAAGAGACAATCGATGGTAACGTTCAACATGATCACTATTTATTGGTGGAGGAAGGATGATAATTATAAAAATAAATAAATATAGGGAAATCCATGAATAAATATACTGGATAATGTTTAATCTATATTATATTGTTAATGACTAATCCATAATCGCATAATTATAAAGAATAGGAAAAAACAAAAACAAAAATACCTACCTCCAAAATTGATCAATATTTTATGAAGAACAAATTATCCAATGAAATCTTTAAATAATCTTCTATGTTTATTATTTTGTTGATAAATATCAATAAATAATCATTTATAGGGATAATCATGTGGCATCATTGTTGTTTTAGGTGATTCAATGTTCCCATGTACGTCTTCCACAACATTCATCAGAAGAGGAACTCCTCTTAGGTATCCCAATGGGTTACTGATCTCACCCTCGAGAAGTTTCTAATTATTTATTATAAGTGAGATCCTAGTATAATGGTAAAATTTATTGAATAAAATTAATATTTATTTTTTATCCATTTAGTTTCACCATATGACTATGAGTCATCCTGAAGCCTGATTCGAATGAAAATGTTGTCCTACAAAGGATAAATCCCATTTTTTTGGAATCAACCATTTTATTTTCTACCCAATCCATGGAATTGATCATATGATAAGTCATAAAACATTTGTGATTATAATATATATTCAAATAAATTAAAATACTGCATTTTGAGGTTCCAACAGCCTATAATAATTATGGTATAACCATATAAAAGTCAATGGTGTTTAAAAAAATTTAAAAATGTATAAAAATGAAAACTATGGTAGTTAAATGTCTTAAATAAAATATGTTCCACATAGATTTATTAAATATACAACAACCATTTATTTTTTACCTAATTTAATATCAACTTGAGATCTTCCTATGAACATCTTTATAGATTCAAGTTGAATCCATATAAACCTATAGTATCTCATCCATTCGTCAATATCACCTAAACACCCTCATATTACAATAATTTTAATATTCAATTTGAATAATCTTACTTTGATGTATTTCAATCTATATTTTTCTAAAAGTTTTTAAAATCCATTTTTAACATCCATAACATATACAATATTTATTCAAATTCAGTATTCTTGAAAACCGGAATAGATCATGGATTAAATAAGATTCATAATGGTTTAATATTGAATTTATATCACAAGAATAACCTGAATTTATTTACCAATTAATATAATAAATTATGGAAACTCTATAATTTTCACCCAGTATATATTGGAAATTTGTTCAGGTGAATTTCAACTTCTCTTATGTAGTTGGGGTTTGGCTTAGTGGTAAGCACCCCTTAAATATACATGAAAATGGGGGTTAAAACCCCATTGGGCGCAGGTACTGTAGAAGTACTGTAATGTACTCTAGCAGCGGTGGAACTGTAGCAACGGCGGGCACTGTAGCAGTGGCTGGTCACTGTAGCAGTGTCAGAGTACTATAGCAGTGGCGGGTACTGTACAGTACTGTTGCAGTGTGGGTACTGTAGCAGTACTATTTGCAGAATGGGGTTTGGGCTTAAAAATTGGGCCTACCAGTCATGTAATGGGCTAAACGCCCATTGGGCCTTCGGGCTATGTAATGGGTCTCCCTATACCCAGTTAAAGAGGTCTTTTCTTTGCTTTAATAATAAATGAGGCTTCGGCCCCAACCTTTTAAAAAACACTTATATTATGTATACTTAGTTGTGTGATGGATATTGTAAGTAGTGCTTCACATATCAAAATTTTTATATGTGGTTATGTATTGACATAAATGGTCTGAATTATAATATATGGGATTGGATACAAAATATACTTCTATGGTTCTAGATTCTTCTATTTGGAACATTATTCATGTATGTGCTTCCTGAATTTTGATATGTTTCATAATTTGGATACTTAAACTATGTATGTGGGTTAGTATGCTACATAACAAAACTCATATATGTAGATCTTAAAATATGTAATCAATTTCACGTATGGTGAATTTATCTATGTGAATTTTCTTGTGTTGATAGAATTCACGTATGTGGAACCTAGAATTTCCATACTTATTTCATTTTTGAACCAAGGCACCTCTAGTTCATATCTACTTAATCTCAACCACTGATGAACACTTCATAATAATTTTGAAATTTATGAAACATATCAAATACTTTAATCTTATTCCCAAAGTTAATTAAAAAATTATTGTTTAAGTTCTTCTATATCGTGCGCTACACATTTTCTTACAATAAACATAAAACTTCAGTACATTCGTAATCCATGTGTATTTCAGCATTTATTTTAGTGGCCTTCATTTACAAGTACAAATTGATGGATTTGAAAAATATCTATCACTTTAATTTATCACTAATCTAGATTTTAACATTGAAAACTATATCTCCTTCCAACTATTCACTATGGCCAACACTCTTTTCATTCATGATTATAGTAGGAAATGTTGTCATAATTCCTTTAGCACATGTCCGGATTTATCCATGATGCATAGATCAGCAATCATATATTGTTAATCAGACAACCACTTTAACCAAACCAATCAGAAATTCAAAGGTAGCCATCCCTACAAATATCTTTTCCCAATATGTAGGAATCATTTTCTCTCACTATGATGTATGGATACATAATCCATTACCCTAGTCAAATTTTTATTTATTATATTGAAAATTCAACCTGACAAAAATTAAGACCAACCACATTTGTGTTCTTTATAGTCTTCATGTAAAATTCTCACTATAAAATACTTATATATATATATTTTGGTTAACATGGAATATTCATTTTATTATAATATTATATTTAAAATATTTTCACCTCCACAAAAAATTTAAAAAATGTTAAAATATTCTAAAAATAAAAACAATGAAGAAACACCACATTCCAAAATTCAATGAAGATATCCATTCCTTGATCCATCACTTTGTTATAGAGAAAAATGTAGTTTTATCATTATAAATTAAAAATTAATTTTTATTTGAAAATATTATATGATTCTAAACTGAACCACTAGAATACCTAAATTAATTTAATTATGTTCCAATAAATCTAATGGAACTAAAATGGATATGATATTCTAAGTATATGAAAAAAAAATTCATTAAGAAATCATTCACTATTATACTCATCAATTTTACTTACGTATTCATTAATCCAAAAATTTTTATCAAACACTCTCTCTCGATTTTATTCTACCAAAATTAAAACATATATAATTCCTTTTATCACAGTTTCACTTACATGAAAAATAAATATTGTTCCCACTAGAGCCATGTTACATCATTATTCCTATCTCCCTTAACAGAACATTTAGTTGTGATATATTTTTCACTCAATATGTTTTTTCTTAATCCATTTCACATTTTCATTAACTATAATAGGATGTTGATTGAAGTTATCAGTTTCAATAAGAATATTAAAATAATATCTTTTGATAATATGATCATATAGTTAAAAAAAATTGGTTCAAAATCATTTCCTATTAAAATAAGATATTTAGGGTGTAGATGTGTTCAATCACTGATAACATGTCTATCATTTAAATGGTATAAACGCTTATTTTTAAGAATGTTTTTTATATTAATTTGACATCATGAAACTTCAAAAATGTTTATAAAATTTATTTTATAGCCTCTCATTACTTATTTATTGATAGAACCCACTTTTCTAGAATAAAATTATTTTTGATAATATAGTTATCACCTATGTTTTCAAACTTATATTTATCAGATGTGATGGGTTTTCAAAAAAAAATTATAGACAATCACTATTCCTGAAATCAAAAATTTATAGTGGTTCATTTCTCAATGATTTTTTAAAGTGTTATGAATTTAATCATTTTTTGGTGCTTATATATCACTAATAAAGCCCTATATTTTACATTTAAAAATAATAATTGGGTACAGTTTATAATTTATTAGTATTAAATAAAAATCGATAAACTTTCTATTTCAAAATTTCTTTTTCACAGAGCATTAAAAAAATTTACATTGATTTAACACTAACAACGCATACTCTTCTTCTCTTATTCTTCTTCCACTCACACTATTTATCTAAAATATTGTAAAATATAATTGATCATTGATTTACTTATTCATATAAATATTAAATCTGAAGTATGTGACTCATAATTCTTTGATTGTGAATGTGATTTTTTAATGGAAATTATGATGTTTTTTTATTCTTTCTTCTCTATTGTTCTTTAATATTCTTCTTTATAGTCTTATATATAAATAAATATGTATATAAAAATATGTTAAATTGGATGCACAAAAATGCACATAGTTTCTGATTATATAAAAACATATATATTTACATTTAGATATATTTTCATTTATATGCATTCATACATGTAAATATATATATATATGTTTGTGTGTCTGTATGTATGTATGTGTGTATGTATGTATGTATATATGTATGAATGTATATATGTATTTATGCATGTATGTATTTAAATATATATATATATATATATATATATATATTAGTAAATATGTTATGTTCATGCACAACACATATATAAATATTTTAAAATATTTTTTTATAATGTGTTTGTGTATACCTGTGTGCGAACATGCACACACACACAAATATATATATGTGTGTGTGTGTGTTGATAGTGTTTATGTATATATATTAATTTTAAAATATTTTTAAATATGTATATGTAATTGTATATTGTGTTTCCGGTATATATTTATATTTTTTCCACTATATATATATAAGTCTGTGTGTGTGTGGGTGGGTGTGTGTGTGCATGTGCACATTTTATTTAGGATTTTTTATATTTATTATGTTTTTCTATGTGTTTGTGTGTTTTTTTATTTAACCATGTTTATAGTGTTTATATACACATATTACCTATGTAATATTTCTTATATATTGTTAATAATAATGTGTCATTATATATATATATATGGGTGTGTGTGTGTGTTGGTAACATATATAAGAATTATAACCTATCCATTGAAATAAGATTAATATGAATTTAAATATATGGATGTTAATCTTATTACCAGAGTGTGTGATGATGGTGTAAAAGTTTTTATCAAATTTGTAATGGACTATGATAATGTCCCTTCTTGAATCAAGTGTTTATGTCAATGTTTCCTTTATTGATATAAAATTAGTCCCAAATAATTATAGTAAACATTAATATATTATAGAAGTGATCAAAGTTATATATGTTATACCAAACATGGGGAAAAGGAAAATGTATATAGAAAGTGTAATGATAATAAATTTTATGAATCATTATATATTGTTTTAAGTGTATATGATGAAAAAAATTACATTTTGGAAATTAATATAGTTGTTTAAAATGACCTCAGTTAATTTTTGGAAATATTTTTTAATATAAATAAACAATGAAATATACACTATTATAATTTGAAAAAGTTTGGGGTTATGCTGATTTATTAATGAATGGAATCCACTTTTTAACTAGGTTGATAGGGGACCTATTACAGGAATAGTATTCACAAGAATTGCATGTCTTGAAGGCCTAGAGGAAAAAAGCCTTTATACATGGATTCCCCATCATTTTACCATGACCCAAAATGACATTTTATATGATGAAATGCTAAAATAAAGAACATCATACCGGCAACATTCTCCTGAACCATGACTGGCCATCCTATATCATGGGAATATACTCCTTGTTTCAATGTTTCATAGTGTGCATCATAAAAATTCCACACATAGTACTCTTATTCAATCCCAATTGTAGAAATTTTCCATGAACTATGGTCCTATATTATAAATTTTGGTTTCCTCCCTACATCATGGTGTATTCCCATACATCATGATGCCATTCGGAAATTCACCCAAATGGGGAGTTTCTTTGGTTTTGGCCTTGGTTGATACAATATTATTAAAGAGCCTTTACCACTTACCCAGGATCTAAATAATAAAATATGATCATATGTTCCATGGGAAATATGAGGTCAATGACATAATAGTGTTCATAGTTTGTATGAAATATACAATTTAATCAGCATTACTAAAACTACATATATTGAAAGTGTGAAATGTATGGAGTGACACTAGTTTCACATAGAACCTTACTTTGTTAATGAATTTTCTTTTTAGATGATAATGAGATTCCACAAATAATATATAATTATAAATGAATTTCATGATCAATTAGTATGATCTATGAAAAAAATCATGTTTTTCTTAAGGACTATATATTATTTCCGAAAGAGTACAAATCTATTTAGAAATTTATAATTTATAGTTCATATCGATGCATAAAAAATAAATCAAGTCATCCAATCTTTTTGTGGTAGTTTCCAGAAAATTATATCTTAACATCATTATGGATGTTTAGAAACAATAGGTTAGTCGACATGGCAAATTTATGGGATAATTTTGGAAGGTAAACTTCTAATTCTTGTAAATAATCATCGTTGGATGAAAATTGAAATTTAGTATACTAAATTTGGTAATGATTCACAAAATGTTTATCTTAAATATTTAATCATGGTATTAATGTATACAAATTAATTATCATAATTCTTGTGTAGTTATGTTTGTAAATTATTATTTAAACACATTTTTATACATGAATTTAAATTATATCATTTTTCATTTCTAATTTCTACATTGAAATAGCTTGGTGATGATATTAATGATTTTTTATATCCACATATTGATTAATTGAAATTTATGTGGAATAAAGGTTTTTATGGTGTATGATAATTACAATAATTGATAATTCTTATTATGGGCCATATTGTTTTGTAGAATAATAGAATTTATTACTTAAGGTAATTTTACAAGGTATAAAATTAATGTCATATTTGGGATTCCTATGTCTAAAGCAATTATAAAATCACTTATTTCACAATTAAGTATGAATATTATTTTCCTTGAAGGGATTTTCATTGATATCATCAATATAGATCATGGATAAAAACATGATGGTATCTTAGAAGAAGGTTTAAAACCTTCCCCATTAAAAATAGATGAAATTCCCTAATGTGGTAAAGTATTTCATTCATTTTTTGGTAAAAAATTATCCATAAAAATTTTGATTGTTGGTTGAAAAAAGAGATAATTGTTTCCAAACATTATTATTATAAGTTTTTATATCTCACTAATTTTGTATATTACATGCATATCCTGAAAAATGTATGTGAAAATTTAATCCAAAAACTAATAAATACATAAGATAACATCAATAATAAAATCAAGGTAAGGATAAACATGATAGGAATGGATATTAGGGAAGAGTGGGATCCAGTAAAAGATGGTAGGAATGAATTTCTTCCTCTAGAAACTGATATCGTTTCTATTTAAGAGTGATTTTAGTTTTGAATATTTTAAGTTGTGTAAAAGTACTATCATAGTATTTATCAAATATAAAAAATATTTTATTGATATAAGATCTTATCTTAATAGAATTAAAATCACATGATTGAAATGTTTTGATTTATGAATTTTTTCACATGGAAAAAATATATATATTGATTAAATTTCTTTGACACACAAAAAATAAGATATATTTATTTTTCAAATAAATTTCCAAAAAACATATTGACAAGACAAATATTATAACATTAGAAAAATAATGTTTTCCAAATTTTTATAAAATATATATTTTATTGCCACTATAATTCATGGATACTATGGTTCACTTTATGGTTTATTTGGTAAGAGATATTTCACTTTTTGGTACAATATATTTCAAGTCGATGTATAATATTGAATGATATTTGAAGATATTAAGAGGGTTTTTCATAAATTAAAGTTGAAAACAATGTTTTATTATTTATCATTTTATTGTGGAAGAAGTTATTAAAATATTTATTAAATAACTATCTAATATAAAGAGCATTAGTGTTCCAAAATATCACCATTTTAGGTGTATAAAAGGGCACGAGTTTTTAGGAAGATATTTTTTTTACAATATCCCTCACCAAGTGGGAATGATTTCACTTGTCTGTTTTACATAATAATGTAGAGGTTGTTCAATAAATGAAAACTCACATATAAATTCATTAGAATTTTTATCAAATAAGGGCTGAAGTTTGGATATAATATATATTATAAAAAATAATTTATTATTTTGTTTCATGACTATATTTATAAAGATTTTTCTGCAAACACTAAATTCATATATGGAAAGTAGTTTTGGTTTTCAAAAACACCATGTTTACATGTATTATCATATAGTGGCTACACAATTAATGATAGTACATTCTATATAAATAAATATGATAAATATATCATAGTGTAAAATGATAGAGTCACTGTTTTGGATGAATTGATGTACGTATCGGGTGTCATGGAGAAGAATAAAATTTACATAAATATGTCTTAAATTTGAATTTTCTAAAAAATATGGAAGTTTGAATGTATGATATTTCATGTGCCAATTTATATATGTGTGTGTATTGATAACAGTATTGCAAAAAAATTTGATAAATTATAAATTTTAAAAGATAATTGAGTAAATAAGGATACAAAATTTGAACCCTTCATAATGAAATTAAAATAAATGTATATTTTTTATACATATGGTTCTATAAATGAAAATTGGTCCATTTTTAATTTTTAAATAAAATAAAATAGGGAATAAAGTGTCAATTTGTTAGAGGATGATCCTTTCATTTGGTTATTTCAATAATTTCATGTTAGACTTAATGGAAATAATTTATTGTATGTTAGATGAAACCATAGAGAAATAATTTTTAAAATCATTATAGGGTAATATACCATAATAATTAAATAAAAATAGATGATCGTAAAGTATAGGTTTTTTATCAATAGAAAATTTTATATATATTATGTGTTCTATTTATATGATTTATTTTTAATATAAAGATAACATATTCTAATTTTTTGATCTAACATGTGTTGTAGAAAATTTAATATTCTCCTCATGATGTTAATCAACTTGATGATTAATATTTCATTTATCCTACTAATTAGGAACAAATAATGAATGGTTAGAAATAATAAAATCAAGATAATCATCAGATATTAGTTTTAACAAATTTAGATAATGGGAGAAGAAATGGTGAAGTATTTTATGTTAGATTAAATTATTGGGGTCAATAAATTGATCCCAAAAAATCAATATTAATTATTTATATTTTGGTTAGTACTGGATTAAATTTCCTTATCAACATATATAGTTTGAATAATGTAACGTCCCCTAATCTGGAACTCTCTCACATGGTCAAAAATGGTTAGTTACAAGACCTCAAAAATGCCTCCATGTTTTCCAGAGGCTACCAACTAGAAATGAAGATCTAAAAATATATAGTGGTTATAATATACCCCTAATTATGAAGTGTCATTGAAGTAAAAATAAACCATATAAAAAATAAAATTATAGAGAGAGCATAAACCAAAAATAAAAAACAAAATAAATAATCAAATAAATAATAATGTAATAATATAATAATGTGATTGAAAGTATCTAAATTTCATACTAGAAACAATACGATTAAAATACTAGAAGACTTAAATTATGACTTAAAATACCCTTTTATATATCCCCACAGCAGTCCCACCTCCATACTCCAGCTCATCCAGTAATAAAACAATCAAAAGAAATGTTCTTTTCCCTTGTCCAAAAATATATCCCCATAATCTGCTCGGGTACAAAATGATGACCTACATAGGGTAAGAGTATAAATTTTTAGGTTGACAACACTATATATAAATTAACCATTATGGTAATAATTTTATGAAATAAAGTGATAAATGGGTGTATTAATTAATTCAGCAATTAAGAAAATACAATAAAAACCTACTTTGGAACCATGCCAGAATATCTCTTAGCATGTCTTATGACCATGTAAACCACAAACATATAACCAAGGTAAAATAACATGCTTCTATACCATGCTAAAATATTTTTGAGCATGTCATTTAACCTTGCCAATCACTACCATATAACCATGGCATAATCCCAACAATCTGGGTCAAATCCCAATAATCACTACAACATTTAGGTGAAATCCTTATAAGAATTACAACATGGGACTAGGAAGATCCCACACTCTATAAGCATTATATCATGGTACTGGGTTGATCTAATTAACTATCAGGATTACATCATATAAGTTTTCATGTTCCAAGTTCAATCAAAATATATCAGGATTTCATCATGGAAGACAAGTCATTTCACACAACATAGATATCACAATATCACATCACAAATCTCAATGGTTTATTATGAAAATTACAATTTTTCTTTATTATAACTCTTTAAATTTAGTCAAAATTGATTAATAGTCATATCAATTTGAAATAATTCACAATATAGGGATTCTATATCAATAAATCACCTAATGTATCATGTCATGCTACACACACATTAAATCGTTGTCCAATTAAATTACATTCATGCTTATCTAACCAATAGTTAGCTATAAGCAAGGTTAGAATCCTAATGAAATCCATGGACTCCAAGGGATAATCCCATCCATTATTTATTTGATTTGGGAAAATGTTACATTGGATCAATCATAATATTTCATAATCTTGGAAATTATCAAACCATTGGGTTAGGATTTAGACCCCATTCCATTATCTGATGATCTAGAAATGCTTCTAATGGAAAACATCCATGAGGAAGAAGGTAAATATGACCGCCAAGAGAGTATTAGATCAAAATACTCAAGATCAAAAACAATAGAGAACTCAGTAAGGGTTTATACAAAAAATAGTTGGATAACCAACGGATATAAGGAAAAAACCGGGCCTAAAATACTTATTAGTGATTTCTCACACAACCAGGATGTTCGGAAGGGAGGTTGGAACTCCAAATTCAACTAGAAGATACCATAAGATCAAGATGACAAGGCTGCAGTAGAAAGAACTGAAAAATAAAAACACCACAAACATTAGAATAGCAGGTCAAGGAATTACAAAGCATGTAATGTGGTTTCACCACTTGTAAATATTTTTAATGGGATACGCCAAAACACAAGTCACCTCAGATTTATTTTATTAAAGACTTGAACAATATAGTATGTGTACTCCATTTAAATGGTGTGTAAATGTTCTAAAGATTATCTTGCATCCCATTTTCCGTTTAAACAACAAAAATCACCTTTAATGATTCTCAACATACCATGAACACATGAAACACTTTACACATTTATACTCGGACACCATTAATTTAGGTAAACATGAATCCCTGAACATTTAATCATTTTCCCCAATAAAAACACATCCATGTGGATCCTATTCATTTTTCCTAAAGTTTACTCGCAACCTAAGACAATGTTTATTCAAACAACATACATCCTAGAATAATGTGAAACTGAAAAAAAGATTAATGAAAAATAGAGAGAGAGAGATTTACCTGAAAAATACGAGATCTTACGACCTCCCTACCATATAACAACTCTTCCTCGATCTACTCCATGTTTCATTGTTAAGTCTTTGCAGGCATGATTGGCTATTGTGTTCACATGTCATACTCCCTCTCAAATTTCTTTTCCTAGACATTCTTATTCTTCCAATTCACTTGAATCAATGGTATAGTCATTCCCAAAATATATTTCTCACTATGATCCAAAACCCACATCAAATGCTCCTTAAAATACGCATCTTCACAAAGCTCCACTTCATCTATGTCAAGCACAAGGGAAGGGTCTGTATGATTTCTTCATGGTTTCAACACATGGAACACATCCTTCTTGGCACTGTATCACTATAGAAGGGATAAATATTACGCCACTAGACCTACACTTACCCCTATCTTAAATGGACTAAAAAACCTAAGTGGTATATTTCCTTGTTTCCTGATCCAGTTTTTCATCAACCTAGTTTGCTCACGAAGGAAAACATGATGACCAACCTCAAATTCGAGAGGTCTTATCCAATGGTTAATATATTATTTATTCTTACTTTTTGTGGTCACTAACCTCTTTATGATCAAATAATCCTACTTAGATATATCTTGAATGAGACTAGTCCCAACAAGTTCTTGCTCACCTACCTCTAGCCAGTAAATAGGTGAAGTACATAGACTTCCATAAAAAACCTCAAAAGGATCTATTTGGATCAATTCAGAGAATCTTTTATTATATTAAAACTACACGAGTGTCATATGATGCACCCACAAACAAAAAAAATCCAAAACACAAGCTTGTAACATATCCTCCGGAACCTGAATAGTCCGCATAGAATGTTCATCGGTCAATGGATGATATGTTGTGCTAAAAAGAACCCATTATCCCAAATCCTTATGAATACCATTCAAGAAAACTGATGTGAAATTAAGATCTCTATCTAAAATTATTATCCTAGGAACATTGTCCAATCGAACAACCTCATGCATGTAAAGACTACCCAAATAATCAAATGTGAAGGTTTCCCTGATCGATAATAATTGGGATACCATAGTCATTTGATCTAATGCAACCCATAAAGTTTCATTATTATGGGTTCTCCTAGGTAATCCTGTCACAAAATCCATTTTTATATCATCATATTTCAACTCAAGAATGAGAAAAGGTTGTGAAATATTAGATGTCCTCTGATGCTCGGCATTCACCTACTAAAAAGTGAAGCATTTGGCCATGAAGCTTGATAGCTTATTCTTCATTCATGAACACCAGTACCATCTACAGAGATCTTGAAATATATTGGTTAAAACATAATTCACTTCCCATCTAGAAGCATGAAACTCACTCATCATCTCCTTGTGTAATCCTGTAAGAACTCATACTCATAAACAAAAAAGAAGTTAGCTACCACAGTCGAGAGACCATCCTAATTGTGTCTCCCCACCATATAATTTTTATCTTATAACAAATCCCTATGGATCATAAAAATTCTCAGTCATAATTTTGTCCAAAATAATGGGAATAATAGATTTTTATGTTAGATATACCCATCCCCAAGACTTCTAAACATCTAGATGCAAGTCTACAAAGAGGGACATTATCCACCACTAATCACAAGACTCCCATATTTCCTCTATCTATGTCATTCATTTCAAAGCATCAGAAACATTTTCCCTTCATTTTTATATAATAAAATTCAATTTCAAAGGATTATAGAAACTCAACCCACCTCTTATATCAAAGGATCAAGTCTTACTGAGAAAATATGTTCTGGATGCTCTTGTGGTCTGTGTGTACCAAAAACCTCTCACCCATGAAATATTGTCTCTAATATTTAAGGTTATGTACCGCCACTTCTAACACCAGATCGTTAGTAGGGTAAATCTTCTCATATGGTCTCATATACCTAGATCCATAAGTAGCCACTAAATCCTCCTACATTATAACTTCTCTAAGCCCAACTTTGGATGCATCACAGTACACAGTATATGATTTACTCGGTATACGTAATGTGAGGATGGGTACTTAGGTCATCCTTACATTCATCTCTGGATAATCTATCTCATAAGAATTAGAAAAAACAAACTTCACCACTTTCAAGGTCATCCCAAACATTTTGCCTTCCAACTAGGAGAAATCTATGATAAAGACCCAATAATAACTTGATAAACACAGAATGATATGAATCTGGAAGACACTCATGGAATATTTCAATGATACCATAACAATGACATCCCTATGTCCACTGAAAATCCTACCTCTATGATGACATGGCACAAAAATATTACTTTGTTAATCCAGAAATATTATTTGGTTGACTTGGTGTAAATTTGATGCTCTCACAATGTACTCTGGATGGTTTCAAGATTTTTGGAATGATCATTTACTGACTAAGAGTAAACTCTTACATCATTAAAGAAACCACCAAAATGGGTTCAGAAATGAATGTAATATCCAAATCATCAACTCTATAAATATGGTTGATGCATTAGTCAACCCAAATAGAATCACTATGAATTAATATGAGCCAAACCATCTTCTAGAAGTTGTTTTAGGTATGTCTGATGGTCTCTCCATTAATTAGTGGTAACCTGATCTAAAATATATATCATGGAACATATTATCACCTATCAACTAATTGAAAATATCATCAATGAATATATGAAGATATCGGTTCTTGACCATCATCTAGTTCATGCTCTGATAATCCACACACAACTGAAAAAATACACCAGCCTTCTTGGGGAAAAGATTTGTAGAACCCCAAGGAGAAGAACAATGTCATATGAAAAATTTAGATTATAGATCTTCTATCTAAAATTTCAACTCCCAAAGCAATAATAGTTCCATTTTTTAAGGACGAATAAAAAATAGCTCTACTCCAAGCACCAACTTATTCATGAACTTGGTCTCTTGCTCGGATGGTAAGTCATATAACTCATGAAGGGAAACATCCAGAAAATGGTCTACCGCTAGAAGAAAATAATCCTGCTTTATTCCACCATCATTTAGAGCAATACTATCTTTCTAAACCCTTAACCAATCAAAAAAATACTATATTGGACCTTCCAAAAAAGAATGAACATCCCACTCGCCATGGTGAGAATAACATCCTCTTTCAGGAGGTATAAAGGTAACTCTCCTCCTGTAATAGTCAATATGATCCTAGAATAGAACTAACAAATCCATACCAAGATTCAATTGGAATACTGTGATTTCCACCACGAATGGTTCCCAAATGAAACAAAAACCACCAATCTCTAGAAAACATGCCTTGAAACATTTTTTTATTCTCTGACAACACTCCCAATAGTGTTTCAATGGTCAAAGAATCATACAATATTTTCACATCTAATACCAAACTATTTTCAAGAAAAATAAATAAAATAGAATGTGGTGACCCAATATCAAACAAAACACATGATAATATAGATGATACAATAATTATACCTCTGATAGTGGACAATCTTGCATCCATGATAGCTGATGTAGTTTTCAAAATGTGCAACTAACTTGTTTCTCTACCCTAGGATTCAGTATGACTACCCTGAGATATTTCCCCTACCTAGTACTACTTATCATGAACTTGGTTACCACTTCCCCAACCTCGGCCTAAATGGTCATTGGAACTCCATCTACAAGCCTACTAAGGGGTAGTTGATCCCCTTCCCAACTCAAGTGCATGTTCGGATCCACGACCACTAGTTTTTTATGGAATTTTCTCATAGAACCTCTAAATATAACCTAGTTTTCCAAATATACAACACTTGAATGTGGGGTGAGGACACTATGGGATTTTTTTATCGCACCTTTCAGGTTGATATCACTGGAATATAACACTTTATTGAGATGTATATACACTACCATGACTGCTCTACCCACTACTACCTTAGAAGAAATTATTATAGTGGTGCTAATTTTTACTCGAGGTTGACTTCCAAGATCTCCAAGATAAAATAGCATGGTCGCTACCTCAAAACTCTCTCATATTCCCTTCTATAATGAGTTCCTAGTTTATAACATCCTCAAAGTTTCTCAAAAAAATGTTTACCTATGACTTTATGTCATAGTAAATACCTTTTTAAAATGTATCTGGTTGGAGATCACATTAGCTACCAAATATCGTGAAATTTGTCGTAGGTCAGTGAAATGTCTACCATATTCCATAAATAACATACCCTCCAGCATCAAATGTATGAACTCAAAATATTTTTCATCCTACAAAATCTCAGGATAGAAATGGATCAGGAATATCATTTCAAATTCCATCCGAGATAGCTCTCCCAACTTCCCATCTTCCTCTAGAATATACCACCAACACTTGAAACATCCATGATGAATATATGAAAAAAGATTCACCCTCCTATATGTTGGTGTATCCAGATGCTTAAATGTTACATGGACTAACAAAATATATATCTTGTCTTCTTAGGTTCCTCCTTCCCCAAAAAAAATTTGTGGAAACTGGAGTTGAAACTCTCTTGTCCACTTAGGCGTTGAAGGCATAGTATGAACAGTTTCCCCTTCCAGGGATAACATGATCCTAAAGAATCTATCGTGAAGCTGAATATTCATTTTATCCTTAGAAAATATATAAATATCTTTTTTAGCTACTTTTGGAGTTTGTATATTTACACCCTCATGAAGCTCAAGTTGAATATGACAATGAGGAATTTTCTCTACAATAAAAATTAAAATATTATAGAACATTCTAGATTTAACGTTGAACTCAATAGGTTACAAAAATAGAGAACCACTGACTCATTGTCTCTCTAAACATTTCTTACAAGTGTTTTATCATGACATGTAAACTCATTTCATTTATCTATTGAAACAGACATCTCATGTCATAGTTCAACATGAAAGTATATATCTCATGTAAAAATACACATACTCGTTAATGAATAATGCATATCAATATATCCCTATGTTCCTATTATGATTCATGTATTCTCATATAATTCCATATCGGTCCATGATTACAAATATCAAGAAATATTAACATCATAAAAAAATCACCTGACACAACATGTGAATCAACAAAGGTGAAATAACATCAACGGTAACAAGAACATGGACCAAACAGCAATCACATTCCTAGGCACTCATATTTTCCCCCCATACATGGATTAAATACTACCATGAAGAATCTCTTTAATAAGTCACAACACATCATAGTCTCTTTTCTACCTTTCCAAATCAGTAAAGTAGAAGAAAAGAAAACCCGGTCCTTTGATACCACTGTGTAGCACCCCCCACCCCCTGATCTCTAACTCTCTCATGTGACAAAAAAAGGGTTGGTTATGAGACCTAAATAATGCATCACCATATCTAGAGGCTTCCAACTAGTATCAGGGGTGTGAAATTTATAGTGGGGAGACAATACCCCTATGTACGCAGTTTCATAGTAGTGTAAATAAATCATAAAAATAAAATAAATCAAATTACAGACATAGTGGAAACCAAAAATAAAATCCAATTGAATAATCCAATAAACAATAAAGGAATAATGTAACGATATGATGCAATGTAACTAAATTTCATTCTAAAAAAATAAAATTTAAATACTATAAGACTCAAATAAGTAATCAGAATTCCTTGGTCTCAATCCCCACATTGGTCCCAACTCCAAACACATGTCCATCAAGGAAGAAAATAATCAACAGCAAGGTCCTTTTCCCTTATCCAAACCTGTATCCACATAATCTTCTTAGATATAAAATGGAGTCCCGAAAACAGTGTGTATATAACTCAGTAACATGAAAACACCATGTATAAACTTACCAATATGATAAGAAGTATAAGAAATAAACTGATAAATATGTGTATAAATTAATTAAATAATTATTAAAATACAATAACAACCTGCTTCATCTCCATGAAAAAATATATCTGAGCATGTCTTATGACCATTATAACCACAACCATATAACCAACTCAAAATAACCTACTCCGGTGCCTTTATAGAATATCTATTAGTGTGTATTATGACCCTACCAACCACTACTATATTACCATGGTATAATTGTAACAATCTAGGAAAAGGTTCTATAAGAATTATAGCATGGGACTATGTATATCCTACTCTCAATAAGCCTTACAGTATAGGACTTGGACTTTCCACTCAATATCTACATTACAATATATATGTTTCTATGTTCCAGTGCTGATATCAATATATAATCATTTCAACATAGAACACAAGTCAGATCATACATCATGGATATCACAATATCACATTATAAATCACAGTGGTTTATTATGAAAATTACCATTATCTTTCTTATACAACTTTCAATTAAATCTAAATCAATTTAATAGTCATATAAATAAGAAATAATCCACAACATAGGGATTCTATATCAATAAATCCCAAAAGGTCCATGTCATTCTAAACACACTTCAACCCAATGGACAATTTAATTATATTCTTGTCCCGCTCACCAAATGGGTTTCCACAAGACTGGTTAGAAGAAAATTGAAATCAAATGACTTTAAGGAATAATCCAATAGATTATTTAATTGATTTTCATGAACATTACATTGGTTAAATAACAATATTTAATAAACATGGTAATTATCAAACCATAGGGTTAAGATTTAGACACCCTACTATTATCTTACAACACAACAATGCTTCCAATGATAAATTTCCTTGGGGAATAATGTGTGGATGAATTCCAAGAGAATCCTAGATCAAAACTGATCAATATCAAAACCAATAATTCACTCAGTCAAGGTTGTACACCACAATAGTTAGGGAACCCAGAGAGGAAAGATAAAATGCTATCTGAAAATACATACTAGGGATTTACCACACAAAATGGGTGTTCAAAAGGGAATTTGGAACTCCAAATTTTCTTGCAAGATTCTACATGGTCCATATGAGAAGGATGGAGTGGAATGAAATGAAAAATCAATTTTACAACATAATTTAAAAAGTTAGTATATAGAATTACATAACGTGTATTGTATTTAAGCATCGTGTAAATATTTTTAATGGGATAAACCTCTAAACTCATAGCCTCAGATTTATTTTATTAAAACTCCAAAACATTAAATGATGTGTACACCCTTTACATGGTGTGTAAATTTTCTACATATGGGTTTTTAGGCCACATTCCCTTTAAACAACATGAATCAACTTTAAATCATCAAATTACTAAGAACCCATGAAACACATAACCCATCTATACCCAGACTCCATTATTTGAAATAGGTATACATCCCTAAAATTTAAGTTATTTCCCCCAACAAATTCTCTCAACAAGGATCCTCTTTGGTTTTTATCAAAGCTTCATCACAACTAATGACTATTTTTATTCAAACGATATAAATCCATGATGAAAACCCAACTAAAAGAAAAGTGTAAAAAATACTTAAAAAGACACATACCTAGAAAAATACATAATCTTATACAAAATTTCATACCTATAATGAAGGAA
The DNA here is from genome assembly GCA_963277665.1 of Viscum album. Classification (NCBI taxonomy): domain Eukaryota; kingdom Viridiplantae; phylum Streptophyta; class Magnoliopsida; order Santalales; family Viscaceae; genus Viscum; species Viscum album. Next base: position 1,272,405,719 of record OY728152.1, read on the forward strand.
ATTATTTTGCAGTACATTGTAGTAACATAGTATTATAATTTCCATTCTTTTACATGTATATACTGTAATAAAATAACAAAATATAAATTAATAATTAAATCAAACTAAATGATTTATAACGGATTCATCTTCAAATATTAATAAAAGGTCATACAAATATTTATAAAAATAATTTATAATATGTACAAGGAATATGATAATGGGAACATGAATATTCACTAATGAATGTTATATCTCAGCCTCATCTCCAAGAAAACCTCGAATTGTTTCATTATTTTACATGAGGAAGAGTGTTTAAAGGTAAATTGAAAGTGGTTAAATTAATTTTTAAAAAAATAACTAATGTTGAAAATTTCATACATGTTACTTTATAGAAACTAAAAAATGTAGTTAATGAAAACATACTTCAATGTTAGCATACCCATACAATTAATAATGGATGTTATATTCTACACTTGGAAAAAATTGACAAATACATTGTGTAATAATAAAAAAATAATATAAAAAATGAATGATGAAATTGTGTTACGATATAGATTGATCAGTAAAATACCCACACAATATTAATCCCTTGTCATGTGGTGTGTAATGAGTCTTGTGCATATAATTAGGTCCGCCTTTTTTATAACAACACTAAAAAGTAGTGGGATGAATGTGTAAGTTTTATAGAAGTGAAATTTGTTATTGATTTTTTATTTTATCATAATCACATATAATATGTTTTTCTCTCTATTTTTTTGGACATGAGATGATTCATCTATAACAGATTTAAAAATAACTAAATTTAGTTGTTTTACATCATCTAGAGTAGTACGTATGGGTTAGATGGGTGGAATTTAAAGTCTTAAAGAGTGATTACTGCGATAAAATACTAGAACAAAACCATGTGTCAATAGAATACAATGAGTCATAAAATAAGTATCCAAAAGAAATTATAATTTGAAAAAATTCACTACACGTGATATGAAATGATATATTAATGTAGTAATAAATCTGTGAACCAACCACTATATTTAGATAAATAAACACTATGTTTTTGGTCTGTTACCCAATTCCCCAAATTCTCAACATACATAGGGTGCAAATTTTTTACAAAATTCTCTAATATGTGTATAGTAAACAAGTATTAATTATTTCATAGTTTTTAAAAATTTTAAGGTGAAATTAATTTAGACTGATATATATCAACACCCACACACCAAATAATTTCAATAGTTGAGATTTAAATATTGAATGTGATACCCTTCATAAAACATTATTACTATAATATCATATGAAAGTTGGGATTCATTTACCTCATGATTTGAGAGCTATAAAACTTATCCCCAGTGATGACGTTCTTATTTGAATGGTCAAAAAAGTAATTAAAAAGATTTTAGTATGGGTGATAAATCTTATAAACACACTGGATAAGAAAGGGGTGTACCATTTCCTACTTATATTACATTAAATATCATTAATGATGAATAAAAAATTTATAAAGTATTGTATGTAATAATGGAATAAGAAACAAAAAATATATATCATGTATGTGAAATAGATCATCCTTGGTGTCTTGAATTTAGACTAGAGACCCTAAATTTTCTCTCCCATTGATCATTATGAAGTTAATGACTTATCATGAAAATTCATATTTTATAGATGGAAATACATTTAAATTTTTATTTAGAGAAGAAATGAAAAATAAATAAACTACTGATTTTATTTATCTTCTAAAGGTAAATGAAAATCCATATAATTATTGGTTACGATACCCCATAAATAATGTATATATGAGTTACATTGCAAAAAATTTTGATACTAATTATAAATATATTATTTCCATTATAATTATAACGGTGTTATTTTTATTCTTGTTTAATCGTATCACAATTATGTTGTCACTGGATAAGTTGATTTTTATTTAATATTTATAAGTCCCCATATTTACTTTATATTAAAAATAAATTTTTTGATGGCCATATTATAAGTGGGGTATTGAAAACTATAAGAATTTTTAAAAGGAAAGAAAAAAATGATAAGATTTTTTTAATTCTTATTATTAAAGGATAAACTTATACACACTAAATTATATTATAATAAATTATTTTTATAAATATATAGATCTAATTACTGTTTAAATTTATTAAATGATACAATTGATTATAATTTTAATAAATTTAGTTAATACACTAATATATTTTATGAATCCAATGTTCATATATTTGGAATCTTTATTACACACCCTTTTAACGAGTAAAAAATATAATTTTAATATTTTATAGTATTTTAATTATATAGTATATAATATTTATTAGACCAAATGTTTAGTTTTGTAGTAAAAATATAATGTATTGATCAGTAATATTTATAATAAAAATGAATAAAAACAATAAACAGATGGATTACTATAGTTGAAAATATATTTTGGTATATAAACTAATAGTTCAACACTAGAACATATTTCATAGTAAAATTTATAATTTTTAATGATCTTATAGTAACCTAAATAATAAAATGGATGTGAATAGGTTTATTTAGATTATAAATTAATAAAGGATGGAATATCCCATATAACAACTCATATATCTTTAAGGAATACATTATATGTGTCTATTATTAAATATATACACATTTAGTTTAAATATTTATTGAATGTGTATATATTTATATTCTTTTAGGACTATTAATATAGTTATTTTAATTCATTTGAATATAATTTAAAAAATTCATTTAAGGATATGTAAAACACCACCCCTCCATATTGGCTTTAGAAGTGATGGGTGTGTGTTACTGGCCTTCAGTGACATCCCCTAGACACCAAAGGCTGGAAATAAATTTCAAGGGCCTCATAAAAAATTGGGGGAATATTTTCCTTTTAATGGTAAAAAACTATCCAAGATAACTTTAAACAACCAAACCATTATATTATGCATGTGTATAAAAATACAAGCCAATAAAAAACAAACCATAATACATTATCAAAGTTCAAGTGAGAAAAAAAGGTACATAACCAGAGGAACTAAGAGACAAAAAATCCAAAAGACACCAAAGGTACCAACCAACATCTCCCAATATACTCCAATCTCCAAATACATATGCCTAGCCCATGTATCAGGAAGCATCACTAAATAACTGGGATACCTTCCCTCTACCTGTGTGTCAAAAGATAATTTCTGAAAATGAACAATAGTGACCATGATGGGGGTGAGTTTAGACTCAATAGAATTTCTCCATTTAATTCAAAACTCATGACACTAGGACAAGAACCAATTAGAACAATTTATATAAAAAAATTTAAAACAAATAAAAACAGTTTATACCAAAACCAAAATAGTTTATATATACAAAAAATCCATTCATAGGAAAAAAATTCAAAACCATAAAACCTTTTCTTAAATCCATTTGGAATATCCTTTCCATAATTCCACACATACACATATCCTTGTATTTGTAACTAGGTAATAATTCCATAATCAGTATTGGAATCTCATCGGGAACCAAGTCATGTTTAAACCTTGCCTCACAAAATGAAACATAAACACACCACTATGTATGATAAAAAAAATTCACATAAACCTTTCCTTTCATTAAAATATTTCAACAAACATTTTCCATGCATCAAAATAGAAACCTAAATTTAAATTCATAATTTTAAAATCTTGAACAAAAACTACTTTCTACTAAACCAATTAATTTCCACAATTTCCAAGAAAACATCTCAAAAGAGGTTCACATATAATCATACAATGTTTTCACATGAAAATCAATAAATTCAATAAATTTTAAACCAAACCATAATGTTTTAGTAATGTGAAAATTAGAAATAATAAAACTAACTCTCATAATTTTTTGAAAATAAACAATGGAACAATAAACTAAACAATCCATCTTAGATATTCTTGATATTAACATAGATCTAGTTCACATCATCCAATTTATCAAGGTATCTTCAAGTAATCCTACCAAAACCAATGATCAATCCCTAGTGTGTTCTAATAAGAAATTAATAGTGAATCTAAATCTCCAATGAACTTTTGATCACCTAAAACATTATCCCATATAAAATGTTATCATCTATTAAGACTTAGAAGGAAAAGGAATTCATGTTATGGCCATATTATAGGAATTAGTTCTTATGAGGATAAACCGAATTATATCTACAATTTTATTATCTAAAAATTTATGATTCGTGGTTTGGACGCACAGTTATACAAATTTTACGCTAATCATGCATGAGCAATAGTATCAAGCCACACCTCCCACAGTTGGCTTGCATGGTTTGAATAAAGGGGTGCCAATCATGTTTTTCCACACCATCTCAAACATCACAGTTTCACCTGGGAAAGCACATGGTTTTTTCAAACCATTCTCTAACCATGATCCTACCTAGTGTTCACTATTTTCCCTTACATGGTTTCCTGGAGGTGTTGCATGGTTTTTACTAACCATGCTCATGCCTTGCACCTTTAGAAAAGCCTCTAAAGCATGCCAAAACTCTTTCAAACCTCCTTAAACATAACACAATCATTATATATACTAAAAATAAATATATAAAGAGTCATTTAACTAATATCGAGAGTTCTATTGGATGCATATTTGGGTTATGTTGTGACATAATATTAAAAAAATATCGAATAAATATTTATCTACAACTTATTTAAATAATTTTATTGCCTAAAAATATGAGTCAAAGTTTATTTCATATCCAATATAATAAAATAATGGTTAATAAATTTGAGAATCAAAGTTTAGTAAAAACCTAATATTTTAGTTACATGTGATGAAAGATTGATATTTATTATCCCTTTATTTTAAAATTTATTGGGGATATTTGTTAAAATATAAATAATAATGACATATAATTATGAAACATACATTATTCTATTACATAGTATTACTTTAATGATAAAAAATAGTGTTTTTAATTTAAAAATTGTATTTCAGTTCAAAATCTGCACCATATGTGCTAAAATCAAGAAAACTATCATGTACTATTGTAAAAGTATGAGAAAATGTTTTTTATTCATTATTGACCTTTAATAATTAACAGAAACTCAATCTTACATGACATTAGATTAAAATGACTTAAATTTCATTTTTTCAATTTAAAAGTGGTATTTTAGTTCAAAATGTGCATCACATGCACCAAATAAAAAAATGAAACAAATTTACGTGAAACTAAAGTAAAATTTCCTTAGATTAATTTTTATCTATATCATGAATAAAAATTTCATTCTAACATTTGGTGTGGTTTTAATGATTTTTTATCATGTGTTTTCAATTTAAAAGTGACATTTTAGTTTAAAATGTATGTTAAATTCTCCAAAATTGGGTAAAACCTACAAATAGTCATGAAAGTATAGGAAAATAATCTTTTATTTGTTAATTAATTTTTTTATAAAACGACATGTCATTATGATTTGTAGTGTTATTGAAATGACCTAAATTTTATTTTTCTATTATAAGTGTAATGGTAGTTCAAAACATGTGTTACATGGACAAAACTAAGAAAAAAACTCATGTTTTCAAAAAACTCTTTAAAATGATCTTTGTTTCATTTTAGTGATTCAATAATGAAACACACATCATAAATATTCAGGGTTTGTTCATTATGATTGAAATTGTGCATTATAAATTCAAAAGAGATATTTTAGTTCCAAATATGTATCATATGATCAAAACATAAAAATGATCTGAAATTATCATAAATATCTTTTCAAATTTTAATTGATTCATTTTTTAACCTATTTGCAATTAACCATGCACCATTCTGATGCACGAGATGGTCAGAATGTCTGAAATTATTAGTTTTTCAATTTAAAAGTAATATTTTACCTCAAAATATATATTTCATGATCTGAAACCAATAAAACTAGATTTTATTTTCATGATATAATGGTAAAATATATTTTTTTAATTTTTGAAATATAGGAATGAACCATGTTTCTTTTATACACACATGGTGGTCAGAATAAGCTAATGTGTATTTTCCAATTATAAGTCTTAAAGAAGTTCGAATTGCGCATCAAATGATCAAAACCAAGAAAAAGATATTAGATTATCAAGAAAATATAAAACAAAAATTTTAATTCATATGTGTCATTTAATAATGAATTTCACACCATTCAAATGCACGTTATTGTTGGATTAACTGAAAGTGCATGTTTTCATTTTAAAAGTGATTTTGTAGTAAAAAAGGTGCATCACATGTTCAACACCAAGAATAAAACTCAGATTTTCATGAAACACTTTGAAAAATATTTTTGATTCATTTTTATCACATGGGAATAAATTATATCTCTTTCATGTGCGTAGAGTGGTTGGAATGACATAAAATGTATTTTTCATTATAAGTGTTGTTGAAGTTCAAAGCATGCTTCACATGACTATGAAAATGATCCCATATTTTCAAAAAAAATTACAATAAATGATCATTTATTCATTTTCTATGTATAAGATTGAGACTAACACTGTTATGGAATGTGATGTGGCCGGTATGACTAAATATGTTCATTTTCAATTTAAAAGTTAAATTTTACTTCAAAATGTGAATCAAATACTCAAAACTAAGAAAAAAATCTTGGACTGTCATAAATATCTACAAAACCTATATTCTATTAATTTTATTAATTTTTATCTTGTTGGAATTATAATCATATAATTTTGATATATAGTGTGGTTTGAATGACTGGAATTATGTGCTTTCAAATTAAAGGTGATATTTCAGTTCAAATTATTCAGTAATGCTCCAAAATTGAGAAAATGATCTTGGAATGTCATGAAAATATGGTAAATATTCATGGATTCCTTTATGACATGTGGGAATGAAATTTACTTTATTCTTATGTGCAGTGTGTTCATAATGATTTGAACTTTTATTTTCAATTATCAGTGTTACAAAAGTCCAAATAGGGTATATCATGCTCAAAAAAAAATATTTTAATATTATCTTAAAACTCTGTAAAAATATAATTGGATTCAATTTCGACATGTAGAATTAAATTTCACACAATTTCAATGAATGGTTTGGTTGGTATGACCGGTACCACCTATTTTTAATTGAAAAGAGATATATAGTTCAAATTGTATGTAATGTGATAAAGAATAAGAAAAAAATATCAGATTATCATGAAACTATATAAAAATTAACATTGATTCATTTAAGAACTATAGTTATAATTCACACATCATTCTGATATGTAGTGTGTCTTGGATGACATCGACTGTATTTTTCAACCGTAAGTGTTAAAAATTTCATAACATGCATCACATACTCAAAAATGAACAAATGGGGTCATATTTTCATGAAACTCTTGGAAAATCATCTCTAAATCATTTGTGGTAACTGATAATAATCCATGACTCATTATGATGTGTTGGAAATAGGTTCCAGCACTCCCTGAGGTTCATGGAACGTGTTTAACAACCTTCTTGTCTAACTTCCAAGTTCTATATTGTGACCCACACATCTCATGCCCTGAATCTAGATGTCGAGTTCCACATGGGGTTTGAGGGAGTTCACAAAAATCATGTATGTATATATATATATATTAAATGAGAAATCTTCCCCAATAAAATTCCTAATCTAATGATGGGGAGTGGTCCATTGGGGAAATTAGACCATGAGGTAGTGATCCTAAGTAAGAGATATCTTGTCTATGAAGGGATGGTGGATCATGTATTTGATATCAAGATAAGGGTAGGATTGAACCACTTAGGATACACTAAGGTGGGATTATTTGAGACATGTTTTTGTGCTTCCTATGGTTCATTCTATGGGTTAAACAACCCTCATGCCTGACTACCCCATGTCACACTGTATCCCATATATGTCATGTTGTAAGATTACATCCCAAGTCTCATATGTAGTGAGAGTCAGTTCCCTGATCTCATATATATATTTATATATCAAATGATAATTATCCCCCAACAATATTATTTTTCCAATTATGTGTGGTGAACCCTAAGGGAAACCAAATTTTGAGGGATTGACCTAAAGTAGACAATATCATGTATGGAGGGAAGAATGGTATTGTATAATATTGTGATGCCCCACTAAGGTATTTAGTTTGAGAATCCCTATAAGGTGGGGTGAATCAAGGTATAAAACTTTTTAAACTTAATCATTCAACCCTCAATACCTTATTACACAAGATGATATTTACATCATTGTTAACAGGGTCACCCTTATATATTTATCAATTCATTCAATTAAAATTCACCCAAACACACTAATTTATTTCATGTAGAATATAAAAAAATCATTCCCACATGACATAGAAATTTTCCTTTAGCCCACCCACACTAGGTTAATCCATGGATCATCCTACTAGAAATTCATTGATGAACCAGAATCAACTAAACTCGCTTATTTGGTATTGGTTTTTGTTTGGGTCCTTCCTAGTCTATGTTTCACCCCCCATATAACATTTTTGGATAGTTGACTACCTCCCAAGGTACTCTCAATTTACTTCCACATTTTTATCCCCAATACAAGAAAGGGTAAACCACTTTGGTGCACAGGACAACAATAAACAACCACACTATTATAGGTTCACAATGTGTAAATTAGTTCCATATGATATCCATACTTCTCTTTCATTGATTTGATGTAAAGACCTCTATGAATAACTTCATCATTATTCCATGAGTTGTCATGGAATAAAAAAATCCTACGAAGACCCATGGATGAAACCATTTAACTACATGACTTAAAGTAAATATTAAATTACAATAATTCCCATATTATTTTAGGTTAATAGTTTTATAAAATTATGGAAAAAATTAACTAATAAAACCCATGTCTTTTAAACTAATGGATTGCCACGAAACAACCCGGGTCGACCCTAAACGGGTCACCCGAGCCGATCAGCGGCAAGGCCTAAGAGGCATTCTTGATTCTCCTACACCGGTGACAAAGACCAGGGCATCAACATAGTATAATGGGAATGATTTTTTCAAATTAAAATAAACTAAGAAGTGTAAATAAAATAGAATGCTATAAACTAAATAAATGACCCTAAAAATAAAGAACGACCAACAAAACACAGTAACCAAATATCAACCAAAATCTCCACATGACCTCGAGAGTCACTCTCCAAACCACAACCAACTCTCTCCCATGGGGAGAAAGCCCGAGTCAAATATGAAACAGAAACTAAAAAAAGAAAAACACTATAGGCGTGAGTTTTAAAACTTAGTAGGTGTGCTTAAAAATCTATTCCCAAAGAACTACCTTTAAATAAAGAATTTATCAATTAAAGTTCTGAACTAAATTATATAAAATATGGGTTTCCACATAGACTTCCATTTTTGAAATAAATAATAGTCCATTTCCCTTTTTAATTTAAAAACAAGTTATATGTTTTGAAGGAAAAAGGTGCATTACATTTTAAAAAAATTTCACGAACAAATTAAAATCTAAAATTTTAGTTGTTAGTCAAGTGGAAAACCACACACAAAACACAAATAAGGGCAATGGGAAAGTAGCAAATGAGGACCATCAACTGAACTAGACCTCTTAATCATCTAACACATACAAATAAGCACTAAAGAAAACTCGGGTCGAACCTAAGAGCTCGTGAACAATCCTGAACTTACTATACATTTGAATCATCCTAAAATCATGCCCTAATCAATGAATTCATAATGCCCTAATGTCCGGTGATTCCCTACATGGCCTAATCGAGGGGCCCCATCCCCTACCTGAGCAAAGTCTAAGCTAAGGGCCACTTTCCTGTGCGTAATCTAAACTAGTGCAACAATTGTTCTTAGAAGATTCACTCACTATGATAGGTTCCCATGTCAACATGTATAATAAACCGGGATGAGTCAATAATGTCAAACAAGCAACCAATTCCAATGCACAAACATCACACACAAGAATCTCACACAATTGACGAACACAACAAGATCACCCCCGAGTCACCCCAAAGATGTCTTTTCAAAATAATTTATTTTATTAAAGTGTTAAACGGTCCTGATGCAACTTTTAAAAGAAACACCATTTCTCAAGTGAAAGAAAAACATTTCTTTGCCCACTAGAAGAAAACATTTACTATCAAAATAGAACCACACTTGAAAATCCATGAATTATGTTCAAAGGCCAAATATGCATTCTTTTACTATTATGGCTCAATTCACCAAGAAAATGTTTCAAGTTCCATGTATAAAATAAACAGCTTCATCTACCTTAATTAATTATTCCAAAAATAATTATCTAATACTATTTCTCATTTAATAAAAATTAATGAAATTTCAAGAAATTAATAAATTCTAAATTTAATGGTGAGTGTAGTGGGAGACCTGCATTGGTTCACTGTCCAATCAGAGCAACGCGATACGCCTCACACTGGTGTACAAGCACGCGGAAGCAGATGACCAAAACATCACTGGGTTACCTCGCAAATGCACTGCAACAACAGCACAATAATAAAAATTACACAAACACGGAATTAAAATAGTCCAAATGAACAAAAAATTTGAAAAAACCACCTCGACATGTTTTTCAAAAACAAATCATACCACCTACATTATTTACTAAACCACTTTTAAATTTATGAAACAATTTTCAAAAAGTATCCCACAGTTTTTCGAACCCAAAACCCCTTCAAAAACCTCTTTTATGATCAGCCGCACATCCTCAACATACTAGAATAGAAAACGAATGACATGCATGGTCGTAAAAACTGAATAAAAAATTTCATAAAAAGATACTAATCATCACAAAACCGGTTTCCAACAATACACACTTTATTTCACAAAAACATGACACATAGTATTAAACACAACTCAATTATTTAAAAAAAACTCACGTCACACCAGTATAATTAAACAAAATCAATTATTTAAACAAACTAAATTTTACCCAATTTAATTAAACACAACACACATTAAACCAATTATCAAACATTGAAATAAGAAATAGCACAATCCTCACCATGATGAGGAGATGCAATCAGCCAGTGCGGTTGCGTGATAGCAAAAACGACAATCATGGTGATGTGGTTCTCGGGAAAGGTCACCAATGTTGTCAATGGTGGCACAAAGACTGACGTGGCTAACAGTGGATTGGGTTGAAGCAAATGGGGAGTTGTTATGTGTCATTTGATGATAGAGGGATGAAAAAGGGGTCGCATGATAGTCAAAAAGTAGAGACACGCACTGGATGGGAGGGTCGCTGGCCAGGAAAATGTGCATGTTGCACTGGAGGGGGCTGGCCAGACTGGGAGTGCGAAGCAGGGGAACACCAGAGGGTGTGGATGCAAGGGGAGTAGGTTGGATTGTGGGTGTAAGGTACGATAAAGGAGATTGGTGGCCTGCTCGGATGTTGGCCGGACCAAATAGGGAAGGGTGATGGAGGCACAACAAGTGCAGAATAGGTAGCTCGAGGTTGTCACCGGTGCAAGGCAGGAGGAGGAGGCACATGAAAGTGGTTTGCAGGACTGGACAGGGTGGGGGAGGTTGCTACACCGACGATGGAAAGAGGGACATGAATCTGGTCATCTGGAGGGAGCTTTTGGGTTGTTCCTCACTGAGGAGAGCAGCACTGGCAGGAGGGTGGCACGTTGGCCGGTGCATGAAGGAGCATCGGGAGGCTGGCAGCTGGGTGCTGGTGATGGAAAGGGGAAGGGGGAGTTTAGTGGTAAAGGTTGGCTGGAGGCTGGTTCAGTGCAGGAGTGGAACGAGACCTATACAAGGTGGCTGGAGGGGGCACGATGGCGGAACGGGGTCAGCGAGGGAGCCTGACCAGTAGTGAGGGTGAGCGACAGCGGGACGGGGTCGGTCAGGGGCGTGGCCAGCAAGGAGGGTGCGCGACTATGGGATGCAAGGTGGGGAGTGCGGCATGGTGCAGGGAAGGAGGAAGCAGGTAGGTGTGATGTTGTGAAAGGCGCTACAAAAAGTTTGATGGGTTAAGGGAGGCAGAGTCGCGGAAGGTAGGTGCTGCATGAGGAGAAGGAAAGAGGGGGTGGTGGTGCTGTAGGAAAAAAAGAGAGGGAAGCCATGTGGATAAAAAATCTAGAAAAAGTGAAATGAATTAAAAAAAGTAAATAAAAATTAAAAACCAAGACCTAGCAATATTAATAATAATAATATCAATACTAATAATAATAAAAATAACAATAGTAATTTTAATAAAATTATAATAATGATAAAACAATTATTTTCAAAATAAAATTTCTTTAACAATAATAATAATAATAATAATGTTACAAATATTAGGATTATTGGTATAAAAAAATATTTTTAACCGCCATTTTAATTATTCATACAACTTTTAGTTTTCCCCACATTCCGGGCGGATCGCGTGGTGACTAGGGAGTTGTTTTATGGTCTCTCGACCGTGTTCTACTTGAGAGCAGACGCTGCCAAACCTACATCTGTGCGCTTTTCTCCAAAAAACTCAAATTTTTCTTTCGAGACTCAACCCAAACCCCGATAATAATTATTTAAGGCCAATGAAATAATAAAATAAAATTATAAAATAGGTTGGGGTGTGATAAATCACCCCACCATAATGATTTCTGCCCCCGGAAAGCCACAACAAGATCAAGACCAATAGATGAAGCTTTTGAAGTGTCACCCACCTCAAAATGTTTAAGCGCCTCCAGTTGACAAATCCAAAGAGACACTGAAAACCCATGGCCCACAACTCATCCTTAAAGCATGATCACTTTAACTGTTTCTACGAAGAACATGAACCATCCATTTCAACCAGGGAATGAATGAACATAAACCACCTCTAAAACTTATTCCCATTTTCTTAGTCCAATAAAATTATTGGGTGCACTTCCAATCCCAATATTTACTCAAGAGGAAGAACATAAAATTGGGTGGTTCTGCACGAGACCATCCACCACTGAATGATACATGCAATGAAACTCTGATACTAACACGGGGAGGCCCGAACAGACTCCCCACCATAAGGATTGAGCTAACAATAAATTATTTCCGGTGTAACTCTATGAGTCACCGTGTGGGTATCCCCACTGTATGAATTGACGAGGTTAACCGAACTTGGAAACTTTTCACATGGACCCAAAAACCCCCCACCACGAGGGGGGAGAAGAGAAGGGTTAAACTGATTGAGCACCAAAACAACTGCCCTCTCTATATCAACAATGTCGCACCCTCAGAAGAATAAAAACCATGACACGCTATGGATAATGATTAAACCACGGCCCTTTTTCACCATTGGGGTTCACCTGACTACGCACCGACTTCACTCTGGGACCTATGGCTAGAGAACCAATGATTGAAGCATCTCCTACCTCGCAGTTGGGATTTAGAAATTCCAAAACATAACAGGTGAACCAGAATTTTACCAAACACATTTCAATTAAAATAAATATTTCAAAAAGGTTTGAAAAGACCATTCTTACAACTAGAGGAAAATAACACCGCAAAATGCTACTAGAGACTACTACTACATCAAAAGAACGCAACAAAGAGAAAACCTCAAACTGCTCCCCAAACATCACCTTACTCTAGCTGATAGGCTGAGATGACCTTTGACGAGCCAGGTCTTGCTTCAGTGCGCTTCTTGGAAACTCCTCAATTGGAACACTACAAGTGACCTAGACTTCCACGGGTGTGGAAGTGTCTTGGTGAGCTCAGGCACATCAGCTTCTTGTGACCTTGCTTGCCAAAAGGATGATAGATCATATAATTGTGAAATAAAGAAGTTGACTAGAGGTCCTAAGGCCTCTTGATTCCTCTATTAGCGCCACCAGCTATAGGTCTCTTCCGATTATTCATATTTCCATCCTTTGCAATACTTCCCAAGGCTGGGGGAGGATTCTCCACCTCATGTCCTCCTGCTAACTCAGCTTCGACCAGAAAGGCTTTCCCCACAACATTTGAGAAGGTGGTTAGGTTGATCTCTTCCACTTTCACCAGCAGTTAAATTTAGAGTCCAGACTCAAATTTTCGTGCCTTCTCAGGATCATTTGTAACAAACCATTGGTCGTATAGAATAAGGTCTGAGAAGAGTCGATAGAATTATTGTACCGATTCAACGCCTTACTAAACACAATACAACTCAATCCTATTCCTCATCTTTGTCAACTCAGATAAGTATTTTAGGATGAACAAAGACTTGAATAATTCCCATGTGAGATCTTCTTGAGGCTTTCTTCAAGATATAGACTTCCACTATTTCCTGGTTGGACCTTCAAGAATAAAGGTGGCCAACTTCACCTTCAATGAATCAAGGAACCCAATGAAATTGAAGTTTCTCTCAATCTTCCACAACCACTCGTCCGCCTCATTAGTATCTTCTTGTCCATAAAACAGGGGAGGGTTCAACATCCATAATTCTAGAACATAGTCTATAGGTTGATCAACATGATGATTTTCTAAGGGTGCACCACCCGACACTACACCTTGGGCATTCATCAAACCGAAATGGGGGAAAACTCTAAGGAATAAGGAAATGAATAATTTAATCAAATCATAGTAATTTCCATTTCAAATTCAACATTTCACAATTTCAAAAAATAAAACATTACAAAAAAAATTCAAAGAAGTAACGAAGACCCAAATGATCCCCAAGGGGAAACTAGTGTCGATGGGTGACTTAGACCAATGGTTGGAGGCCATATTCCAGTCATGCCACCATAACAAGGATAAATATAAGGTAATGTCCCCAGATCCACATGGTATTCTAGACCATGTGATCTCACGGAGTTCACTTTCCTGGTTCCCATTTCATTTCTCAATATAAAACAAGTGAAAGGAACCAAAGAGATACCAACACCCCAGACATCCCATGGTAATCTGAGGTTAGGAACGAGCAAGGGTTCATGAAGTCCTTCCTACTCCTACAACTCAATTCCCAACGATCCTACTCCTTCTACCATGACAACCCCAAATAATGATGGGGGCTTAGAGAAATAAGGTCCGCTCAAGAGCCGACCAGCTCTGGTACCTTTTTTTCACAGACCCAGCTAGGTCGACCCTGAAACCTTCACCCAAGTCGATCCGTGGAATGGCTCGAGAGGCATTCCTGATCCTCCCGGTCTAGAGACAAACACCAGGGAATCAACAGAGTACAATGGGAATGATTTCACCCAATGAAAATTAAGTAAGCTTCATAAAAAATAGAATTCCACAAAGTAAATAAATGACACTAAAATGAAATAATGACCAACAAAACACACTAACCTGATCTTGACCATAAACTCATTATGACCTCTAGAGTCACTCTAAAAACCACAACCAACTCTTTCCCACGATGAGAATGCCCGAGTCAAACCTACAACAGAAACTAAAAATAGGAAAACACTATAGGCGGGAGTATTAAAACGTAATAGGCATGCTCAAAAATCTATTCCCAAAGCACTACCCTTAAATAAAGAATTTATCAATTCTCGGATTGAACTAAATTATATAAAATATGGGTTTCCACACACACTTTCATTTCTAAAATAAATAGTATTTCATTGGAGTTTTTAATTTAAAAACAAGTTAAATGATTTGAAAGAAAAAGGTGCATTACATTTAAAAACATTTTCACAAACAATTTAAAATCCAAAACATTAGTTTTTAGTCCATAGGAAAACCACAAACAATAAAAAAAATAAGGGCAATAGAAAAGTGGAAAACAAGGACCATCAACCGAACTAGAACTCTCTATCATCTACCATATAAAAATAATCACTAAAGAAAACATGGGTCGAACCTAAGAGCTCATGAACAATTCAGAATGTACTATACATGTGACTCATCTCGAAGACATTCCCTACTCAATTATTTCATAATGCCCAAATGCCCGGTGTTTCCCTACATGGCCTAACTGAGGTGTCCAACCCCCTAGCAGATCAAAGTCCATACTAAGGTCCAGTAACCAGTGTATAATCTAAACTAGTGTAGCAATCGTTCTCAAAAGACTCACTCACTATAACAGGTTCCCATTTCAACATGTATAATAAACAGGGGTGATTCAATAATGTCAAACTAGAAACGAATTCCAATGCATAAACATCACACACAATAATCTCACACAATCGATGAACACAACAAGTTCGCCCCTGAGTCACCCCAAAGAAGATTTTTCAAAAAAAAATATTTTATTATAGTTCCAAATGGGCCTTATTCATCTTTTAAAAGAAAACCCATTTCTAATGTGAAACCAAAACATTTTCTCATGCTCCAAAAGAAAACATTTACCAACAAACCAGAACCATACTTCAAAATCCGCGAATTATATTCAAAGGCCAAACGGGCATTCTTTTACTATTATGAGTCAATTCACCAAGAAAATGTTTCAAGTGTCATGTATAAAATAAACAACTTTTTTACATCAATTAATTATTCCAAAAATAATAATCAAATACTTCTTATCATTTACAGAAGATTAATGAAATATCAAGCAGTTAATAAATTATAAATTTCATGACAAGTGGAGTGGGGGCCTACCTTGGCTCGTTGTTCAAACATAATGACGCGGCATTCCTCGCGCAGGCATACAAGCTCACACAAGCTGATGACCAAAATTTCATGGGGTTACCTCACAAACATGCTGCAACAAACGTACAATAAAATTACACAAACATGGACTAAAACAATCCAAATGAACAAACAACACGAAAGAACCACATTGACATGTTTTCAAAACACAACTCGCACAACCTACTTTATTTACTAAACCACATTAAAATTTATGAAACATTTTTTAAAAAGTATCACACAGTTTTTCACACCCAAAAACCCTTTCAAAAACATCTTTTATGACCAACTTCACATCCTCAACATACTAGAATAGAAAATACATGACATACATAGTCAGAAAAACTAAATACATAGTTTCATTAAAATATACTAAACATCACAAACTGGTTTACAACAAAACACACTTTATTTCACATAAACATGACTCAAAGTATCAAACACTACTCAATTATTTTTTTTAAAAAACTCATGTCGCACCAGTCTAATTAAAAAAACTATGTGTTTAAAAGAAACTAAATTTTCACCAATTTAATTGAACACAAAACACATTAAACCAATTATCTAATATTCAAGCAGGAAATAGTGAAATCCATGCCTTGATGTGGAGACGCGCTCGGCCAGTGCGGTCACACGACATCGAAAACAACCAACATGCTGTTGCGGTGCGTGGGAAAGGTCACCAATGTTGTCAATGGTGGCACGAAGATTGGCATGGCTGACAGTGGACATGGTTAAAGCAGCTGGGGAGTTTCGATGCATCACATGATGATCGAGGGACTGCAAAGGGGTTATGTGACAGTCATAAAGTAGTGACACACACCAGTAGGGAAGGTCGTTGGTTGTGAAAACGTGCATGTCGCACCGATGGGGGATGGGCAGATAGCGGGTGTGAAGTGGGGGTGCATCAGAGGGTTCAGATGCAAGGGGGAGTCGGACAGAGTGGGACTAAGGCAGGGGAAAGGAGGGTAGCGACCTACTGGGATGTTTTTCCGATGAAACAGGGAAGGGAGCGGGAGGTGAGGAGAGGCAGCCTGAGGGTGTCTCTGGTGCAATGTAGGAGAAGAAGGTGCACCGAAGAGGTTTTCATGGCTAGACAGGGGTGAGGAGATTATTACACCAGCGATGGAAAGAGGGACGTGGATCTGGTCACTGAGAGGGAGTCGTTGGGGTCGTGCCGCACTAAGGAGAGCAGCGCTAGCAGGGGGCACGCGTGCTCACCGGTGTAGGTAGGAGCACTGGGAGGCTGACGGCTGGGTGCTGGAGACGAAATAGGGAAGGGGAGCTGAGGGGTCATGGCCGGTTGGAGGCTGGTGCAGCAAAGGAGTGGTGTGAGACCTGTGCATGGTGGATAGAGGGTGTGTCATAACGGAACGGGGCCGGTGAGTGGATTTGTCCAGTAAGGAGGGCGTGCTATGGCGAGATGGGGTTGGCAAGGGGCATGGCAAGTAGGGAGGGCACGCGACGGCGGAAAGCAAGGAAGGGCGTGCGGCGCGGCGCAGGGCAGGAGGTAGAGTGCGGGTGCGATGCTGTGAAAGGTGCTGCAAAAAGGCATGTGGGTTGAGGGAAGTGGATCTGTGGAAGGTAGGTGATGCACGGGGGTAAGGATATAGGGGGATGGCGGTGTTGCACGGAAAAAGTGATGGGGGATGCCGCGTGAAAAAAAAATAATGGGAAACTATGAATTAATATAAATATTGGATTTATTTTAACATGTTTTGGGATTGAAGGATTCATTATCCTTTGAGTATTTTTTAGATCGATGAATTTGGGAATGTCATATTTATAGGTGATTAGTCATGTGGATATTCTCACTTATAATAATTAGTTATTTATTTATATGCCAAAAATTGAGTGTGGTATATTGATCACTTCATCAAATAAACTCATGGGAAACTATGAATTAATATAAATATTCTTTTTTTTTCACAATAAATTTTGATGATAAATTTTGGGGTTTTATTAACATTGGATTTCAAATGAAATTTGGATTTTAAAAATATTGATGAATATCTGTTTGTATTGAATTTTCATTAAATTTTGGCAAACTAGTCTTTCAAAAATTAGAAATTTGTGTTATCTTTGAATAATGAATAGGGGTTTTAATATGGAATTATTGGGTTTATTTTTAAATAAATGTAATGCTTTCATATAGGAATTAATATTTTATGAAGTAGAATTTCTATATAAAAGGATTTTAATTTTGTATTAAATGACTTACATTATTTAATTTGAATTGATTGAATTATGGTATATAGATTTAAACATGGATATTTTATAAATCATAAAATTTGGAATTCTTTGAGAAATCATTGATTGATTTGGAAGTGATATAAATCAATCTTTTAGATTTAATACAATTTTTAATATAAAATAGTCTATTGGTATAGAATTTTCCCACGCGGTGGTACTCTACAAAGCATGCCTTCACTTACATTCTAATATTAATGTAATAAATAATTTTTTAACTATAATAAATATAGTAAAGGGCTTAATTTTCTAAACAATAGTACTATATTATATTAATTAAAAAACATTTTCTATGTTTTCATATATCATGACATTTTTAAACTAAAGTTTTCTCAGTATCCAATATTAGATATTATGTGAAGAATATTTTTTACTATTTACATTTATGAATAATAATGGAAACTATTGAACTAATTTTCAAAGTGTATAAGCCTATCACGATCATATTTTTTATTTTATTATATTTTCTATTTTATATATAAAATTATTTATAAACTATTATATTTTATTTCTAAAATAAGTGTATATATTCCCCTATAAAAAATATCTAAATTCAAAAATTATTTGTCCATTAATATTGTGAAATTTATTTATTTTTATGGTTATTTATAAAATTACATTTGAAATTTTGTTTCAATATATTGTAATTTATATTATATATTTGAAATTCATAATATGTGACAATGAATCATAGTTTTATAATTGCATGGTGAACCTATAATGAATATAAAGAAATAGTTGATGCTCTTTTGGAATTTTTCATGTAAACATTTTTAAAAAACGACTTATTTTTATTCCATTGTTTGAAATTCTTAAATATAAAAAAATTATAGAGAAGAGAAATCCATGATCATTTAATTTTTTAGGATTTAATATGAGTTATAGTATTTGGATTTGGAATTGTGAAATTGGGAAGAATTCAAAATCTATTGATGATGGTGTGACATCCCAAATTGAACCACCAGGTCTGATCTAGAATGGCACATGACCTCATCCATGTCACCATGTACACAAGTAGTTGATGGTTAGCATTGGGGATCTCTAGTGGAACCATAGAGATACTATACCTTTCATCAATGTGTATATGAGAAAAAAATAAATAAAGTATAAAAACATAATTAATAATCAGAGTACATATAGAAAGTGAACTAAACATGGAATATAAATAAATATCTTATAATGTGTAAAGAATGGCCATTATATAAATCAGTAGATAAAATAGATAAATAAATTTCATTTACTCTGACATTTATCTCGAACTGATACTAGATATGCGCTCCTCTAATCATCTGTCCACCATTGGATCCTTTACCTTCGTTGGATCTCTCAAGAAATCTATTGGCACATTGAAAATACTTAAGTAGTATATTATGATAACATTCAGTTGGATGCCATAAAAGCATCCATAACCACTTTATTCGAAGTATACAATTGTAAACCATAATAATTATAAATGATTAGTAAGAAAATAAACATATAATTCAAAATATTGTGGTTTTGTGCTAATCAAGCCACCACGACCCCAAGTTGTACCTACACTGGCTCCATTTCATAAGGATAAATCATAACATATGTTAAGAGTAACCAATACAACCACATGGATAATGAATTATTCATTCAGGATTCTCGTGGCATCAAGCATACATGAAAATCATCATTCCCTAGGCATCAAGTACAACATTCTACTTGGCATAACACTAGGCATAGAGATTCTTACTTGGAAGTTCATTGGGAATCTAATAACATGCTACTTGGAATAACATAAATCATCAAGCACACTACTTGAAAGTTCACTGGGCATCAAATAATATGTTACTCATCATAACACCTGGCATTGAGTGCTCTACTCAAAAGTTCATTGTACATCATCTAACATGATACATAGCATCTAGGAATTTATTTAATCCTCAACATAAGAGTTATATGAGATTATTGTATCTCCCCCTTGTGCTTAGGTAAATCATTAAAATCATTGCATGTCATGTGCACACTCCCTCTATGGGATAAACCTATCAGAACAATCCACAGGTTCTATGTACCATGAATAATGCCTTTGAAGGAAGGGTAACATACAGGATGGTTGATCATACAAGGAACCCATAGTATGATTTAACCTCAGGAGTATTATTAATTATAAACCAACACATGTGATCACCTTAAAACATGGAATAACAAGATAAACAAGTAGTCCTGGAAATAACATCATAAAAGGACCCATGACTACACATGCACCAATATGTGATCACTATCAAGCATGGTTAAAAAGTTAATCTAATAAAGTTATGACACAAAGTAATGTGTGAACATATAAATAGATAATGAAAAACATCATGAGTCACAACATGTACACATGTGATGAAAATACAACATGGACTGTTAGGAAATCTAATCATACTCATGGAATAAATAAACACACATGGTTTCATGGATCTATGTCTCAATTAGCCCAAAAAAACAATAATGTGTCCATGTAGTCTGACACACTCATATCTGATCATGCCTTGACCATTGGTGCCAACACACAAGGTCCAACATGGCCCTTGACACCTTGTAAATTTATTAGGAATCATTCATTTAATTAATTAAGACTCAAGACTCAAAAATTAATTAACAATTATTAATTTTCAGTTTAAAACATGAAATAATTGTCAATATACCAAAGTGGAGAACCTCATATCTCATGCTAATAAATTTTTATAAAAACCAATGGGTAGAGAACACGATACCACTTACACACACCCACTTGCGATCATAATCAACAGAAAATATCAATTATTCCAACACATAAAGTATAAAATTGGAACATGTGTAAACAATATCCCAATAGGTATTCCACTGCATACATTAGGTTAAACAATGATTTTATGACAAGGGTTTTCATTTGAGACCAATTGCATCATGGAAACCTCATTATCTTCAAACAAAAATTAAGAATAAAACTATACTCATCAAGATGAACCCAACGATACTGATGAAGTATCAGTCCAATTAATATCACATGATATATCTTAGAAAAAAGTTTTTAAAATTATAAAATAAAAAATCGAGAGAGGGGGAGAGATAGATTCTTGAGATGGATGAGAGTGGCGTGAGGAAGGAGGAGAATTCTCATGGACACTACTAGTCTTCCATGACCCTCCGATTTTCCCCACATATATAAATATATATTGAATTCAATAATTAATTCATTCCTCTATCATTAAATCCTTGACACACCTGGAATTTAAAACCTCTCCCAAAGATCTCTATGCCACTCACCAAGCCCCACTTTTTATTCATCAACAAATTATTCTGTCATTTATTAATTTTGTTCTATCCATTTATTATACATTATTTTTTTTGTTTCTCATGTGAACTGTGATGGATGATATAGTTTCTCCATGGTTCCACTTGAGACCCCCACTGCTAGTCGGCAACAGCTTCCATATGGGGGGGGGGTGCATGATTTGATGTCGCATTTCAGATCAGACTCTGTGTTTTGATTTGGGATTTTACTAAATTTTATTAGAGGATTAGAAATCAATAACTTGTTTTTCCCTTTTACTTGGGATAGGATAGGTTATATAGAACATAGGATAGCGGGGACTCTGGTAGGGTAACAATGACAATGTCTGGCTAGCACTATATGGTCGACCTCTAAGTTACTATAAAGTTGGGGAAATTATTTTTTACAATTGTTTAAATTCACCAAGGGTGACACACAAGATTTTTATGATATTTATTATATTAGAAGTTTGTTAATGAATAATGACTAGGAATGTAGGTTCATATTCTAAGTATGTAATTGTGTTCATGCTGAATATATGTTATATATTTAAATTTCGTGAATTTTATAATAATTTTGGGATAGATTTTATGAATGTGTGTTTTATTTGTGTTCCCCTTCTTTTATTATATATATTGATTGGAATTTATTATTTTAACAGTGCATGTTTTATTATTATTATATATATGATTATTGTGACTAACATGTAGGGATGGAAACCAGGTGTGATTCTTGGAGAGGTATACGTCGGGTTATGGGTAGATTCATAGGAAATCCATTTTTGATCCATTAAAATAGATATGATATGAATATGTTCATAATTTTCACCTTGTTATTGAGATGTGAGAGCGGGATTATGATGTTCAATAAAGGGGAAGAATTATAACATCATAAAATCATTAAGGGTAAAAAACCCTCTTCGTAAATAATTTTTGATTATATGTTTGTGAAAAATGAATATTTTAAATAAAAATAACTTAATAAATGATTTGAAGGACCTATGTAAGGGTAAAAGATTTGTTACCACTTTTTAATATTCAATAGTATATTTTTGGAGTCATATGCAAAGTCAGTACATACTTTTGTGGCTTGTAGATCCTTGGTATTGATTGAATAATAATATTAAATATATTACATTATATGCACAATATTTTTCCCAAAAAAATTTAATATATCAAAAAGGGTGTATTATATGATAGATTGAACACCAATGTTGGGTTCAGGATGCAATGTTTACCATTGGCTTGGAATTACATTTGTGTGCATCAGTAGTTTGGTCAAATCACATTTGAGGATAATTTATTTAATATTTTCATTATATATTTTTTCTAAAAGAATGGAATATCTCCTAAATGGTATATCGTATGAGAAAATAAAGACCTCCATTATGTTTTTAATATGGTGTTTACCCTAGCTGAGACATAATCTTGGTGTTTTTCAGGTGTTTGGTTACCAATTATATAAGAGTAATAAAAATTTTATTATTATTATAATTTGTGTTGGAAAAAAAATTAAATTACATGTATAATTAAATTAAAATAATTAAAGAGATATGTTTCCCAATGTGTGAATATTTATTGGGAGGTTATATTATAATGGTGACATTATTAATTTATTAAAAAAATGAAAATATGTGGTTGATGCTAATTTATTAACTATTATGATAATTTAATGGGAGTCATGTTTACAAAGATAGTGGTGGAAATGAGGTGAGTCTTTTAATCATAATAATTAAGGTTTATTATTTATATTATTTATATTATTATTATTATTATGGTAAAATAATATTCTTTTATGGAGAATTAAATGGCATATATATGTATATATTTATGCGTGGGTGTATATTCCGATGTGTATATATATAAAGTGTATATATATATTCATGTGTGGGTGTATATACACATGTGTGTGTGTGTGTATAACATGTATATATTGTTTATACATATATGAGGTTTATATGTATACATATAAATGAATTTTATTATTCTTATATAATAAGGGTGTATTAAATGTGTTTAAAAGGGTATTTTAAAAATCCATGAAATGGGGTGTCATATGGATTTAGGTGGAGAAATAAATTAATAAAGGAAAATAAATCAAAAGATAAAAAATAATAAAACATGGAATAAATTTTTGATGGAGAAATGGGGCTTTGTGCATGGGATACAGAGTTTAGGGAGTAGTTTTAAGTGTTATGTGTATAACGACTTTAAAGAGAGAAGAATTTTTTAATAATATAATTATATATATAGGGAAATGGTAGGTGCATGGGATATGAGAGTTTCCAATATAATTATTTTAATTCCTCATGTCACTCTCCTCCATCTCCATTATCTCTCTTGAATCTCCCTCTCTCTATTATTCTCTTTTTTTATCCTATTTATTATATATCTCATGTGATATTGATCAGATTGATGTGTTATTGGTTCCGTTGGGTACGTATTGATTAGTATAATTTTATTCATAATTTTTTTGAAGGCATCAATTATTCGGTAGGGAAATTGAATTAAAATTACAAACCTTATCATTAAATCATTAGTGTACCAAATTTAGGAAGTTCCTTCCCTATTGGATACTGGTTTACAAAAGTTTCTGTGTTATATTTTACGTGTTGGCATAATTGATATTCACACTTGATTTTGATCTGAATTGGGTGTGTGTATGTGGTCTTGTGTACTCTACCCTTTGGTTTTTATACATGTTTATTGGCATGATATATGTGGTTATCCACATTGGGAGAACGACTCTTAGATCATGTTGAGTTATGAATAATAATAGTGCTGAATTAATTAATCAGTCTAGAGTATTAATAAATTAAATGAATAAGGATTAATAAATTGACAAGGCATCAAGGTCCACATTGGACCGTGTGTGTTGGATTGTTTTCTGGCTGGTGATGGTCGAGGCTTGATCACATATGAGTGTGTTAGTATGCATGGAAACCTTGAGGTGTGTTATTGTTCCACTTGAGGCCTAGATCCATGAAACTATGTGCATTTATTTATTCCTTGAATATGTTCAGATAGCTTCATAGACCGTATTTTATTTTGATCACCTGTGTAGACTTTGTTACTCATGATATTTTTCATGCTCTATTTATATGTTCAATCCTTCATTAATGTGATACTTATATTAGCAAAACTCGTTAACCATTCTTGATAGTGATCACATGTAAGGGTGTGTATATCAATGAGTCCTTTTATGGTGTTATTTCCATGAATATAATTGTGTGTATTATCATTCCATGTTCAATGTTGATCACATGTTTCTATTTGTTTCTACTAATACTCATGATGTTAAGGTATACTATGCTTTTCTTATACGATCTACCATGTTTTATGATACCCTACCTTCGGATGTAGCATTATTGGTGCATGGAATTTGTGGATTGTTAGGATAGTTTCCTCCCTTACATGGTGTGTGTGCATGACATGCGATGATTGTGATGATGGAACAGATCACTATGTGGGGAAATGATGATATCATAGACATTCTATATTGAGGATTCACGTATCTCCTAGATTCCATGTGCCATGTCACTCGATGCACATCCAACTGCTAAGTAGCACACTTGACGCCCGGTGTTATACCGAGTATCATGTTATTCAATTCCCTGTGAACTGCAGACTAGTGTGCTTGATGCCTAGTGTTATACCTAGTATCATGATATTTGATTCCCATTTAATAGTCAAGTATCATGATTGATGATTATTGTTATTTCAAGTAGAATTTTTTACTTTTGGCCTAGGGAATTTGGAGTTTCATTTATTCATGATGTAATGGAATCCTAAGTGATTGATTCATTATCCCTATAGAAATTTCGGTTTCTCCTGACATCTGTTATAATTTATCCTTCAACCATGGAATTGAAGAAGGTATAACCACTGTTCAAAGTAGCTTAGTTAGTGCATGAACACTCTATTTTTAATTGTATGTTTATTTTATTATTACACATTTATGATTATTATGGATTAAACTTCTAAAATTGATCACAATTGGTTATGGAAGCATTGGTTGTGTCCTACTGAGTCTTGTAATCACGCCCTACTAGAGAATTTTGGTACACCTATAGATTTCCTAAGATATCCAATGAATGGAAATGGCCCCATGGTGGATGATTGAGTAGAGTATCACATAGCTAGTAATGGGTAGGAATAGAATTTGAATGACCCACTATTGTTTTATTTATTTTATCTACTACTTCTTACACTAGATTGGATTACCACATTGAAAGTTATTTATTTTTATTCCATGATGAGTTCACTTTCTAAAAGTACTTTTATTATTTAATATGTGGTTATACTTTTGTTATTTATTTATCACTTGCACTCATATATAGTGTATAGTGTCCCCATGATTAAACTTGATACCCTCACAGCTATTTGGAAACCTCTTACATGCATGGTGAAACATACGAATTCATACAGAATTCTAAATTAGACCTTGTGGATCAGTTAAATATGTTATTGATTGAGATTTTGAAGATTATAAGTCTGATAAAATTGAATAAATAATTCATGATATTAGATCATAGGTAATTAAGAATGCCCTAATGATAAACCCCCAATATGGTGATGTCGAAAAACCATTATATTAATGTTGTTTTAAATTTATGTTGTTATCAATTATATTAGGATTAATAAACATAAATATCTTAAATAGATAGAGTGATAAATGTTTTATATATTTACTATATCATTTGAAATAAATACTTTTTGAAGAAAATGACCTTTCATATTTTCATTATAATGTAAAGAGAAAATTATGTTCGATGGGTTATGGGTATAATACTATAAATGCCTTCTTGAATGACTATGTGTTATGTAGGAAGGAATACAAAAATTCGTTTGAGTGTCCTAAATGTGGGACCTCATGATATAATTTGAAGAACAATCATGGATTTATTTAGAAATTATCATGAATCCTGTAAAGGAAATTTTGTATCCTCCTATAGTTTCCCATTTAAAGAATTTATTTTTAATTTTAAATGATGAAACAATATAATAAGGAATTGAAATGAGTGAATATATGATAGAAAATTATTTCATCCATCTGATTGTCCACAACTGAAGAAAATTGTCCAATAATATTCTACCTTTATAAATGTAGTAAGAAATTTTATACTTGGACTATGAATAGAAGGAATGAATCCACATCAAATCATTAGTATAAAGAATTTTTTGTGGCCTATTTTATTTTTAATTTATAACTTATATCCTAAAGTTTATATGAAGTTGAAATATAAATTATCGAGTTTAATGTTTTCTATACCAAAATATCTGGGAAATGATATTGATGTTTTTTTGCACCATTAATTGGTTATTTAAAAGTTCAATTGGAGTAAGGTATCCGAGTGTATGATTCTAATAAAATGGAAACTTTTCAACTACATGAACTGATTATAATAACTATAAATTTTTCCCATGAAATGAAAAATTTTATAGATATAGCGATAAGGGGCATAAGTCTTTTCCAATACGTGAGAACAGAATTTATATTATCAATTACAATATTGTAGAAAAATAGTATACATGGGTCATCAAAGGTTAATATATATGGAACACTCTTATCAAAGATTAAAAAAGTAATTCAATAGTTCATAGGAATTTGATATTTATCTAAAACCTTCTTCAACTAATCAATATTTTGAGAGGGTAAAAATCATTTATGTCAGATTCAGAAAGACAAAAAAATCGGTAATGATAAAATATTTGGATGAAATGATCAATGATATTTTAGTTTCCATATTATAAATATCATGAGATCAAACATAACATTTATTTCATGTATGTGGAGAATAATATATATGTAATGACTCATATTTTCTCTGGTTTTTTTTATAAATTAATTTGGAAAATTTTGAGATAAGGCATTGTGAGGACATGTGATTTTGATTCCTATGTGACCTGAATAGTTCATTGATTTTTTTTAGTTTTTAATAATGTTTTTTGGATGTTTTTTTAAACTAGAATAACACCTAAACGAGTTCCCAGATAAAAAATTCAGCGGAACCATTGCGTTCAAAACATAAACTTTACCATAGGTGGGGGAAACATCGACCGGCGCGAGTTGGTCGTGAATGTTAGTTTTTGGATGCAAACGTCATTAAAATATTTTGAAAAATATATTTTTATTCAACGAAACATAATTTTTCTTTTAATAGGGTCTTGTAAAGGAATTTAGGGTTTACCACAATTATGGAATTCCTCAGAGTTAAAGAGAATTACCACAAGAGAAAGCATTGGAAAACGATAGTGGGTCAACACAACCTTGGGTTCAACTAATCAGGGATTAATAAATGATGAAAACACGACATCAATATTCATCTACGGTCATTCTAACTCAAGGTAGTGTGTTCATTTTGATTTGATTTATCACCATTATTTATCCCTATGAATAATTTGAATAAATCGAAGAATGGATTGATTCAAGGGTCCTGTGTATTGTGGGTTGGTTTTATTCTTGTGGGATTTTTATTAGCAGATTTTATTTGATTGAATTTTGTTATGCTTCAGTGTTATTCATATGGAATGAATAGAGGCCAGAATAAATAAAAGGGAATTTTTCGTTCAAGGGGTTATTTCATGTTATTTTTCTCCCCCAATGTTCATCATTTTCTTAATGATTTTTATAAGATGATGATTTTAGCTCCTTCAATGCATTGCGCAACAACTGAGAGAAATGCTCTAACACGATAGTGATACCATGGAGGTGTGACGGTGAAAGTGTGGTTCAATTCGGCTGAGGTAGCGGCTTAGGGAGGTGCAATGCGGTGGCCCACAGTGGAACCCAGAGAAGCAGTTCTGGTCCGTCCAAACAATTCTCTGGTGGGGCGGCCGACAGCAATGGAAGGACATGGCCAAGTGGGGTAGATCTAGGTGGAGCGTGAGGGGGACGGTGGGCCGCTGGCGACGGAGGAGGAATGCGGTGCAGACAAGACTGCGTGTGTTCCCATGGTAGGAAAGTTGTCGCAAGCAGTGACCGGGGATACAGTGAAGGGGGCACATATTTGGTCGGGGGTCCGCATGGAGCCTACGACGGTGCATGACATGGTTGAGCCGGTAGATGAGGTGGTCGTCCGTGTTGAACACTATAGCTCTGTATTAACCAGGAGCACGCGGTTACGTCATCTGCATGCTGTAGATGGGGGTTATCCCACAAATTTTCACCATGATGGAGGAATCAGGATGATGCTCTAGTGTCCCAGAGGGCTTGGTCACGTGGGCTAGTAGGTCGGGCCAGTTTGGTTTGGGCCAATCCAGTTTAGTTCAGACTCAGACTAGACCTGAGTCAGAATTATTCACTAAAATGGTCACAACTTTCATACAAAAGGTCAATTTGATGAGCCGTCTACGGAATTTGGACCCTTGAAATGAGGCAGTCCTTTTAAGCTATCTAGGTGGGATTGTTATCTTGGCCTATTATAGTTGTATATTTTCCTTTTGTTCTTTCCTCAAGGGTTTAGTACAGTATTACATCCACATCACTGGATAGTAGTCCTCTTTAGAGGTCGAGTCTCATATAGAGTTATGGTATCCCTCCTTGGTACTAAAGTGATCCTCTATCACCCTTGATGGATTTTTTTGGGAATTTAAATGACTTATAATTACAAGGAATTAGTCATCCATCTAGTTGGCCATATCGATAGGGTTATTGGTATTCTCTGATAAGGATCCCCTATGTTTTTTGGATAATACATATTAGGTTTTTGGTATTCTTTGTGAAAGATACCCTCTCTATATATTATGATATTTGACCAGTTTAATTCTCTTTGGGTGAGGCCCAAATTATAGGGACCTCTTCACAATAGTATCTACCAATATCTTGGTGCGAGGAGTGAGTTATACTAGAATGAGCGCACCTCAAGCAGAATCTTGTGGAGGATATTGGTAGTGGAATACCATGTTACTTTTTGTATGGTTACGAGTATACCTGGATATTCTAGGTATATGTGTTAAAAACATATAGTTGTGTTGTAATGATTGTACTTTGGGTATTTTATTTATGGTGTACTTTGTGTGTTTCTTTTGGGGTGTACATTGTGTATTTATTTGTGGTATTCCTTTGTGGTTTCGGGGTGTCCTACAAAGTATTTTTTTACTCATCACAGCACGAGATTCGCCCACTCGTGTCATGTCTTGTGTAGACAATCTATGCTTTGAAGGAGTTATAGGTGCACTAGGACCATATGGTTATTAGAGATATCAGACCGATGAGGTGTTCTCATACAGCTTCAGACAGCTATCTCACTCATACCCTTTAGGAAGGATTTTCTATGGATGAGTTTCAAGAACATGTTCGTTCACTTTAAAAGACTCTTTATTTTTGTGGGATTCTATTATGGACCTGTTTACTTTCTTGTTTTCGGCTATCGTACTCTGTGGTTAGGATCTTAGTGCATGCATGCATTTTTTACTTGGTGTTTTTTACATTTTTGAATTTCAGGCATGGATAAGTGTGTGTGTGTGTGTGTGCGTACAGGTACATATGAAAATTCCTCTCATTTGTGGGTTATGCCTACTCAGTGCTAGCCTACATCCCATGCCCTATTGGAGGTTGGCTTAGGGTAGTCATGACATGGTCCCCTATGGGATGTTTTATAACAGAGTGGTATCAAATGGGGTTGTTTCTACATAAGGACCATGAGTCGGTGAGGTTGGATTAGGGAAATTGTGTTGATTTTTTAAAGTTAAACTCTTAGGCTAGGGAATCCATTGTTGGTGCAGTAGATAACGTATCCATACATCAGGACTCTGGGAACATACGTTTTAACTTTGTACATAAAACACTAATTGCAGGGGGGAACAATTGTATATGCATCATATATTATTTGGGTGACTTCTCATGTCCTTCTTAAGTTAGCTCACTAGGTGCACTCTATTAATCTTGGTACATCTTGTTTTATTTTAGGATGCCTCCACATAGATAGCCATGCAGGATTGCATTTCATGATCACGAGGATGATCCACCTAGTAAAGAGGTTTCAGTAAAGGGCCATGTAATGGAGATAGAACCTATGGGTGGTTTACCGACGATACCACCACCTGGCGAGCAACAGTTACTATATGCAATACCAGTTGATGAGGCATGCAGGATAAATGCATTGCATGAGTTGCAGATGTAGAGATCTATCATGTTTTTCAGTTACATGGACCCCCATGTAGTTTAGGATTTGATGGAGCCAATTACACGTGTCTTCCACCTTGTGAGGATTCTTTCTGGATAGATGGAATTTTTAGCCATGAGTCTTCTTCAGGGATCAGTTGGGAGATGGTGGAGCTAAGTGACCCAGAAACCTGATCAGGTGACTCTATTGTGGGAATACATTGAGCATATAATTATAGTGTAGTTCTTTCTATCTACAATGTGATCAGTGTGCATATAGAAGATCTTGAATCTATAGTTGGGCAGTCAGACTGTGGAAGATTAATCATCCAGGTTTACTGATCTTTCTCTCTAGTACATGGATATGGTGTGAAACCCATTCTTCAGTGATTGCCCCAAGATATCATATAATCCATGATATCCCTTATCATTCCTAAATATTTTGGGGTATTGGATTTATCCTTACTAGATGATAGATTTCTAGCGGAGTAGAGGCCAGTAGTGGGAGCTACCAGTAAGCACCCGGTGGCCGAGAATTCGATAGTAGGTAGTCAGTGGCAGTCGTAGGGACCCCAGAGTGTCATCCACTTTAGAAAACAACCCCAAGATACCGGGTCACTAGTTCAGGTCTCACAGGGTGGATCGATTCATCCTAGAGATAAACGGTGTTACACATGCTGTGGTTAGGGGCATCTTGCATGAGATTGCCTAACCCAACGTACAACTAATTAGGGGATGATCAAGGGACCACCAAGGCAGAGGAAAAGATAGGAGAAGGGTGGTCCGTAGGTTAGTGGACATGGTATAGGAGTAGGTTGGGCATTAGGAGGTGGATGTACGTTCTACCTATTACCGATGTCACCCACAGGTGGTCCACATCGGGCATAGGGAGCTTGTGGATAGGGATATGGTCAGCTTCAGGTGATGAAGGCTTGTGATCATGAGACTCCATG
This sequence comes from Viscum album, assembly GCA_963277665.1. NCBI lineage: Eukaryota > Viridiplantae > Streptophyta > Magnoliopsida > Santalales > Viscaceae > Viscum > Viscum album. The sequence goes on from OY728152.1 coordinate 1,272,437,723, forward strand.
GGTGATTATTGGTATAATATGTTTCTTTTCCATCCTATAATTAGTTTTTATAGACAGAGGTTCTATTCATTCCTTTCTTTCCAAGGACCATGTTTGGGGCTTAGAGATTCTGGTTGAACCGTTGACTTGACCCTTATACTTAGAGACTCCTACGGGAAGGGATTCAATGATCACATTCTTATGTTGATAGTGTGACCTTACACTTAGAGGGGATGGCTTTGGTTAGGACTTCTTTGTAGTGGTGTCGAGGCCTTATGACATCATTCTTGGTATGGACTGGTTATCCCCAGTTCATGCTCAAATTGATTATTTTACATATAGAGTCTGGTGTGTCTATGGTGCTAGGACCAGGTTTTCCTTTTTTGGCAAAAAGGAAATCCATGCAGTGCATTATGGACTTACTCATTGGATGGAGAATTCCATTACTCATCATTTGACTATCCTCACCCTCTGTGTGGTGGATTATAGGAATCCTTAGTTTCCTATGGTGGTGGTGGAGTTTGAGGACATCTTTCCTGAGGATGATACTAGGTTACCTCCCCACAGGGTGGCAAAATTCTGCATTGATCTCTACCCAAGTATGAAACTGATATCTAGACTTGTATATCAGATGGCTCTGGCATATCATTGTGAGTTGAGGGTGAAATTGGAAGACTTATAGTGGAATGGATTCGTGAGACCCAGTGTTTTAGCCTGGTTAGCCCTAGTTCTTTTTTCCTATAAGAAATATGGGAGTTTGAGGTTATTTGTGGGCTTACGTTTCCTTAAACAAGTGACCATGAATAAAAATATCCACTATTGAGGATTGATGACCTCTTAGATCATCTTAAAGGTGCATAGTGGTTCTTAAAGATAGACCTCAGATCAAGTTATCACCTTCTATGAGTATGGAATGAGGATATGCCCAAGACGACCTTCAGATATTGGTACGGACCCTATGAGTACATGGTGATGGGGTTTTTCTTGAATAACTCCCCATAAATGTTTATGGGACTCATTATTATGATTTTACACTCTTACTTAGATGGTTTCAAGGTGATTTTCATTGATGACATCCTAGTGTACTCGGAGTCTGAGGAGGTGCACGTGAGACACTTGAGGATGGCCTTGAACAAAATCTGAGAGAACCAACTTTAAGGGATGCTCTCAAAGTTTCATTTATGGATTTGGGAGGTCAATTTCCTAGGGAATATCATTTCAGAGGGTGGAGTCACAGGGTATTCAGTGAATTTTGTGGTGGTTCTTGCTTTCCAGCCACCCAATAATGTTATTGAGGTACAGAGTTTCCTGGGTTTGGATGGGTATCCATGGAGGTTTGTACCCAACATTTCCAGAGTAGTAGTAACCTTTATGGATTTTACATGGAAGGAGAAGCATTTCATGTTAACATAGAAGTTCAAACAGTGCTTTTAGGAGCTAAGGTAGAGGTTAATCAATGCTCCCATCTTGATATTACCATAGGAGGGAATCAGGTATGTAGTGTTCTATGATGCATCAAGAATCGGGCTTGGTTGTGTACTAATGTAGGGGTAAGTGATTATTGCATATGGTTCATTCTAGTTGGGATAGCATGAACAAAACAACACGTCCCATGACCTCGAGCTAGTGGTGGTAGTATTTGCATTAAATATACAGTGACACTACCTGATGGGTGAGTGGTTTATCATCTACTATGGCCATAAGAGTCTCAAGTATATATTATACAAGAAGGATCTAAACTTGAGATAGAGGTGATCACTAAAGTTTTTATAGGACTATGAATTTGAGATTGTCTATACTCCAGGGAAGGGGAATGAGGTGCAAGACGCTCTCACTTGGAGATCCAACTTACACTTGTTGAGCAAGGTGTTAGAGTTGTTATTCATGTTAAAAATAACCTTTGGGGATGGAGATGGATAAACATACCTCCAGTTTATGGTTCTCACCCCCCCCCCCCAACACACTCTTATAGTGAATCAGTGAAGTATAACTTAAGGATACCGATTGTGAGGCCTTACATGCTCAGATTCTCAAAGGGCGTTCACCTAATGGATATTTGAAAGGTGGGGAGCATGTTTTTCTTTTCAGAGGATGCATAGTTGTACCAGTGGGATTGTGGGAGGAGGACTTGAGAGAGTTAAATACATCCCCTTTGGTAGAACATCTGGGTGTGGAGATGATGTACCAAGAACTCTGACGTTAGTTCTAGTGGTCATAGATGAAGAAGGCAGTGGCAGTGTTCGTTTATAGATGCCTCAGTTGTCAACCAGTGAAGGCTAAGCACCAGGTTCTAGCGGGCTTGACCCAACCCCTTTAGGTTCCAAAGTGTAAGTGGGATGTGAAATAGATGGAATTCTTGATGGATTTACCATGCATGTCTAAGATACATGATGCTATCTGGGTGATCGTTGACCGAATCTCCAAGTCGGACTGCTTTCTACCCATCTAGGAGCAGGGTCAGTAGATATCTTTGGATGAATTTACATGAAGGAGATATTTCAACTCCCTAGAGTTCCATTAACAATAGTCTTAAACAATGATGATCATTTTACTTCCTGGTTGTGGAAGGAATTGCAGGAGGCATTTGGGAATCAGCTGCGCTTGAGCACATCTTTTCACCCACAGACGATCTTCCAAACTGAGTTGACCATTCAAGCTCTAGAGGAAATGATATGTGATTGTATTATATATTTTGTCCATAGTTGGGAGGATCACCAACCTTTTTTGGAATTTTCGTACAATGAAAGCTGCCACTCCACCATTGGCATGGAATCATTTGAGGCCTTTTACAAGCGACCATGTTGGTCACCACTTTACTGGACTGACCTTATAGAGCCAACACTCATGGGTCCAGAGTTGGTGTGGGCTACTACTGAGAAGATGCAGATCACCCAACAGAGGATGAGGGCTACACATATCCGGAGGAAGTCAAATGTTGATAAGAGATAGAGGCCTCTAGATATTGATGAAGGAGACCATGTAATCCTTCAGTTCTCACCCCAACATGGATTATAGAGATTTGGTCAGGGTTGTATGTTATCTACGAGGTACATAGACCCTTTTCTAATTCATCATAGAGTTGGAGAGGTGGGGTAATACCTAGATATAACCCTATAGTTGGAACCGGTACAATATTTCTACCACATGCTGCAGATGAGGAGGTACGTGCATGATCCCTCACACATCATCTATTGGGGAGAGCTTGACATTTTTTATGGTGTGTCTTTTGTGGAGTATCTGATGTAGAATAAGGATCGACAGAATAAGACCTTTTTTGGGTAGTATATTCTTCTAGATCAGGTTCAGAGGTTGCACAGGAATATCAAGGAGAGCACATGGGAGTAGGAGGATCGGATTTATGCTCAGTACCCTCATTTGTTTCTTTGGAACTTGATTTTGATTTCATTGATGTAAATCCCTAATGTGGGGAGAATGTAATGACTCTAATTTTTTATTGTTTAATTTTTATAAATTAATTGGGAAAATTCCATGACCAGGAGCTGAGATAGAATGTGATTCCAATTCCAGGTATGACCATGGAAGATGCTCATTTTTTAATAAAGCACCAAGGTTGTTTTTCTTTAAAACTGGAATAAATTCTAAATGGGTTCTCTTATCAGAAATTTTTGGGAACTGTGGTGTTCATAAAGAAAACTTTACCTTAGGTGGGTACTAACATAAATTGGTGTTTTTCAACCGTGAAAGTTATTTTTTGGATGTAAACATCATTAAAATATTTTTAATGAAATATTTTTATTCCACGCAGCAACGATTTTATTTTAATATGAACCTGGTAAGGAATTTTCAGTTTACTACAATCTTGGAATTCATCTGAGTTGGAGAGAATAACCTTTTGAGAAATCGTTATAAAATGAAGTTGTATTGACACAACCTCAGGTTCGATGGATTAAGGATCGATGAATGATGATTATGCGACATCACTCTTCATCAACGGTCATTCCAACTCGAGGTAGGGTGTGCATTTTTAATTGATTTTTCCCCATTTTTTATCCCTTTGACAAACGGATTGATTCCTGGGTCATGCGTATTGTGGGTTGGATTTATTCTTGTGGGATTATTTTTAGCGAGGTTGATTTGATTTAAGATTGTTATGCTTCATGATTATTCTTATGGAATGGACTGAGGCCAGAATGAACAAAAGGATGAGTTTTGTTCTTGGGGTTGTTTCAAGCTCTTTTTATCCCCCGATGTACTTCACGTTCTTTATGATTTTTATGAGAGGATGATTTTTTCACTTTTAATTCGTGGGGCAACAACCTGAGACCGAAGAAATGATGCTGCAATGATAGTGTGGAGGTGCGAAGGAGAAATCACAGTGAAATTCAACTGAGGTAGCGGCTTATGGAGGCATAAGGTGGCTGCTCACAGTGCATCTTGGAGTAGTGACTCTGGTCCATCTAGGAAGAACTCCGACGTGGCCATAGGTGGTGAAGGAAGGACATGACTTGGAATTGATGGTCTAGGAAATGTTTTAGGAGGATGGTGATCCAACAACGGGGCCGGTCTAGGTGGAGCGCGAGGCAAATGGTGTGCCACTGGTGGGGCGGCTTGAGGTGGAGGTGGAATGCAGTCTAGGATGGGCTGTGTGGGAGCCCACAACCAGACCGGTGTTATGGGTGGTGATCGAGAATGCGGTGAAAGGGGGCGCCATTGTGGCTGGGGTCCGTATAGATCCTATGGTAGTGTAGGCCACAGGGGAGCTGTCAGCTGCGGTGGCCATCTGCATTGACAAGGAGCACACAGCTGAGTTGGATGCGTGTGGAATATGGGGGTTGGCCCGAGCATGCGGGCGAGGTGAGACAACTTCCCCACTCCAAAGGCCCAATGGGATATGTCCAACAGTCTAGAATACTGTGGCCCAGTAGGTCAGGCTGGGATAGTTCGGTTTGTGCTGATCTAGTTTTGGTCAGACTCAGACTAGAACCAAGTCGAACTTTTTAACTAATATGGGCATAAATTTCCAATGAATGTTCATTTTTATGAGTCGTATGCGGCATTGGGACCCTTTTCACATGGCGATCCTTTTGAGATTTCTGGGTGGGATTTTTATATTAGAACAGTGTAGGTGTAGGGTTTCCCTTGGTTCCTTCCTATAGGGTTATCTATGGTATTATGTCCATATAACTGGATAGTATTCGCCATTAGAGGTTGGGCCCTAGATAGTGTTATGGTATTCTTCCTTGGGACTGGAGAGATCCTCTATCACCACTAATGTATTTCTGTGGGAATTGAAGTGACCTCTAAGAACTGGGTGTTAGTCCTCCATCTAGTGGTTCGTATCGATAGGGTTGTTGGTATTCTCTGAGAAAGATCCCCCCATGTTTTGGGCTAATACAGATTGGGTTGTTGATATTCTCTAGGAAAGATCCCCTTTCTATATATTATTATCACTGAATAGTTTATTTCTCTTTGTGAGGGGCCCAAATTAGTTATACATCTTCACTAGAGTATCTAATCATATCATGGCACAAGGAGTGAGTTCTCTTAGAACAAGTGTGCCTTGAGCAGAATCAAGTGGTAGAGATTGGTTGTGAATTACATATTTACTTTGTTAATGGTTACGAGTATACCTGGATATCCTTGGTATATTTGTTACAAACTTATACCTATGTAGAGCAGACTATACATTTTGAATTTCCTTTTTTGTGTACTTCTTGTATTTCCATTGTGGTTTACTTTGTGTATTTATTAGTGGTATCCCTTTGTGGTTTTGGGGTGTCATACAAAGTATTGTTTTACTCACCCCTTCACGAGATTTTCCATCATGTTTCAGGTCTTGTGAAGATGATTGATGCTCTAAAGGAGTTCTAGATAGAGCAGGACTAGGTGGGTAATAAAGAGATTAGATAGATGAGATGTGGTCTGATGTCTTCAAACAGCTGTCTCACACCTAACCATCAGAAAGGGTTTTCTACGGATGAGTTTCAGGAACATGTGATTCCAATTTTACTGAATCTTTCTTTTGGTGGGATTATATTTTTTCCCTATTTTCATTATAGTTTTTTACTATCATACTCTATGGTAGGGATCTTAGTGTATGAATGCATCGTTTACTTAGGGTTTTTTACATTTTAGCATTTTGGGTTTGGAGATGTGTGTATGTTCATGTACTTATCCCAATGCTTCCCATTTGTGGGATATTCCTACTCGATGCTAGTCGCCAACCACTGGTCTATCAGTGGAGGTCTTGGTGTAGTCATGGTATGGGTCCCTCTGGGATGGGTCATGCCAATATATGATAGTTTGACTAAAAAATTATTAGATATTAAAATAAAGACCAAGGATGGGTTGAATGTAAGAATGGATTTTCTATCAATGGTAACACATTTAGAATTATCTCTCACACCTAATAGAAGATGAGAATATATACCCTTTTATTTTTATACAATAACCATGAGGGATAATATTAGTTTTTTCAGTTCCTCAATGGTATCAAATTATTATAGGTTTATTATTAAAATGTATTAAATTTAATGTTGAAAAAATATTTAAAGTTAGTATGCATGAAATATCATAACTTTCAAGTCACTATGAAACAACTACAACTAGTTTCACACATGGAATACTAACCATCCATTTTAAAATAGCTATCACAAAGGTGTTTTATTTTTTCATTTCAATTTGTAACAAATTTACTAGTTTGAACTTATTGAATAATTTATATAATGATATATTTTTAATAATTTATCAACTGGAAATGTAATTTACTATATGTTTTTTTTAATATAATGGTGAGTTTAATGGTGCATTTGTTGAGAGAAATAAGTCTTTTTGAACCTATATATGTACATTAGATGTATCCCTTTGAAGGTTATATGAAGATATTTAAGGGATGTGTTAAGAATATATATTGACTAGAGGCTTCTATTTTTGAGAAGTTTATTTATAAATAGGTTGTAGAGTTTTGTAAAAACTACTTTTTCTATAGTATAGCATGTCATTTTACCTATATATCACCTTAAATAAGTCATTTTTGGGTGAAATGGGATTTTGGATTAAAATTCAAATCATTTATAGGTGAAAAAAATATTAGGCACATTTACACTTCTTGAATAACATATATAATGGTCATCCATATATAGAATTGTATATTCTTGTGTTGAAAAATATTTATACAAAGAATAATTATATTTCTGTATTAAATGGGCATAAAATATTTTTTGACATGGTTTAAAGAGACCACTCAAGCTAGATTGAATTCTTCTAAAACATTTAGTTGTTTAGCTGGAACCCCCTTGTTTAAATTTGTTAACATGGTATGGGTATGAAATTAATTGATATATATTTTATACCAAAGACCATGACAATACAATTGATGATTAAAATAGTAGTGTATTGGTTCTCATATAATCAATTCATTTTTTAATTTCCAAAATAGAAAAACCCAATATCTTTATCTACTGAAAATTCATTAGTAAGTGAAGGAATATATGAGATTGATTACATTAAATTTTGAGTCCCAATGTTTAACTACAAATGATTTTTCAATAAAAATAGTGTTAGAATTGATGAATTTAGCATGAAACAAGTTAATATGAATAGATTATAATATAGTGGTAATCCTTTTATCATGGATACACATGAAAAAAATTCAATATTCTTGATCCATAAAAATTAATGTGGTATGCCATTTTAAATAGAGAAAATAGTATTCTGATGATGAAAACATGATGATGATGTTGCTTTATGTGATATCCCTACTTTAATTAAATGATTATCAGATAATACTAATGACCATGTTATAAACATGATTTTTCGATATCAAACAATAATGATCAAGTAATATGTGAAATGAATCCATTAATACTTTTATAATATTATAAGTAACGTATATTTATTTATTATTTAAAACTTAAATTTCATTAAATTTTAGATATATTAGTTTTACTTTTTTAATTAAAAGAAGTATTTTAAAAAATATGATAACTTTTTTTTTAATTATGGTGGAATCATTTTTCAATTATTTTACATTATATGTAACTATTGAATGTGCATAAAGTTTTACTAAAGATATATTTTCTTTTGTCTGTATCATTTTATATTCCATAATTATTTTCAGAATTTTTTAAAAAATTTAACTACTAATAAATACAATAAATAATATTTTTAGTATTCTATTTCACATTTTTGTAAACTACTCCAAAAAATATGATAAAGAGTGTTTTATATTGTTACAATTTTTATGAAAAAAATATATTTGTTATAATATTTTACTTAAATGGTTCTTTTTTTTAATTTCATCTCCCTTTAATTATTTAATCATTTTAGTTAACTACCTTAGAAAAAAAGGAACAAAATTTTGTTCAGTTTAGTTTATTTTTTGATGGATTATTTTCCATTTTTTATTTAATTTTATATGTATCAAGTGGTTTTTTATAATGTGTAAAAAATTCTTAGTTTTATTTTAAGGATAATTCCATATCAAATGGTTGAGTCACCTTGATATTTTAGGGAGGATCGTACACATACTTCTGTTGAGGGTCCTCCATATCCTTCTGCATGTGATACTTCTACATCCACTAGGTAAGATAAGGATTCTAGGGTTGGTAAATGTGTTAGCACAAATTTATGAAAATTATTAGTTTCTCATAGCTAGTAGCAATAGATTTATATTAATTATGATGATAATGATAAACCTAGGAGTACAAAATCGAAAAAATAATTATTTTATTATAATGAATTATAAAATGAAAGTTATCATTTTTATTTGGGATTAGAAAAGTGTCAAAAAAAAGTATCTAAGTTATGGGACACAATTTTGGAAATCTCATTTATATTTATTTTACTTATAAAGTAAGGTTTTTACTAATATATGTTTTTTTATTTATATCGGATGACATGTGGTAAGAATAATAGTTGATAAGTCACGAATAAATGTTTATCTATGGCTATTAGGAGATGGATTGATTTTAAATCAACCTTCACATCAAATTTACTTTTTTGGGAAAGATAAAATTAAAAACCATATTATATATATATATATTATTTTCTGTATGAAGATACATGGAGTGGTTTGTTGAATTTAAATGAAAAGAATAATTTTTTTAAGTGGAATGTTATCTTTTATATGTTTTTTATATAATAACAATCGTATTAATGATTTTTTATCCTTAATTTCTAGAAACTGAGGATATCTCCTTAATAATCAAATCAAAAAATGTATATGCTCATACATTATCTCATGTAGGGTATACATAATTTTCATAAAAAATGATGGCATATAAATTTAATAAAATTATATTTGGGACTTTTAGTTCAACTAAGGTTGACTCTATTCCCCCCTGGTGGACATGAAAAATAGAAGAGCACTCGAATGAGAAAACATGGAATATATATTCTAGAAGATTGGAGGATTGTAGATGAGACGATTTTAATTGTTTATGTAAGTTATTTATGTTATTTAAGTTATTTAAACTCCTTATATATAGTAATTCACTAATAAATTTTCAAATATTATATACCATAATCCCTTTAGGATCATATCACATAGGGTACCTTCATGCCTAATGGTGGGAAGGATATTTTAACTATTTCATTGGTAAAATAAAAAAAATCAAGTTCTATATGAGGATATGAGGTCTGTGTATTGGTCAAAGAAGTACTTGGTCATTCTAGAGATTCTTCAAAGGTGGGTGGATTTAAATGAAAAATAAAACCATTATAAGATACAATTCTGGAGATAGGTTAGATAATGGAGGACAAGATAAGAGGTTTGGTATACTCAATGTTTATTAATATAAAAATACAGTTCTAGGATACATATATCACTTCCCCACCTTTGGCCGCGTGTCCCACTCCTCCATATCAACCTGAATGTAAAAATCTTACACCTAATCCTCTATATAATCACAATTATTATGATTTATAGGATGAGGATTCCAAACATCATTTTGTTTCATATGGGATTATATACTATATTGGTGAAACCATTGATCATCAACAGATAGATATGGATTATTTTAGGGTCACAATGTAGGATATTGTAGTTATATCATAAAGTGTGCCATTTTCTATAGATGATATAACTATTGTTAAACAATGTATTTTTCATTTTTTAGTTTTTCCATTAAGACTTTTACAAGAAATTTCCACTAAGGTATGTATAAATTATATAATTTTTTTATATTGGTGTCAAATTTTTTTTACATTTTAATATTTATATATTTAACTATATTTTTTGTTGGAATAATTTAAAGTAAAATACATTTCTTTTAGAGTAAAAAAATTATAGAACATTAATTCTTCAGAAATTAATTCTTATAGAAGTCATAAATTATCAACATTTTCATCTTTTTTGGGGAATTTATGGGATTCCAATGGATGCAAAAAAACGTTCAAGAAAAACTATAATAATTTTAAAGATAGATATAAAGGATGAAATGAAAAAACCTTTTTTAGTTGAAATTACCTTTTGAATGAATAAATTCATTATTATGTAACGTAGTTATAGAAAAAATATGCATTGTATTAATTATTTTGGACCCATATAAAATATTTTTTTAGACTTAAAAGATAATTAAGCATCATAACTGTTGATAATATATTAATTCTACAGTGACCATTAATATTAGTATCAAATAAGGATTTTAAAAATATCTAATAATTATAGAATTAATTTCATGGACTTCAACCTCCAAAGGTACCCCTCCAAGGATAAAGATGAAGAAGGGAGATAATGACCCTTGAGTCTGGCCTCCATTAGGCCCCTGGTTGGACACAAAAACTAAGGGTATAAAAAGATCACATATAGAAGGAATATCCCCATATAATAATAAAAGATTAATAGATATGACAAAAATACTAGGAAACTCTATAATGAATGTAAAATTAAACCCAAAACCATCCCACAAAGTATAAAAAATGTTAAAAATAAAAATTAAATTATCCATGTAAATAAAAAAAGATATTTTTATAGAAGAAAATCGATAAAATCTCTATATCCCAAGATATAAATGTTCATCTTGATCCCTACAATCCTCCTGGAAAACTAGTAATTTTTATATATACATAGGGTGAGAATAACATGTATACTTTGTTTGGTCAAACCCAATGTCTCAGGTGAACATGTAAAAAGGGCATAATAATGTTCCTATAAACAAAAAGTATAACCAACATGCACCTAAATAGGTCAAAAAACCAATACTAGCCTTACTATGGCATGATCCAAAAATAATGCATCCAATATAGTAAGATAGTATTAAAATAATAAAAATACTAGGTTCCCCATAACACCTTCACCACTAATTTTTTTCTCTCTTACCCCAATTTTTAACATACTTTTCTCACATACCTTACATACATATCACATCACAAATCCAGTCTTCTTTGATGTGTGTCAGGATGCATCCCTACCCCAACCACCCTCAAAGGGTCTAGCATCTAGTGCTAGAATCAATCATCATCACATCTCTTCTTAACCACATCACAAAACCAACACATTATTGTATCAATAACGTGATGGAGAAAATTATTATTCCCTCCTCCTACAAAACATGGCCCTCAATACATATCAAATCCTCAGCACCAATGGGTAATATCCAACAATAACTTGTATCATCACTATTTAATCTCCAAAACTGACATGTATCATCACTACTACTAAAAGAAAATTTGTGAAGAGTGGTTAGCCATCCATTCATATCACAAGTAACTAGGATGTTGGTAAAAACTCGTAAAGCCCAATAAAAATTGTGAATTGGTAAGATTATCCAAATAAAATGGGGTGATTATAAAAATAACATAAAATAATGTATAGACATATAACACACAATAACCAACCTATTAGTTCAAAACAGTTATAGTAGAGTACACTAGATCACTGCCATAACACCATACAATATCCATCATTCCCGCAACCATCACTGAATGCATCACACCACAAAACTATCACACATAGCCACATATTCCCACTTTCAATTTTAGGTTCCACGAATGTAAATATTTAATAAGATTCTAATAAACCTCATTTACAAATCCATTTCATTCACATTTGAACAACCTTTTTTATCATTCACTTCATTGAATCCAATTACCCCATATCAATTCCAATACATTCTTATTCATTTAAAAACTCATATAATTTCATTTTCAGTATTATAATGTATTCTTTATATTATTACAAAACTAATACAACAACACCATATAATAGATCTTTCATAACAACTTAACAATTTACACAATGCCGCATCATCCAAAATAACTCATTGCGATAACCACCCCTCTCAACCACCGCATATCACAACCACATCACAACACAACAACTACACATCAGTTCCATCACACAACCTCGCACATCATATCCCATTCCAACTAACCCTTATATCACTTCCTTAAAAAAATTACAACCAATACAGTCACCACCATTACCACACAACTATCCTTATCACAAAAGGAAGCAAAAAAATCCCAACCACACATAGCATCACCTTCAAAATTTGATAATATAGGTTCAAGGGATTATATTACATTACATCGTTATTTATCATGGGTATTATCAAAAAAATTCTATATTTACATGGGAATCCAATCCATTAGTTATGTAAAAAATTTTATCATTTTATTAAGGGAGTTTTCAAATAATTAACATGAGAAAGGTCTCACATAAATATCAAATATAGTGCAATAAATGCTCAAAACAGTCATAATTTTCAGTAATGGAAATGATGATGCATAATCTCTCAATTAATTTCATCGAATTAGTAAAACATGTGATTTATCCCCCTTCTAATCAGTTTCAAACTAACCAACATTATTACCTTTATTAATCCAATCCATATTCTTCACTAAATGGATTGAAAAAGTATTTAATCCTCACACATGTACATTAATAAGCAGATAACAGGTATCCATAACCTCAAATTATCTTTACGATTAACTACACACAATAAGGTGAAATAGAAAAAACATAAAAACCACAAACTTGCTTGGAAACCTTAGTTAAAACTAAACCTCACCAAGGTATCATTTAAATTTAACCCCAAACTCACCCCAAATAAAACATCATCACTATTTCAAATCCCCAAATATGAATGAAACGAAAATAATGGGATAGATATAAGAAGACCCCTCATATTTCCAATGATCAACCTCCAGATTCCAAGGTTAAAAGTAGGATTAAAAGGGTTATAATATTTCCCATAATATTTATCTAAAAACATGTTGAATAAGATAGGAATGGGGTAAAACTGATGGCTCTCATAATTTATAATCAAAATGAACCTCAACTCATTCACAACATGAATCTAAGATTCATGTCCTGTGTTTCATGAGGACCTCTAATTGAAACCATGAAATAGATTTAATCTTTGAATCTCTCAAATTCTAAACTAATAAACATACACTAATTTACATGGAAACTCAATATGGAATTAATTCACAGATTCAAAAATATCCTTTTATGTTGGGAGTTCATTAAGCTCAAAAATATCGCCTGAAAATCAAGTCGTGAATCCCCAACCTCCTATCCATGAATAAACCTCCCTAAATGTAAATATATTAACAATTTTAACTACATGATACACTATAATTATAGCCCAAAATTCTATATGAACCTCCAAAATCCTCATTCGAAGATGTCTAACACAAAAACCAACAATGTAATTGTCCAAGAAGGCACAAGCTGTTAAATTTGATACCTCTCAAAAAATTCTCATCCTTGAGAATCAAGCTTGGGTCAAAAAATAAAGGGGGGATCTAAATAAACACCTTATGAGATATATCTTTGGGATCTAATTACAATCCAAACACCACCACCATCCAAACACATTGAAGAAAGAAAAAATGTTTACAAAACACCGTATAAAACCCCATCACCATCTCAATATTGGTAAAACACCACATTATCTCATGCCATCCAAAAGCCACCTATCTTACACATAACCATCCACATTGAAATCTAAATATCTACACATACCGAACCAAAAACATCCTTAAACGTTACACAACACTTCCCTGAGCACATAAATTAAAGAAAAATTCCCACCGTATCAAGATATTTTCTACTTTGGGAAGAACTAACTCACCCATAGTGTTTTAAAACGTGTTATTGATATAAAATTTATTTTTAGGAATGGGTTATCCCATTTTCATATACTTGAGTCCATAAACCACATCATTGGTAGTGTAAAACAAACATCTGGTAAGTTAAAAACGTTCAAACATCACAACATCAATGTAAAATAGAGTAATGAAAAACTAAAAACAACTCCTTGGACTAGCCATGCATCAGTGTATCTCACTCCCAAGTACTCTTCTATGGACCATGATTCTCCCATATCACATGAACCATGGAGATGGTTCATCCAAATTGCACATTATCTCAATGATAATGGAACTATATTGGTCACTACAAGAATATTATTTCATCCTCAATTTCTAACTCTCCCTAGTAAATTATTTAAGAGTCATCATGAAGACACTAGTGAAGCTAGTACATGTGGAAGATTTTGCAAATCATATCAAGCCACCGTGTTAGTGTCAACGGATATTCCACTACAACAACATGCCCCAGAACCATAGATGAACCAAAAACCTAGTGATAATATTTACTCCCACTATTATATATCTAATTCACCGACAATGGGAAACTGTAAATAACATGTTGTTACCAAAATCAAAATCCAGGGGCCTCTACTTATGATCCACATAGGATTTATGATGAACCAGTGCAACCATCATCTGCTCTCAGAACAAATAGTTCTTCTCAGTCGTTCTCTATACCACATATGGACCAAGAACCATTGACTCCCCAACCTCCATCTAGTACAATATAGAACAACATGGACACCAATAAACTAGATCATATGAAGACATGTTAAAGGATGAGTGATAGTAATGTTTATAAAAAAAATTTAACTAGAGGATAATTCATTATCCACAATCTACTAGTGCCTAATATGAAATCTCGAAATATATCCTCTAGGGTAGGGATGGTTTTCTCCATTATCCAATCTGTCTAAGGGTGGAAAGTAGTGTTAAGGTGGGATTGGGAGACAAATTAATGCTATAATCCACTCCAGGCACATGAGGTTAAACAAGGATCCAGATCACATAATACGGTTCTTGTACCCTGTGCATCCTAACCACATAATCCATAAACCAATGTGCTATGATATCCATGGTACATAATTAAAATATCTCATGAAAATGACATAGATTCATCAATCATACCATTATCACCCAAATTTTATTACATCCTCCCTAATCTTAGGGTAACCCAGTTGAATATACATCAATATTATCTCCAATTTTTAGTAAATAACATCCTTGTCTGAAATAATACTATAGGAAAATAGTGTTCTACTTTCAAATACTGAAAAACTTGACAACTCACCACAAACCCTTCCACCCACCATTTCATCCCCAACCACCAAAATTTCTTTCCACAAACAATGATACATCTTGTTCATTCTTGTATATACTGCAAGAGATTATTTTTTAAACTCATAGAGAACTCCCTATCACATATTTAATGGAAGAAAAATCCTCCCATAGAACAACATCGGGTCCTAAACATCCTCTATCCATTCCTATAGGGCGTCACAACATTCTATACGATTGGGCATCACCTATGCCCATATGTCTCCCCACTGAGATCTTCCACATACTATATTAATGAAAAATCCATAGTCATATGATAAATAAATACTTATCCACTACTTCCCCATGTCAAGATACATCACTGAAAGATCCCCCATCCATTTCCAAATGTCTAGAGACTCATAAACCCCATCTCCACTGGAATTCCAACTCAACGAACCATCAAAAACATTAAAACTTATTGGGGTGTAATATATTTAAATATCAAAATCTTAGAGAAATGGTATCCACCTTCCCTATAATAGATTCAAATCCCTATAAGAGAATACATATCTTAGGATTTTTTATATGTGAAATCACAAAACATACACGATGAGGTAATAATGATACAGATTCAACCTAAAAACAACTAATAACAAATTGAAATCATGGGTTTCATAGTTATTTTTTTGGGTGAGTAACTTCTTATACCCATAAGAGATAACCTCCATTTTATTAGACAATACATTCCCCAAACCTAGGTAGTACATTTCAAAAAAAATCACTCAAAAAACACACCCTCTTCTGGAAAACATATCTTGGGGAACTGATCAATATCTCTTTCATGTAATAATAAACTACAAGTAACTGATCATTACACATGAATTCCTAGTAAGTAATAGTGAAATATAACAATGGGGATGAAAATTGAAGGAAATTAGACGCAAAAATCCAATATTATTCTACAAGACTAAGGAAACTGCTAAAATTTAAAATGTTCATTGATGATTACCAAGAAAAGACTACCATGATAATTGATGGTTATTTGAAACCAAATAGAGATAAAAAATATATTCACATAAATAAACCTATCACATATAGAACTTACACTTAGACAAATTTCCATAGATCTGGTGGTGTTGAAGGACCTACAAGACATATATGAGATGATCGATATGCTCCTCCTCTAATATCGAGTACATTAAGATTTTTTCAATGGAAATGATGATAAATTAGACTATAAGATCTTGAATTATAGAGTTAAATTTCTCCATAGACACATTTGGTAAGTTCTAGAAATTGAATTTCATGGCCAAAGTCTCTAACTTCCCAAATCTGCACTTAAATGTAGTCTTCAAAATATCTGAATTTTTACAGTAATATGGTGATATCCAGAACAAAAACCAGTCTTCAAAAACCAAATGAGACCCTTTATATGGTTAAAGAGGTCATTGATCGTGGTAAGAGGGTAAAATTTCTTGAACAACACCTAATTAAACCTTCATTGGTCCACAAACAACCTCTATCTACCATCTAGCTTCATAGAGAACAACACTGGATCACCCTAAGGAGACACACTAGGTATGATGAATCCCTTCTGAAATAGATCATAAACCATTATCCTTAAATCATGTAAATCCTTAGGAACCATTGGGATAAGGATCCATCAAAATGAGAGACTCAGTTATTGTAAACTCTATCCCAAACTTGATTCCATGTTGAGGGGGTAGTTTCAAAACCTCATTTGGGAAAATATTCTACAACTCTTGCATAAGCATAAAAACACCCTGTGATTTATCTTTTAATGAAATCTCCAACAACTGAGTAAAAAGATTTTCCACATTAATGTCATCCATATGATAACATTTCTCACCAATATTTCCACTCACTACCCTTCCACATCAAAAAAAAGAAAACTCTACTATGGAAGAATTTGATGGATGAATGCATGGAATATAGAAAATCCATACCAAGGATAACATCGTATGAATTTATTTGAAGTAATAAGAAATATCCCACCAATGCGGTATTCCCAATCTCTTGTCCACATCCCATGAATACAAAAAAACAAAGCATTTTGACCTCTAACAGGCGTAGATAACAATATGGGCATGGGAAGTATTTCAATATCAAGTACCAATGTTTGAACCAAAGTAGGATAAAAAAAAGGAGTGTGATTCTCCTAAATCAAACAAATAACAAACAAGGGAACATGATAAACTAATTGCACCTTAGACAGCCTATGTCCCTACTAGTGAAGTGGCCTCTTTCACATGAATCTGACCATTCCCATATCATTTTACTCTATAATGTTGGCCTCCATGACTATATTGAATCCTATTTCCATAGGGATGGAATCCATTATGAGTTTTCACACTTCCAACACAATCAACCTTCGGCTATAGAAAATGAGTTATCATTTACCTAATACTATAACATCCTTGGGGGAAACTGCTGCTAATATAAAAAAGGGGCAAAACCTCCCATCTAAAATCATCCTTCTTAAGTGGTAAAGAACCAATCCTAGTAGTGCCCATGTCCCTCATAGAAACATCATAATAACAAAAAACCCTTGGAAGGGTCTTCAAATCTACATCCCCTGAAAGGATGAGAAGGGGTTTTTCAGGCCAGTTTCCCCTAGTTGAACCCCCAACTACCTAAATGTATGAAACCATCTTCTTAAAGATCTGCACCTAGAGATTCCTTATTGGCTACTCTCTAAATGCTCACCTCCTAGAGAAATCATCCACTAGATAACATTCACCCGCTTCTACACCAAAAGTTGTGTAGAAAGTGTAAATGTAGTGACCACATACCAGATCATTGGGTGTATTACCTCTTCAAGACATAGTAAACTATACTCGTTATCTATAAATACATTAAGGGAAAAGTGTATGATGTCCTTGAAACTATTCTCTAGATCCCACCAAAATAAACTCCCATATTTAAGGGATATAAACTCATACCTCTTTAACAACTTCATCATCACCGATAAGAATTCCAAGATGAACTCATTTTGAAGTTATGGACACAACACACCTTCCACCTTTCATTCACTAAAATACAACATCCACTACTATCACACAGTTACTCAAATATAACTGACCACCAATGGTACCCAAATTTTAGCCTGATCTCAAATAAAAAATAAGGTGATCTCATGATCCTCCAACAAATGCACTATCTTCAAATTAGAGATGCTCTCTCATACTTCTTCATGCTCTACCACTTAAAGGCACCCAAATCACTCTGAAACTCTTTATTATCCTTTTTCAATTTGATCCTCTAATTATCTTCCATTTTACCTTGTTGAACCACTACTTCCTAAGCTATTCATGGATGATGACCAAGAGACTTTCTTGAAAAACAAGTAGATATACTACGCTTGGTAACAAGTAATTTTATAAAATTTTATTTCAATAATTCATTTTATTGTCCTAAAATCACCCAATTCATAATTTAATATAGTAAATCATGATTCATTTACCTCTCCTAGAAGTTTACCCGATAGAAATCTCCACCTAACTTAGTCATTCAATAATCTTAGATTCTTGGAATCAGGTTATAGGAGGTCCTAAAATCCCATGTCTTATTTGATCCTTGAATTCCAAAAGGATAAAAAAACATCTAATATGGGGATTGAATCAGTTGTTCACATTTTATGAGTTTTAATAATTTTAGAAACAAAACCCCCATAAACGGTAAAAATTAATTTCTTTATCATATTTCAGTACAAACTCATGCATGAAAAAGTATGAAAGAAAGTAAATTACGCAATATTTACAATTCTTGGCTCAGTGTGAGAACCAATATTCTTTCCATAGCCACTCCAATGGGTCAATGGAAAGTCACTATTAAGAAGAAGTGAATACAACATGTTACAACTCCTATTATACTCCTTCAATCTCTTTATAGGAATGATTATATTTAATCCCATCAGTTTACAACATTTCTTTCAAAAAAATTAATCCAAAAAAAGAGTAAAGATTTTGTTAAAACTAATCTGCAAATGATCATAGGTCTAATGACCTTAAGTTTGTTGGCCTTTAGTCCAATGAACCTAGTCTGATTGTGTCCTTACAATCAACTCAATACGTTCTTCCCTTTCTCAATCTTTACTTCTCAAAATATTCTCAAAAACTCAGTTTTATCTTCTTCAATCTGATTGACTCAATACTATCTTCTCAATATGATGTTTCTTAGTCCGACTAACAAAATAATAGATTTTCGATATTCTAATGAGATTTATATCTTTATGGAAGTCTTTCTAAAATTCCTCAGTGCTCTTCCTTTTCCAATATCATGAAAAAACTGAAAATTTGAAATCAAGTGCGATTTAATTTATGGGAGAATTAGAAAATAAAAATAAAAATAACTAAAAAACTATTCCAACTTTCCCAAATTTCAGAACTATAAGAAACACTCACATTAAAACATCAATACTGACCCCTTCAAACCTTATTAGTATTTCTCTAAAATTAGTATTCCCAAACATAATAACTTTTCTTCAATATGATTACCCTGCTGATATTTAGTTCAATTTCCTTTATCAACATCAATATGATTATCTTTCTCAACTTCAACATGATTATCTTGCTCATATTCAGTCATATTTTCTAGCTTATCTTTAGTCTGATTATCTTTCTCAGCTTTAGTCTAATTATCTTGCTCAATTTCAGTATGATTATCATGATCCGCTTCAATCTAAGTATCTTGCTTAGCTTCAATCTGATTATCTTTCTCAACTTCAGTATGATTATCTTTCTCATCTTTAGTGGGATTACCTTTCTCAGCTTCATTTTTATTATCTTTTCTCATAAGAGTCATTTCGATGGAATCCTCACAATGATGGAATTCTCATTACAATGAAAATTGTACTCTTTAACTTTGAAATGATTCAATCCCCATCACTTATAACTCGTTTATACTTCTTAAAACTTATGTGTACGGTACTTTTAGAACCTATGAAAACTTTATCTTGATCTCTGAAATAAATAAAATCACTACAGTTCAACCTTTTCTTCAAAATCTTTTATCATGAGAATTTTTTTGGATTTATGATAACTCCATGACCAACAATGAATCTTCTAACTTGGGATATAATGTATGAAAAATTTCTAAATCCTGACTTCACTATCTTCTTCCAAAACTCTTCAGCAACATTACAAATACTTCACCCAACAACTTCTAACTTTAAATCTCTACTCATTATGATATAACTTATTCATCATCTAATTACAATATGACATTATTCATCTTCTCATTATAACATGAATTTATTCCTCTAGTCATTACGATATATCTTCTTCATCAAAGTTATTCTAATTTACATTTATCCTTATAGTTAGTCTAGTATTCCTTCTTAAAATAAATCCAATCATCCTTCTTAGAGTCAGTCTGATCCTCCTTCTCAAAGTTGGTCGGATTGAAATTCATTATGATATAAAGTATTCAACGGTGAATCCACTTAGAAAGTTTCCCTTATTTTTCTAAAACATTATTTTACAAAATATTAGTTATCAAAAAATAAAAAAAACATTATTAAGAAAAAACATTAGAAAGGTTCTTCAATATCAACTTCTTTATTTGTTGGTAACACTCATTAAAAACATTTTCAACTATTATTAGTTTTTAATAACTCAACTTTTGACTTTTTACCCAAACACAGCCTTTATCAAAAGATAGTGTCCTCAAACCACACTACTGAATAATGTATTTTTTTTAAAGAATTTCATCCCTTGGTGACAAGAAAATTTTACATCCATGTTAAGATAAACTCCCCCTCGCTTTTATATTTTCCACTCTCTTTTCATTTTATCTCCCTTTTCTTTTTATCTCCCCCATTTATGAAAAACACGGCTTCATATTCACAATATATTTATAATTAAATACTTCTTACAAATTAAAAAAGTTTTTACTTTGTCTCTCCCTTTTTCAACATAATCCAATGAACATTGGGGGACCATCCTTATGATATTTAAGAAGTCATTGAATGATGTTGAACATGATTTTCCATCATCAACTCAACAAACCATTATTTTTGAATTTCCATCATGATGATATTAGCACTTTGATAATTTGTTGAGATATATTCCAAAAAAACATCTCTAGCAGCAACTTTTTCTTATATAAATTGAAAATTTATATTAATTTGTTTTAATCTTGAATGTTGTATGGGATTTCTAGAAAGATCAATTGCACCCTGATTATCACAAAAGTTCTTCAATGGTTTAGAAACCTTTAATTTAAAATATTCCAACTAAACATTCATCCACAAATTCTGAGTATAATCCTGAGTAGTTACAACATATTCTAATCCTATTATTCTTAAAGTTACTGAAAATTATTTCTTAATATGCCAACTTACACAACATTCACCCAAGAAAATTGTTCCTTCAGAGGTTGATTTTCTATCAGTACAATATCCAGTACAATAAGAATCAGTATAACCTTGAAACATTATCTCAAAATTTCTTTTCTATAAAAATACATGTGAAGTTATTTATTTTAAATATCTCATAATTATATTTTTTTTAATATATGTGATTATTTAACATTACTTTGATACCTGTCACACAAATTCATTGAAAATATAATAGCAGGACTTGAGTATGTAAGGTAAACTATAAGTTTTATCACCTTCTAAAAGTATTTTTGATTCACACTTTTTTATGGACTCATCTTTACTCACCTTTGTGATCATAGATATTGGAGTTGAAACTTATTTGGATTGTACTATAACAAATATCTTTAGAAATTCTATGGAATACACTTCTTGAGATAAGAAATTTTATTTTTTGGAAATTGTAATCCAAGGAAGAATTTTAATTCACCCAACATTGAAATTTCAAAATTCTTCTTCATTTCCTTATCAAAATCATTAAAAACATTTCTTCCTCCCTATCGAAAATTATATCATCCACATAAACAATTCCAATTAGTATTATAAAGTAAGAATATTACACATATAAGTTTCCATCAACTTTTTCTTTAAAAAATTCAAAATTCTCAAACATCTATCATGTTTGGAATATCAAGAATATGTGGCTTATTTCAACCCATAAAATGATTTCTTCAATCCATAATCTTTTTTTCATCATTATCAAGTTGAAAAGCACAAGGTATATCAATGTAAAATTCTTCTTCAATCCCACTATTTAATAAATATGACTTTATATCCATCTCATAAATTTTCTAATTTTAATGTGCATCCACTAATAGAAACATTATTTTAGTTTCTAATCTTGAAATTGAGGAAAGCATTTCTTCCAAATCCACACCTTCCACCTATGCATATCCTTTACAAAAAAATTCTTTCTTTCAATCCTGAAAAATATCTATGCTCATTAAAATTGTATCTCTAACCCCACTTTATTTTGATAAAAAAATTATTTTTTGAATATGGAAAAAGTTCCCATGTTTCATTTTAATGAATATGATCAAACCCTTTATTCATAAAATCCACCCATTATTTGTGATTAATAGATTCCAAAATTGATTTTGGTTTAAATTTTCAGATAAGAGAAGTTTGAATTCATAATATCGACTATCTTCTAGTCTAAACTAGAGCCTTCTAATTTATAATAATTTTTTTAGACTCAAAATGTTTTTGAATGGTAAGAAATTTCATAGTTTATTTTCCAACAAAACGTTCCTCATCACACGATTCTCCTTAATCTTGGTAGGGATATTTTGACTCACTATCATTGAAAATATCTAGTTTATTCTCCTCATAATTCTCAATAAATTTTGTTAAGGAATTATGATTTTTAGTCAATTTCACATCATATGAGTCTACTAACCATTGTAATTGTCTGATTTAGAATTTCTAACTTCTTCTATTATGTAAATAACCCAAAAACGTTCCTTCATAGACATTATCATCAAACTTTCCCAGATTCGTATTTTTTATTTTATGCATTCATCAACTTCTAGAAACATTTAAGTACTTCAATGATGTTTTTTGTTATACATAATTTCATAAGAAGTAATGTAGGTTTTTGGTCTCAACAAACATCTATTATGAACATGTACAACAGTACTAATTTCTTCTCTCTAGCATAACTTATAAAGTTTATAATCTACTAACATAATTATTCTCATTTCCATCAAACTTATATTATTTATCTCTACTACTCCATTCTATTGTGGAGTGTAGGGAGAACTATACTGATCTTTGATACCATGAATTATGAGATAAGTTTCAAAATAATTTCTTGTGAATTTGGTACCATTATTTATTATCAACATCATTATATAATCCCCCATTTCATTCTCAACTTCATTTAGAAAAGCCTGAATATTTACACAGCCTCTAATGTGTCTTTCATAAACACAATGTTGGTAATATTATTAAAATCATAAATTTAATCGATAAAGTATAAATATTTTTTATTGATTGATGGATCATCGACCCACATAAATTGTAATGAATATGTTCAATATGTCTTATATATTGAATCACAAATCTCTTATGACTTTTTTTAGTCATATTCCCTTTATGAAAAGTAATAAAAATTTATTCATCTCTCCTTTTAAATTATAGAAAATAATGGGAATTAATAAATTTATATATATTCTTCATGTTTTCTTCCCAATGTGTCCAAGTCTCTCATTCCACAACTTATTATCATCTTTAGCACATAGATATCATCTGTTGTTAAGTTATCCAATCTGAAGGATATTCTCACTAGTTCTTTCTCATTTTTTAATAACTTTTCAATTTTCAATGTTTTGATAACACAATAATCTTTTTGGATGATCAATTATTTTACAAAATCTCAAATTTGAATCACACTAATTAAGTTATGTTTTAGCCAGTCATCAAATAAAAACTCCTTAGTTTTGAACATTTCTACTTCAATCTCATCCATTATGATTCCTCTGATTTTTATGGAACTACCATTACCAATGGTAATTGCTCCTCCATCATTAATTTCAATGTGTTTCAAGATTTTTATATCAACTCCCAAATGATAAAAATAACCACTATCAAGTATCCATGGTTATTTCCATTTACTTTCTTTTAATGTTGTCTCGACAAAAAAATATATTTCCTCAACTTTCTTCTTTCTAACTTCATTTAATTTTCTACCATAAGAAAATTGTTCTAGAAAGAGTATCATACATATTTCTTCATGATGACTATAATGATCACATCTTTAGAAAATATCTACCAAACATTCCAATGGATTTATTGTTGGAATGATACTAAAATCTTGAGATTTTTATTTTCTAACTTTCAATGGGTTGGGAGAGTTACCCATCCTACTTCCACCATTGCTTTCACTTTGTTCAAAACCTTCTTTTGATAAGTGAAACTTTAGGACAATAATTATATGCCTTGTTCCCATGGATTTCGCAACACTAAAAATATCCATAAAATCTTTATTTTCTATTGAACTAAGACCTCTATATATAGATACTTGGTTGATATTGATAAATTATTCCTACCATAACAATTTATAGACATGGACCATCTTTCCTATTGAGTTATTTTTCATCTACTGCTGTTTAAATAGGTTTCTCACATATCCTATGTGAGGAAATAGCTTTTATTTTAATTGGTGATGATTCACATATTTATTTATATGAATATGACATATATATTCATCTACCAATTTTTTAGAGTTATATAATAAGAGTTGGAAGGAGACAAAAACATGACCAGAATATTTTATTCATATAGTTATTTCAACATAATCTATAAACTATATTTATCTTATATGAGATATTACATCACTCTTTTGACCGAATTTTATATTTCTCGACTATCTTATTATAGTGAACAATGTTGATTGGAATACTCTATATTGTAGTAAAAGCTATTCAGTTCAAGGGTGGTTTAAGGAATGACCATTTACTTAGGATTTCTTCTATATGAGAAATAATATAACCAAAAAAATATAATGAATAAATTATATTTATACTCCTCCATTTAGGTGAATCAAAAAATGAGGACATTTTGAAGTTATTTAGGATAAAGAAATTCATTTTTGTGAAAAGAAATATAAATAGAGTGAGTAAAATTTAGATAATTCCATCTTGTGGATAACAAACATTATGGCTCAGAATCCATACATAAGGGTAACCCCTTGTTATATTCATAGTTGTCGAAGTTAATGGTAAATAGTGGAAAGGGGTGGAATATATTGGTGTTTGATAATCTAACTACCATGTGGTATTTTTTAGTGATCACTGTGATAAAAATTATAATTACTTATTATGATTTATCCATAAAGATATCATTCATGATAAAAACTCTATGGAGGACTTCTATGATGGTTATATTTACATTTCATCAAGGTAATATAGAATAGAGACATTAACATCCTTGATCTAACATCATGTCTACCAGATATTGGGCCACCATCGAAAAATATATTATGGAAGAAATAATGAATCGATCAAGAATATTATGAGTGTGGGAAGAATTTTAGACTTTTTATAGACCTTGTTGATAATTTTACATAGATGATATCCATTTTTAAGATAGTGTTCAATGTTTGGAATAATGGAATCCATGTACCAGAGCACATATAGGTGAATAATATGATATTTTAGAAATATAACGGAATAATTATGTGGTTTTTGAATGAGTGTGTGTATGCCATGACTATTCCATTAGAATTGGCTGATGACCTCCTATTGTAATTTTGATGGAAACCCATACTCATTTTCTATTTATCATCTTGTTGTGATGTAGACTTTCCAAGATAAGGGCTAGAATGTATTCATGCACTTGAGTTACTCTCTAATTTTTTTGATGATATACTCTTATGGTGGCGTTGGGGATTTTTCTAGGCCACCTAAAATATTCCACTAATAATATATGTTAGTATATTTGTTAAATTTGATTAGGTATCTAATCCTACCACCTCATCACTTCTTTGATGTTTTGATGTGATTGAATAGTGGGAATTGCACTGCGTACCCTTTATATGGTTATATTTTGATTGGATGCTTCATATTTTCATCTAGTTTCCCCATAAATATACCAATGATCCCCATATGTGATAGTGGGAATATGATCCCACCCCTAGGTAATTATTTGGATATAAATAAATGATAGTTGTTGTGATTTTAGTTTATGCTGGAATTGTAAATATGTATGCATTGTTATTGTATGCATAGTTATCTATTCTTACTTGTAATTTCCAAATTCATAATATTTATAGGAATCCTTGGTTGGAGTGGGTACATTTTCCCACTATGAGTTATTTTAAATCTCTATACCCCCATTCATGCTTTCATGTGTAATCAGGTCAGATTTACCTGATTTGGGGTACATGGTTTTGTGTTTTTAGAGGAATTCTAATGGATTTGTTCTACATGGTGTTTATTTTGGAAATTATTTGTTGGTTAACTATATGGAGACTAAAATGTTATTTTGGAATTCTTTATAAACTCTTCATCCACATACTATAGATAAGGTAAGTATTTAATATTAATTTAAAATTAGAGTATCCTAAAATGGTTTAAAATAGTGAAATGTGATATTCAGTTCATTAACACCACTCAACATGGGGAATACAGTTGGGGTATTTATGTCTTCAAATTCATCCACACAACCGATATTGTTGGGATGTTAATATTTATTTGTCCTCCAATATTACTTAATTCTGTATATGTTGAAAATTGTTTTGGGATTGTGATAACATATAACAATTCAATGGGGACCTTGATTGTATAGATGCTAATGTATAAGTCTGTCACAGTTGAAGGGATTCTATTTGGATTGAATGTAACTCTGGTGATGTAGTTTAGAAGAAGAAAATAATAGAACAATAATTCTCAAAGATACAATACAAATAAATAAAACAATGCATGAATAACTGTTGTCATGTCTAAATGATTATTTTCCAGTTCACCATTGTAATTTTCTTTGTATATGAATACATAATGGTCGGATGGAGGGGAAACCGAGTTATTTTTGGTTAATTAATGATATCAAGTTAGGTTTATCATTTTTTCCCATGAGAAATGATTTTTTTATTTTGAGAAGTTCACATTTTTTAGACAGTTTCCAATAGAGTTTACTCCTAGAACATACACCAAAAAACATCTCCTACATCTGTGAAATGTATTCAAGGAAGGTTGTTATTGAGAATTATATTATAATGACTCATAGTTACTAACATTGTTTCAGGGGATTCTAGATTATGTTCATCGTGCCCTATTATATGGGATTATGTTGTAATTTGATAATATATTATATATTTATATCATGTTCATGAATAAATCAATAAACATGTGTAGGACTACATAACCCTTAATGATAAATTATTAGAATGTTTTTTGTAAAAATAAATTCTCATAATTGTTTACTTATTGGTGTAAAAATATAGATATGTTGTAGATTTTATACATTAATTGAGGCATATATATATATATACAATATTTTCTAAAAATTTATAATAACTTTACAAAAAAATGATTATTAATAGGACAATACAGTTTAATGAAATATAGTTGGCAACTATGAAGTTATATTTCTATATAAGATGTTGGTTATTATTTTGGTGTTGGGATCAGGCTTATTAAATTACCTCTATATGTATCCTTGTAAAAGGAATATGAAAAATTGTAGTTTAATTCTACTTAATGATGTATAAAATTTCATTTATGGTAATGTGAAAAGGAATAATTAGTGAGACATCATTTCCCATTGTATGGAGAAGATGTAAATGGATTACTTTCAATGTTTGGTGTGTTGTTTATGCATGATAGTTCATTGATGGTAAATTTAATTGGGAAAATTGCACAATAATATTGGGTTAGTATCATAATTAATGTTACCTTAAAAAGATATCTCATATCATGAGTATGGTCCAATGAAAATAAGACGCAGGAAACTATGAGTAATAAATCCATTTGAATAGGGGAAATTATATATCATAAATATAGACAAACAAGGATGTTAATGAGTTGATGATGCTAGGATTTTTCCTTCATGAAATTTCCTATGTATTTCATCGTGTTGGGAATTTAATACAACATAGTTCTAATGATATAGATTAACGTTGTTTGATTTTGACATTATCTAAATATTTGTACAATAATTCTGCAAGAAAACATGTAACAAATTTATAATAGAATAGGATTTAGTAGGTAACTGGACTTGAATATAGCCATTTATGAGTCATTGGTAATATAGACCTATGAAATTTTGTCTCATAGATAATATACCATCTTTATAAGGAGAAAATTACTTTCATGGAATACGCATAGGAAGGATCCCAATTTGGATACACACATAAAAGTATAATATCATATTTATTGGATATCTGAAATCCAATTTGAATAATGTTTTGTGAGATAATGGAGATCTTATTGAATATTAACCACATTATAATGTTATATATGGATAAAAATTACACATTAATAGGTATCCCATGGATGAAATCATCTCTTCACTCGCTAATGGATAAGGGTAGGGGCATGGAAGTAATTTGGGATGTGGAATTCAATTGTGGGATTAATCTATAAGGGATTACCTATTCCTTTTGATCATGTTTCTAAATCATGTATTGGGTATTATGCATCCACTTATTAGAAAAAATATTGTGTACATCCATTCACACTTCTATCATGTAGATCATATTGTGTAAATTCCACTTCCTGAGTATGGATGATTCCCAACACATGCTCTTAGAGTAGGTCTACCATTTTCTAGGAGATTCATGATAAAATACAACATAAGGACCCCATAAATTCATTTTTATGATTTTATATAGACCATATAGGGACCCTTCTTAACTTACAATACAATGACATCATTTTAATGATACAAAATATAATATTTTTTCTAATACTATGATCCAATTGTTCATCTTCTTTAGGAAAATGAGGACCAAACATAACATATACATAAGAAAACATAAAAATTATATATTTCATTATTATATATCTTCTTAATAAACCTCATGTACTCGTTATTATATGTAATCAAAAGATGATATACATAAAATAAAGGGGTGGGGTAAAATCCTAGTAAGAGGACATATAAGAACATAAATCAATGTTACATGGGTGTGGATAATATTAATCATAATAACATAAGTATGTTAACATATTAATTATCCTGAAAGGAATCATTTGATATAGGAATGGAATATAGAAATGAATTAAAATGTAACATCATGTCTTTTTTGTTAACTACCACACATTGTTGTAAACAATGATAGCATCATGTTCACACATAACATATGGGCATAATCATAACATAATCATCAATATGAATAAATAGATAATCATGTTCATACATATTTCACATTATCTCATGTGATAAATCACATTTCCAAACTCCATGTAGTGCTATATAATTTCGGGCACAACAATAACATTATAACATTTATATAATCATGCATGCCACATAGAATACATATCATTCTATGAAATAGAATAACACATTGAAATGAAATTAGTTTCATGAAAATTTCATAAAAAATATAATAATTTACAATCATTGGGGTTCCCAAAATAAAAAGTGAATAACATACTTGGTATAAGAATCACCAATATTTAGAGATGGAGAAACTCTCTCAATATATGTAAAATGTGTGTATTTTAAAAAGAATAGTTCATTTGAAAAAATAATTGAATTTTTCATAAAATAAAATTGGAAACATGTATTTCCTATAAAATAAAAGGTAAATAATAATTTAAGAAAATAATATGAACATTTTTACTATAGAAGAGAGAATAGCCGAAATAAGATATTGGGTTTGAGAATACCTT
This sequence comes from Viscum album, assembly GCA_963277665.1. NCBI lineage: Eukaryota > Viridiplantae > Streptophyta > Magnoliopsida > Santalales > Viscaceae > Viscum > Viscum album. The sequence goes on from OY728152.1 coordinate 1,272,467,759, forward strand.
TACCTTATGATTAAATTATTTATTCACATTAAAGTATTAGATAATAAAATAGAAATCATTAATTAATTAATAAAATTTTTTAACCTTGTATTTTATTTATTATTATTTTATTTGGTTCATTTTTGGCCATTATGATGAGTTATAGGGTTCAATTTCATCATTTGAAGGATTGTTTTCTTTAATTTGTTGATAAATTCCTTTGTAAACATGGATGTAAGATCAAGTTAAATGGGGATAATTATAAATAATTAATATTATAGGTTACTAATTAAATTATATAAGTTTTATTTATCTTATATATTTTTTTCCCTCATATGATGATGATTTATTAGACATAATGTTAATGATTGTCATTTAGATTAATTTTTGCGGTTTTCAATCACAATGAACTCATTCTATTTTATAATTTAATATTATTTATATATGTTAGTAATAGAGAAAAAAATTGTTATAAAATAATTTCTAAAATATGCTTAAATAATTACAATAGTTTTATGTCCAAACATGAAGGTGGTAAAATAAAATGAAAATGCATCTTCTATAATAGCGGTAAATCGACACATCACAAGAAATATATTCATTTTTAGATTAGATGGGGGAGAAGAGAATTTATGATGGATAATTCCATTAACATAATATAATTATACTATATACAATATACTAGATTTATCATTCTACATTTATAATGGGAGGTGAGGATAGATTAAAAAATGAAACAAAAATGAAATGAAATTAACAGAAAATAAAAGATGAATTTACCTCTTAAATTATCCACCCTGAGAATCCCCAAAGTGAAATTGTATTAGGTCTTTTGTTGAGACAAAATGATACTAGACAGTGTTGAGTGGATTGGGAAGGGGATTGGGTATAATTTTTTCATGTTTAAAGGCTTTGGTGGTGTGATGATAAGGGGTGGTGAGGGGTAGTGTTGATTAAGGAGGAGAGTGGTGTTTTTTTATTATTTTGTTCATTATTTTTTATTAATGCTCAAGACTATGAATGGTTTTAACCTTATCAATAATCATATAATGATAAAAAATTATTATTAGAGATTATGGTATTACATCATCCATACATGATCTATGACTAAAAAATTAATGTATTTGTTGAATACCACAAATTACAATATTTCGGTATTCAAAAATTATTCAAGTACTCATGAAAATTCCTAAAAATTATCCCAAAACATTTTTAAATTTATATATTTCAAAAATGACCTCAATTATTTGAAAATTATTTTTAAAATATGATAATGTTAATTTTTAATTAATATCCTCTTTTACATGGAAAATACCAATTTTGAATTTATAACTATTTTATATCATTTAGAAAAATTAATTGAGATCTCATAAAATTGACATATAATCATAATATAAAAAAAATTAATCTATTTTATGAAAATAATTTTCTTTTTAAATTATTATATTAACTATACAATTTTAAATTAAAATTTATATTTTATATTAACTTCTTACATTGAATTTATTGTTTATAAAAAGTTTATTTTTTATACCATGAAAAAATATAATATTTTAATTCATAATAGAAATCAATTTCTTATGCTTTCATTAGTGAGGTTACTATTCTATTGGACATATTTTGATTCCTAATGGTCACATTACTATTATAAAGGTTAAGTTTCAATTCCATTGGAATAGGTTCCTTAACTTTAAGACATACCTCTTATTCATTTTATTATTAATTACTAATATTTCTATTATGCTCTCTATAAGATTTTATGTTATTTATAATATTTGTAATATTTATAATAAGGAAAATTATATTCATAAAATTATAGGTTGTTACATTCTTACCCCTTTATTAAATTTCACCATAAAATTTTTTTATTACAAACTATGATAAAAACAATTTAGGGTACTTCTACTTCATCACTACCCCTTGTTACCATGATTCCAATCGCTATATCAACAATCCAATATTATCAATTTCTTATCATTTTATGAAATATCATTTTCCAACTATACCTCTCCTAGATTCAATACATTTCAGGGATTTGGTATCTAATTTTTCAAGAGGGATACATGTAATGCATAATGTACTTGAGACATGGTTGGTGGAAGTTCTAGTTTATAGGCTACATCAATGACACGAATAAGAATCTACAAAGGACCCATGTACATGGGAATAAACATTTCGTTCCTACCATATCTAATAATCCTCTTCCAGGTATATATATTGAGGATTATAATTTCTCCAGAATTTTTCTCAAGGTGACATTGATGATTATCGTCAAAGATATTCTGTTTACATTGGGATTCCATGATGTGATGCTAAATGGTTTTCACCATTTTCACCATTTCTTTACCAATTCTGGTTCGAGCATCTTACATTCACCATCTTCATCCCATAATGGTGATGTTCTATATATTTTCCCTGAGTGGGCTTCATATGGATCCATTTGGATTATATAGTGGACAAAGATGTTGTAAGAGAACTCAACCAGAGGTAGATGTTTTTCACATCCTCCTCTAAATTCTATAGAATAGGATCTAAACATGTCTTACCATGTCCAATTTTTTTTCAATATTTGACATTAGTTTGAGGATGATATGTCATACTAAATTGGTTAAGGATTGACTATAATCAAGTTATTCATATATTTAGTATGTAACAAAAAGAGTTATATTATTTTTTGCGGGGAATATAATTCAATGTTGATTTTAAAAACATAATGACCATCATTCTAAACTTTTTTCCATTGAATTAGTATAGAAGTATTTTGAATGAACCATAAGAAAAATAGATATTTTATTGATTAATTTTAACCAATTATATTATTATATTAGGATAATGTATGATTTATAAAATTGTATAACATGTTTTAACCATTTTTCTTTTGTAAAATATTTAAATGAAAACGGAATGAATTATTTATCATTCATTAAAATTAATTCAGGTATGACAACTTTACCTCAAATATCCATTTCTTGGTGTACCAAATAATGTTGAAATAAATTGAAAAACATCCAATATAATTGATTATACTTATAATATTGAATAAAATAAAGTAATTTTATTTCCACAAGTTCTTTATTTAGATAGTAAAACATTCCCTCAACTCCAAGGAAAGGGATTTGGAACAAGAAATTTAACTATTTACTATTCTTATTGGGAATTAAATGGTATATCTATTAATCTAAATTTTATGGTTCTAGGATGGTAAAATTTCCAATGACCATGTTCTCTATCACAGTCCAGGATAAATTGATAGTTATATTTTTCTCACATGTCCATGTTTTTATTTACCAAAACTTTTCTCCTATTCGGAATCCTAATTTTGTGTTGACCATTGTGTTTCACTTTTACTATTATTAAGATTTTATTTTACTACCCATTTTTATGATGTGGGGTTCCCATAATGAAATTCCAAAGTATCAAATACATATTTCTGATGTACCATTTAAAATTTAGAGGACCCAATTTATTGAATGAGGGGAGAATGTGACACAACAATTTTTTATCTTATATCTATTTGAAATTTATCATCATAAATATATTACTTTTTATACAACACCATGATTAAAAAAATTATGATATAGAATTGAATTTTAACATTACTACCGGAATAGTGATGTGATAGTTACAAGTTTAAATACAGAAATATGAATAATAACCTAACCTATAAAAGAATAAATACAATTTAGTTATCTAATAAATGATAATACGATATATTTATATCATTGATTAATGAAATATATGATTTTATTATGATAAATTAAGTTTTCTTGTTTTTGTGAAGTGTAAATATTAATTTAGAATTTTATATTTAATATAAAGATTTCAAATAAAATTTATTTTCTTAAATTATCATCATAAATTTATTTATTTTTACAATATAATTATAACATAAATTTATGTGACCACAATTAATTTATCAATGTGTCATAAAATCAGTTATAATACTAAAATTTATATTTTTTCAATAAATGATGATTTTATTTTATAATTCAGTTTATCGTAATTAGGAAATTATTTTTAAGAAAAATGTATCCATGTTTGAATACTCAATTTCCAAAAATGTTTTGGTTGAATTGTTTATATTTTTTTCTGAAATAGTTGATTTTTTGTGAATAGTGAAGTATGATAATTTATGGAATTTAACATTATTAGTAAATAAATGAATTTTTGAGTAATGGTTGAATAATGGATAATGTTAGTGCACATTATATTTAAATCACATGCTTTGGATACTATATTTTGTGACAATAATCAATCCAACTTATAGCCTTGAGCCTAAATAATAAACTAATGAATAATAAAATAGAAGAACACCTCTCTTCTCCCATATAAATACCACCCCCAAAACCCCTAATGCACACACATTCTAAGATTTAGAGCATGATTTGAATCTTCCTTATTCCCCTACTAAATTTATTCCAAATGTTATAGTGTTGGTGGTCTCACAAGGATTCAATTTCCAAGGCCCTTAAGGTATTTCTCAAGGGGATGACAATCTCAGAAAAACTCGAGACAACTCGGAACAGGTCCCCTACTCTAGTCTATGGAATTTCCCAAAGGGAATTCCAGATACCCCCCCCCCCCAATCGGGATAGAAACTAGTTTCGAGAAACAAAACATACTCTTCTGGAATGATTTGAGCACAAAAGAAAAGCAACCCGAACTAGAGTTATAAATAAAACAAACTAAAAATGTATTAATCTATACAACTGGATTACAATAAATAAACAACTAATGCAGATAAAAGTTCCACAAAATAGATAGAAAACTAATACAAACATAAGAAAACAACTACCCATGATAGCCATGTGGCTTCTTGGTAACCTTCAACCACAAGACCTACCAAACTATACCATGAGAATTTGAGCTAGAAAACATTAAAAAATGATAAAACTGCAGTTGAAATTGTAGGATGGGTGTGAGCACTGAAATGGTCAATAGGGATGCCAAAATAAACCACTAAATTTAAGTTTTTCCTTACCCAAGCTCTTCCGATGATACATGTTTGAAAAATGTTACAATAAAAATTGTGTTTTCTATGTTTTATAAATAAATACTAAACAAATTTCATTTCCAAAACCAAAATCCATTTTATAATAAAATTTCAAATTAACGAAAACAAGGGTAGTGCTAAAGGAAACAGATATGTAAGGAAGGTATATAACTAGTATAGAATAATGTAAACATGAAATATAAATAAAAACCATGAGTGACCCTAAACATAGCTAGACAACCCCTGGATGTACTCTATTCTGAACCACCATCTAGCATACGGTGAACCCCTTGTGTCTATAACCAACAGGCTGCCCTATCCTAGCCAGCCAGTGGCATAATACTCTTGGCCTATCAACAACTCCAAAGGGTACCAACCTGTCTAATTATGGAAGGTATACTAACCCCACTCGACTAAATAAAAGATGCCCAAGAACCCGTGATGGTATTATGAATACTTTTTAAGTATGAGTCCAAAGCACATGGGACTCACCTTGGCAGTCGCCACTACACATGACTACCAAAACACAAACACCAATATACAATAACCGAAATAGAAATCCCTCCTATAAAGGTTATCCATATTCATATATTTTCATTTTACATCGTTCGAATTTCCAACTGGTCCTCTTTATCTTTTAGCATTTAAACCATTTTATAACACATCACCATGTTACCAACTGGGCACACACAGTTTTCCAACCCACAAGCCATTCTAAATGTTCATACAATTATCAAATTTGAGTTTAATGATCCAAATGGTCCTTCTGGTTCCAAACACACACCCAAACATTTCATAATTTCCAAATGGGCCTATAAACTTCCCAAACCCACACCAATTTTTTTTTCAAGTCCAAACAGTCCAAAATATTGAGGAATACATTTACAACCATCCTTTTAACATGCACAAAAGAACCCACATCCATTAGAATCCAAAGATCCCTTTTTTTGAAACTCGGATTTTTAGGAGACACCACTTAAGGGTGAGATCATCATTTGAAGACACATTCATTGGAACACCCAAAAACAAAGAGTCCATTTGAAAACCACATCATAAAAATCATTACATTATATAAAACCCAAATCCAACAACTAAAAATATTTAAAATAACATTGACCATCATATTGAAAACATTAAACACATTCTAAAACATTTTAACACAACTAATATGTCATATAATGACAAAAACATACATACCAAACCAACCTCAACAACCATACAATAACTTTTCAACTTAAAAAAAACTAAAAAATTCATTTAACCTCCAATTTTATTTCACATGAACAAAGGAATTCAAAATTTTCACCGTAGGTTCCAAAACACAAATAATTTTATATAAATATCCATGAAATAAAAATATTAACGGACCAAATCAATTCCATAATACTACAATATGTTAAACAGGGGTACCAAAGAGGTTTTAATAAACTTAATAAATTTATTTAAAATGCCCTGAACTGAAGGATAAGATTTTGGAATGAAAAACATGAAATAACCTAACAGAACTACGTGTGATTGGAATAAAACTTCAATGGAGGAAAGAAAAAGTCCCCAAGAACTAAATGCATTCCCTATAGCCAAAGAAAAATGAATAAATCCCAAAAAAAAATTATTAGGGTTCAGGAATGGAAAGACTTAAAAAAATAAAGCCATGTATTGGAGGAGGGGAAGAGGAAGAGAATGAAAAATGGCACGAAAACCCCACAAAATTGCCTTGAATATGATGTAGAGGCCATACCAGATGATTTGGAGCAATGTCGGTGTGCTATGGAAGACCCCATGAGGCACCAAACTAAAGGGGAGTCGGAGAATCCCAAGATAGGAAAAAAGATAAGAGAGCGAGAAGAAAAAGGAGTGAATTTTAATATGCTGGGAGGGACAAATGGTTTGGCCGCATAGTTTGTCAAACCAGGCAGTAACCGTATAGACACATCTATCCATGGAGGAATATATATATGGGTACATGGGACATACATCATGGTCATGACTAGGCTATGCGGTCAGTTATTTTGGGCCAACTCCAGCCACATGGTTTTCGCACGGTTACTACTAAATGTGCTACAACCATGCTTCCCTTGTAAAACATCCCAAAAACATTTAAAAATAAAAATTTTGACCGTGAATCTAACTTGATCCTCAACCAAATGATCTAGTACCAATAAAAGGATAAAAATAGAGAGTATATGACATCAGGGTGTGAAAATTGTCCATATTGAAGACACTTTCTACCCTCAGAAAGTCACCAACCAACTAGATAACTAAAACCATAGTCCAGGCCTATAAAAAACAGAGTAAAACTGAGGATTCCATATTGACTGCACTCTCCATTGGCCACACCCAAAAAATCAAATAGAAAGCCCAATAAAAAACAAGGGGATAAAACATGAGGGTTCTAACCACCACAAAGATTTCCCCTAATGCGAAAATTTTATACTCAACACACCACCCTAGGGGGGAAACATAGTAGCTCTCTACTAGATTCTACCAAAATTATAGCCAAAAAAAATATCCCCACCCTTAAAACTAAAACGGAAAACTTATTATGGTGAAAACCAAAATATTTATGTGCAATAATGGGGAAAATTCAAACAAGGACCGAGAACCCACTGTACAACGATGAACAACAATGCCAACAGGACATAAAATGGGAACTTTTTTTAAAATAGTAATAAGGAAACCAAATCCAATGTGGAGAAGAACCCATTTATCCATGGTCTAAACAACTCTCAAGGGATAAAATGATTCCTATTGACATATATATGATAAAAAAATTTCTTACATTGTGGTAGAACATGTACCTCACACCATTACAATAATAGATGAAGATTAATCAATCGAAGACAAAAAGTTATGAAATAGAAGACTAGGCCCAGGATTCTCACAACCCATGTAACTCCTGACTACCCATGAGCTTCACCCGAGACCTATGGTTGGGGCTATGACAACTGAGGAATCTCATGCCTCATAGTCTAGAAAAACATCCTCCAATCCGGACATACTTTTCAAAGAGTGTTTCCTAAAAAACATATCAAGATGACCTAAATGGCCATAGTGATGGTAAGTCTTCAGTGGAGTGTTATAGGATGACTTTGAGTGACCAAACCAGCAGAATTGGAAACATAAAAGTGAATGGTCCAACGAATCTGAAGCTAAAATAGAAGGAAAATTTCCACAAATGGGGTCCTCTAGTATAACTCTCTCTCAATATGGGGAACCATCATGTAAACCAACTTCCACTGGATAAACCCCGAAAACTATAACATCCCTAAATGTCTCATCCACCAAATTCATGGAGATGGTTTCTTCTGATGTGATCACATTCTATGCAATTTCGAAAAGGGGACTCCATATATAATGTGGGAGTTTCCTCTAATCCTCCAATTTTTCTTCCAAATAAAATGGAACAAGCTCTTTCAAATGATCAATATAATACATCAATGAATGTTAACCCATCCAAACACCCCACAAATCTTCCACCTTGTTTAGCTTCCCCTCCTCCAAGATCAACCATTAGATGAAGGTTTCTTTAAACACATCCCACATAATCTCATGCTATCTCGATGAAGGGGAAACTGACACCAATAGGTCCAAGGATGGAACCTCAAACAACATCTGAATTGCATAGACTCTATCAGATTCGACTATTCTGAATGAACTAAAAACACACTCGACCTACTCAATTCAATCCATATCATCAAGAAAACCTCGATCACATTGAAAAATTGGCAATATAATAGAAGGATCAGGAACCAATAATGACTCATTAGAGACATTTGGGACCTTTATGGGTGAAATTTACTGAGAAACACGAAATGAAAAAACCAATTCCAACATCAAAACTAGGAAAAAACAAAATGGAATACGTTAAACCAAAAACCATCTGGCTCAATATCCATGTAAAAAAATATACTAAAAAACTAACCATTTTAAAACCCCCCCAATTTTCTTCTTAAAATTACAAACATCCTCATTCCAAGGAAAGTTCCCAACCACAAAATCTCTTTCTCCTTGAATAACCAATTTATAAAATCGTTTTCTCATTCAATTCCACTTTATATAATTTATTCCAAGAATCTAATTTGAAAACAAAATCAACGGCATCTTCTAAACCATTACATGTGGTTACATATATTTCTATACACAATATCCATGAACAAGACCCCCCATACACTTTTTGTACACTCCCAAATGTATTTCAATATCTCTAAGGTATACCAATGGAAATACCCAATACAAATTTTCTAGTTTAAAACAATTTGAAAGAAATTAAATTCATTTTAAATGTATTTTCATTTCAAAATTTTAATTCACATTCAACATTCACTTACACCAACCGAAACCACAATGAAACACAACCAACCACACCAAATAAAAATGTGTAACTAGTTCCTATAACATACTCAATGACATGGTGGTGGTCCATGACCCATGTAAGAAATATTACTAAGCGTTCCTTAAACCAGTTACTTTGACTTCACATGGGACACTGCTACATGTGAAGGAACAATAAGACATGGGTTCACCTATATTGTAATTCCTCAATCCAAAACAACCCAAGACATAAGGCTCAAATCTTAGACTACCCTTAGTGACTTGAGGATTAGAACGAGCAAGGGTTCATGGCGACCTTCCCACGGTAACCTCTTGAGTCCTGAAAGTCCTAATCTCCATCTTCTAGACGCCCCAAATAACAAGACCCTCATTTAATACCATTTTTTCATGACCCAAAATGAGTTGTATATGAATTGGTCACCTGATAATGTCTGTGGCATGTCCCAATGGGCGTTCACGAAACCCCGAAGATGGGAACTAGTGTCGGGAATCAAAACATATAGTTTGTGAATAATTTCAGCACAAATGAAAAGATACTAGGACCAGAGATATAAATCTAAATACTTAAAAATTATCAAGCTATAAAACTGAATCACAATTAACAAAAAACTAATCCAGATAAAATTTCATCAAATTAAACTGATAACTAATACAAAAAAAACTAAACATTCACCCATCATCACCATGTAACCTCTTGTTCACTTACAAACACAAAGACTGATCTAGCTCCACACAGGCATCTGATCCATGAAACATGAACAAAAGCTGAACCAACACCTAAAATGTTAGGATTGGCACGAGCATCGAGATGATTAGTAGAGATACCTAAATAACCCATTTAATCTATGAGTTCTTTAAAAAAAGAAGTTCAACAATAAAGGTTTAAAAAATTAAACATTAAAAATAGGGTTTTCATTGTTTTATAAAACAATACTCAACACATTTCATTTCCAAAATGAGAATCCATTTTATAATCAAATTATAATGTAAGGAAAATGAGGGAAGTGCTAAAAGAAACAGATAAGAAATGTAGGTATAGAAAAAGTATATCATAAATTAAACAATTAATATAAATAAGAACCATGGTATTTCATAAACATCCTCAGGTAACCCCTCAACGTACTCGGTTTGGAACCACCTACCGGCATAAGATGAATACCCTAAGCATATAAAAAACTCTACATATTTATCCTTAACAACTAGTGTCACAAACCTCATGGTCTTTCTACGACTCCGGAGGCTACCAACCCATCTAACCGGGGCTGGTAAGTAATCATCACTCAACTATCTATAAGATTCCTAGGAACAAATGTTGGTGATAACAACACTATGTAAGTTGGAGGACAGTGCACATGTGACTCAGCTTGTATATCATCATTTCACTTGACTACCCCAAATGCGGACACGAGTATACAATAACCCTGAATGGAAATCCCTCTAATAGTGTTTCCCTATATACATACATTTTTATTTCACATCATTCATAGTGTTAACCAGGCTGTTTTATCATGTAGAATTTAAACCATTTTATAACACATCACTAATTTTCCAACAGGGAACACAAATTTTACAACACAAAAAACCTTCCTAAAATTCATACAATTATTTACTTTTAGTTGAAAGTGAAAAACATGACTTAATGATCCAAAATAACACCCCAAACATTTCATAATTTCAAAACAGGACCTTACCCTTCCCTAACACGCACCAAAATCATTTTCAAGTAAAAACATACCAAAATAATGATTAATACATTTAAAACCATCCCTTAAAAAATCACAAAAAACCCCATCAATTATAATACAAAAAACAGTTTTTATGATACCATGATTTCTAGGAAACACCATTTTATGGATCCATGATCATTTGAGGACACATTGATGTGTGCACCTAGTGCAATAATAGATGTGTCAACATCCAATGGAACACCCAAACACCAAAATACATTTGAAATCCACTTCCAAAAAATCATCACATGATATAAAATACAAATCGAACAACTCACCTTATTGAAAAAATCACCAACCATCATATTGAAAATTTTAATCCCTTCCGAGATAATTTAACACAACCTCCATGACATAGAACTACCAAAACATACATATAAAACAAAACTCATCAAAAACATGTACCATTTCAACTTAAAAAACTAAAAGTTTCATTTACCCTCTAATTCCATTTCACAAGAACAATTGAATTCAAATTAAGCACCCTAGGTTCCAAAACCCGTGGAATTTCACATAAATATCCCTGAAATTATTATTTTAAGAAAACAAATCATTTCCAAAATACCATAATAAGTTAAATAAAGGTACTAAGGAGTTTTCAATAAATTTGATAAATTTAATTGAAATATTAAGCCATATAGTAGAGGATTTAGTAAATAAAAACTTGGAAACACCTACTAGAACCTACTGTGATTGGAACGAGACATCAACGAAGGAAGGAACAAGGCCCAATGAACTAACTACATGACCTAGTTCTAAGGAAAAACAAATAAAACAAAAAATCTAGCTATTATAGTTCATCCAATAAAATAAATCCCCAAATAAAACCAAGGAAGGGATGAGAGGAAGAGGAAGAGAAGGAAGAAATTACACAAAACCCCCAAATACATACCTTGAATCTGAAGGAGATATCATCCCAGATGATTGGGAGAAAGGGAGGAGAGATAGGGAGGACCCCATGGAGATCCACAATTGAGGGGGGGGATAAAACAGAACTAGGAATCAATAATGGAGTGAATAAAATAAAAAGGTTGGAATTTTAGAGACCTGGAAGGGTCGTTCTATTTGGCTGCACAGTTTTCCAAACCATGTGGTAAACGTGCGGACCCCACTATCCATAAAATATAATCTTTATAGTTACATGTTACTTACCTCATGGCCATTACTGGGCTTTGTATTGTATTTTATATGACCATCACCATCCCGATGGTGTATGCACAGTTACTAAAAAAAGTGGAAGCCATTCTCCCCTTGTAAAACATCCGAAAAATTTCTAAAACACAAAATTTTGACTGGGACTCAAACCACAACCTCAACCCAATGATATAAGACTAATATAAGGATAAAAACTTGGAGTATCCATGTTTTGGATGTGATAATGAAAATTAATAGGTAGAACCTTCCCTCTCTCTTTTACTTTTTTTACTTTTCTTATATATCCCACACCTCCCCTATAAAAAGAAACATGATAAATACATTATCATATATATATAATATTTTTATTTTTTAATGTAATAAACATGATAAATTATCTTCTTTTACCCTTTTTTCAAATGAATACATCATCCTTGAGTTTTCGATTCACCGCCTTCATGGATGATGATTTTTCATTTTCAACTACAGCATTAAAGGCCTGTCATAAAACCATTATAATTGGAAAACCGTATATTAAAATGTATATTATAACTTATTTAATATTCTAGAGAAAGTATATATATATATAATATTATTTGATAAATAAAAACTAGTTTTGATGACTAAAACATTCAGAAATAATCTAAATAGTTATCAATAACTTTTTATTTAATTAATTATCCTAATATATGGAAAAATTATGTCAAATAACATTTAATTATCTGGATGTTTATTACTGACATATAATTTAAAATTGGGATAACTAATCCCATTTTTCATGTTCTTTCATACATTTATACAAGTGAAACAATCATGAAAACCAAAGAAACTAACTCTTCTAAATAACGAAATTGAATCGCATAACTCATTAAAAAAATTATAAATGAACACAATAAAATTATCATAACTGAAATTAATTTTTAAAAGGTTGTGAATTCAATTATTAATTAAACTAATTACATTATCCATGACATTAAGTACATGTGAAGAACACTTTCATAATAAATGTAAAGGAATTTCTCTGAACCCCCATTTTTTTCTTCAGGTTATGCTTTCTCTCTATTTTCCCCAATTTATTTCTTCATTATTTTTATATAATAAACCTAAATTATTTATAAGTGTTCCAAAATCATGTATCTATATCATTTAATCATTATTTTATGGGGAAATGCATGGCTTAAAATGGTTCTTTTCTATACTCTTCCTGATAAGTATGTCCGATTAAAGGGAACATCCCAATTTCAAACCCATTTTCTTGTACACACTATAATCTATGTTTAGAGAAAAAAAATATATCTAAAAAAATTGTCATGAAAAAATATATAAGTTCATTTTTTGTTTAATGAAAATGATTATACCTTCTCGTCATTAAACGTCTCTTTAATATTTTCCCATAAACCACACTAAAGACATTTATTTTTAATGTTTCATAAGATCTCTTTGTAGATGTTTTCACACCAGATGGACATAAATTATCATGATATAAGAATATTTTTCCGTATTAATATCCATTATTATTTAAATCTATTCATTCATGCATAACATTATGGTACACCAATTTTTATTCCTTATGCCATTGTTACGTTACCCATTTCATTCCATTGGTACTTTTTATGTCAATTTATTATTATTAATTGTGGATTATATCTACTGATACAAAATACAATATTTTGAAATATGGTTTATGATCATTTTAACATATAGGGATAATCTAGGAAACTAGTGTAGTTTCCAAGGGGTTCTATGTAGTATTTTATATCAGTTTTTAATGTCATACTTATGTTTGTATGTAACATCCAAAGTAAGTAATGAATAATAGATATTTTTATCTGCGTATATTAATGATTAAGATAGTGTTTTAGAGGGTTAAAATGAAAATAAATACAATCTTATGCATGAAATACACTAATATTCTTAAAAGATTATTTTACTGTCTTTTGATGGAAACCCCTTTTTAAATAAATCTTTTCACAATTTTATAATATATATTTGTCAAAATAAACATATTCATTATGATTGGGACATTGAATTTTACATTGGATAAATTTTTGGTATTTTTCAGACAATGTTCATTTTTAATGAATAGTGGAAAATACTGCATTTTACATCAAAACTGCTTTTTAATCTAATTTATTTATATGATTAGATTATCTTTTGAATTGGTTTTGAAGTGGAATTATAATGTATTTTTACCATTTAATCCAGTGGTGGTCATTGGAATCAATTTCACTTTGAAATTGGACTTAAACTGGTGTCAATCTTTTGATACTTATTGTTTCATAAAAACACGCTATTTGTCATGACAGCGGGAATTAATTATTAAATTAATTAATGTGACTTATATGTTTTAAATTTTGTAAAATATACTTCATTTTTGAATTCAGAATATCAAATATAGCTTAGGGTGAATTTTTGGTAATTTTCTGAAAAACTTCAATTTTTGATGAATAGTGAAACCACTAAGTGGTACTTATAAAAACTGATTTTTCCGTTTAAATGAAATTTTTCCATCATTGTGTTTTGAATTTCAAAAATCCGACATACATGGTTGTCATTAATAATTAAAATGTGGTTCAATGGGATTAAAATAATTTTTTGGTGAATAGTAACTTATTAAGTTTTTAATCGCGATTAGTGGTAATTAGTGTAGTTTAAGGTAAAAATAATGTTTTAATAGTATGAGATGAGCTTGACACATGTCCTACCCTCATTTTATGTGTCATGGCCGACCAAGACAAGCCATGGGTCAACATGGGGACCCCATGGAGCCACTTTGGTTGGGAAATGACATAAATAACTTTTTATTTAATGTTAAAGTAAAAATGACACAAACATGAGTTATGTTACTAAAACAATTTGTATATGGGGTTATACAAGTCAGATTTTTGACTATAAACATTCATCATAAATCTAATACTATTTCATACATCATATTATTTTTTTATAATGTTTGGACATTAAATAAATTAAATTATTTATGACATCATGATGATGCAGTGATGACCTCATTATTTAACGATTTAAATAAAATGGAAAGATATTGTAAAATCTAAAACCTACACTTGGCCAAAACCAATTGGATGAGTGGATTTATAACCCTTATCACCTTATCCTCGAATTATATCAATGTGGGAGATTATGAATCCGAAACTCATTTTAAAATAAAGTAACTTATCTTTACTTTCCAAGAGTGCCCCTCCTCTCCTCTTATAAAAGGCCCCCACCTCTACCTCCTTACCCACACTCCCAAAGCCTTTGGCACCTCCAAAACCTGCCCATTTTGTCTCTCCACTTCCCTCTCTTACTCATTGAAGCCTCACTTTGGGCAGAAGTCTCCCCAAGGAAGCCTTTGAGCTCAAATCAAAGGGAGTTACCCGATTTTAAGGTAATGTCTTCACTTCAGTCCTTTTGTTTTATTTTGCTTCTCCAACCCCCTAAACAATTTTTATTCATTTCTTTTGTAACAACTCCAGTATCTTCAATATACTAGGATTTTGTTATAATAAGTATTATAGATACACTTACACACACCTACATCTAATGGTTAACGAACATACTGTTTCCGTGGATGGTAAATTTATGCCTCCCGAAACGATGATTGTTCAACGTTATATTAACACCATAAAAGGTGGCCATTAAGATGTCACTATATTTATATATGATATATAATATGTTTATGTTTTCCTTAAGATTCTGTATTTTTTATTTTGGGCATACCTTTATGGTTTCCATTATGGGTAAACGCGATATCTTCATTTAACAAAGTGCGGACTACCGCCCCCTCAAAGTGATTTGATTCGTTAAATACCATATGTGGGACGAATAAAGGATGGAACTATGATATTATATATGATATTATACTGGAATTATAATATATCTTTATATCATTATGATTCCATTCTATAAAATATGAAATAGAAATGAAAGTAGCGTTCATGCGTACGTACGGCTTACCGTCTCCATGAATGGTGCATTTCATTTCTTACCTCTAAATGATTATGTAATATTATAAATGCATGTATATACTGGATAAATATGATATATACATAATGATTATAATTCTGGATATAATGGATACATGAACAACATGTAATTATAAAGGGTTTATTTTTGACTCAAGTACCAATGATCGTTAAAACGACCGTTATTAACTTAAATAATTACATAGTGTTCATGACAAGGCAATAAGTGATATAAAAGGAATAATGAACTTGAAAAAGGTTCTTAAACAAGTAGAAATTAACTCATGTTTATTATTCATGAGATTAAATAACGACCGAGTCAAGTTGGACCCGAGGTATGGGACTTCGTCTCAATCTCCTTTCATTGAGGCATATTTTGTTTTATACACAACCTTCTTTTATACGGTGTATAAAACCCTTTGACTTTTATGTTTATTCAAAAGGAATATTTTTTATACAAAGCATTTACTAAACGACAAAAGGGAATGTTTTTTTCATACGTATGCAGCGACAACGACTTCTCTGCCGCCGTGACCATTATTTGAGTTTCGGCTTCCTCTACAAGCCATACCTTTTTTTAAAAGAAAAATAAATACCATGTTTTACTTTTCTTTCATTTTGGTATTGAAAATGGTTTTCATAATGTTTTTATATCAATGTGTTGTATTGATATCTTGTGATTTAAAGGTGGAAATGTTATGTTTCCTTTATGCATGTTTTATGTGATACGATTATGTTGAGGTTCTTGGGCATTATTATGAAGACGGGTGGTTCCGTGATAAACTAAGGGCGAGTGAGCCCGATATAGCTCTCCAATGCATTGGGTAATGCGAAGGAGTGAAACATTAAGGTTTCTCTGAAGAGATTTAGGGAATATGCAGTGATGGGTATTCCAAACGTAACCAAGAGGGTTACTCCCTATGTACGAATGTTATGAATGCCACAAGTTACCTTTATGTATTATGATTTCTATTATTTATTCATGATTTGATGATGTATGTTAAAGTGCTTATGTTTTATGGGTAAAGTATGATTTCATTCTTATGTATATATGTACCCATGTTTCCTTTCCATATTTTTATATCCCTTACTAAGCTTTTTATGCTCATCCCATGTTTTTTTGAAATTTTTTTCAAAGGTCAAGAGGAAGGTACATGATATGATGATAGTGTCAAGGAAGTGTGAAGAAAGAATCCATGTTTTATTTTAAATAAGTTTCCATTGATGGGAAAGAAGAATACTATCTTTATGTAACCACTTTGTTTATATGTGGAATGTAATGCATGTTTTATGATCTAATTCCATAAAACTCTAAACCCGAAAAGATCCTCAATGTGTAATCTTGTAATAACTAAAGATTAAGTAAGGTTTAAGGCTGGGACCTTATAGTTGGTATCAGAGGTCAGTTTAGATAACTTTAGGAGTTAGAATTCTATTAAATTATTATCCAATTTTTTTTTTTGAAATGATATTGCATTTGAAGATTACCATGTTGCTTCATCTAAGACATGTTTGTTCAGAATGGTTTTTCGTAGAGGAAACAGGGAAGCAGTGCTAGGAAGGCATGCAGAAGGAAATAACCTTCCGAATCAGCATCTCGAGATGGTTGGAATTGGAACTGAACAGTTTGTTGCAGTAATGGCGCAGTTGACTCAAGCGATAAATGGCAGTGGTATCCATACACGAGATCATCCAGATCAACCGTAGAGGAACATGTCAGTGGTGGAACATTTCATGAGTCAACATCCCCCATCATTCAGAGGATCATCTGGCCTTGTGTGAGATGAAGGGTGGATTAAAGCACTTGAGAAGATTTTCGATGTCATGGGGTGTTCAGACAATCAAAAGTTTAGTCTTGCTATTTACCGTTTGGTGGGTGAAGCAGATCAGTGGTGGTCAATGGTTAAAAATATCAGGGACGCTGATGAGATTGATGCTCTCGACTGGGATGAATTTAAAGGTATGTTTTTGAGAAGTATTTTCTTATGGCTGTTCGACTTAGGATGGAAAAGAAATTCTTGGAATTGAGGCAATAGGAAGACTAAGTGGCTGCCTATGAAGAAAGGTTCACTCGATTGGCAACCTATGCTCCAAATTTTATCCGAGACCTTGATAGTAAAATCAATCGTTTTTACTCAGGATTAAAGCCAAATATCTAAGGGCATTAGCTTCTCATGAGTTTAAAAGTTATGAAAATCTTGTTCGATGTGATGAGAAGGTGGAAATGGAGTTTTCCGATGACCAAGTGTTCTATAACAACCAACAGAAGAAGAGACCGAGGTGGTAGGAGAAAGGTAAGAATTCTTCAAAAAAGTCTGATGGTAAGAAATCTAAGTTTCCAGTTTGTGATAAATGTGGCAAAAGGCATGCTGGGGAATGTCTTCTGAATTCTGGAAAGTGCTACCGATGTGGTAAGATGGAACATAAGGCTTGTGATTGCACTGAAAAAGATTAGGGTGATGGTAAGACCAAATTTGATTTACAGTTAGTGAAATGTTATAAGTGCAATGAGATGGGTCACTATGAAAACGAGTGTCCGACAAAAAGCTTGGGTGATGGGAAGCAGTTAGACTGCAAGCAAAAAGGGGTGGTGAAATCCTTTTCAACTACTTCAGCAGATGTTGGACCGTCAAATGAAGTTGTATTAGGTACTTTGTTTGTTTTTTCAGATTATGCCAGTGTGTTGTTTGATTCGGGGTCTACACATTCTTTCATCTCTGAAACCTTTTCTAGTAAAATGGGAATTCCATCTCAAGAAATGACTCCTGAACTTTTGGTAAAAACACCTGGGGGAAATGTTGAGGAAAAAAGAATTTATAAGAATCTTCCTATCCTTATCTGTGGAAAGAACCTACTTGCAAACCTTATTTTTCTACCTCTAGTACAGTTTGATGTTATCCTGGGTATGGATTGGCTCTCTATTTACCATGATAAGATTGACTGTAGAGCTAAAGAAATTTCTTTTTAGAAAGAATTTCAGTTTGTTTACAAGAATGAACCCTTACTTTTGATAACTTATCAAGAGGCCGAGAAACTTGTAAAAGATGGAAATGAATGTTACCTTGCACACTTCGTTGAAAATAAAGGAACCGTTCAGATTAATGATGTGCCTGTGGTAAATAAGTATCCTGATGTTTTTCCTGATGAGTTGCCTGGAATAATACCAGATCGGGAAGTTGAATTTACTATTGACTTAGTTCCTGATGCTAAGCCAATTTCAAAACCCCCTTATCGAATGGCTCAAATTTAACTTTTAGAGTTGAAGGATCAATTGCAATATTTATTAGAGAAAGGTTTCATTCGACCTAGCACATCACCATGGGGTGCTCCTATTTTATTTGTTAAAAAGAAAGATGGTTCTATGAGACTATGCATTGATTATAGAGCCTTGAATAATATCACTGTTAAGAACAAATATCCTTTGCCTCATATCGATGATTTGTTTGATCAGCTCCAGGGAGCTCAGTATTTTTCAAAGACTGACTTGAGATCGGGGTATCATCAGCTGAAGGTAAAGGAAGAAGATGTTCCGAAGACTGCGTTCCGTACAAGATATGGCCATTATGAATTTGTAGTAATGCCTTTTGGGCTAACCAATGCACCTGCTGTATTCATGGACTTAATGAATAGAATTTTCCATGAGTTCTTGGATAAGTTTGTGGTGGTTTTTATTGATGATATTTTGGTTTTTTCTAAAAGTAAAAAATAGAATGAAAGACATTTAAGGGTTATCTTGCAAACCTTAAAAGAAAAGAAACTGTATGGAAAATTCAGCAAGTGTGAGTTTTGGTTGCAAAAAATTTCTTTCCTTGGTCATATTGTTTCTAAAGATGGGATAACTGTTGATCCTGCAAAAAAAAAGTTGTGGAAGACAGGCCAAGACCCACAAATGTAACTGAGATTCGTAGCTTCCTTGGTTTGGCAGGCTATTACCGAAGGTTTGTTAGAAATTTTTCATGGTTATCTAGTCCAATGACTATGATAACTCAGAATGGTGTTAAGTTTATCTGGACAAAATAATGTGATGATTGTTTTCAGGAATTGAAAAGAAGATTGGTGAATGCTCCAGTTTTGGCACTACCTTCCAGGAATGGTGAGTTTGTTATATACAGTGATTCTTTATTGAAAGGACATGGTTGCGTCCTAATGCAGAATGATCAGGTAATTTCTTATGCTTCACGACAGTTGAAAAGTCATGAGGTAAATTACCCTACACATGATTTGGAATTAGCTGCTGTTGTTTTTGCTTTAAAAATTTGGAGGCATCATTTGAATGGAGTAAAGTGTGAAATATATACTGATCACAAAAGTTTAAAGTATATATTCACTCAGAAAGAGTTGAACATGAGACAAAGGAGATGGCTAGAATTAATCAATGATTATGATTGTACAATTCATTACCATCCAGGAAAAGGAAATAAAGTGGCTGATGATTTAAGTCGAAAAAGTAATGCTTCATTAGCAATGTTGCGTTTAGAACGTGATCCTTTGGTTAAGGATTTGATGAACTTTGGCATAGAAGTTGTTAATGTAGGATGTTCTTCTATTTTGTTTTAGGTATCACTGAGATCATCTCTATCAGACAGAATCAAGCAAGCACAGAAGCAAGATAGTGAGTTGCAGAAAAAGGTAGAGCTGGTTCAGAAAGGTAAGCTGCATGAATTCAACATTGATAATGATTGCGTTTTGAGATTTGGGAAGAGATTGTGTGTGCCTTGTGATTCATAGTTGAAGAGAGATTTGCTATGTGAAGCTCATAGTTCTCCGTTTTCAGTTCATCCTGGCAGTACTAAGATGTACAGAGATCTGCGGGAGTATTACTGGTGGGATGGAATGAAAAGAGATATTGCTGATTTTACTGTGAAGTTTTTGACATGTCAACAGGTTAAAGAAGAGCGGCAGTTACCGAAAGGGATGCTTCAGCCTTTACCAGTGCCAGAGTGGAAATGGGAGAATATATCCATGGACTTTTTTGTGGGATTACCGAAGACATCTCGAGGTAATAATGCAATCTGGGTTATTGTTGATCTCTTGACCAAATCTTCTCATTTCCTTACTATACGAGATACTTTTTCCCTGGATCAACTTTCCCGTTTCTATCTTAAAGAGATAGTCAGGTTACATGGATTTCTTCTCTCCATTGTATTTGATCGTGATCCCAGGTTCACTTCTAACTTTTGGAAAGGCCTTCAGAAGTCGTTGGGTACTAAATTAAATTTTAGTACAGCTTTTCATCCTCAATCAGATGGGCAGTCAAAACAAAAAATTCATACATTTGAGGATATGCCACGTTCTTGCTCTATGTATTATCAGGGAAGTTTGGACCAACATCTTTCTTTGGTTGAATTTTTATATAATAACATTTTTCATTCCAGTATACAGATGGCACCATTTCAGGCATTATATGGGAAGCGGTGTCGAACTCTAGCTTTCTGGGATGAAGTGAGTGAAAGGATGTTAATGGGACCAGAATTGGTAGAAGATATGGAAGAAAAAGTTCAGCTGATTGAGAAACACATGAGAACAGCTCAAAGCAGGCAGAAGAGTTATGCGGACAATAGGAGGAAGGATCTCTCTTTTGAGGTAGGTGATCATGTTTTTCTCAAAGTATCACCATGGAAAAGTGTGATGCGATTTGGTAAGAAAGGAAAGTTGAGTCCAAGGTTCATTGGACCATATGAAATTCTAGAGAGAGTTGGATCAGTTGCATACCGAGTGGCTTTACCTATGAGTTTATCTCAGGTACACAATGTTTTTCACGTTTCAATGTTGAGAAAGTATATGCCAGATCCATCTCATGTTTTGAGTCCATAGGTAGTTCAGCTGGAAGAGAACATATCTTATGAGGAACAACCGGTCCAGATTCTTGACCACAGGGAGAAAGTGTTACGGAATAAGGTGATTAATTAGGTAAAGGTTTTGTGTAAAAACCACATGATGGAAGAGGCAACATGGGAATCTGAAAATGCAATGAGGGATAAGTACCACCATTTATTCGATAAGTAAATAAATTGTGGGGACGCAATTTTCTAAAGGGGGGAAGGATGTAACATCCCAAGTAAATAATGAATAATAGATATTTTTATCGACGTCTATTAATGATTAAGATAGTGTTTTAGAGGCTTAATATGAAAATAAATACAATCTTATGCATGGAATACACTAATATTCTTAAAAGATTGTTTTACTGCCTTTTGATGGCAAATCATTTTTAAATCAATATTTGGACAATTTTATAATATATATTTGTCAAAATAAACCTATTCATTATGATTGGGACATTGAATTTTACATTGGATAAATTTTTGGTATTTTTCAGGAAATGTTCATTTTTTTAATGAATAGTGGAAAATACTGCATTTTACATCAAAACTGCTTTTTAATCTAATTTATTTGTATGATTAGATTATCTTTTGAATTGGTTTTGAAGTGGAATTAGAATATATTTTTACCATTTAATCCAATGGTGGTCATTGGAATCAATTTCCTTTTGAAATTGGACTTAAACTGGTGTCAATCTTTTGATACTTATTGTTTCATAAAAACACGCTATTTGTCATGACAGCGGAAATTAATTATTAAATTAATTAATGTGACTTATAGGTTTTGAATTTTTTAAAATATACTTCTTTTTGAATTCGTAATATCAAATATAGCTTATGGTAAATTTTTGGTAATTTTCTGAAAAACTTCAATTTTTGATGAATAGTGAAACAACTAAGTGGTACTTATAAAAACTGATTTTTCCGTTTAAATGAAATTTTTCCATCATTGTGTTTTGAATTTCAAAAATCCGACATACATCGTTGTCATTAAGAATTAAAATGTGGTTCAATGGGATTAAAATAATTTTTTGGCGAATAGTAACTTATTAAGTTTTTAATCGCGATTAGTGGTAATTAGTGTAGTTTAATGTAAAAATAATGTTTTAATAGTATGAGATGAGCTTGACACATGTCCTACCCTCATTGGATGTGTCATGGCCGACCAAGAAAAGCCATAGGTCAACATGGGGACCCCATGGAGCCACTTTGGTTGGGAAATGACATAAATAACTTTTTATTTAATGTTAAAGTAAAAATGACAAAAACATGAGTTATGTTACTAAAACAATTTTTATATGGTGTTATACAGGTCAGATTTTTGACTATAAATATTCATTAGAAAGATAAAAATATTTACTACATCATAGTAGTTTTTTATAATTTTTAGACATTAAATAAATTAAATTATTTATGACATCATGATGATGCAGCGTTGACCTCATTATTTAACGATTTAAATAAAATGGAAAGATAATGTAAAATCTAAAACCTGCACATGGCCAAAACCAATTGGATGAGTGTATTTAGAACACTTATCACCTTATCATATAATTATATCAATTTGGGACATTTTGAATCCAAAACGCATTTTAAAATAAAGTAACTTATCTTTACTTTCCAAGAGTGCCCCTCCTCTCCTCTTATAAAAGGCCCCCACCTCTACCTCCTTACCCACACTCCCAAATCCATTGGCTCGGGCAAACCCTGCCCATTTTGTCTCCCCACTTCCCTATTTTACTCCTTGGAGCCTCACTTTGGGAAGAAGTCTCCCCAAGGAATCCTTTGAGCTCAAACCAAAGGGAGTTACCTGATTTTAAGGTAATGTCTTCACTTGAGTCCTTTTGGTTTATTTTGATTCTCCAACCCCCTAAACAATTTTTATTCATTTCTTTTATAACAACTCCAGTATATTAAATATACTAGGATGTTTTTATAATAAGTATTAGAGCTACACTTACACACACCTACAACTAATGGTTAACGAACATACTATTTCTGTGGATGGTAAATTTATGCCTCCCGAAACGATGATTGTTCAACATTCTTTTAGCACCTTCAAAGGTGGCCATTAAGATGTCACTATATTTATATATGATATATAATATTTTTATGTTTTCCTTAATCTTCTGTATTTTTTATTTTGGGCATACCTTTATGGTTTCCATTATGGGTAAAAGCGATATCTTCATTTAAGGAAGTGCGGACTACCGCCCCCTCAAAGTGATTTGATTCGTTAAATACCATATGTGGGACGTATAAAGGATGGAACTATGATATAATATATGATATTATACTGGAATTATAATATACCTTTATATCCTTATGATTCCATTCTATAAAATACGAAATACAAATGAAATTAGCGTTCATGCGTACGTATGGCTTACCGTCTCCATGAACGGTGCATTTCATTTCTTACCTCAAAATGATTATGTAATATTATAAATTCATGTTTATACTAGATATATATGATATATACATAATGATTATAATTCTGGATATAATGGATACATGAACAACATGTAATTATAAAGGGTTTATTTTTGACTCATGTACCAAGGATCGTTAAAACGACCGTTATTAACTTAAATAATTACATAGTGTTCATGAAAAGGCAATAAGTGATATAAAAGAAATAATGAACTTGAAAAAGGTTCTTAAACAAGTAGAAATTAACTCAAGTTTATTATTCATGAGATTAAAGAACGACCGAGTCAAGTCGGACCCGAGGTATGGGACTTCGTCTCAATCTCCTTTCATTGAGGCATATTTTGTTTTATACACAACCTTCTTTTATACGGTGTATAAACCCCTTTGAATTTTATGTTTATTCAAAATGAATATTTTTTATACGAAGCGTTTACTAAACGACAAAAGGGAATGTTTTTGTCATACGTATGCGGCGACAACGACTTCTCCGCCACCGTGACCATTATTTGAGTTTCGGCTTCCTCTACAAGCCATACCATTTTTTAAAAGAAAAATAAATACCATGTTTTAATTTTATTTTATTTTGGTATTGAAAATGGATTTCATAATTTTTTTATATGAATGTGTTGTATTGATATCTTGTGATTGAAAGGTGGAAATGTTATGTTTCCTTTATGCATGTTTTATGTGATACGATTATGTTGAGGTTCTTGGGCATTATTATGAAGACGGGTGGTTCCGTGATAAACTAAGGGTGGGTGAGCCCGATATAGCTCTCCAATGCATTGGGTAATTCGAAGGAGTGAAACGTTAAGGTTTCTCCGAAGAGATTTAGGGAATATACTGTGATGGGTATTCCAAACGTAACCAAGAGGGTTACTCCCTACGTACGAATGTTATGAATGCCTCAAGTTACCTTTATGTATTATGATTTCTATGATTTATTCATGATTTGATGATGTATGTTAAAGTGCTTATGTTTTATGGGTAAAGTATGATTTCATTCTTATGTATATATGTACCCATGTTTCCTTTGCATATTTTTATATCCCTTACTGAGCTTTTTATGCTCATCCCAAGTTTTTTTGAATTGTTTTTCACATGTCAAGGGAAAGGTACATTATATGATGATAGTGTCAAGGAAGTGTCGAGAAAGAATCCATGATTTATTTTAAATAAGTTTACATTGATGGGAAAGAAGAATACTATCTTTATGTGACCACTTTGTTTATATGTGGAATGTAATGCATGTTTTATGATCTAATTCCCTAATACTCTAAACCCGAAAAGATCCTCAATGTGTAATCTTGTAATAACTCAAGATTAAGTAAGGTTTAAGGCTGGGGACTTATATTGTATATAGTTTTTCCAAAACTAATAAACTACTCAGTCCTTTTGGATGTGGTCCCTTATTCGTAGTACAAATGTAAAAATGTTGGGAACAATCTCTGAGATATTGGGGTTATGTATTTAAATCACTTGTATATATGTGTTTTATAATATAAACTTGAAGAAACAATATAACAAAAATGGTCAATTATAATATTTTGAGGGGAGATATTATATTATGTTATTATAATTAGAAAAATATTCTTTATTTTATCAAATTATTAATAAAATAATGTGTGCGTTCATTACTTATATAATTAATAATATTCTATATATTTATTATGTGTAACTTTTTTCTTGACTATTCTTTGTGCATTAAAATTCATAAGACGGAGTATAAACAAGAAATCTTTTAAATCTAGAATATCAAAATTATGACTATCATAACTACAAAACCAAACTTCAGGAAAAAGAATGGGTTTATCAAAATCAACAAGGTATGTTCTAAAATTTCTAGATTTTGGTAACCATTTTTGATGGACAATTATAATTCTATGGGGAAATTTATAGTTAAATATTATCCAATATAAAAATTCGTCTCATTAATGATTTAATAATGTCAATCTAAAAAATATATAAAATATATAAGATATTTTATAAAACTATGAAATGAATTAAATAGATTTATAATAAAACAATAAAACCTATACTATGGACCCTATGAGTAATTCCCATTTAGGAAATTTCATATTTCATGGAAAAACACTGTGATCCACAAGAATTTATCACATTCTTCAATAGATAAAAATCATCATATGGATAATTGAGTTTCTATAAAAAAATAATTTATCAATAAATTTAAATTTATATATTATTATAGAGGAAATTCTTATCTTATAAAACCAATAAATTTAAAATTGAAATTAAAAAACACTTAAGAAAAAATAAATAATTTATCAATACCGGATTTAATAAAATAATTTTGGAAAACTTTCACACACTACCATGACATTCCATATCATAAAAATATATATGCTAAACTATAAATAAAAATATATGTCATCACATTACCTATATCAAGAATGATCATATCTACACATCCACAGATGTTCATGTGTATGGAGTGATAATAAAAATTGTTGGTATTCCATATTAAATCATATGAACATACATGCATGTGTGATTGAAAAAAATTAAATTCTACAAAAAAATTTATAAATACATAAAATTTTAATCCATAAAAACAATTATCTTCCAAAAAAGTGAATAAATTTTTCTTTCTTCAATAAAAAGTTATTCATTTCAAAATCCTTATATTATAGTAAAAAAATCATTAATGTAAATTCAAAATGTAAGGCACATTGTAACAAATAATACACCTCTTTTGAAACACATTATTTATCTATTTATTAATAAAATGTACATGTTTAAAAAAAATTATAGAAAACAATATATATATATAGATACATATATATATAATTATAATTTCCTAAATCCTTAAATGTGAAATAATATATAGATAATAATATATTTAATCTAATTATGAATAGATACATCAAAAAAGTTATCACTAGCCTAACGAGAATCAAATTTCATTTTCCATTATCCAAGTATTGACATATTGTCCATAATAATTATATTTTAAAAACCTAAACTAACTAAATTACCCTAAAATGGACCTTTTTTCCCTTACACCCTCAATTTTCTATCACATACTCCCTTTAATGTACCCTCCTAATGTATCTATTTTATTATAGTTATATTTTAGAGGTTTCAATTAAATTTCTAATAAAACATTATTTTACATTCATTAATAATCATATGCTATGAAATAATTCATTAATAAGTCATATTTTAATCATTTAGTTAATACATATATATCATGAATGGTTCATAATAATAGGGTATTTTCTTGTAATTTCAAAATAAAAAATTGGATCTTTATATGATAAAAATATTGAAATAATTTCCAGTCCATTTTAGAAAATGCCGAAATGGATTACCGAATCTCTTGGAATGTATCAAAGCCTCTATCATTGGTATACATTTCCAATGATTATATAAATTCAAAAATTAATTAGATATTTGTGAAAAAAACTCTATCATACTTTAATAATCATTCTTAAAACATAGTTTGTAAACCAATGGAAATAAACGTCAACTTATTAAATTTTGACTTATTAAATAAACATTTGGAATGAGTCCCATGTTTAATTACCATGGCCATTGCTAGAATGTCATATCCCTTTTAAAACCCTCTAACATGGAGCACCCAATTTCAAGTGAGAGAAAGTATAATTGGGAAAATATTTATATCACCTAGTGATATAAACAGTTTATGAGGTATAAAAGGAGAAGAGTTAGATAATGACTGTCAGCTAAGATTCATACCCCTCATACCATTTGGGATGGACACATGTCAAATGTAAAAAACATTTATGTCGTCAAAAATAAAATATACACATCAAATTTTATTATTGGATTTTTTTTCCAATCTAGATACTCTACTTTTTTTATTAAATTACTCGATTAAAATAATACATACACCATATCAATTTTAATAAATCGTGACCACTGAACACAATCTTCCAATAAATCCACCAAGAATAATGGAAAGTATGAAAAGTTATCTTAGGAATAATAAAATAATACATTGATTTATTTAACAATCATTTTATATATCTCATAATATATATTCCATGTCATTATCTCACGTGAATTTGATAATAATATTCCATTTAATCCATTATAATTGATGCCCCTTTCTATGACAACTGCATAATCAATTCACCATGATATTATTATATTTTTTGAAATACATTAGTTCTATAGGGAGACAAAATTATTCAACTTTTGAATTAAATATCCAAATAGGATGTTATATATAATTTTATTTCATTCATTTCAAGAAAACATGTCACAAAAAATCATCAAATTAAGATCATTTGTCCCATTGTGGTCCAATATCTCTTCAATAACTTGATAATAAAAAAATATAAATCCTAATTGAAGAAAAATTTCATTAAATTTACATGTAAAACATGATTCAAAAAATAATATACTATATTTATTAATAATAGTTTACTATTCTAAATTTAACTTTTTTATAATTAAGGCCAGAAAAAGTGTTTTATTATATTAATTAATTTATTATATCATTTTCGTAGAAATATCTAAAAAATTATCTACAATTTCCTCTACAATATTTAAATTGTATTACTCAACATCCCAATGATTTAACATAACTCTATATAATTTAATAATATTTCATTTGGGAGTCATGGTATATATTTTATAATTCACATGTGTACCCCTATATAACATAAATTAGAGAATAAAAAATTGATTGTGCAACAAAAAAATTGATTATAATGTGGTTTATAAAATAAAAATTTAGAGACACTGAAACATCGTGGTATTAAATTAAAATATTATTGAAACACAAATAGGGAAGATACTTCACTAATCCATTGCCTAATCAAAAATAGTCTAAAATATAACAGACGAATCTTTCATTTCCTTTCCTTCCTTAGGTGTCCCAACATTATATGTACATTCATTAATAAATTATATCCAAAAGAAAAATTTTCATTGTTATCGTTCATGATCAACAAAATAACTAATCCTACTATGGGATAAAACAATACATTTTTGAATTATTTTACATTAGTCAACCATATATTATCCTAAACTTGGTACCACATATTTCATATCACAACTCTCCAGATACCGTAATGGTCAATTCCATGGTCAATTAAATATTTATTTGAAATTTTATTATATATCAATAAATTATAAATAATTTTACAAAAACACTAAATCAGTGATTAATGGACTTTATAATAATTAATAAAGATAACCACAACTACCATAGGTATATTTTTAAAAAAAATTAGTATTTTAATCTATTTATCAATATATATAATGGTGTTAGATGTACTCTTCCTTGAATCTTCTCCATTCACATTTTTAAATCCATTTTAGAATATAAATGCTAATTTAAGATCATTGAATGAGATAAGGGATGTCAAAAACTCCATGAGACAATAAATTAAAATTATATAAAAAAATGTTTTCTCTATTAAGATAAGATGATTTTTAAATATGAGATAAATTTTTTAAATTTATATTTGATCCATTAGATCCTAAATTCATTAATTATTCAATAATTTTCTTGCAAATACAATCATTAAATATATGTGAATGTCTTCCAACCAACATAAAATAAACATGAAATCGTTTAATAATTCATCATGTATTGAATGGTCAACCATCAAAATTTTGATAGTCTAAATATATAGGAATGAATTTAGTATAAATCACCATCATTTATAAGAAAAAATATTGGATTAAAATTTTATCACACATATAGGTAGATGATAAATGTATTAAGCAATAAAAACATTGAAAACTTTTCAAATCATAATTGTTCAACAACATTAAAAAACCATTCATCCTTTGACTAATAACACATAATATGATACAACAATCAATACCTTATAAGAATAGTCACCACATAAATCATTACTCATATATAACACATCCACCTTATGGAAGGTATTTATTTTTAAATAAACAGTATTTTTGACATAATGTAACACTCACACCACCAATCTAAAACAAAAAATGAAAAATTATGAAAATAGTATCATTAATATTTACATGTTATCGCCTCTACATTGGATTATAAATTCTGTGTGGGAATAACTAACATATGTAAAATATGTATACAATTTTTCTATAGTGAATAATAATTTTTAAATTCCAAGGAAATAAGTACTCACTTTTAAAGGGTTAAAATAATATCATTTTATGTTAAAATAATTATTTTTTGTAAAATAATTGTATTTATATATGCTATGTGTATTAATCACAAATGAACATGTGTTTTAATTAAATATATTCATATCAAATGTAAATAAAATAACAATCATTCCTACAATTATAATAAATTAATTAAAACTGAAGACAATTTGATTTTATGGTAAGAGAGTAATTTTTTAGAAAATTATAATCATGTTTACAATGTATTTTGTTTTTAGTAAATTTATTTTAATAACTATTTATGAATAATTTTATTTTAATTTTTATATGATGCATTCATTAAAATATATTAATATCTATCTGCTGGATTTTATTACAAATGTAATGATAATAAAATTAATTTTACATAGAATGGAAGAATTGTTTTTGGTCATGTTAAATTGTGACCATATTTAATGTTTAACACATGAGTAAATAATAAAATGTGATAATAAGGATACAATTATTGGATAAGGGTTCAAAATCTCCACAAAAATGGCTTAATTTTAATTAATAAATTTATTTATATAATAATAATCATAAATTCCAAACATATGGAAAAAAAATTCTATTTATAGCTAATTATGTTATATTTGTTACATTTAGAAATTAATAAGTAAAAAGTGTCACTCTCATTATTTTGAAATATATAATATTATTTAATACATACAAGGAGACATTATTAAAGATAAAAATGGTTATTTGAAATATTAAAAAAATTATCATAATCACTTATTTTTCATTTTCTATTAGCTTATAATTACATAAAAAAGATTACCCATCGCTGATATTGTACTTGTGAAAGTAGGTGAAAAATAAAAGTAAAAACTTTTTCAAAAAATAAGGTTGATATATTGGCACATTTTAGAGTGTTGATAGATTTTTATTAATCAATATGAACGGAATGTAGTGTTTTAAATATTCATATTTACACATATTGATAATCAAGATGTTTTAAATGTAAAATTGTGCGAGTACTTACGAAAATTTCATTAATTATCTTTTATGTAAAACAATACATAATTAATTGAATTAAAAATCATATGGTTCCAATATTTTTAGATTTTAAATTTAAATATTGTAGAATATCAATAGTTTCCACCTATTATCCATTTAAATTTTAGAATGGTTTTTCTGACTAATAAAAGGGATCTATTTTACTACCATGGATATGGTTTAAAGAGTTAAAGAGGGGGTTAATCTAAGTGATAAATTTCCAAGAGACACATAAACATCAATAAATATTTTCATATGTATATTATTATAACTTATACAACATATATTTAATTAAATGGGTCATTGAAACATTTTTAACTCAGATAGAAACATATTATATTTTTATATTTCAAATATTTTCAAATTACCTCTACATCACTAACAAAATGGAACATTAACTACTTATTTATATAAAACATATTGATCATATTAGCAAAACCAAAACCATACTAAAAGATTTATTATCTTCCATATCCACATTCTAGATGTTTTGGTCATTAATGAATTCCAACATAGGGTTTCATTTGGAAGATATACAAAGTATGTTTCTCAAAGAGGATGTAATCATCCTCACAAGATCTTTTTTATGTTTAATGGTTATTCTACCTCACCAAAATCATATAAAAACATATTAACATTGTTAAATAAGTAATATTATATTTTAAAATTGTTATTATGTTTACTGGAAATCCATTTTCCCTTTATCATCCATCCCAATGGAAAATGAAAAATTCATTATGTTTATATATTTACTATTATCTCTAATTCTTACATATTTTATTTTTCACAGATGCCTCTAATGTTTGGTTATGTATAATTATTTAATGATTATATATAATTTATATAAAATTATTATTACTTTAGGAAAATTAAATATTATAAAAATTCTTGGCCCTCCTATCCATTGTAAGATGATAATGTCATTCATGAGTATGTGTTGTCTATAACCTTCACAACATGATGTGATTTGATTCCCATGATCACATTATATGGATGGTCATAAGAATAAATTTATATAATATATATGATATATGATATATATATATATATATATAATTTTTCTTCCATAAATTTCAATTACTATATAATATTAATTTATTTGATCAATTAAAGAGTGAAAACATAATTCTTTTATATGTTATGACTTTAATCTTAGTGATATTATGCAGTTAATTTATCCTCAACCACATATCTAAAATGGTTATACCTTTTTATATATATAATTAATATTTCTCTTTTGAAATAAATAATATTTATATATTTTTCAAATATAAACACAATTAGGTGACGTTCCCCACTTTTAACAATGCATGCATGAAAAATGTAATAGTTAAAACCATGAAAAATGATTTTAATTATGAACTCCTAATAAATTGGTGAAAAGATGTTATATGTGAATCATATATAATATTATAATTAAAAATAGATTTCTAGTATAAATTTATAATAAATATATAAATTCTATTCAATGGGTTATGAGAATATACAAATA
Source organism: Viscum album (assembly GCA_963277665.1). Taxonomy (NCBI): domain Eukaryota; kingdom Viridiplantae; phylum Streptophyta; class Magnoliopsida; order Santalales; family Viscaceae; genus Viscum; species Viscum album. The sequence continues at coordinate 1,272,500,761 of OY728152.1, forward strand.
AATTCAGTATGAGAGTAATGGGATTCTCCTATCACCTTTCTTTTATGACACATTACCATTATACCACTTATTTCTTCATTATGGGGCATATACATCCCGTAATTTTTATTTAAATAGAATATAATGAAAATTATTGTATATTAGAAAACTTATATACTTTCTTCTGATTTGAGTAGTTTTGATTAGGGGATTACTGAAGGTATAAAAGGTTTTCATCAAAATATTTTTTACCACATGATTCATGTTATACATTTTTTATGTTAATATAATGTATATATTACCACTATTATGTATTTATATAGTTAATTTAGTACCCCAATTCAATTTAATAATCTATAGAATTTATATTTATTTAATTTAATGTTTTAATCAAATAAATTACATTCAAAGGGATCATGATACATGGTGTAGGAAATAAATAATAATTTATGTTAAAAACTCATTTATTTTCAAGATTATATAAGGTAAATTTAAATTACAACATCTTATATTATACATATCTTTTAAACACTATATATTCTTCTCCTTTGGTTATTAATGAAATATTAAACAATTGGTACCATTATTCACTCCTAGGTACTTAAAATTATTTATGAATTATTTTTATGAATAAGAGAACTTATTAATTATTTTTGGATCAAGAATCATTTTCATCAAAAATATTTTCCTTAAAATTATGTAATGATTTTTTCCCTCAAATTTATTGTTTTGAAATCATAATTTCAGTACTATTGATGTCATTTAGAATTTATTAAAATCACTTTTTTTTTAAACAAATCCTATAAGAGTCTTTTTTGGTAATTTTATATATATCTGAAAAGAATTTCTTTTTAAATATATATGGAATTAATGGATTTTATGATCATCATAACAAAAATTTTAGAACTGTAATCTATTACATGATTCCATGGTGGTATTAAAAGGAATTTCTCAATATTCATGGAATTTTTATTTTAAATATCAGGAAAGGAAGATGATTTGTAATCATTTATTCAATGGAAGGACTGAATGAACATTCAATAGAATTTATAATATTTTTAAATATCCAATGATGTGTCTTATACATCACTAGATATATAATCCTAATATAAAAACAAGTGTGTGGATTGATTGTGGTGATGACGCTTGAAAATTTATTTTATGAAACTCATTACATTCCCCCTAATTAATTAAAATTTTATGACATAATTAGGACCCAATTTATATTCCATATGTTAATATGATATAAATGGAATAATGGTTCTATCAATGGTTTTGATTATTAAATTTAAGATAAATATAATATTCAAGTAATTGTTCTTGGACATTATTTATAAGAATGGGTGATCATAATATTTCTCATGATGAAGGGTGAGCCTCATTTATCTTATGGAGACATGTGATTTTAATATATCTCTCTAAAGTATTTGGTAATGTGGGGAAGTTAAAAGATGAATGTTACTCCATTGATCTCACAGATTTTACTAAATATATGTAACACCTATGAGAATATGAATTAAACTAGAAGTATGATTCTACAAAATACATGTTGGGGTTACCATATCATGGTGATTCTATTCAAAATGTATAATTCCCTAAGTTACCAAAATAGTTTTCTTATGGTTTTTATGTGTTTTTTGGTTCCTCTAAATGATATTGATTTCATATGGAACATTGACTCATATAAAACTCGTATTATGTTAAATATCAATTCAATAATTAATGTTTTATGATCTAGATTGGTATGGGTATGAAGTATATTATGTTATTCTCATGAACATGTATTAGGATCTTATAGCCTTATGTTTTTTTATTCTTATATATGATTATCAATTGATTTCTCAGATATTAACAATTACTAATCATTTGAACTCACCCATTAACATGATTCAACATCCCCAAGATGTTACGAATGAATATTATGTAATATAATTTTTTAAGGGTATTATGTGTAGAAAATTTTATGGGAAGTATTTACCTATTCTTATATGAAATCATTATGTGGGTATAATTGGAGATATTTGAATTTTTATTGAATGGTATGGGATTTGGTAAATGATATTTATTTCCTAAAAACCTAAATCCCTAAACATATATGTTACTGGGTATTCAAGTGAATCACTATTTTCTATAAATATTATAATTATAGAATACTAAAATTGAGTTACTTTTTTTATTAAAGTATGAATTATAATGATTATGATTTTTGAACTTCATCCAAGTGTATGGGTGTTGGAATATCTCAGTTGGTATTAGAAAAGGGTTTAGATAACTATATATGTTGTATTGTTATTATTTAAGTTTAATTAAATAGCTAAAGAAACTATAATGGGGTTATATCATTAAGTACGATCGTAGTTACACTTTATAGGTTTTATGTAATGAGTTATTATGGTAAATAATTAGATTTAACGGGAATTTTATTCAAATTTGTCTAAAAATGAGTAATATAAAAACTATTGTTTTATCATGTAATTTAATGTGATTTTTTTGGGGTGAAATTTATTGGTTAAATAATATTAAATGAACATCAAGAAATTATGGTTTGAAGGTTAATTAATGATGAGGTAATTATGGTGAAGTTGGAATAATGGGGATTATCATATTTATCATATATATATATATATTACAATGAGATATAAAATTCATTTGGTGGATAAGAAATTAAATTTATTCCGGATGATGTTCACTATATGGGGAAAATTATATAACAATATTAAAGTTAATAAAATTCTCATAGAAGTGATTTTATTTAAAGAATGAATATTTGGTTATCTAATATAATAATACATGTTATTTTTTAATAGTCATACAAGAAATTTTGGGAAATGTTTGGAATATTTAAGGGAATATATTAATATGATAAATAAAATATTATTATACTATTAAATGAGTGATAAATGGTTTTAAAGGATAAATTTTACATGGATCTTGATATAATATATGATCAACTATTTCGAAATTTAGGTTTTGAATATGATCAATCAATTTTAAAAAAAAATTCTTAATTGTTTATGAAATTTATTACATTAGATTTAGGGTTTCAATTTTGAGGTTCTACAAATATATTTATTCATATTGGATATTAAATTATGATTTGTTGACTATATGGTTTTTTTGAATATAGTGAAAATGGAAGAATAATTTATCATCCTTTTTGGGACCTAGTGATCCTTTAAAATATAATTTTAATGCTTTATTAATGAAAACTTAATCTTGTTTTTTATCTTATAACGTGATGAAGTGGAGAAAAATAACTGAGAGAAGAACCGAAGGATGCTTTCGTATGAAAAATATAAAGTATGTATATTATCTCAAAACCTCTTTAATTATTGTAACAAAGTTCTTCAAACTCAAGAAAGTGGAAAAATATTATTAAGTCCTGTGTTGGAAATATTTCAATGCATAAAAGGTACAGTTTATGAAAATAATTCATAACTATGTGTCTCATAATAACAAATTCATGGATTATGAATTTTTTTGTAATGACATATTTCATAGTGATATTTGAGTAATTACTTTTTTTTGGATGTAATTTCTTTCTATTTAAATTGAATGGTATTTTATGAAACTTGTATATATTTATCTTACACACTTTAGTTATTATTCTCAGAGTGTTTCACATCCTTTTTATTATAAACAACATAAAATCATAAATAAAAATGGTTATTTCTAGTTCTAAAATATAACATCATCAGATTTAAGATTTTATTTTATTTTAAAATAATATCATGGTTAATATCATTCACCACACCCAACACCAAGCATAGAAACCTATCATATACTATAGGAATATTTTCAAATAAATGGGTCTCTTATCGCATTGTTTCTAGATTGGAGGGAATAAATAAGAAAGTTTTAATTTATCAAAAAATATTTATTAAAACATTCATTAATAAATATTTATTTACTAATATATACGAAATGTGGACTCAAATTTAGATGTTATAAATATCAACGTTTAATATTAAATGAACATTTTTTCAAGGTAGTGAATGTTTCTATATAATTTTTTTAATTACAACAAAACTAGATGTTTTTCAAAAGATATTATTATATAATTTAATAAAAAAATATTCATAAATTGAATAAAAATTTGTTATATGATATGATAAAATCAATTAAAGTTAATGATATTTATTTTTTAGAAAAATGATTTTATTTGTAAAATGTAATTTTATCTTATAAAATTAAAGTGATAATTATTGATGAATTATTTTCTATATTATTTAGATTTTCAATTTAATAAAACATATTGATATTAATATAATTATTTTTACTAGAAAAATAATTAGATAAATATATTTTTCATAAAAATACATTTTCTCTTAAATTAGTTTTTATGAGTTTTGTGGGAAGCTATAAAATTTATCTATCCCGCATAATGGAATTGATTCAGGTAAAATGGTTATATTTAATATTTAAAACACTTTATAAATTTTATAATATTTATTGATTATAATTTTGTAGTAAACATGAAAAAAATTAACAACTTATTAAATGGAAAACTTGGTTAGTATTTTTAAAATTTATGGATAGGCCTTAAAAATATTTAAAAAATTTTATTAGTAGCATTTTATGTGTTTAATTCTCCCAAAATCATCATAAGATGAAATGTATGAAATTTTACTATGTTAATGTGATTTAATCATTTATAATATTTTAATTAATGAATATGTAAAACTATCATTGTTTTTATTTTAAAATAATTTTTTTATATTTTAGAAACATGTTATAATCATTTGTAATTGGTAATTTTTAATATGAATAAATTATTTTAGTGATTCTATTATTATTATTATTATTTATTATTACAATTACCTATTACACATAGATAAAATGAATCAATCACTTGGGTGTTGGGGAGAAATATTTATGTAAAAACGTTTTAAAATAGAAAAATATTTATTTTTTTCAAAAAAATTAAGCACATGTCCTTAATGATTACATATTCGAGTGATTTCAAACAATAATTAAAATTCATAAATTTTAAATTATCCATTTAGTTTGGAGTTTAAATAAATTGTGAAAAACACTTAGATTATAAACCCTTAAATTAAATTTTTAAAACTACACTTGTTATCCATTTTTTCTATAAATCAAAGTCAATAAAATGAAACATGGTTCCCCTTTCTGAAAAATAATCACAATTTTCTCCTTATTTTATCCTTTTCCAAACATTTCCTTAAACCCTATAAAAACATCTAAAAACATAGTACGAGAACAAAATTTTTTTATGGTTCATAAAATAAATATAATTACTACTCAAATAAAAACACTTAAAAAATTCATGAAGCATAGCTTTTATATACTAAAAATTGTATAATATTTCAAAAACAACAACATTATATTGACTTTTTAAAATCAATCAATTTACATGAAAAATAATTATAATTCTTATATAATTATTGTAGGATTCTTGGGATATAATTATCCATATCACACATAAATATGGCATAACAAATATGGTCAATAAACATCAATAGAGTACCAAATGCAATGGAGCTCAATTTGGGTGCACCCATCAAATAATCAATAATGGTCTCGCCTAACTCTATATGGGAAAGCCCACAAAACAAGCTATAATGGGATCACCCGATGTTATCTCGGCACACCCATCATAAAATCTATAACATAATCACTTAGTTATATTTGTAAAATTCTACCATAAATAATTTTCACAGACCATATCATGAATAAAACCCTTGAAAACACTTTTAAACCCATGTGTAAATCACATTCGTTTTTCAAAATTAAATTTTCTTCTAAAAATAACATTTAAAATATAAAAACCGTGCACATAATAATTCAACAATATTACATGGAAATAAATATGAAAATTATAAATGAATCCTTACAATAAAAAATTTTTGTGAAAGAGGGATATTATGTTCATGTCATATATGTTTAAAAAAATTATACATACCACTGTAAAAAGAGCAAAAAAATGAACTATAATATAAATTTTTTAAAAGAAATCCTTTTATAAAACATTAAAAATATTCCCCTTCGAAAATATGTGATAGAATATATAAAATATAATTTTTAGAACATTAATGTTTATATAAATACAATCATAAAAATAATTTAAAAAAAGGATGTGAATGAGAAATATTTCTAAAATAAATCATTAAAAAATTCAAAATGTGGTCTTTTATTAAAAGAGTTACTTATCTTGAGTCATATTCATCTAGTATGTTATTTATATTCTTTATTATTAAGATTATGTTAATTATTTACAAGTATTATAATGTTTTTTAAATTAGTTATTCCTTTTATTTTACTTATTACCATGTTATAATAAATAATTATTTTTATAAGTTCATGCTAAACGTTTTGATCATATTCAGTACTTGAGTACAAAATGATATTAGTATGATTTCTCTAGCCTATGTGGTCATTATTTAATAATCACTTGAGTAATATTAGTAATATTATATTAATTATTATCAATCAATTATACTTTTAAATCCAGACATTAAATATTGTTATAAAAAATTAATTATGTTACAATCATAGAGACTGTGTGTTATATGTACACCTGAGTAATGTTACATTTTTTTAAATAATAAATATATAATGATGGTAATATTAATTTTATTTTTAAAGAATTATAATAATATCATTAATATATTATTTATTATTCAAATATAATTATAAATATCGTTCATGTGATGTTGTTATGAAAAATGAATCACATCGCTTCTAAGATGCAAAAATTCCCATGAATTCTTGAATGACATTATCATTTTTATGTGCAGGGAAAGACATTAATTTAAAAGATATATTATCTATTAAATGTGATAAATTTTTCATGAAAATAATATATAAAAAGTAATTCCATCATTATAACAAGTCATGAGACACATTGATGGAAAATAATTATTTTAGTTCGTGAGCCCGTATTCTGCAGTACACAGGAATGATAAATTAATTTCCCATTTGATGGAAGAGTAAACAAATATAGGTCATGAAAATAAAATAATAACATATTATTATCTTGACTATACAAGATTTTTATTTTATAAAGTTTTAAGGTTGTTTTATGAATGTTAAAAAATAAACAAAATAATAACACTTGAATAAAAATGATACCACTTATTCATAAAAAATAATTTCCATAACACCATAAGACCATTGGTTTTGGTTTTATTCCTAAAAATAATAAAATAAAATTCCGTTATGGATTATTGTTTGGAACCTTGTCATAACATGGAAGAAAAAATGGTTTTCATATCTGATAGATTGAGAATAAGAGGTTCTATATCATAAGGGAGTGCATGAGAACTATTTGAATTCCTTAGATAGCTATTAGTTTTTAGGGTGTTGTGTTGTATAATTTTAAATTTTATCCTGATTTACATTTTCCATGTTAATTAATTTATGAAATTATTCATTAATTTTTTGTAAAATTTTATGATTTACAGTTTTACATATATTCATACTAGTAATTACAAAATATAAAATCATCTTATACAATAAAATTTCTGATATTTATTAATATTAATTTTAAAATAAATACACTATATCATGATAAAATTGTTCAAATAGAAATAAATTTTCTAAAATTTAATTTATATATTCCATAAAATTATTTGGGAAACTATTTTAATTACATAAATAGATTTATTATTGAAAATATTTATGAGGATTTCATGGATTTTCCAAAAAGAATCTCAGAATAAAATTAATGATTTCCTAAAAAGTCCATAATGGGTTTTTTTATAAATATACAATTTTAATTAGTTTTAGAAAATATTATCATAGGATTTATAATCTCAAAAAATATTTTAAAATAAATAGTATTATTTCATATATTCATATATGATTATATATAAAATCAATCTTATATAACATTCATATAAAATGATAAAAAATGGAAAATTAAATGTTTTTTAGAATATTTTTTTAATTAAAAAACCATGAATTTATGAAAATTATAAAAATCTTATAGTACATAAATTTCAAATTGAAAAATTAAAATCAAATGTTCTTTTAATTTATTTTTATCTAAACAATATATAAATTTAATTTTATACGAATTCAAAAAAATATAATGAAAACTATGTTTAACAGGAAAGTGAATTTTCCATTTATTATTTTCTATTATTATTATTATTACATTTTATTTACCAAAATAATTGTTTTATCAAATTAATAATATAAAACATATTTTTATCATTAATCAAATTTTAATTGAAATATAATTTAATTTAACCTATAATGAAATTTAATTGACCAAAACTATTCTAAATAATAAATGATCTTATTTAACATTTTTGGTAAATAAAAAGGGATTTCATTCATATTAAAATTAATTTTTTATTTTCATACTACCTATATTTCATAATTCATTCAATCCTATGATTTAATATTATTTAAATGATTATTTTATAAAGATAAAACTAAAATATATATTTTTTTTAAAAAATTATCATGGTGTCATTTTTTTGGTATTGCATGTGGGGAAAACAATTTTATACATTTGTTTATTTAAATGGAATGATATATTAAAATCTTGGGGTGTAACATTATCCTCTCATTAAATAAATTTTTCCCCAGATTTGTTGAATATTAATCATTAATAGAGGTAGATGAGCGTATTTTTAAGATAGTTATCATTTAAGGTTAGACTTATAATATAATATATATCATACCCTCTTAGGCTATACATATTTATGATTCCTTCCTCAAAAAACAATATTCAAAAACAAAATTATACACCCATGGATGTGTATACAGTAATCATGTTTTATATATAAAAGACTATTTATATATCTATTTGAATATAAAATATAATAAACTATAATGTGATTATAAATTCCACAAAAAACTTTACTCTATCATTAACCCAAAAATTCTACTAACCTTTAGTTTATACAGTAACACTGTTAGAGTTGGTTCCCAAGACAAAATTTATGTGTTTTTTATGATAACCTATATTCATATTTTTGAATAATAATAAAATTATCATCATATAATGATTATTATTCTATTTAACATAGTTTGTGGTAATGTCTCCATAGTAGTTTTCTCACTAAAAATCATTGTTCTTCCCAGATATGACAAGAACCCATAAGTGTGATGAAAGTATTCTAAAATATATTTCCTATAGAGAGATGACATCATTTGAGGGACATGAATTATATAGGATATCATGGGTGGAGTATCATTGGACATTGAAGCACCATATCATGGTTCATGGCCTTAGTAATATCCAGTATAGGATACTATGAGAACAAGACATGCCAGTAGGAAATCAACATTGATATGTTTTATTGGATGTTTGTATCTTCAGACATGTGCATTGATTCTTAGACATGAATGTTATTATTAATGTGTATTATAAGTGGCGTAATTTGATGCATTGAAGAAAACCGCGATGACATATGTTCGTAATGAGGCGTCATATGTTGGTCGTATTAGGATTAATATTGCATTATTGAATAATGAAGGAAAGGATTTTCCCTTATTTTCCTTAAAGAACGATTATATATTGGGTCCTTTGATGGAAATGATATAGCCTAAATAAATCCATTTCTGTGATGTTATATGGGAATATTCATTTTTTTTATGTCAAATAATGATACATAGAGTACATAGGTTGATTGCACAAGCATGTAACCAACATGATTAGAGATACCATGATAAGGTATTACAATACATATTAAGAATCCGTATGCGGTATTATTTCATTATGTAATTAACTTCATTCTATATCGGTTCCTTGTTTTGATGCTATATTCTATCCTTCAACATTAGGCTGTTTCACCTAATTCTACTTAGAAGGAGGCCTAGAGGGTCATATACTAAGTGTATCCAGAATCTCAATTAAACAATATATTATAATTTATTGTTTAATAAATTCAATAAATATTATTACTACACATGGTTTAATAATTATTATTGTCTCCATGATCTCATATATTATATCCTCGACTATTCTAGAGAATATAATGCGAACCAAATATTTAAAAATATTTTTTTTTTGTGAATATAATATTTATTTATTTATTGGTTAATTATAAAGTGATATTTATTTAACAAATAAATAATCATTATTCAATGCCTCGTAAATATTTTAGAAGAATGGTGGACCATGTTTAATTGTCTAATGAAAATTAATAAATATTAAAAAAAATTAATTAATAATATTTAATATAATTTGCATGTTAATAACATGTAGTTATAAAATAATATAATTATTATTTGACATGGGGTTTTGTATTGATTAAATAAATAATCAAGATAACATTGAAAATTATTTTATTTTAACCCTAGTGATATATAACACAAATTTTATTATAATCAATGAATGAAAATTTATTTGTTTTGTTATGCACAAAATATTGGTAGAACAATCTCAATCCCTATAGAGTCCACGTCTCCCAGAACACTCTAGAGAATTGAGAGAGATCTTCATCCACAACCAACTCTCAATTCAATAGATACCAAGGAGAACTCTATGGAAGTGGTTCTCATGGAGATCAAAGGTGGATGATGGAAGCAATATAATATTCATGAAAGCACCCAAATATTCCTATGACGTTGTTTGAGGATTTTTGAAACATGTGTAGATCAACACTAGATGGAATCTGCACTTGATTCCTACTATGCAATAATGGCACATCATTTATCTATTATCAGACACATCATTGAGGAAGGAATAAAAATAGGGTTTTTATTTAAATGATTTAATTAATTATAAATAATATGTGATTATCCTCCCTCACATTCTGACATTATATCCATTTTAAAAACAATTTATTCAATTTCATTGATTAGAGAATTTAATTTCATGTAGATATTTGATTTTTTATCGATCATGTCAAAAATAATGGTTTGGAACAACCCATGACACGTCTCTGTTGTGACTAAAACCTAAAAGTTGTATCAAAACGGTCACATGATTATTTAAAATATTTAATTATCATCGGCTGATTTATTAATTTTTCATTTAGTTTTACATTAATTTTAATCATTATTTAAATCTGAATTTAGAGATCTACTTATTCCTCCTTCATTTATCATAGATAATATGAAAACAAATCAATGAAAACAATCTAACAACTCACCCTGAGGTTATGAGGAATCTAGCCATATTACAGATGAGTATATGTTGTGCAACCGGTTTTTCCCAACATGTACTTGTGTGAAATTCACTATGATTTTATTCTGAATCAATTCAAACAATGTACACTGGTGACATGTGGTGCATATATTTCTTACAGTACATGTCGATAAAGAAAACATGGTGCATGGTAAGTTGGAGTACACATCGTGTAGCCCACATACATTGCATGTAGTCCATTAATCCACTAATCATCAGTGTAATTCCATAAATGGCCTACCTAATTCCTGACATGTAACTTGGTTTTCACATGCTATGAGGTCCTTTATAAACATCGTGTACTCCAATTTTCCAAGCCACAATTTACACATTGAGTCCCTTGACATGTTCCTCAGTTAGATTTTGAGATTGATACATTCTATGTATCTCACATGAACACACCTTGTACTTATAAAAAATTACATAGAACTGAGAATAATTTATTATACATAGTAAACCTTACCAACATGTTATTGTGTGTGGTCATTAAGTTGATAAGAAATTAAATGTGATGGGTTTTAATATATATATATATATATTTAGTATCGATGTAACATTAATATCTACATATCATATATGAGTCACATTATAGTTTTTACTTTGCATGCATTGATGCATAACACATGACCAAAAAAATCATGTAATTAGTGTAATCATTATGTTGATAGTACACATCATGATAGTACATGATAATTTGTGTACACATTATGTCACAAGAGTAAATTTTTTATGAGTATAATAAAAGTTGGTAGATTTGGATAGAAATCCACCGTGTTCCCTCAAAGGTACATTTATGTACATTGTTAATTTGAAAACAATTATTCTAATTTTCATAAAATTATTAAGGATGAGTATCTCAAAAAAATTCATATGAGAATTAAAGTAAAATAATTAATTAATTAATTAAGGTAATTGATTAATTCATGTATGATTTATCTGAAATAATTATGTTTATGAATTGAATACTAAATTTATTAAATGTAGAATTCATTTCATTAATGTGGCTGATCATGATCATAGAGAAGACATTTTTATGTTATTGGTTTAAATTTATTTATTAATAATATAAATTGTTGGAATGTTTTCATTCCCAACTTCTATGATTTAACAGCCTACATTCCCATGATTTCCATTATTTATCCCTTTCCCCCTCACCTACGTGTGATTAAAATCCTATATAATAAATGTAGATCCTAAACTAGTTGAGGTCGTTACTGTTTGGAGTTGAGGAGAAACCAATCAATCAGGGAAACATATATGAACTTGTGGAAAGAAATAGAACATACCTTAATTAGTATAACACGTTTTTTCCATAGGTCAATAGTTATTTTATCAACTTCTAGATAAACTAACCATTAGTAAAATTTCAGGACCAGAAAATATAATAATTTTATTTCTTTCAAGTTTCCTGGTTATATCATTGTGGATGTTTTTTCACGATCACATTAATTAAATAAATTAACGATCGTGCATGATAATAAGAAAATAAATTGTCTTATGCATAATAATTATCTATGATATGTCTAATCACATTTGTAAATCAAATAAATATTAAAAATTATGTGGTTGAGATAATTACTGGAAATGTATGCATAAAAGGATAATATCCCTTAGTAAAATATATTTTGTTAGCATAGCCATCCAATACTTCTGTTAAAATAAAACCATACATCAATGTTCTTGAGCAGCCAATGTTAAAGTGCTTTTAATTATTAGAGAATTCTATCTTGATTTTTTGGTGGAATAAACATACTTTACATCAAGGGTTGACATCAAAATGAGAACATGATGTATCTAAGAGGTAAGGGTTGAATAAATATAATTAAGTGATTTACAAATTATGGGATCAACTCAATAGTTCAAGGAACTAGGAGTTAATGTAGTTGGATTTTGGAATTCCTACATAAAACCATTCATGTACCTTATCTAACTATTGTTTTGGTAATCATAAAGGTAATATAGATCATATCCATAATATTTTTTGAGAAATAACATAATTTTAACCCTATAGGGAGGGCTATTGGGTATAGATAAAATAGTGGTAGATTAAAAGATTTAATAATTATTTATTTACCTAAATTTAATCAGAAGTACTAATCTTATTCCAATCATATTTTGTAGAAAAAATACTATAATTACTTCAAACATATCACAGTGATCTATACTTCAGAAGGTAAACCCTCTCACCGATACATATTTCCATGTGTGGAAAAGGAACATACATATTATCCTTTTCCATGAATGTAAATTGTATGTTTTGTGTGAACCTATTAATGAGAATCTAGGTAGTGAGGTATGTGATGATGAGTTATCACCCTATGAGAAAAAATTGAACGATTATCTTATGTTCAATGTTTTAGGCTATCATCCATGAACAATGAGATTTTGATGGAACATGAGGACATGGATGTGTATGGCATGATGTATTACCATTGGGGCCTCTATCATGAGAAATCTAGATAAGAGAGGTACAGTATATTCTATTATTTGTTTTCATATATTATTCGAGAGTCTGTGTTAGATTGTCCTCATGTTTTCAAAATTATTGTCTACATTGAACATATAAACATCAATTGGATTAGATTCCCAAATGAGATGCATATATATATTATACATTCATCACATCCCAAAAGTTCCTAAGACACAAATCATTTTTAAATATCCAGAGCATCGTTCTTCTAGGAATAGGAATATATATAAGCATAGAAAGGAAAAGAGGGTAGTATGTTTTGAAAGTGGAATGTCAGGCCACATGAAGAGGAATTGCACCTCGAAGAAAGGGGAATCTAAATGTGTGTTCATTATCAAGTGAAATCCTTCAACATCGTCACAATAGGTATTAGATACATCATCTGGTGAGCAGATATATATCCAAATATAGAAGACATGTATATTTTTAATGATTGTTAGATGTGAGGTGGATTGGAGTGCTACTAATGGTATGGGTCTTGCTACTCTAGTCATTGGTGACTACCACCATTCAATTCCAATGAGAATGATTTTGGTTTTAAATTATTGTTATTATGTACAAACAGTTACAAATAACATTTTTTATGTATCATTCCTAGATATGTATGTGTTTATTTTGATGTTTGTAAATTATATTTGTTATTTATATAAGAAAAATATATTTTATGGTATGACACATTTAAATGATAATATTTGTGTATTAAAGTATAAAAAAAATTATTTTAAATTAATAATGAATCATGTTCACACGAATCATATAAATCCCTACTATAGCATCACCATCTTGCTCATGTAATTGGGAAGCATTTGAAAAATCTATGTCAAGATTTTTATTTAGACCCATCTGATCTAAAACCATTTGAATGATACCATGCTTTTTTAAATGAAAAAAACTAAACTTCTATATTGTGGATAAACTTAAAGAGATAGAGAGCTTCATGGATTGAAACACACTAATATTTTTGGGCCATTTCTTGTAGAATCTAGAGGTGTGTATCCTAACTACATAACATTTATAGTTTAATTGAGTATATATGGATATGTCTACATGATGAGGTATAAGTCTCAGTATATTGATAAATTCAAGGAATTCAAGAATGAGGTAGAGAAACAACTTGGACAAAAGATAAGGATTGTTCGATCAGATTGAGGTGGTGAATATTTTATCCAAGAGATTATTAAATTCTTACTAGAGTTTGGTATTATATATTGACTCACACCACCTTACACACCACAGTGTATTGGAGTTAGTGAAAGGAATAACCATAGCCTATTAGACATGGTAAGGTAAATAATGAGTCATGTAGATCTTCTATTAACGTTTTGGGGATATGAATTACAACAAATTATATAAACATTAATATGAGTACCAAATAAAGTAGAAAGTTTAATTACCTTCGAGTTATGTAGTGGAACAAAACATTCATCATCACAAACAAATGTATGGGATTTTGAGACATTTCTTATGACTATCTTAGGAAGAAAACTATCACCCAAGGGCTCAATGTGTATATTTATAGGGTGAACTAATGAAACTAAAGGATACTACCTATACAACCCCTCAAACAAGAATATGGCTATTTAAATACAAGACATATTTTTTGAGAGGTAGAAATCCTTAAAAATGGTAGTGGGTTGAATATTGACATTGATGAATTTGATGCTCTAGATACACAAGAGTTATTACAGGAATAGGTCCCACATGTCCACATGGAAGAGGTTGTTCCAAAAATATATGTACTATCAATAAGAACAAGAGAGGTAGGAGAACAAGAGAGAAATGTTTTTCTAGTAACTGAAAATGGTGACTCATTATTTGTTGGTAATGATAAACCAATATCTTGAAAAGTGGAAATAAAGATCTCAGAAGCAACAGGATAGAAATAATCTATGAATTAGAAAATGGATTTGGTGTATCAAAACCAATTTTGGGTTCTAGTTGATCCACCATTTGTTTTTAGGAATGTAGGATGAAAATATATATTAAAGACCAAAATAGATCCCAATGTTATGGCTAATACATATAATGAAAGGATAGTTAATAAAGGGCTTAAACAACATCACCGAATTGACTATGATGAATCCTTTTCTGCAGATTCAATGTTTAAATCCATCAGAAATACACTTACTATAGAAGCTTACCATGACTATTAGATTCTGGAATATGGATTTAAAATATACATTATTTAATGGTATCTTCCAAGATGATGTGTATATGGAACTAATGGAAGAGTTTGTGACTCCATAAGATGACAAAAGGATTTACAAGTTGCAAATATTCATTTATTGAATGATTCAAGCATCCAAGTCATGGATCATTCGATTAAATAATGCTATAAATTAATATAGATTCCTTATGAAAATATTTAATCCATGTATTAATTAAATTTTTAGTGAAAATGAATTTTTTATCCTAGTAATATATATCAATGAAATATTACTTATTATAAATGACATAATAGTCTTACAATATGTTAAAGACAAGTTAAATAAGTGTTTCTCCATGAATGACATAGGTTAATTCAACTATATTCTAGGGGTCAATATAATTCATGATATATCCAAGAGGCTTTTGGGACTATTTCAAAGTATATATGTTGACTAAATTCTCAAGAGATTTAGTATGGGACAATCCAATAGGAGATTGGTTCCAGAGTTACATGGTTTACATCTTTACAAGAAAATGTTTCCACCGATATAATATGAGAATGATAGAATGAGTAAGATCTCATATACTTCCATGATAATATAAATCATGTATTCCATGTTATATATTATAATTTTTTTACCTATTAATTGAGTATGGAATGAATATATCAAGTAGTTCATGGATAAAATCACTGTTTCGATGTTAAATTTATCCTTTTTTTATCTAAAAAGAACTAAGGAAATGTTCTTGGTGTTTGGAGGATGCCAAATCTGGTCATCATAGGTTATATTTATTCTAGTTTCTAGATATATCAAAATAATATAATGTCATATTTTATATTTGATTTATTTCAGAATGGATGAGTTGTGACCTGGAAGTTATCAATGAAACTAGTTGTGGATGATTCTACGGTGGAGTTCGAGTTTATTATGGCTTATGATGCATCGAAGGTTTCCATTTGGATATGGATACTTTTCTAGGATCAAGATATGGTACCTCATATTTAAATACTTATCAAATAGTACTATGATAAAACTACAATAGTGGGTATTGCAAAAGAGACAAGGTCAAACCAATGGAAAATCTCCAAAAGCATCAACTCATGAGGTATTTTATCAACATGGGTGATGTTTTCTTTATCATAGTACCCATATAAGGTATTTTAAAATAACCCTTGACAAATTTCCTACCTCAGTAAGAACCATGAGTATCATGAGATAGCGAGTGTACTGAAAGTTGTTAGAAGTTGGATCTTGTGTATGTGGGAGTTTTTTGTACTTAATTCCCTATAAATAACTTATATATTTGTATGATAACATGTATTTGTAGTTTTCAATTTTAATAAACTTTTTATCACATCATTATAGTTATTATTCATAACATTTTATGGGATAATTTCTAAATTGTAGATGTCACTCTAAAAGCCCATAGTAGTTCCCTATTATGATGAGAACACAAATGTGAAACAACACTATTCTAAAATACATGTTTTATAGTCAGATGATATCATTTGAGTGAGAGAAATGATATAAGATATTATGGGTAGAGACTCATGCGAATTTTAGGCACAATTTCATGGCGTACACCCCTGGTCATTTTCAATGTAGGATATTATGAAAACGAGCCCCAATAGTAGGAAATCCACATTTATATGATTTATTGGATTTTACTATTTTTTTATGTGTGTATCGATATTTATACCTTAAAATAATTAATATGGTGTATTATGAGTATCATAAATTGATGTATTTAAGAAAATAGTGAAGAAATATGTACGTGGAATGGTATGATTTGTTGGGTGAGTCGCGAGTAATTATGCATTAATTAATAATGTGAGAAAGGATTTGTCAAATATCTTTTTTAATATATTTTAACATATAATGAAATCTAATTAAAATTAAATATCCTTCATATGTCCATGGATATGATGTTCTATATGCATGTTCAATTCCAGGAAGTCAAATAAAGAGACATAGACCAGATAGGTTAATGACACCTGTATGAAACTCTCTTGATTAAAGATATCATAAAAAAGGTATTATATTACATGGTAGTAATCCATATTATGTATTATGTCATTTAAGCACTAAATTAATTCTATATGGGTTCATTAGCATGTTTCTAAATTTTTTCCATGAAAATTAGCTTCCTTCGCTTAATGCCACATATAAAGAGGCCTAGAAGGTCGCACACTAAGTGTATCTAGAATCTTAGTCAAATAATATTTTACTAACTATTATTTTACAAGTTGAATAAATATTATTGTCGCACCTGGATTAGTAATTATTCATGTTTTCTAGGTCGCATATACTCTATCCCTAATTATATGAGAGAATATAATGTGAGTATAATATTAAATAAATATTAACTTTCTATTTGGTGAATATCATAATTATTTATTTTTTTTGAGAATAATGAATTGAAATTTATTTAACAGGTAAATGGTAATTTAATAAGGGTGGATAAATATTGTAGAGTAATTTTCTAAATTTATAATGGTCCGGTAAAAAAATTAAATATTGAATATTTTTTGATTAAATAATATTTAATTTAATTCCCAAGTTAAGAACATGTAGAGAAATAATAATAATGTAATTATTATTTAACATAGGGTTATGTAAGGATTAATGAAATAAGAATGCGTACCTGTGAAATATATTTATTTTAACCCTAGTGATATACAATCCCAATTATTATATTTTCTATGGAAGAAAATTCAATTTTTTGGTTATGCATAAACAATTGGGAGAATCTAAGTAGGTCCTAGGGATATGCCTTCTCAGAGAATTCTATAATGAATGGAAAGTAATAATACACCACCTCCCACTCTTAGGCCAAGATAGATCATGTATAACACTTTTGAATCAGCTCTCATGGCGATACAAGGTGGGAAACACAAGAGAGTAGTTCAGATGTGATATTACCTTGGGATTAATATAATAGAATTAGATGTTTTTTGGAACAAAGGTGGATCACCACTAGAAGGAATATACTATAGATTCCTATAAATAATTTATGGTTCAATTCATATCTATTTTCAGACTCATTAACACGGAAATAATTCCAACATGGTTATTCATTAATTGAATAAATTAATTATAAATAATTTATGATGATACTTACATATGTTCCTATGTTAGATCAATTTTCAATCTTGTTTTATTCATGTTCTTTATCATATCATTTATCATCATGTAAATCTTGTATCGATCACTAATTGTGAAAAAATTGAAAAGCTGGGCATGACCCCTCGCTCGCTTCTACTATGTGTTGAACTCACACAAACATTATGACTATATATGATAATCACAAAAATTATATGAAATTATAAAAAAAATATAATGATTAAATTATCTATCCCAATGTTTTCCATTACTATTAAATGTGCATTATCAAATACACACAACCCTTTATTTTTTCAACATCATGTGTATATTAAAATTATGATTTTTATATAAATCAATACTATGTTCTCTGAATGTTATCTCATATTTTATATAACATTGTTATAAAATCACATTCCATTGATATTGATACAATTTTACAACAGTTTTGATACCATTGATATTAGACTAATAAAGGATAGTACAAAGATGCTTCTCATAATCATTATTACTTTTAGAATATTTCAGAATATCACTAATAAAAATCACTATGGAAAATATGTAAGAGTTTAAATATTATTAAAATATATATATCAATGCCTAAGGTAAGACTATGGAATTCAAAATTTCCACCATGGTAGTAAAATATTAATGATATCTACCATTTATTAATGTTCATTATTTAGTTACAAGATAAATTGGTTTCAAGATACATGCATATCAAATCTTAATCTTTGTGACATTTTTTTGAAAGTACTAAAAAAACCATTCGGATAATTTCTTAAAATTGAATATTAAAACATAAATCTAAATATATATTCATTTATAAAACAAGTTTTTTAATATATGATACTTTAATATCATCCAATAAATCTTCTTGTTCAATACATGGATTCCCAGGATCATTTCTATGGTAGATTTTTTAACCCAACCATAAAAAATTCATAATTATTTCACTTTAATAGAATGTGAATAAATAAAACATTCCCCATAGATGTGTATATTTATATGTGTTGCAAGCCCCATTTTTCATGAACCAAGTCAGTGTTGAGTTAAAAACCAACATGCACTCTTTAGGGTTATTTACCCTAAGTACATATGTTCCAGAACAACATCCTCTTTATAGTGTCCCATCATGGATTTTTTTACTATGAAAATCATGTATTTAAGAAATTTCCAATAAATTATGATGACATCATATACATATAATTTGTTTTTAATATTTATCCTTATGTTTTCCCATCATAATCCCCATGTATGTTGTGCATTATTTCCATAATTTTCTTGTAATATACTATCTAAATGGGTCATATATAGAATTTAAATTTTGATCCACCACTAATTAATAAAAACTAATATATTAATTCTCAATGGCATCTTAACCTTTCCTTTGACACCCAATATAGTTCCCCATTCGTACAAAAATAGATCAGGGACTATAAAAATGTACATTACAAAATCACATTGATTCATGATGTATAATATTAGATATAACCATTTTAGTTACAAAAAAGAAAATGTTTATATAATATCTAACATTGCAAGGTTGTTTTATGTTTCAAAACATTATTAAATTCAACAACATTCTAAACAAACGAAAACCCTATTCTATGAATCATGATGAAATTTTTTCATTATATATGAAACTTCATAATCTATAATGAGTCTTCAAAATATCAAATTAATCCTCTAGAAAAGATATACTATTAGGAATGTCAACAGTATTACATTATTACATAGATTATGGAAATGGAATCATAAGAAGATGTGAGATAAAATTATTAGTAAGGTAAACATAAAAATTTGGTAATAATGGTTTAAAAATGGAATAAACATTATTTTAGGAATAATAAAAAACATTATTCCAAAATAAATATGAAAATAATATTATTCAATATCAATGAGAATGAATGAAAACAAAGATATTAATAATATGAATCTCATACTAATGGGATTCAAAATTCTTGATATAATGAAAATATTTTTATGTACATCTTCCTTGAAACACTTTTATTATAAGGAGATTTATACACCAAAACACAACGTATTTTGATTTATGAGACGTAAAAATGCATTGAGGATCTGTATAAATCATGGCCCCGCCTGCTACATGATTTTGTCTAATACAATCACTATTAGTGTCCAAAGAACATTCATTCATTCCCAAAAAAACTATTACTCAATAAAACATGGTTATCCATATGATCAGAAATATGGAATGTAAATAAATAATCAATCGATGTTTAATGTCATAAATTATTCAAAAATCAAATAATTCTCTATATGTTAGTAAAAAAGATAGCATGATCATAAAAAATCAATATAAATAAGTTTTATGGTAAACTTTTAAATAGTATACATTCAAATAATCATCCTTATTATAATAAAAATATATGTAATGGTAGTGCATTTCTCCATGTCAAAATAATTACAATTTTTTAGGTGACAGCATTGAATATATATTATTTTAAGTTTTATATTAACACTGTGTCGAAAAATTAGTACACCACTAAGTAAATTCTAGATTAACATAATCATAACAAATCAAAATAAATATCTTGGTTGTTTTTAAATTTAAGAAACATTGTGTAACAAATGACAAATATAAGGATGTGGACAGAGTAGAAAAAAATACATTCCCAATTATTCTTGAATGATAGTACACAAGGAAGGATTCAAAATTTTATTATTTGGTACCATGAGTTCATTACATTAAAATGTCAATATATATTATTTTATAAATATTAAAATATAAACTCTCATAGGGTAAATACTTTTCACAATGAAAATTTGAATGGATGTAAAAACAAAAAATAGTTTTTAGAAATCGTTTATAACATTGAGAAAAAAGTATAAGTTATAGATCACATCTAAAAGCCTTTTACGAAAGGAGAAGATAAAAATAAATAAAACTAGTTCTATTAAAAAATAATATTGGATACTGATACCTTGAAAATAGATATTTATTTTCTTAAAGAAATATATAGTGAATAATAAAGATATAAATTTGAAAAGAAATGTTTTTAAAACTTTCTTATACACCAGGTTCAAAATTGATATTATAGAAGTGTAAAATATAAAAATGAACTAAAAATAATTTTTAAAAATATTATTATATAATAAAATAATATATTTTTTTTGGGAATAACAAATAATGGAATAACTATATTTAGATTAAACATTATAACTCAATAAATATTTTTGAGAGAAAATGAATATTTACTACTAGGGAACCATTATATCAGTAGCCTCATGAATAAGAAACAATATTTTGGATATTAAATCCCATGATATAAAATGAGTATCAAAAAAATATAACCATAATTATTGAATACTCCATATAATAATAACATGGTACATAACATATAATAATTCTTAAAAATATGAATTGAGACAAAGAAAACTCTAGTGGCTTGATTAACACATTATTCAAAATACCTATAAATGAGTGTAATTATCGTTGAACATTAGATACTATTATTATATGATAATTAATTAATTTTTTTCTCATATTATTTATATAAACCACATAAATTAAATTATGTTAAAAATAATAAACTTTCCGCCGATAGTGAAATTTATTATGAAACCCAATACATCATTTAATCTATTTCATAGTTGAACCAATTTTCAAGATTTTTTAAATGTATTTGTGAAAATACATAGAAACAATACTTATTCATGACTATAAAAATTTATATTACATATTTATATTCATTATATATATTTATATTTTCTATTTGTTACCTATTTTCATCACCGTGTGTTACTGATCATTATCACTTTTGTCTTTTTTAAATTTTCGTTTTGGTATCCATTATGTGTTTTTCTATCACTATTATATCATATATGATAGTGTAATGGATGTTCCCTAATATTTTTTATGCAGTAATTCCACATAATTTCATTTTTGGTTGTGAAACATAATATTGAAGTCAGTGATGATCAAATTTTGTTCATTATTATCTAAAAAAATGTGCTCTCTTATTTAATGATTTAAATGTTGATTTAAAAATACCATTAAAAAATAAAAACATTCCATACATTTTTATAACATATTATAACCAAAAATATATTCACATATTCAATGATTATATAAATGTACAATAGTATTCAGTAAGGTGGATAAACTTTCCCCAACATGATCCTATGATGATTAAGGGATGATTATGACGTTTTTTAGATGAACGGCCATTATAATAGAAGAAAAATGAACATATTTTATCTATATTTGTATTTTATATAATAATTTCAAATAATTAAATATCTTAATTAGTGGATATGAAAATATAATTCAATTTGAATATAAATAGGCACTTTTGGTACTATTGTTCTGAAGTATTAAATTATTGATGATCAGTTATAGAATATATAGTTATTTGGTTCTCTAACTTTTCATACATGAACCCTATTGATATCATAACATCATAATTATTCAATAAACCCATCCATAAACCCACCTTTATATATTAGTGATGGAAAATGAAACTTGTTGTGTCATGGAGATAATAGTTTTGGCAATTCTAAAAAAATGGTTTCACATTTATTAACGGACTGGGAAGATTAATAAATAATTATTACCATATTAATGTAGCATTAATGTATATAAATGTTAAATTTCATTATAAATTTTTATAGAATAAATTTTAGTGATTATTATTAAGAGAAAAATCAATGTAGCTGATAATAAACACATAGAGGACCTCAATTATTCTTTGATGTCTCATAATAAATGAATGTATTATGATAAAAATTATGACTAGAAGCATTTTTATGTGCGAGTGGATTATAGTAAGTTAATATTTGAATGTTTTCATGATTTAATTAAAATTAATGCTCATACATGATGGTCTGAAGATTATATTCTTTAATATGTGATGAGAAGTGTATTTTTGGGAGTAAAAATTAAATTGTCAATAATATAAGGTTAATATTCAAGATTAAAAGGGAAAAAATTCACAAAAGAGTAGATGAAAATAAATATGTGATGAAAAAACCTAAAAATATTCTTTTTATAAAACATTGTCTGTTTTAGGTCATTCTGCTTAATATTTTAAATGTTTACCCTAATTTATTTTCACCTTGATAATTAATTTCTGTATTTAGAAATTATATTTATTTATAATGAATAATATTTAACATTTCCCAATTTTTATTCTACAAGTTTTAATAAATAAAATTTATATATGGGAGAAACTTAATTTATAAAATAAATATACATAACGAGTAAAAAAAATTTTTATAGAAATAGTTTTTCTTAAGAGTTTAATTTATATACAAGATAAAATTTAATTACTATTTATTTTTGAGGCATAAATTGATTTATAATAAATAAAATAAATTTTATGGGGACATTAAATAAACGAAAAACTATATCTCTCCTCAAAGTACAAGCTTCCATGATAATACAAAAAAAATAATCATTAATTTAATTAGCTCTAAAATTATTTATCATAGGATTCATATGCTCCCTAAATATTTTAAAAATAAAATTTTTTCAATATAATCGTATTTTATTCCATAGATGATTTCCAATCTTTTATGTAATTCTTATATTATGATAACTTTATAAAAAATAATGGTGTCATGTAAATAGTAATTTTTTTACCAGAACCCAAAATTTTAATAAAGACCACAATAATTTATAATAATTATTTAGATATGTGGAAATAAAAAGATATTTTATTTTTATTAATTTCAGATAAAAAAATTTTAATTAAATTTTAAAAAAATAA
This sequence comes from Viscum album, assembly GCA_963277665.1. Classification (NCBI taxonomy): domain Eukaryota; kingdom Viridiplantae; phylum Streptophyta; class Magnoliopsida; order Santalales; family Viscaceae; genus Viscum; species Viscum album. The sequence goes on from OY728152.1 coordinate 1,272,525,307, forward strand.
TTATATATAATGAAACCCCTCTTATATTTAGAAATTACATTTTCCAAAATGTAACACTTGTTATTTTCATTTTTTATCATTTCCAACTATTTGTTTTTTAGAAATTTATAAATATAAAATCTAATTTATTATTTTTATTTTTTTCTTAAAAAAAATTGGATCATAATGTATATGAATATGAATAATTACAGGAGGAGGTGAAATTTAAGCATACAAACTTGAATTTTTAGTTCTAGAAGAAACTTTGTTTAAAAATTATAAAAAAATCATATTTAAAAAACCACTTATGTATTTAATTGATAATTGGACTTCTACCTTGGTCCCGATAAACAATGTATCATAATAAAGTTGATTATGATAAGTATTGCACTGTCCATAATGAAAAATTGATTCAATCTAAACCACGTATATAATCATATTTAGTGAGTAATTGTAACATAATAAGAGAATAATCATATTCATTGTAAAAAATGATTTAATCCATGTAAACAAAAAAAATTAATCAGATTTGATATGATAAATCATAGTATTAAACTAATAGTGATTCTCTCTTAAATCGTATATAATTGTAATATGAGTAAATTTTATTCACGAATAAAATCCAATTAAAACCATTGTATCACAATTAATGTTATTATAATAAAAAATATACAAATAGAAATACGAATATAAAAATATTCACATTGTATTATATTCTATAGAATTAAATAATTTATAATTAAAGAAGTAATACAAATTAATACAATTATTTTAACCCAAAGTGTACGGTAGCCAATAACCCAGGATACATGTCCCATGATTTATACTTATATGAAATTCTGTTCTTCCCTTACTTGGGAATGACCTCGATATGAATATTGGTCTATCAATCTATCCTTGTAAGCCCTCGATATGTTTATCAGCTTCTCTATATTTCTATCCTTGAGACCCCTCGATATGATGATTTGTACTACAGTTTATACCTGAAACCCCTCGATCTATATGATGATTTGTATTTCTATGATTCTTGCCCTGGAAGCCCTCAATTATATTCACACAATTGGTCACAAAAAAATTCAGAAAAAAAAACTAAACAATATTACAAGTATGGGGAAAAATTAGTTCAGTCAATTAAACTTCATTAATCTCACACACAGAGAATTTTTTCAAATGTAATGATTAACACTTTTGTCCAAACTCTTCGAATGACTGGGTATTTATAAGCAATCTTGCAATGATCATCTTTATCCACAAACAATCATATTTCTCCATGTTTTTCATAATAAATTGGACACATGAAACATCAATGGTTATATTATATAGAATGTTATTTTTTATTTTTATATACACTATTTTCAGTGAAAACCCAATTTCTTATATTCTAGATAATATTTTCATGATACAAAAATTTCATTACAGTAAATTTATTGAGTTAGATTATGATTTTAATCGAAACCATTACAAATATGAATAACTATAATTTGGTAGTATAAAATAAAAAATAGAAAATATTATATTTGATTTGATAAGGATGAGTATGATAAAGCATAGTACGATTATTATCATATCCAATCTCCTTACGATAATCATATCCTATTCAGTCTCATTATGATATGCATAATGAAAAAGTATATTTTTGTAAATCTTTAATTCTTATTCAAAGTAAAATAAGAAAAAAAATTATTTTATAAAAAATTTATAAAATACTTTGGACATGAAAGATTTAGTAATTAACTATTTAAGAAATAGTTTGTGATTTCAAAAATTAATGGAAAGGAAAAGTAAGAAAGATACATTTAACTCAATAATCTCCTCATTTTTTGAAATCCCAAACCTAATAATTAAATAAATAAAAATAATGTTGAAAAAACTTTGTTTCATTATCTTTTAATGAACTTTGTATTCACAATTAAACATTAATACTTCTCTCCCTCTAGGTTTATAACACATCTGAATATAATGGTGAATGTGACTAAATACCCCTTTGGATAAAAAATTTATTATCTACCTGGTTCTCTTCTTTAGAAGTATATCTCCACCTTAATTAATAAATCACCTCTTTCTATATGATTCTCCATATTTGTGTAAATTTATCCCCCTTTGTGATATTCAATAAGGAATGGGGAAGAGTCTTATAATTCCAGAGATGGGTTAGATAATAAACTATACATAACACAATAATAATGCATTCTATCATCTAAAAGATCATTTAACCAAATAAAAATCGGAATATATTTGAAAAAATGGATCTGACTATTGATTTCAACTTCTTGAATTCTTTCACATCTTCTTCAATTATAGAAATTAATTCATCCTGAGTTTTTTTTCTTTTCGAGATCCTATATCTTATCCGCTTGAATTCAAAAATTTCATCTTGCACATTGATTTTTTCTTCCAGAATCTTATTCTTACCTTCTTGAGCTTTTATTATTTATGAGAATATTTCATTTGGATTCACAAAATAAATTATTACATCTTTATAGTTGTTGAATCATGAAATCTCAGGAAGCAGGTATTTTATTCTCCCTTATAATTATGTAATATCTTGAGTCTTTTTTTAGTTGAATTGCTAAATTTCTAAAGTAATATCAATCTAGTGAAAATTTCATTAGCATGAATATATAAAGCAGCATAATTTTCATTAAAAATAATTATTAAACATTTCAAAATAATAATCATGAATTTTGATATAATTATCAACACCATGATACCATCTGACTATATTATTTCATCTTTTTCGGTAAGCCTCGACACTTTCTTAAAGTATTTTAAAATAATATTCCAAATAAATCAATCAATTTATTAATGCTTTCTCTGAATCTAATTTATTATATTGATTCTCCATAATCAATTAAACCATGGTTTCTAATATGGGAATGTAAGGAGTTGTTCTCTCCAATATTTTCAATGTTTGAATGTTGTAGTCAAGTCCCTGAGTTGATATCATATTGGGAGATTCTGAATTTGACAAGCTATTTTTGTGAGGTATGATTCTGCTAGTTTTGATTTCTTGTTTAGTTATTTTACCTTTTTATTTCTTTTTCATAGAATTTTCAATTATTTGATCTTCCTTACCTTCATCAAATATTTCAACTGTATCAACAACAATCCTTTTACTACCTTTGTATTTTCTACTTTGTTCTTATTCATCATTCTTAGATAAAGATTAATCTTCTTCAAATGATTTGGATTTTCCTTTTTATTGACTAACATATTTCTCTATCTAATTACCCAAGGATGGTAATTCATTTTTGGATGACTAGTTGGTCCTTAAAGAAACATTATTGGAATGATGATTTTATTTGTCCAAAATTTCTTTTTCTTCCTCTTCCTGATCGTTTTTAGCATTAGTAGATTCCTTCAAAATATTTTCTCCTTTATCTTATTATTAATATTATTTATTGTATTCTTCATATTCTTTAGAAAATGCTGAAATTAGGTTGGAAACAATTTATTCTAGAAAACCATTACTTTATTTTTCATTTACATCTATTTCAATAGTACTTTCTTCCATTTTATTTCAAAATAATTCATGTAGTTGAGACTCTGATCTAAAATCATCATTCCCACCTAGAATATATTATTTTTCTACCAGAACTAAGTTTTCATTGTCTCTGATAGAGGGAAAGTCAACATGGAAGGAATATATTTCTTGAGAAGACAATCCAACTTCAAGATTTCGTAAAACAATATTTAAAGAAAAATCCCTCATTATGTGTCTACTTTATCAGATAATTTAATTTGTTTCTTTTTTACTATATGAATAGATTCAAATTTTCAATTTTTCATAACCTTCAATACATTGTTTATCTTAAATGAAGGTTTAGCTTATAATACTGAATCCTACGTCTTCAAAAAAAAGATTTTATGATTTACTATCAAATGAAAACTTCATCCATTTAAATTTTTCATAACTTATAAACACATAATTTTCTCTCACATGCAAAGACATGATCACAATACTGAAAAGTTTCATACCCTATTCAATCAACCAACTAATAAAATCTAAAAACAATATAATCAGATACGTGATTGACTTTGGTTTGATATTCTTGATTGTAAAAAATAATAAAACCTGCCAAATTTATTTTTCTCATATTTATCATGTAATCCAAGATAGATATATCTAATAAATTCAATGTTTCTCTGTATCCTTTTCTCAGAATTAGAAAACCTTCATCCAAAGGGCTGTTACTCTACGATATAGAATTATATGGGTGAGCATCCTTGGTTCACCATCTAACAAATTCCAAAACAAATATTTTTCATCTTTCACTCTAATAAACATTCTCTTAGAATTTTATAGTCTATATAATGTAGAGAATTCACACTACTGGAAATACAGGATTTCCCAATAGTTTAGAACCATTGGTAAAGGCTGTAGAACTGTTGGTATATGTTATACCAATGGTTCAGCAAACTGTAGGGAAGTAAGTCGTTGGGAAAAACTTTTCCCAACGGTTTACAGTGAACCGTTGGGATAGGGTGGAGAAAAATTACCCTATCCCAATGGTTCCGGAAAATCGTTGGGATAAAGTGCTGAAAATTACCATGTTTTTCCCAACGGTTTTCAAAACCGTTGGGAAAAACCCAAAATCTCGTCTTTCCCAACAGTTTAGAACCGTTGGGAAAAGTGTTTTACAAACGGTTTTATGAACCGTTGGTAAAACAAATCCTAGACATTATATGCCAACGGTTTTGAACTCTTGGAATAGCCTCTATTGGGAAAATTGCACAGCAGCTCTGCAATTTCCCCAGCCGCTCCCCAATTTGCAACCAGCTCTCTAATTTTCCCACCAGTTCAATACAATTATTGTGCCTGAAATAAACTAACACATACATATAAAATTATTTTACCTGCAATAACCAACTAACACTTACATATAGAGAACAAATTCATACACATTTAACATATAATGATGGAACTATACACATCCATAATTAAATTAGAATTCAAAACATAATTATAAACATACATAATTCATTTAGAATTCAATTTAAAATATAGTTGACAATTATATGTGGAATCTGGAATTCAATTCATAATTTGATCTGTTTTTTGTATACCATATATTTTTACCTGAAATAATGTCCATTTTAAACATAATACAAACACGTGGAGTGCTAACGGCTACACCGTTCCTCGAATTGAGGCGAGGTTGAATCGTACACGTCACATATGACCCATGGATCGTTGTGCTAATGTATCGACAAAATCTGAATGCATTTGGTCAGTTTTCCGTATGCCAGTTGATGTTTTTCAATTAAAATGACGTACTTTTGAAACAAAAGGCAGACACTTTGAGTGGTGCCGGCCACACCGCACCTCAGATTGAGGTGGCGTTGACTCTTACACGTCACATATGACCCATGGATTGTTCTCCTAAAGTTTCAATGGAAACCGAATGTGTTTGGTCGGTTTTCCGTATGTACTTAAATTGTTGTCCATTTTAAGAAAAAGAGATCCACTTAGAGTGATTCCGGCCACACCATGCCTCATATTAAGGCGGGGTTGACTCGTACACATCACATAGGACCCATGGATCATTGTGCTAAAGTATTTATGCAATCCGAATGCGTTTTGTCGGTTTTCCGTATGCTAGTTGATGTTTTTAACTTCAAATGATGTCCTTTTGAAACAAAAGACAGACACTTTGAGTGGTGGCGGCCACACCATGCCTCAGATTGAGGAGAGGTTGACTCGTACATGTCACATATGACCCATGGATCATTGTGCTAATGTATCGACACAATCTGAATGCGTTTGGTCAGTTTTCTGTATGCCAGTTGATGTTTTTCAATTAAAATGACGTACTTTTGAAACAAAAGGCAGACACTTTGAGTGGTTCCGGCCACACCACACCTTGGATTGAGGTGGAGTTGACTCGTACATGTCACATATGACCCATGGATCGTTCTCCTAAATTTTCATTGGAAACCGAATGCGTTTGGTAATTTTTCTGTATGTACTTAAATTGTTGTCCATTTTAAGAAAAAGAGAGCCACATAGAGTGATTCCGGCCACACCATGCCTCATATTAAGGTGGGATTGAATCGTACATGTCACATATGACCCATGGATCATTGTGATAAAGTATCGACACAATACGAATGCATTTGGTCTCTTTTCCGTATTCCAGTTGATGTTTTTCATTTCAAATGATGTCTTTTTGAAACAAAAGACAGACACTTTGAGTGGTGACGGCCACACCACGCCTCTGATTGAGGCAAGGTTGACTCGTACACGTCACATATAACCCATGGATCGTTGTGATAATGTATCGACACAATCTGAATGTGTTTGGTCAGTTTTTCGTATGCCAGTTGATGTTTTTCAATTAAAATGACGTACTTTTGAAACAAAAGGTAGACACTTTGAGTGGTGCCGGCCACACCGTGCCTCGAATTGAGGAGGCGTTGACTCTTACACGTCACATATGACCCATGGATCATTATCCTAAAGTTTCAATGGAAACCGAATGTTTTTGGTCGATTTTCCGTATGTACTTAAATTGTTGTCCATTCTAAGCAAAAGAGAGCCACTTAGAGTGATTCTGGCCACACCGTGCCTCAGATTAAGTCTGGGTTGACTCTTACACATCACATATAACCCATGGATTGTTGTTCTAAAGTATCGACATAATCCGAATCTGTTTGGTCGGTTTTTTGTATTTCAGTTGATGTTTTTCACTTCAAATGACGTCCTTTTGAAACAAAAGACATACACTTTGAGTGGTGGCGGCCACACCATGCCTCAGATTGAGGCGGGGTTCACTCATACACGTTACATATGACTCATGGATCGTTGTGCTAATGTATCGACACAATCCGAATGCGTTTTTTCGATTTTTTATATGACAGTTGATGTTTTTCAATTAAAATGATGTCCTTTTGAAACAAAAGGCAGACACTTTGAGTGGTGGCGGCCACACCGCTCCTCGTATTGAGTCGGGGTTGACTCGTACAAATCACATATGACCAATGGATAATTTTTCTAATGTATCGACATAATCCGAATGCGTTTGGTCGGTTTTCCATATTCCAGTTGATGTTTTTCAATTAAAATGACGTACTTTTGAAACAAAAGGCAGACACTTTGAGTGGTGCCTGCCACACCGCATCTCAGATTGATGTGGAGTTGACTCTTACACGTCACATATGACCCATGGATTGTTCTCCTAAAGTTTCAATGGAAACCGAATGCGTTTGGTCGGCTTTCCGTATGTACTTAAATTGTTGTCCATTTTAAGAAAAACAGAGCCACTTAGAGTGATTCCGGCCACACTGTGACTCAGATTAAGGCGGGGTTGACTCGTCACGTCACATATGTCCCATGGATCGTTGTGATAATGTATCAACAGAATCCGAATTCATTTGGTCGGTTTTTCATATGCCAGTTGATGTTTTTCAATTAAAATGGCGTCCTTTTGAAAAAAAAAGGCAGACACTTTGAGTGGTGGCGGCCACACCGCGCCTCGGATTGAGGTGGGGTTGACTCGTACACATCACATATGACCCATGGATCGTTGTGATAATGTATCGACATAATCCGAATGCGTTTGTTCAGTTTTCCAAATGCCAGTTGATGTTTTTCAATTAAAATGACGTCCTTTTGAAACAAAAGGCAGACACTTTGAGTGGTTCCGGCCACACCGCGCCTCAGATTGAGGCAGAGTTGACTTGTACACATCACATATGACCCATGGATTGTTCTCCTAATATTTAAATGGAAACCGAATGTGTTTTGTTGGTTTTCCATATGTACTGAAATTGTTGTCCATTTTAAGAAAAAGAGAGCCACTTAGAGTGATTCCGGCCACACCGTGCCTCAGATTAAGGTGGGGTTGACTCGTACACGTCACATATGACCAATGTATCGTTGTGCTAAAGAATAGAGACAATCTGAATGTGTTTGGTCAGTTTTCCATATGTACTTAAAATGTTCTCCATTTTATGAGAATCCTTTGTGCGGGGGGTTGTTCGGGGTCCAAGGAAGAGGGTGGGGGGGCTGTCCTGGGGGCTGTCTGGGGTCCAGGGAGGAGGGTGGGGGGGCTGTGCGGGGGGCTGTCTGGGGGGTGTTCGGGGGGTTGTCTGGGGTCCAAGGAGGAGGGTGGGGGAGCTGTCTGGGGGCTGTCTGGGGGGCTGTTCGGGGGGCTGTTTGGGGTCCAGGGTGGAGGGTGGGGGGGCTGTCCGGGGGGCTGTTCGGTGGGCTGTCTGAGGGCTGTCTGGGGCTGTTCGAGGGGTTGTCCGGGGTCCAAGGAAGTGGGTGGAGGGGCTGTCTGGGGGGCTGTCTGGGGGGCTGTTCGGGGGGTTGTCTGGGGGGCTGTCTGGTGGGGCTGTCCGGGGTCCAGGGAGGAGGGTGGGGGGTTGTCCAGGGTCCAGGAAGGAGGGGGTTCCAAAACACAAAACCACTGAAAGACAACAACATCCATAAAAACAGATAATATATAAAAATAACTCAACTCCAATACTGTGCTACGAGTCTAGATAAAACCAACAACTAGAATAGATTAAATATAAATTCTCATCAATATTAGTCAAAAATGTAATGGATCAACTTGTCCCACATCACCATCACCATAATCACCATCATCATCATCACCCTCTTCATTGTCCCCATCATCTTCCTCACCCTCTCCCTCCTCCTCATCCTCACCCTCTTCCTCGCCCTCGCCACCCGCCTCGCCCTGCTCAACTCCCTCCTCTTCTGCATCAGACTCCTCAATATCATCATCGTCCAGCTAGACATAGTCCTGACCACCACTAGAACTTCCACCTAGTGAACCGTATATAGAATGTATCGACGATATATACTCATCAAAAGCTGGGATGGCCTCTGCTGGAAGTGTAAGATGTAGAACTTCAATAAAATTCATAAATGCACTGGTTTCCCTAGCAGACTGTTCTACCATCTCTGTGACCATTTTCTCAGCCTGTTCTGCCTATTCCCTAACTTGGTGCAGCTCGGTGGCACTGCAGCTCGTACCTGAGGAGGGCTAATACCCCGTCGGGGTGATCCTAGGTCGGCATCGTACGCTGCCAGAATGCTCCTCTCCCAACACCTGATGTAAGTGATCTGTTGGCCCAAAATTGTCTGGTTCTTGGGCATTGAGGGCCTCTAAAGAAGCCTATTACAAATATAAATATATCATTAAGTTACAAAATATATATTAAAAAATAAATTCAACAGATTAAAACTTACAATCTTCTGCTGAGTCGCTTCGTTGACGGAACTTCAATCCTTTTTCCGTCTACTCGAGCAAAACAGTTTTGCTCGAGGCACACATCCTTCAATATTTTGTATTTTCCTCTACAATGACATTGAAAAGTAAATTTATATGAAAAATTTAGCAAACTATTAAATAATTGAGGAATCAAAAGAAAGTTTAAGTCGTAAAGAAAACTTATAAACAATTTTCATACCTGCTTCCTCTCATGATTATGCATCGTTGTGCGTCCCAGTGTGCGGAGGTATTTTTTTGCATCAATGTTCTTTTTATTTTATCCAGATGATTCCTAAATAAAATTAAAAAATTCAACAGATAGTATTAATGAAAAACATGAATGTTATTATTTAAATACCTCAAATGTTATTAATACATTAAACTGGGTACTCGTCCAATGAGTAATCATTTGATGATACTTCTCTATAAGAAAATCATCCACCACTGGTACCGCCTCTAACTCAGTGCCAACTCTAGCAACCCAGCCAATATACAACTCATTCTTGTAGGCTCTCCAAAGCTCGTCTAAATCCTTTAGACGTTCCGATCGTGCACCCTCACCATCAGGAAAATTAAATCGAAGCTGAAATCAAAATATTAATTCATATAAATACAAAAATAATTCATGGCATTAAATAGAACTAATTTTTTACCCATATCTCTGCTCAAGCTCTATCCTTGACCTCATGTGGAAAATGTCTCCATGATAGCGGGCTGACGGGAATGATGTCGGAGTATTTGGCAAGAGTCGTCAAAAAACTCCAACATTGTTGCCCTGTTTTCTCAACCATTTGGTTGTCTTCATTATAGTCCACCATAACCTGTGTGCGGTGGTTCCACACCAAACGCATGCGTGTACACCCCCACCCATGCCTCCTGTCAGTAGATATATCTTTCATGAAAGAAAAACAAATATTTTATCAAAACATGTTATAATGAAAATAAATATTTCTATAAAAATTTGTTAGTGTTCTATAAATATACATGTGCCGGTCTAATCGATGAGTGCCGCTGGATCCACAAAAACTGATGGAACACCCTCTGGTGGAATGGGAGTCGAAGACGATGAAATATAGAAGCTCGGAGAGATAGAAGTAGAAGGAAAAGAAGATGGGACAGCTGTCTGACCGGATGCTGACTGAGGAGTGGGAATCATCATGGGATGTGAAAATGATGGTCCAGAAGATGCAGAAGGTAGCGAAAACATGGGAGGCCTAAATATCCCGTGTGTCTCTAACGACACATCGGGATCAGAATATGGGAAGGATGACATGTCAGTGGGAGGGGCAGGGTCTAATCAGGTACGCGCAGCTGCTCGTCTACCTCTGGTACGAACCCTCCTCGTACCACTGGCCTGAGTACTAGGACCAGTACTAGGCTCCTCGTCAAATAACTGTCAACGTATAGGTTGATCCTAAAAATATGTTTAAAAAAAATTAAGCACAATACATTATATATTCTTTAAATATATCAATTTGAAATAAAGTACTCACTACAGGCACTAATGATGGAATTCTCAACTCCGTCATTCAATGATTGTTATCCATCATTTTTTCCCTTCATCTCTCTTCAATTGGCTTTATTTCTTGCATTTTGAAAACAAATATGTAATTAATTAGAAAAAGAAAACTAATTTGTAACCCAAAAAACTAAATATATGAGGGAATAGGGGGATTCATTGGTAATTTAGCTATTAATTGTTTTAGAAGAGCTTGAATAGATTTAATAAATCATAAAAGTTGTAATGTTCACCAAGTTAGAAATATTGTTTGTCTATGGTTGAATACAGTTCAATTCCAAATTAGAAAATGCAATTCAAATAAAACTGCAACCAATAAACATTGAAAATTCACATAATGGTCAATTAAGCTATCAATTGTTTTAGAAGATCTTGAATGGATTTAATAAATCATACGAGTGGAAATGTTCACCAAGTTAGAAATATTGTTTGAATGTTTGAATACAGTTAAATTCCAAATTAGAAAATGAAATTCAAATAAAACTGCAACCAATAAACATTGAGAATTCACATAACAGCCAAATCAGCTATCAATTGTTTTAGAAGAGCTTGAATGGATTTAATAAATCATACAAGTTGTAATGTTCACCAAGTTAGAAATATTGTTTGACTATGTTTGAATACAGTTCAATTCCAAATTAGAAAATGCAATTCAAATAAAACTGCAACCAATAAACGTTGATAATTCACATAACGGTCAATTCAGCTAAAACATATTTGTGATCAATACTAAATCAATTTGAATATTACCAACCTTAACAACCCAACTCGAGGTAAACCAAAAGAATTGAGAACATGGATGAATGATTCTAAATATTTTCAACCACAACTTCAGGTTCACAATCAAATCTGAAAATTGAGCTATTTGAGTCATCAAAAGAAATAAATGGATTGGTTCTAATGGAACTAGGTACAGTGTCAATTCCATCATCACCATCATCAAAAATATGTCTTGAAATTACTTCAACTATGACCCAAAATTCAGGTCGAAGTTGGTCTTTGACATAAAAAACTTGTTTATCCATTGATTCCAACACATATGGTTTTCGGTAGCAAGAGTGCGAGTCATATTAATTACTCCAAATCTAAAATCATCAATAAATGTTCCATGTCCCGTCATCGAATCAAACCAATGGAATTTCATCATTGTGACTCGTCCATGAGAGTAATAATCCAATATTATTATTTTCTCAACAACTCCATAATAACCCACATTTTTAAATCGCGGTCTACTATCTGATTCACTGGCATAACAATCTGTTGTAGTAGTAACCATAACACCATCATGTTGTGTTCACATGTTCTTTTCTTGTTCAGTGACAATAAATTTATACCCATTGATAACAATTGATTTACAGTCACGAACCCCAGTTTTAGGACCAAAAGCCAAAGCTCTTATTTCCTCAGAGACAGAGTCAACAGACAAACTCAATACCTACAATATAAATGACTGTTAAACATAATTAAATATTTATATAATTATTTTAAACATTAATTTTTTTATACTTTCAATTTTAACCAAGCAGAAAACTCTTTGCTATGCAAAGTCTCTCTCCTTATCCAAGATAAAGAACGATGTTTCATATTTATCATTGTTTTATGTTCCCTGTAGATAAAAAATATTAATATTTTAACAGATATATATGTAAGATATACATAATCAATTTAGTTACCGGATATAGTGGTCGAACAAATCACAGTTGAACAAAATTGTGTGATGTGCCATCTACTGCTCTTCATGGCTTAATGTCTTCAATGTATATGATCCAGGAATTCCTCCTGTTTGAGGAAGTGATGGAAAACTGGGTTCAATTTTCTCATACTGTTCTTTTTCATTTCTCATTGGTCTGTTCAATTTTGTAGTAAGATCAGACAAATACATCGAGCATAAATCCATACATTCTTGATCCAAGTAAACGTTCACGATAGAACCTTCAGGATGATTTCTGTTTCAGATATAAGGCTTTAATGTGAACATATTTCTTTCAGTTGGATACATCCAACGAAAAGAAATAGGACCTTCGAGAAGTATTTCAGTGGGAATATGGACAGTCAGATGCAGCATGCATGTGAAAAATGATGGAGAAAATATTTTCTCCAACTCACACAAAATTAATGGGGCATCTGTCAACATTTTTTGCAAAAAGACTTGGACAACTTATTAGCACAAGGATCTCTAAAAAATGGAACAACCAAATAACAGCCACCCTTACATTATTGGACAAAAGATGAAGGATTTCTATTGGAAGCAACTCATGCAGTAGAACGTGATAATCATGAGTCTTCAAAGATTTTAGCTTCAACTCTCTTCTATTGACCCGTTTAGATATGTTGTTTGAATAGACATCAGGAACTCTAATAGTCTCTAATACTTCCAGAAATGGTTTTTTTCCATAGGTGTCATCACATAAGAAGCACATGGATGTTTCCATTTATTTTCACTGATACTCATAGGATTAAATTCTAGTCTGATTCCCCAATCCACCAAGTCACGCTGAGATCGTAAATCATCTTTTGTCTTCCCTTGACATTTAGAAGAACCGAAAGCAACATTTCACATATATTCTTTTCAATATGAATTACGTCTAAGAAATGACATAACAAATTAGTTGACTAATAAGGAAAATCAAAAAAGATACTCTTCTTCCTCCAATTGTAATTGGTTTCATTGGAAACATTCTTTCTCTTTCCATATTTCATTTGACCCTTCCTGAACAAAAAACTGAAATCTTTCAATTCATTAAGCACGTCAGTTCCAGACATACGGTGAGGTGGATCATCGGTCTCTATGGTATTATCAAATCTTTGACGATTCATTCTATATGGATGATCCTTTGGAATGAATCGTCGATGTCCCATAAAACTGAAACTAAAGCGATGTTTCAGTCTTCTGGATCGTGTATTCTTCATACAAACTGGACATGACTGTTTTCCCTTTGTGCTCTATCCAGACATCATTGCATAAGCCAGAAAATCATTGATCCTCCACATAAGCGCAACACGCATCTGAAATATGTCTTTCAAACATGAATCGTATTTGCGCACACCCACATCCCAGAGAAGTTTCAACTCTTTTATTAAAGGTTGAATGTATACATCAATATCAATGCAGGGATCAGAAGGACCAGATATGAGTATACTCATGAAAGTGAAAGGTTTTTTCATACACAACCATGGGGGAAGATTATAAATGTGTATAAAAACTGGCCATTTGTTGTGCGAAGTAAGAATATTCCCAAATAGATTAAAACCGTCGCATGAAAGACCCAGACTCACATTACGCATGTCAGCTACAAAATCAGGATATCGAGCATCAAATCTCTGCCATGCAAATCCATCTACAGGATGAACCAACTCATCATTAGTATTATTTCTCTCAGTATCATTCCATCTCATTTTTATTGATATGTCATCAGACATAAAAAGATTCTGAAGTCTGGGGATCAATGGAAAGTGCCAAATTACTTTTTGTGGAACGCAGGATGGTGTTCCATCAGATTTTGACTTCCAGCGGGATGTGCCACATTTTATAAAATAATTTTGTTCAGCGGTTTCCTCCCAGAATAAACTGCAATCTTTCGGGCAATCATGAATTTTGTTTCTTGAAAATCCAAGTTCCTCAACTAACTTCCATGCCATATAGTGGTTTGAGGGAATATCTGCAACATCTGGAAGTAAATCCTTCAAGAGGGTAAGAATGTAATCGATTGATGTATTATAAATTCCGTACATAGTTTTCCCATGAAACAATCGGATTAAAAATTACAGCTTTTTCTTTTTATCGCATTTTTGATATACTGGAGTTGTGGCAGCTTCATTAAATTTTTTCACCCTATCAATATCATCATTGTCATTAGATGCATCAGTTGTCCTCATATAGAAGTCTTCATGAGTCAAAATCCTTTCTTTTTCTTGATGATGAATAAATGGTAACTGATCATCTAACAAATTCTCCATTCCAGTCCATTCATTTTGATCATCACCAATTTGAGATTTCATTTTCTCCCCATTGTGATACCACACAAAGTAGTTTGCATGAAAACCATTTTTGGTTATGTGGTAGCTGACTTCTTCATGGCTCAACCATGGTCTACCAACACAATTGGAACATGGGCAGTGTATGCGACCACTATCTGAAGAATTGTGTAATGAAAAATCTAAAAAGCTCTCTAATTTTTTTTCTGAAAATCACTTGATATCCAATCGGTTTCATACATCCAACTTCTGTCCATTCTGTAAAAAGAATTTATATAAGTCATTTTGTCATAAAAAATTCAATAGGATTGGACATTAATAGAAAATGTATTTCGAAATCCATTTTAAATAATAAAATCCCTTTTATCATTTTTAAAAAATATTTGGAGTATTCTCAAGGCACCCCGATTGGGAAAAGTTACATTAAATTCCCAATTTCCATGACAAACCATTGAAAACAATTAACATGAGACAATCATCGATCACAAATAACATAACTGGAAATTTAAAAACAGAAACCAAATGTGATATAGAATTTAATGTTAAGTTAGGGGAAATGAGATTAAATTGAGACAACAACATCATAAATGGTTCCATCATCATAACTTTTGATTAAAACCACCCATAATAGGAATGAGAACTCCTCAAACACCTAATCCCTAATAAAACAAACAAAATATCCAATTAAAACATTGAATTTAGGGTTTCCACCCCACTTGGACAACCCAGCACCCCCCACCCCACGCGGACAGCCTTACCCCCACCCCGCATGGAAAACCCAGCCCCCCCCCCCCACCATACCTGGACACCCCTACCCCCACAACCCACTTGGATAACCCAGACAACCCCCCCCCCCCTTGCACCCCACCTGGACAGCCCTACCGTCACCCCACTTGGAAAACCCATCCCCCCACCCTACCTAGACAGCCCCTCCCCCACCCCACCTGCACACCCTTCCCACCCCACTTGGACAGCCCTGCCTGGACACCCTCCCCCACCCAACCTCCATACCCTCCCCCACCACAAACAGCCATACCCCCACCCCATTTGGACAACCCATCCCCCTCCCCCACCCTACCAAGACAACCCTCTCCCCCACCCTACCTAGACAGCTCCTCCCCCACCCCAAACATCCCTACCCCCACCCCATTTGGACAACCCAACCCTCTCCCCCACCCTACCTAGACAGCCCCCTCCCCCACCCTACCTAGACATCCCCTCCCCCACCCCAAACATCCCTACCCCCACCCCATTTGGACAACCCAGCCCCCTCCCCCACCCTACCTAGACAGCCCCTCCCCCACCCCAAACTGCCCTACCCCCACCCCATTTTGACAACCCATCCCCCTCCCCCACCCTACCTAGACAGCCCCCTCCCCCACCCTACCTAGACAGCCCCTCCTCCACCCCAAACAGCCCAACCCCCACCCCATTTGGACAACCCAGCCCCCTCCCCCACCCTACCTAGATAGCCCCCTCCCCCACCCTACCTAGACAGCCCCTCCCCCACCCCAAACAACCTCACCCCCACCCCATTTGGAAAACCTATCCCCCTCCCCACCTTACCTAGACATCCCCTCCCCCACCCCACTTGGATATCCCTCAACATCCTCCCCCACCCCATCTGCACACCCTCCCCCACCTCAAATTAAAACATAAATTCATCCAAACAAAAATCCAATTTTCAACTAAAATAAATTCCACCAAAAGTACCATATCTCCCCACAAAACAAACCCTTTACCATGTTTGATGTTTAGAACAAAAAAACATAAAACAAATCAAGGGTTCCGTAGACAGTAACCCTAATTTAGCCTAAATCAAAACATCAAACACTAAAAAAATAGATAAATAATGCTAAAACTAGGGTAACACTTACTAATTTGATGTGTGAAATAAGATTTTGTTTGATTGAAGATGGATCTTGGGTGGAAAGAGTGTCGCGCCCGAGAAGAATTCATGAGCAGGGTTTTGTCTGCAATTTAAAATCGGGCTGGGTGGGGGTTCAGCTGGTGTGTATTTGAGGGAAATCTTTTCCAACGGTTTGTAAAAACCGTTGGGAAAGATAGATTTTTCCCAAAGGTTTCATGAAACCATTGGGAAAACTGTTTTTTCCCCATCATCCCCAACGGTTTGATGAAACCGTTGGGAAAACTAGTTTTCTTCCAATCTTTCCCAACGGTTTCATCAAACCGTTGGAAAAAATCACTTATACCGACGGTTTAATAGAACTATTGGTATACAACTGTTGGGAAAACCATGATTTCTAGTAGTGTCAACTCATCCATCTGATCTTACTAAGAATCCTATAGCTTCCTTAGGTTTCATATTCTATCATTTATCTATGATACAGAATAAAAAAATTCAATATTATTTTAATATATTTATAGAAGAATAATATATTATAAAAAAATATAATTAAATTAAATCACAATCATTATCTAATTTTTTCATACATAATGATTTCTAACCCTAAAACTATATAACCCTCCTTTGAGACGAATCATACATCATATAAAATAACCTTTCTAATAACCTTTCTTGTAAAATAAACCATTTTTTGTAATCCTACATGTGGACATCGTATTGGGGATTGAGACTCTAGATTCAGAAATAATGATTAGAAATTGGAATGGGATTCTTAAATGAGGTTGTGTTCAACACAAAAATCTTGAGATAACTTAGGTGAAACAATATGGGGTCCCTATTATAGGTGATTTCCAATGATTTTTTATCTTTCAAAAAGATCTAATGGTTGAGATTTTTTGTATCTAATCAAATAGTTGATTGAATATATGAAGAAAGAATATTTAAAAAAAATAAATTGTTGAGGTTTTATAAAAAATGTATCATATTGGGTGAAGATGAATAAAATATAATTTTTTTAAAATAAATATAGAAAATAAGGATAAAAATAATCACAATGGAATAGTGTTAAATTATAAAATGATATAAATATTTTATTTAGAGTGGAATCATCATCATTATAGTTGGTTCTTCTTATTTTTATAAAATAACATATTACGGTAGTTGATAAAAATTGATTATGAAGAATTGAAATGGAAAAAAAGAACACAATAAATTTATAACAAAACATGAATATGATTATCTTATATGAAAACTATAATACATTTATATGAAAACTCAAATATGATAAATTTTTATGAAAACATGAATACGATAAATTTATAAGAAAACTCGATCAAGATAAATTTATATGAAAACATGAATAACATAAATTTGAATGAAAAAAGAATATAATAAATTTATATGAATACTTGAATACAATAAATTATTATGAAAATTTTAATATGATAAATTTGTATGAAAACATGAATATGATATATTTATTTAAAAACATGAAAACAAAAAATATATATGAAAAATTTAATATGATAAATTTATATGAAAAATTAAATATGGTAAATTGATAAAAAAATTATATAATAAATTTATATGAAAACATTAATACGAATAATTTATATAAAAACAAGAATTTCAAAATACTAAAATATTGGAAATACAATCAGCATATCTACTCCCACAATAAAAATGAGTAACATAATATAAGGAGATGGGTAAACAAGAAGTAGATATGAATGACTACATTTAATTAATGAATATTATCTTATATTTAATGTATTGAAATATATTGGACGGTGTTGGTTTTTAAAAAAAAATTGCATATTATTCTTTCATTCTGATAAATTGTAAAATGATATCTACTTTAAGTGTGTAATTCCTAAGAAATTTATTCCTAATATCTATGTGTTTTTTAATTTAGTGATATATTGAGTTTTTACGTAAGGAAATGACAGTAGTGTTATCACATAGTAATTGATTATTCATAAAACTCATTCCATAATCAGTGAGTCTGTGTTGTAACCCCAACACTTGAGCACAAGAACTTCTAACTGCTACATATTCACCTTCAACTTTGGAAAGTACTAATGAGTGTTGTTTCTTACAAGACTAAGGAATTAATGAATATCCTAATAAATTACATAGTGTGGATGTAATTTTCATATTCATTCTATAACCACCATGGTTAGAATCTGAAAAACATTTTAATAAAAAATCATTTCCAGAATAATAAAAAAGTTTAAAATCCATAGTTCCATTTAAATTATCAACAATTCATTAATATGCCTTTAAATGCGATTGTATTGGATTATAATGACACCTTAAACACTATAATATAGACAATATTAAGTATAGATGATTAGAAATTAAGAATAATAATCTTCAAATCTTACCTATGAATATTTCATGATATATTGGAATCCCAACTCTATCAATATCATGGGTCTTTGAGGTATCGATGAAAGTACTAATACATTTAGTACATTTGTATCCAATATTTTTTATTGTATAATTCTTATAATTATTTTGAGATATAGAAGTGTATTTTTTTATTTTATTGAATACAAATAAGAAATGATAACTCACCATCGTACTCAATTCAAACTCCGATTTCATAAGATCTCCAAAAGAATTTATTAAATATTTTTGATTTGATCGGAATATAATTTCGTTAACATAAAATTTAAAAATAATGATATTATTAGTAAATTTGATTATAAAATGAGTCATATCAAAAGTTTCATTGACATAATTTTTTTCTACCAAAAATCATATTAATCTACCATACCAAGCTCTAGGGACTTGTTTAAGAACATAGAAGGCTTTCATAATTTTAAAATTGATTTTAAGATGTTTAGTATCTTTAAAACCATGGGTTGTTCAACAAAAACATACTCCTATATATATCCATTAAGTAAAGTTCACTTTATATCTTTTTGAAATGTTTGAAATTAAAGAATGTTGTATAGTCTAAAATAATACGAAAAGATTTAAGTTTATCTATCGGTGCATAAGATTATTTATATTCTATGACTTATGGATGATATTAACATTTAGAATTTTTTTTACTTTATTTATAATTGTTATTCCATTTTTAACACACTTATTTCTAAAAAACCATTTAACTCTAATTACGGATGTTTCATTTTGCCTTTATACTAATGTCAAAATAAACGTCCTTTTTAACTCTTTTAGTTCATATTTAGTTTTTTTATCTAATAATCTTCACCTAAAGTCTCATCATTATTATTTGACTCAAATAAGAAAATAAAATCCTTATGTTCTACTTCATTTATTAAGGAACATCTAGTCCTTTCAACTTAATTCACATCAGCAATGATACTATAATTTGGATGATTACTAAGAGAATATTGACATGGATATTTTAAAACTTTTTCATCAACATAAGGTTGAAAATATTCCTTAGTAAATACTTAAAAAACAATTTATTTAGAAATTTATTTAATAGAATAATATTTTATCAAAGGTTTAATATCACATTTGGAAAACATGTCTAAGGATGTTGGATAGGTTTATTTGAAAACAAAATGAATATTTTCTTTAAATTTAACATGTATTCTTTCCAAAATATTACAAGATTTTTTGAAAAACTCTATATTCTTAAGAAGTAGTTGAATATCCCAAGAATATATATTTATTGTCTTTGGGTGTAAAAATGTGTAAATTATATTTCATTTCAAAGATAAAGACTTTTCTGCCAAATACTCTAAAGTAAGAAAAAAGTGTTTTCCGCCTGTCCACAACTCATAAGTGGTTTTATCAATAAAAATACAAATTATTAGTTGACTTATAATATTAAAAAGAGTAGTAACTGCATCATCCTACAAAATTTTTACCAAATAAGTATTCACTCAGATGGTTATTATTATTACATGAATATTACGATTTCTTCTTTCAACCGCCCCATTTTTTTAATGTTTTATATGAGATGAAAAGTGGGTTGTAATAGTTTTCTTACTTTAAAAAGTTTCAAATATTAATTTGTAGATTCTCTGACATGATCACTATAAATAGTTATCAAGGGATAATTTTTCTCATTTTTTAAATTTCTTAGAAAAGTTTTAATATTAAAAAGGAATCATATTTCTCCCCTAGAAAATAGATCCTTAGGTATCAAGTATAATCATAAAATAAAAAAATTCATAGTAGTTTCAAGTAATATTTATAGTTTGTATAGGAATGAAAAGTTTTATGTGAACTAACTGTAAAGTAATAGATGTTGAGAGTTCACTAATAGATCAAAAACTGGACTTATGTTTCTTATTGTATTTAAAATGTTTGTAGACTTTTGATGAATCAAATCAATGATCTGGTTGATCCTTGAAAAACCTTTTCTTATTCTATTTACTTAATCTCCTACTGTTAATGTTTCCTAACCTTATATTATATAACCAATATTTATCTTAAATTGTACTAAGGCATGGTATGTCTTGGATCCCAAGGTGTTCTAAGTTTAGTGTGTGTATATTCTTATGTCTATGGGAATAAAGAATAAATTCATTTTTGTAATTTTGTAATACACATTTATCATTCCTAAAATTTAAAAGTTATCCTTCATTATTTAATTTAATTATGCTTTGGATGATAAACAAATAAAAAATTTTAAATTAATTCTTTCCCATGATGAACAATATTTCATATCTCAATAATCTCTCCTTGATAATTATCTCCAAAGGTAACCATTCCACCATTCATCTTAATAAAATTTTAAAACTATTTTTTGTGTCTAGAAATATGTCCAGAAGAACCACTATCCAGGCAAAATTTATTCTTGTTGTTGGTACTATCTTAGTTTTCCTGAAAACAAAAAAATTAGATTTTCCAAACCCAAACCTTATTGGGTAGGAAAATATTAGAAAACAATTATTAGGTATCAACATTTGTTTTGAAAAATGGTCTTCATGGAACCCTAAGGGTTGAATTTTATTTAAATAAAATTTAATTTCCCAATAACCACCACATTGAAATTTTGTAAAAAATGGAGTAATTTTATTGAAAATATCTTTTTACCAAAAACATTTTTTTATGAGTATATCTCATTATTGAAATAGTACCATGTGGAAGGAGTTATTTATACATATTATCAAACCCAACCTTTCTTGTAGTAATGTTTAATTAAATTTTATTCAGTGAAGAAATTTCAGATTTTAGTTTTATATGTAAATTCTTATTAAAACCGGTATTAGTTTTGGAATTTAGTGTCTGAAAAATATTTTTCAATATATCCTTTTCAAAAATTAGTATTTCTTAAAAATTTTATATAGTAGGTTTTTAAAAATAATATTTATCACAATATTTTGATACATTTAATATTTTATTTGTCAAAATATCAATTCCTGAATCATATTTTGAAAGATTTTTATTTTCCTCGTCATTGATTTACATACATTACAATTTTCATTTTCTAATAGATTTTGAAAGAGAGAAACATATTAATAAGAAAAAAAAGTATTCTGATAACAAGTTTATGGGGATTATTTATTCGAATATAAATAATTATTCTTATAAGGATAATTTTCATTTAATGACATATTAGTTAATGAATTGGACGTGTGTACATTGACCATAATAACATTGATTTGCAATAGGTAATATAAAAAGAAGAGAAACAATCCTTGTATTTGGACATTCATTTTTTGAGGAATTTTATTAATAATAACCTCCACATTCATTCCATGTGTCAGTTCTTTTAAGAACATTCATAACATTTGACATATATTCCTTCTATTAATTCTTATCAGAATGTCTATCATTTGTCTCTTTTATTTTAAACTTCGGATAGTCAGGTCGAATATATAATTCTCTTTTTCATTCATAAAAAGTAACTTTCAAATTATTCTCTTCATTCATGTATTTGTTACTTTCAATGTAATAATATTAAAAAACCATTTCTCCAAGAATAATGTTCATTCATTGATAAATATTAGTAAATTAATTATTATAATGTTTAGAATCACTTGAATCAGTTTGAACGATCTCTTTCATTTTTTTTGTCAAATTAACTACCATTTTAGGATCCTAATCTATTTTTATATTTGAATTATAAGAAAAATAAACTCCATCATTCTCCCTTTTTTCATTCATAGCACCTCTTTTCAATCAACACATATATTGTAAAAGGGTTACAAATAAATCATCAAGTGTGGCATTTGTTAAATTCCAGGATTCATCAACGGTTGTTCTCTTAGATTACCACTCATTAGTCAAGATATCAATTATCATTTCAATAATTACTTAATCTTCTAATAATTTATCTCCCATAGATTATAGACTAATGACTATTTTCATAAACCATTGTTGTATATTTTCAACAGGTTCACCAAAAGGGAATTCAAATGCTTTGTAGTCATCTCTATGAATTTCTCTACATGTATCAAAAACCATTGATGTTCCAAATTTATTATTCCAAAGATATATTTAAATAATATTAGATTCTCTAAAAGAAGAAATCGAATGATAAATTCTCTTAGTCTTATGGAAGTAATTATGTATTTATAACTCTATAATTTAATTGATACATCGTATTTGTAAAAGATGTCTCTTATTTGTCATGGATTACATAATATCTAGTAAACATAATGAAATTGTTAACTCTAGTATTTATAAATAATTTCTTCATTCATCCCTCCAATACTCATAATCTACCCCAAAAAAATAGCGGATATTTTTTGATTGGGGCCATCTTTTAAACAGACATAAATTAGTGACATAATTAAAATAAATACAAAAATTATATTCCACAATATATGTTAGTGTATTATGTATTTATAAAAAAATGATTATAAAAAAATTTAAATAAAATTAAAATTAATGAAGCAGCTGGTAGAATGCATTATCAAGTAAAATCTCATCTGATACCAACATTAATTATCAGTATAACAGATACATAGCTCTGATACTAATTGATGGATCAAAATGAAAATGAAAATGGAAAAATACTAGTGGGGGTGAATGGTAAGTTTAAAAACGATTTTAAAAATTAGAATAAACATTATTTAATAAAGTTAAAAAATCATATTAAAAACCACTTAAGTGTTTAATGGATAATTAGAATTTTCACATGGGTCCAATAAAAATTGGATCAAAATCAAGAAGATTATTAGATGTATTGCAAAATTTGTAATGATAAATTAATTCAATCTAAATATGGTATAGAATCATATTTAGTAAGTAGTGGTAATGTAATCACAAATTAATTATATTCACAGTAGAAAATTATTTTATCATATTAAACACAAAAGGAATCATAATAACTATGGTTATGATAAATCTACATATTACATAAATAGTGATAATATATAAAAGAATATAGAATCCTTATCATAGTAACTTATATTCATAAAAAATAAATATTTAAACACTTATATCATAATCAAATCTATAATGATAACCAATGAAAAAAATTGAAAGATGAGTATAAAAATATTTTATTATGTATTGTTATCCTGGCAATCCCTTGATCAATATGATGATAGGTATCTCTATCTTGCTAGCCTCAGAAATCCTCGATCATATTAACATAATCAGTCATACAGAGTAACTATAAAAACAAACTCAAAAATATTTAAAGTATGAGGAATAAGTAGTTCAGTCTTGTAAGATTTATAGCTCTCACTCATTAAGAATTTTTTCAAATAAAATGATCTTTACTTCACTCCAAACTCATCAAATGACTAGTTATTTATAGGAAATCTCCTAATGGTCATCTTGATCCTCCAACAGTCATATTTCTCAATGTTTTTATAAATACTTGGAAAACAAGATCTATAATAGTTTTATTATAATAGAATCTCCAACATCATTTTGATATAAACAGATTACAGTGAAAAAATTTTAAATTTTTTTTTCATATAAGATTTTTCTGGTATAATAAATTCATTATGAAAAATTCTTTGATTCTATGTATGTTTTTAGAGAAAAATATTATAAATCTGAATAATAATATTTTGTTAGTATGAAATAAAAAATAAAAAATATTATATTTGATTTGATTAAGCTGACTATGATAATGTTTAGTATGATTATTATCAAATCTAGTATCATTAGGATAAATATATCGTATCCAGTCTCGTCATGATAATCATAATGGAAAAGTATATTTTCATAACTCTTTTAGTATTTTTCAATGTGAGATAAAAAGATTTTATTAATCTATAATTTTTTAAAAAAATCATTAGACATGATAGAGTTAGTAATCATGAATATATGAAAGATTTTGCATTTTAAAAAAATTAAAAGGATTAAATAATAAAAAAGATACTTGAAACTCAATAAAAATGATTAAGTTAATTGGGGAACATTATTTAGAAAAAACACATTTCAAAATATTAACTAAAAATTATAGTTATTTTAGTTAAAATAATTGAATATATATCAGATTAAAACTAGTATTTATTTTCATTACACATATATTTCATAACGTGTCTTATACACTTTTTTCATGTTTATTAAATGTCTAGGTTTTGTTGTCTACACATGGATACGTTTATTTTATCTAAATATATAAATGTTTAATTCATGTTCTACATTTTGTGTGTTTTAAAATATTTAACACAATGACTTATTTAAATGTAACAAAATATTTAGATATCAAGATTTTACCACATATATCTATTTATAGCAACCAATGATGGTGGGAGGAAAAACACCCTCTAGGGATTTTATTTGATAATATAATTTAAAAATCAAGGAAATATTTTTTATTTCAGAATGTGTTGATGAAATAAAAAAAAATGAAATATATAACAAGTGTATATGGAATAATATATGAAGAAATAATATTGAGTGATGGGATGATATGTGAGGAATTACTTTGGATTTTTTCAGACATTGAACTAATGATAATCAATGATTAAGTTGGTGAAAAAAAAGAGTAACCCCTAGATTAGCCGTGAATGGGTCTCTTTGTTTTCATAGGAATATTCAGTTCGATGTAGCCCCAATTTTGGTAAATAAGATATATTAAAAATTTTAAAATATAATTTTTTAAATAATAAAACAACATGGTATTTTTAATTTCAATGTTAGAGGATATTGGGTGCACAATTTTACATTCCATGTTGCAACCAGACCCTTGTAATCTTAGATCTTTTATTACATGTCCATTACATTGGCATTTGAAAAAATTTAATTCATCTCGAATGACCAATAGGTTTATTAGTCTTGGTAAACTAGATACATACAAAAAATTTGGACACAAAAATTGAAAGATAATTTTTTTATAAATAGGTTGATTACTTGTAGAATACACTTTAATATATTTCCTAGTAATCTTTATAGAATCCTTGGGAAAGGAATCAAAACAAGGGATAGATAAAATAATTAGTATGGTTCATGTACAATATTAAAAATAATTAATCTATGACCATAATCATTATGTCATGCTACAGATTCAATATATTCAATAAACTGAGATGAATGTGTGAAATCATAAGTAATGGTAAATAATTGGAAACATGTTGCATTTAATAAATAAAATGAGAAAGAAATACATCCCTATATTATGACATAGGGAAAATCAGATGTATAATAAAAACTAAATATTAAATGAAGGAAATCCTAATTATAATATGTCTTATTTTACAGGAACATGATACATTTACCATTAAGATATCATCTTAATACAATAAAAAAAATACTCTATAGAAACCCATTAGATAAGGATATCAAACATGTTTATCTAATGATAAAACCAATTCGTCAAGGGGATGTCATTAATGGGTCCCCATCCCACATCTTTCATGACTAAATAATTACCCATATATCTAATAGACGATATAATTCCTGAGTAATGCCTTATAAAATATCTATATTGATAAAAGGATATATATTTATCAATAATTTCCTAATTTAATAAAATAAATTTAAATTTATATACTATATGTAAAAAATATATATATTTTAGGATATAATCTTATACATGTTAAATGATTTTTCATTTTTGGAGAAATTTTATGTTCAAAGATCACATGAAAAAAACAACTCATGGGGAAGTTAACGACTACAAGAAGGATTTACCAAAGTGAATTTAAATATTATCCTTAGTCAAAATATTCATAATCATTCGAGAAAAATAATAATAATGGTTTTAGTACAATATATACTTATTGGTGTAAGAATATATGGTTTTCGTTGTTGATGAAATAAAATGATCTTTAAAAATAAATTTTTAGGTAATATATTATTCATTTTGAAAAAAAATATGAAAATAACATTTCATTTAAAATAAAATTAATAAAATCACTAAAAAGTTTTATGTAATATTGAAATTGAATATTAAAAAAATGACTATGTCTAATTCAGTACATGTGGTATAAGGTTAGTATAAAATTCCTTTTTCACATTAAAAAGGTTAGAACAGTCACTTTGTTAGAATGAGACAAGAGGATTCCTATTTAAAAAATAGTAAAATAAAAATAGGGAAAATATATTTAATAAATCATTTTGAATTTGTTAAAACATTTTTTAAAACATTTTAATAATACATTATTTTTATAGAAAACATATTTTTTGATTAACGAGAGAAATGTTGTTAGGTTTTCTTAAAAGGAAACTATAGAATATATTATGTATCCATGAGTGTAAAATTGGTCTAATATCATAATAACATAATGAATAACTAGTGGAAAATAAAATTATAGGGTTTATTGAATAATGATAAAATAATTTCCTTTAATGTAAATTTAAGAATAATTAATCTTAATTAAAATGGGTTTTGGGTATAAACCCATAATATGATCATATCATTGACTTGAAAATTAATGAATTATTCCTATTTTTATTCAAATTTAAATACACATAAAATTATTGGAAATCTATAAATATATATATTAAATTTCAATATATGCATAATCAAATTATATTAACATCTATGGGGATGTAATATAGCCCAATTAAATGGAATTGATTTATGAAATTCATTATATTTTAGAAAAATGATGTCGAAATCCACTAAGATGAAATAAGTGAAATTAACACTAAAATTACTATCAGAATATAATTATTCATGATATCAAATGTAAAAGGTGTAGTATATACCTCATATAAAAAAACTATGTGTATAAAATTAAAATATTCCTCAATGAAATGAAATTTACATGAAATCCCTTACTTAGGATTCCTTTTGTCCATTCATGCTTCAATTTCTTGTATATAAGTTTTAAATATGTTATTAACTTATAAAAAAATACTTATTATATCATAAATGATTGTATAGCAATATCTAATCCCCCATTTGTTAATAATCATTCATTATTTTCACCATTTCATGTGTTAATTACCATGATTTTCAAGTATGTTTCAACTTGTTATTTATCATTACTATTTCAAAGTGAAGATTAAAACATCATTTTAATCTAAAATATGATTTTAATATCATATATATTAAATTATATGTATTTATAGTAATCCAAAATATTTAGTGATAGGAGATGAAATTGATCGTTCATGGAGATGTTAGGTTATATATACTCATGGACCCTCCTTCCATTTTCTTATCGTATTAAATGAATGAAAATTAGATGATATATATGTTTATTATAATTGTAGTATAATTATTATTTCATATATATCATATATTTTTATCAAACACATCCTTAATACCTTCCATATAAAACATTAACGAATCAAATTTCATGGAGGAGGTGGTGGTCCACACACCCACCAACAAAGTTATCGTATTCCCGAAAAATGGGATGCATGAGGTTATGTGTCATATAAAAGTTAAATATGAATAAATACATCATAAATAACATTTATATCGTATAAATTCATTAATTAAATCATTATTCTCCAACATTAATGGTTGTAATGTATGAAATAATGATATCGATTTGTGATCTTATAGTCTGCCGCACACATGAACCATGATTGTGTATTCCATTTTATTAAGGTGTGTGTAGTTTTAAATTGATCCACTATAATAAGTAAATTTATGTATATTTAGGGTAATTAGTTTATTATACATAAATTATATAATAATAATTAAAGGGGAGTATTAACAAATAAAACACACTTTCTTATTGAAGAACATTACCACTTCCTCAGGTAACTCCTTTGGGTTTATACCAAAAGCCTTTCTCGGACTTCCCTATATCC
The DNA here is from genome assembly GCA_963277665.1 of Viscum album. Classification (NCBI taxonomy): domain Eukaryota; kingdom Viridiplantae; phylum Streptophyta; class Magnoliopsida; order Santalales; family Viscaceae; genus Viscum; species Viscum album. The sequence continues at coordinate 1,272,553,982 of OY728152.1, forward strand.
AAATAATGAATCAAATATGATGGGAGGGAATTTTTGAAGTGATTTATTTAGTTATTGGTCCAGTCAAATGGAATTATATGTGAAATTAAGTGAGGGGTCAATAACTTTCTATAGTGGAGAAGGAGTGACATTTTTAAAAATACGAAAAATGCTAAGAGTATTGCAACCTCTATATTACATCTAGTACCTAAAAAAATGAACCCCATTTAATGAAATAGTGGAAATTATAGAAATATTTCCATCCAATATGTTTTTTGAAATATTGTAGGTCATTTTTTCCGAAATGATTAATGTTTTCTCCCCTTTTCTAATAAATTTTACCCTAATCACTATAATTAATTTTGATTTATCTCACTAATATTTTGGTAACAAATTAATTTGACAATAATATAAATTATAAATTATTATTATTACATATATTTAGTCCACTTCTAAATTTTATAATAAAATAAATGGTGGAAATTAATTTTAAATTAGGCTCACATATTGGATGAGAAAGCAGGGTTTTAAAGTAATATCTTTCTAATTTTTAATCAATATTTATATTCAAATTAAATATTAAAAATATTAAAAATTACTAAACTTAGATTATAATATGTATTAATGAACTATTTTCACTTTAAAACCAAATAAAAATATAATATATCCATCTAAATTAATTATATGAAAACGTAGTTTTCAAATAAAATATATTATTTTTTATTCATAAATAATTAATATCTTGAGAAATATAAAAAAAATATCTCAAAGATAATTTTTAAATTACTATTCAAAAATGAATTTTATTTTTTAAAATAAAATTTATAAATGTTTTAAAACTTAGTATTAAATTAAGTGATTCATTAAATGACTGAAAAATTGAATTTATAAATATATATATTTTTATACATAATAATAGGGTTGTTCTTATCATAGTCTTATCAAATATATTTGAATGATCTAAAAAATGATTGAATATATAATATATAAATTTCATTAATAAAAATCAATAATATTGAGTTTAATTTATTAGGATAAAATGACATTGTGAGAATAAAAATAATTTTTTATAAAAATTTGTCATTTATATTCAATTGGTTTTTATATTAATTTCTAATAACATGATAACTAATGAATTAGAGCATATATTTTCATAATATATTTAATATTATTCATAACCACCAACTTAATAACATATAAATAATTTTAGGATTATATAATTATCAAAATATTATTCGGTAAGACTCAGTCTTGAGTTTAAGGAAATCCATCTAGTAATGACATTTTTGTGCCAAATGCACGATAAATTAATGTTTCATGAATTTTCAACTATATATTTAATTTATTTAAAAATATTAATTATATTTTTAATGTATTAAGATATTATATATGCTTATATATAATGTTTTCTATGTTATACACACAATAGAAAAAGATATTATTTTAAAACATCACTTTGTTACATTCTCACCCCCCCTTTAAATAAATTCCATTCTCATAATTTAAACATGATATTAGAAATTAAGGTTTTTTTATTTTGAAAATCATACGCTTTAATAAGATTTCATCTTAATAAGAGATAATGGGTAGTATGAAGGCCACATAACTCGGTTCCAATATGTGAGAACATATATGGTAAATGAACAACAGACTTATAAGAAAAGAATATATAACTATAGAAAGTGATTGTGTTCATTCATCAGAAGAAACTAAGTGATAAATGGGATGTTATGAGCTATAAAACCATAAATTTAAAATTATTTAAAGGGCCATCTAATTCATCGAATATGAGTGTAATTGGATAAAAGTTTTGTTCAAGTTTCTTCTCATATTGTTAATGAATTATTTTACTATCTAGGAAAAAATTGAACTATAATTACATGATAGTTTTCTATTTGATAACAAAAATTTCATCCTTTGGTTATTAGTTATGATATTTAAAATTTATTCACATTACTCTCAGAAATAAATACCCAAAAATAAATTTTTTATTCCTAGAGGTCTACAATTCACATTTAATTGTTCGGAAGATACATAAAAGTGAGAAAATACTCTTTTTCATTATCTAAATATTTTCCAAATACAATATTTTTAATAAATTAATATCTAAAACGCAACAATGATACTATTTGGAAATCATCAATATTTATTTATAAAAATTTTTATGTAAAACAAATGATGTATTGAACAAGACATTGTGTAGGCCGGTTGTTGGTGTGAAACCCTTATCTCCCTTCAGTAATTGGTTTAAAACATATATATTTTCTATATATGATGGGGTATTACCCTAAATGCATGTTTTACATTTTCAAATAAAATAATAATATGATTCAAAAAATAAATATGATCAAAATCATTTAAATTTAATCATTAAATAACATTTTAGCTAATGATGACAAAATAATTACAATACATAAATATTTTTTCAATTAACATCCACATAGGACCTTCCTTATTCAAGAGATTATAATATATAAAAGGTAAATCACTATATTAATTCCAATATTCTACACATTTATGGATGAAACATTAAATAAATCCTAGGGATGGGATTTATTTCCTTCCATTGTACTCTTTATTACTCCACATATTTTTTTCATTATTATCTTCATTCCCACACATAAAGCATATAACCATTACATTAATACACATTTCAAGGAGAATCTTTCAAAATTTATTACATGATTGAAATCGAGAATTTTTTCTCCATTTTATCCACAACTGGAGGTATTCAGAAACTCCAACCTTCTATTTTTTGGTGATTTAGTGAGTTTGTTAATGAATATGTTGTTAATCATATTTTAGGAAAACAAATTAATAATGAACATGATTATATACACTACTGTCATCATCCCATTTTTTTGTTCATTACCACCACCTTGTTCTTAATTTTCAATGTTAACATATATTTTTTAGGGTCTAACAATTGACTAAAACTAAAATGCCTATTGTGAGCAACAATTATCATTTGAAACACAATATGATAATTTTTAGGATATCTAAATCTTGCAACATTATTTTCAATCTAATAAACCTTAGGTTTATCCTAGGTTATTAATTGTTATTACATATTCAAATACATCAAATTTTTTAATGATATTGAGAATTATCTAAAGAATATATCTTGAGAGTGTCAGACCAGGTGTAGAGTAAGGCCCATTTTGATTCATAAAGATACAGTAAAGTAAAAACTGTTTCTCCCTTTTCAGAGCTAATACCAAATGGTACATCTATTCCAAATCTATGTCTACTAGTAGTATCGAGATAGGTATATATTTATAGGAAAATCACATAATTTCTATCTATCCAAAATATTTGTATTTTCATCTATACATATCCTCAAATGTACCTTATAGTTATGTTCTCTAATTGAGGTTTTCTTACATCTAGTTCCTAAGGAATCCTCTAAAATTAATTTTAAACCAACCATATCGAACCTACCCCAAAACTCATAGATTATGTTTTATGATATCATTAGGTTGGAATATGCTAAAAAAGAAACACATATCGAAGGACCAATCTATTTAGTGTTCTTTGTTATCTAGATACATACATTAAAAAACTCTATCCCAGTAGCCAAGAGTTGGTGGTTACATTATTAAATTTTCATATTATACTTTGAGTCACATCCTAAAAGACGAAATAGTTTAGTAGTTTTGTAAAACTAGATATATACATGGAGAATAAATTGGAATTGAAAATATATAACATAACATATTGATTCCATTGGCAAAAAATTATTATCCTAGATTATCCCGAGATTTCAATCATAATTTAAATCATGGAATCTGAGGAAAAATATATCATAAGAAATGGTTGTGATCAAATTCTATGTATTTGTAGGCATACTGTGAAGCTATCATGAATATATAAGAATAAACATTTAGGTTAGGTGAATAACTGAAACACAAGCCATTTAAACATAATAAGAAAAAAAATAAAAGATAAAAACCAATTCCATATAAATAATAACATGTATATTCTTATAATAAAATAATCATATAGAAAAATATATAAATAATCTCATAATGAGGGAATGTATAATACCATACATCCTAAACATACAATCAAGGCTTCTTCTAAGACAGCATATGTAAATGGGTAAGGCCTCGGCCAATACCCAAACTAATTTTCCGTATGAAGCCTACCAAAAAATCAAGGGGATATAGGGGGGCCCACACATCACAAACTAAGTCTAATTCAATCCTCATATTAAAATGATGAATCATATACAATATAAACACTTATATTGAAAAATTATCCTGTGAAATGTGAATAATTTTACTATAAAAAATGAATGGTATCAAAAAAGAACATCCACAGTCAAAATATTCATAAATCATTCATAAATATATTTTATTTTGTATTATTGGTGGTCAACCTCAATCAAGGAAAATATCTAACAAAGGCTGTTGAAATAGATGAAAATACTCTAATAAAATCATTAAAATTTTCTTTATAACCTTTTTTACATTGAAATAATTTATCTAAAAGCTAAGAAAGCATAAAAGAAAATTTTCCTTTTAAAAAAAACATTAAAAATTTTAAATTAATCTTTGTAAAATTAAGGATTTAAGATGGTGGAAAATTTCTCCCATTCTATAGAAGTGAAAAAAACGTTCTTCATATATTTTTGTCAAAAAAATCATAAGGTACCTGACATAGAAAACAAAAAAAAATTACAAACTATTTTATAAAAATACTAACATGGGTAAATAGACATTAAAAAATTTGTTGGATAAAATAAAAAATATTTTGGAAAACCTTTTTGGAAAGCATTGACATTGAATAAAAAAAATTTCCATAGAAGACTTAATCTGAAATAATCTCGAATAATAATGAGATTGTGTAATAACTCGTACCTTATGTCTTATTTTCATTTGTATGTGTTTGAAACACTTATATAATATCTTAAACCATGTTATTAATTTATATCATAACTATATCCCTATTTAGGATATAATCCAGTATCTTATTATATTATCTTATCTCCTATTTTTGAATAATATTTCCTCATTACCCATGTTTTGGTTGTTAACAACTTTAATTCCCTATACATGGTTCATCATGTATGTTATTATTCATAGTAATTGGATATTTTTTTATCATCTTTAGAATAATATTAATGTAATATATATCACATTTATTCATAAATTTTTATATTTATACTTTATTGGTGAACATGTAAAATTAATCGCATCGCGTCACGGAGACGGTAGCACTACTGGAATTTTATACTTTATCAACGATTCACAACCGTTGGTAAAGGCCTGAAAACCGTTGGTATATAGTATACCAATAGTTCCCTCAACCATGTCCAAGTAAGACATTACACTAGTCCTATACAAATGGTTCTGTGAAAATTATTGGTATAGGTGTCAAAATAGAAGGTATACCAACGGTTTGATAAAAACTGTTGGCATATGTGTGTTAAATTAAAACATATACTGATGGTTTGTGAAACCATTGGTATATGTGTCTTACAATTATACCAATGGTTTACAAACATTGGTATAGAGTGGATATGGAAAGCTATAAGGCTATACCAATGGTTCTGTTATAACCGTTGGTATAAATATATACCAATAGTTATTACAAAACTGTTGGTATGGTTATCTTATAGAATCTATACCAACAGTTTTGAAAACCATTGGATTACATTTTCCCAAATCCAAAGCAGCAGGACCCTCTCCCCCCTCTCCAAACATACAACAACATAGCTCCACAGCAACACATCTCCCCCTCTCCAGACCTACAACAACACCAAGACAAAATCCCCATCCAATGTATTCAAAATTTAGAATTCACTCCAGAATTTAGAAAATTAGAAATTTAGAAATTCAAATGCAATAAATGGTTCTTGATGTGTTAGTGGGAAACATTGGCCAATATCAACATGTGATATGGGTTACCGGAATAGCCTACACGTTTTTCATAGACTTTTCAATTAGAATAAGGGGGTATGTGCCTAATTGTAATTTTCTCTCCTAGATGTGATGTGAGATGAATACCCATCTTGGGTTGTGGGTATGAATATTCAATTAAGTATTAGTTATTGGGTTCCCAAAGGGACATTGGATTGGTCATAGAACCCACTGTTTGAGGATGGGATTGAGGTGATCCATGGGGATATGGTGTCACCATATGTATTCCTCACCATTGGGGTATTTTTATGAAACATTCAAACTTATTTTTCAAGAATCTATGTGTAGCCTTGTTGAAGAATTTGTTATATGGTATGCTTTAGTGTTCATATTTTTCATATAAAATCACTATATGATATTTAATAGTTTTATGTTATTATATAGAATGAACGACCAATGATTGAGAATTGGAACATGAGTGTTGGTGCATGTTCATGATGGGATGTCGAGACTCATTCCCAATATAATTCATGTTTTTCTGTATAAACTATGACCCATTGTGTTTCAATATATGAATTATGAATATATTATTCTAATAAAATATGACCAATAGACCATATTTTATTTTTTATCCCTTAATTTCAAGAATCTATGTGTAGCCTTATGAAGATTTTATGTATGCCAGTTATTGGTTTCACTTAAAATGTTGTCCATTTCAAACAAATGTGAGACACTTTGACTTATACCAGTCACACCATGACTCAGATTGAGTCGGGGTTGACTCGTACCCATCACAATGGATCCATGGATCATTGTGCTAAAGTATGAACACAACCCGAATGTGTTTGGTCAGTTTTCCATTTTCCAATTATTTTTTTCACTTGAAATCCTATCCATTTCAAAAAAAAGTGAGACACTTTGAGTGGTACCCATCACACCGTGCCTTGGATTGAGGCAGGGTTGATTTGTACACATCATAAATGACCCATGGATCATTTTTCTAAAGTATCAACACAATCCGAATGCGTTTGATCAGTTTTTTGTATGCCAGTTATTGATTACACTTAAAATTTTGTCCATTCCAAATAAAAGGGAGACACTTTGAATGATACCAGTCACACCAGGACTCGGATTGAGGTGGGTTTCACTCGAACACATCAAAAATGATCCATGGATCATTGAATAAAAGTATCAACATAATTCGAATACGTTTGGTCCGTTTTCCATATGATAGTTATTTTGACTTAAAATGTTGTCCATTTTAAACAAAATTGAGACATTTTGAGTGGAAATAGTCACACCTTACCTAGGATTTAGGTGAAGATGACTCTTACATATCACAAAAAACCCATGCAACATTTTCTTAATGTATCATCACAATCCAAATGCGTTTGGTCGGTTTTACATATTCCATTTGTGGTTTTCACTTAAAATGCTATCCATTTCAAAAAATGTGAGACACTTTGAGTGATATTGGTCACCCCATGCCTCAGATTGAGGCGGGGTTGACTTATACCCTTCAAAAAATGATCCATGGATAATTCTGTTAATGTATCAACACAATCTAAATGCATTTGGTTGGTTTTCCATATGACATTTGTTGTTTTCACTTAAAATCAAGTCCATTACAAATAAATGTGAGACACTTTGAGTGGTACCGGCCACATCGTGCCTCGGATTAAGGCAGGGTTAACTCAAACACATCACCCATGGATTGTTTTCTTGATATATCAACACAATATGAATGTGTTTGATCAATTTTTCTGTATGCCAGTTCTTGATTTCAATTAAAATTTTGTCCCTTTCAAATTAAAGAGAGACACTTTGAGTGATACCGGTCACACCATACCTCAGATTGAGGTGGGATTGACTCGTACACATCACAAATTACTCATGTATTATTGTGCTAAATTATCAACAAAATTAAAATATGTTGGTCTATTTTCCTTATATTAGTTGTTTTTACTTAAAATGTTGTCCATTTTAAACAATAGAGAGACACTAAGAGTGATACCGGCCACACCGTGCCTTAGATTGAGGCGAGGTTGACTCAAACACGTCACAAATGACCCATGAATCATTTTCCTAAATTATCTAGACAATATGAAAGAATTTGGTCGGTTTTTCGTATGCATGTTGTTGTTTTCACAAAAAATCCCGTCTATTTCAAATAAAATTGAGACATTTGGAGTGGTACCGACCACACCATGCCTCAGATTGAGGCGGGGTTGACTCGTACATGTCACAAATGACCCATGAGTCATTTTAATAATGTATCAATAGAATCCGAATGTGTTTGTCTAGTTTTCCGTATGGCAGTTGTTGTTTTCACTTAAAATGTTGTCCATTTCAAAAAAAAGGAGATACTTTGAGTGACACCGGTCACATCGTGCCTCAAATTAAGGTGGGGTGGACTCATACCCATCACAAATGATCCATGGATAATTTTTCTGAAGTATTAACACAATCTGAATGCATTTAGATGGTTTTCAGTATTCTAGTTGTTGTTTTCACTTAAAATTCAGTCCATTTCAAATAAAAGTGAGACACTTTGAGTGGTATCGGCCACACCGTGCCTCTGATTGAGTCGGGGTTGACTCATACAAATCACAAATGACCCATGGATCATTTTCATAAATGTTTAATACAAAATTAAAGCATTTGTTCATTTTTCCGTATGCAAGTTATTATTTTCAATTAAAATCATGTCCATATCAAATAAAAGTGAGACATTTTGAGTGGTATCAGCCACACTGTGCCTCGATATGATTCACTAACTACATAAAAGGAGTGGCTATGTTGAATTAAAATCAATTTGATTCATATAGTAATGACACTTGAATTGTAGAATGAAAATAGAAAAAAAAATCAAACTACAATTATTTGGTATGTCATTCCACAGATAGCACCACCTGGTTTAAGTGAAATTAAAAGAGAAACAAACAATAATAGATGAAAAATATTAAAACTGTGTTAAACCATACCAATTTGGAGTGTAAAACTAAAAACTTGTCTGACATTAGATGGATCTAGATGGAGGAAGGAGTTCCCTTCCTAGGTAAAGAGTGAGGGATCTAGTTTAGACCAAATCAAAATAAAAAAATAGATGAATAAAATTATGACTTAAAGATTAGAACTAAATAATTTATTGATTGAAGAGGATGAAGGAATATTCAAAGATCGGGGAGTTTTGAAACCTACATGGGGAGTTTCCTACCATCTCCTCATACACCTCACGAATAATAATTAAGGTGTTTTTGTGTGATTTCAATTCATTTCGATGTCGTTTGGTATGAATTTGACCGTTAAACACCTGTTTTTTCCATTTACGACATGCGGAGTGCGTTTTCTGCCACTATGGTCACATGACACCTCCGATAGACATGCTGTCTGGACGACTATTTCACAATTCACCCACCCTTTGTTTCAGTCCGATTTCATCGCATTCTGTGGTCGTTCGGTCGGTTTTGACCACCCCATGCAAACTTTTCAAGCGCACCAGACACTAAAAAACACATATTCAGTCGTGCCGCACAAAGCGCACATCTGAATGACGTGTTTTCTCCTCGTACACCTCACGAATAATAATTAGGGTGTTTTTGTGTGATTTCTAGTCATTTTGAGGTTGGTTGGTATGCATTTGACTGTTAAACATATGTTTTGGCCATTTACGACAAGCAAAGTGTGTTTTTGGCCACCGCGGTCACACAACACCTCCGATTGGCGTGTCGTCTGGACAACCACTTCAAAATTCCCCCACCCTTTGTTTTAGTCCGATTTCATGGAATTTCTAGGTTGTTCACCCTATTTTGACCACCCCACACATGCTTTTCAAGCTCGCCAAACACATAAAAACACATATTCAGTCGTGCCATTCAAACAACGCATATGAATGACATGTTGTTTCCCCGTACACCTCACGAATATTAATTAGAGTGTTTTCGTGTGATTTCGTGTCATTACGATGTTGTTCGGAATTCATTTTTTTGTTAAACACGTGTTTTGGCTATTTACGACACGTGAAGTGCGTTTTCAGCCACTGCAGTCACACGACATCTCTGATTGACATACCTTCTGGCCGACCATTTCACAATTCTTCCACCCATTTTTTTGGTCCGATTTTATGGCATTATGATGTCGTTCGACCAGTTTTGACAACCCCATGCACGCGTTTTAAGGGTGCCAAACACCTAAAAAATAAATATTCAGTCGTTTCACGCAAACCGAGTGTCTGAATGATGTTATGTCTCCTCGTACACCTCAAGAATAAAAATTATGGTGTTTCAGTGTGATTTTAAGTCATTCTGATGTAGTTTGGCATGCATTGGAGCGTTAAGCGCATGTTTAGGCCATTTACAACACGCATAGTGAATTTTCAGCCACCGTGGTCACACAACAGCTCTGATTGACATGTCATCAAGGTGACCATTTCAAAATTCACCAACCCTTTTTTTCATCCGATTTCATGGATTTCTGAGGTCATTAGGATGGTTTTGACCACCCCACGCACGCTTTTCAAGTAGGCCAAACACCTAAAAAACACATATACATCCATGCCACGAAAACTGCATGTCCGAATGATGTGTTGTCTCCTCGTACACATAATGAATAAAAATTAGAGTGTTTTGTGTTATTTCAAGTCATTCTGATGTCGTTCGGTAGGCATTTGAGCATTAAATGCATGTTTTGGCCATTTACGACATGCGAAGTGCGTTTTTGGCCACTGCAGTCACATGACACCTCTGATTGACATGTTGTGTGGACAACCATTTCACAATTCACCGACCCTTTGTTTTTGTCCGATTTTATGGTATTCTGAGGTCATTCGTCCAGTTTTGATGACCCCACGCAGACTTTTCAAGTGCACCAAACACCTAAAAAACACATATTCAGTCGTTCCACACAAACCGTGCTTCCGAATGACGTGATGTCTCCTTGTACACCTCAATAATAATAATTAGGGTGTTTTCATGTGATTTCAAGTCATTATGATGTCGTTCGGCAAGAATTTGACCGTTAAACCCATGTTTGTTCCATTTACCACACACAGAGAGTGCATTTTTGGCCACCGCGGGCATCTGATTTCATGTCATTTCGAGGTCGTTCAGCCGGTTTTGACCACCCCACACACACTTTTCAAGCGCGCCAAAAAACTAAAAACACATATTCAGTCGTTCCACACAAACCCCACATCCAAATGACATTTCGTCTCCTCGTACACCTCAAGAATAATAATTTGGGTGTTTTCGTTTGATTTGAAGTCATTCTGATGTTTTTCGGAATGCATTTGACCGTTAAACACATGTTTTGGCCATTTATGACATGCAGAGTGCATTTTCGGAAACCGCGGTCACACGACACCTCCGATTGATGTGTCGTCTAGCCATCCATTTCACAATTCACTGACCCTTTTGTTTTTGTCTGATTTCATGGAATTCTGAGGTCGTTCGGCTGGTTTTGACCACCCCACGCCCGCTTTTCCAGCACGCCAAACACCTAAAAAAGACATATTCTGCTATGACATGAAAACCATGCGTCTGGATGACGTGTCGTCTCCTCATACACTTCATGAATAATAATTATGGTATTTTCATGTGATTTCAAGTCATTCGGATGTCGTTCGGCATGCATTTGACCTTTAAACGCGAGTTTTGGCCATTTACGACACACGGAGTGTGTTTTTGGCCACCGCAGTCACACAAAACCTCCGATTGACCTGAAATCTATCCAATCATTTCAAAATTTACCCACCCTTTGTTTTCATCTGATTTCATGTCATTTCAAGGTCGTTTGGCCGGCTTTGACCACCCCACACATGCTTTTGAAGTGCACCAAAGACCTAAAAAACACATATTCAGTTGTGCTGCGAAAACCGCATGTTCGAATGATGTTATGTCTCCTCTTACACATCACGAATGAGCCACTGATCATTGTGTTAAATTATAAAGAGAATATGAATACATTTGGTCGGTTTTCCGTATGCCAGTCGTTTTTACATAAAATGGTGTCCTTTTTAAACAAAAGAGAGGAATTTAGAGTGATACCGGACACACCATGCCTTGGATTGAGGCAGGGTTGTCTTGTACACGTCTCAAATGAGAATTTGATCATTTTACTAAAGTATCAACATAATAAAAATACATTTGGTTGGTTTTTCGTATGTCATTTTTTTCACTTAAAATGGTGTCCATTTAAAACCAAAGTGAGACACTTTGAGTGATATCGGCCACACCGTGTCTCGGAATGAGGCGGAGTTGACTAATACCCATCACAAATGACTAATGTATCGTTTTCCTAATGTATCAACACAATATGAATGTGTTTGATCAGTTTTCCATATGTAAGTTGTTGTTTTCACATAAAATCATGTCAATTTCAAATAAAAGAGAGACACTTTGAGTGGTTTCGGCCACACCGTGCCTACGACAGCACCACCACCCCCCGGATATCCCCCCCTCACCCAGGATATCATCCCCACCCCCCAGGCAGCCACCCCCCCACCCCAGACACCCCCAACCTAGGACCCCCTGGAAAGCCCCCACCCCCCGAACAGCCCCTGCACCACCCAGACAGCCCCCTGCACCACCCGGATAGCTCCCGACACCACCCAGACAACCCCCCCCCCCCCACTCGGACAGCCCCCACCCCTAGATAGCCCCCCCCTTAGACAGCCCCCTCACCCCAGACAGCCCCCACCCCCCGGAGAGCCCCCCTAACCTCAGAAAGCCCCCAACCCCCCCCCCCAGACAACCCCCCGGTAAGCCCCCCCCCCCCCCCCCCCCGAACAACCCCCACAGCAACAAGACAGCCCCCGCACCACCCAGATATCCCAACCACCCCCGGATAGCCCCAACTCAACTCGGGCAGCCCCCAACCCCCAGACAGTCCCTCCATGCCCAAACCCTGACCCCCGGACACCACCCCCCTGCACCCCGGATAGCCCCCCCCCCCCCACCCCAGAAATCCTCCCCAACCCCCAGACAGCCCCCACCCCCCGAACAGCCCCCTACACCACCAGGACAGCCCCCTGCACCACCCGGACAGCCCAACCACCCCCCTAACAGACCCCCCTCCAACCCGGATAGCCCCCACCCCATGAACAATCCCCTCGACCCCCAGGATAGCCCCCCTCAGCCCGAACAGCCCCCCCCCCCCCCAGACAACCCCCCACCCCCGGCCGGACAGCTCCCCCGACCCCCCGGACCGCCCCTACCCCGTACATTCCCCCAACACCCTAGAGAACCCCCACCCCCACCCCCTGCCGGACAACGCCCCCACCCCCAGACAATCCCCCACCCCTGATAGCCCCAAACCTCCCCCCCCCCCACACACACACACCGTGACAACCCCCAAACCCCCGGACAGCCCCCACCCCCTCAGACACAACCCCTGCCGAACATCCCCCCTCACCCCGGATAGCCCCCACCCAGGACAACCACCCCCACCCCCAGACATCCCCCCACACCCCACAGACAACACCCCTCACACCCCATTCCAAGAGGGTTCATTTTCATTTAAAAAATTAAATCATTTTAAACTACATAGAAAACATTAAATAGTTCAACTCATTTCATTCAAATCAATTTATTTTATTCATTGAATAAAAAACCGAGACAAAGTCTCAATTTCTCCAAATTATTTAATGAATATTTTATGAAAATAAATCTAAACAATCACGGAATTGAATAATTCATAAAAAATTGAAATATATCAAAATTAATGTCATCAAATTCATGACTTGTTAAATTCAAGGAGAATAGGATTAAATACTATTTCACAAGGAATTTCAAGGAAAACATTCATAGAAACTTTTTTAAAATTTAATAAAATCATATAAATGAATTCGTATGTGACAATTAATTACAAGATGATGAAAAAGAATAAAAACACATACTTAGAAAATATGGAATCCAACCATAATGAATCTAATATGTTTCACCTTCGATGGAGGGTTAAAAATTTAATTAATTAAATGGATATGATGGGATATAGAAAATCTAGGTTAAATCAAAATAGAGAAAACATACACATCAAAATCAAAACGAAAAACTAAAATAGTAGATGAATAACAATAATAATAAGGTAACACTTAATTATTTTAAGTGAAGAAAGAATTGAATACCTTATTTGAGATGGATCTGATGGAAATTTAGTAGTTCGGATGGGGGAAGTCAAGCAAGGATGGCCTGCGGCTGCTGCACATTCATTTCTGTTTGCGAATGAGGAGGGGCTCCTAATTGGGGAAACATTTTCCCAATGGTTTTTAAAAACTTGTGAGAAAGAGTTCCTATCCCATTAGTTTTTATAGAACCATTGGTAAAGACCCCTAAAAATAGGCTTTACCCAATGGTTATGTAGAATAGTTTGTAAAGCCTCCTACAAACAAGCCTTTCCCAACTGTTCTCTAAAACTGTTGGTAAAGGCTCTGAAAAAGAGTCCTATACTAATGGTTTTGTTAAACCGTTGGAATATCCTCCCTTTACAAATGGTTTTTATAATCCTTTGGGATAAAAGCGTTGGAAATTTTCCATTTCTAATAGTGCCGGTTATACATACACACGAGAGATGATATCATTTTACATAAGATGGATATGAAGAAGAATATAGTTATTGTACATTCATAATAACATATCAGAATAAAAATTATACTATATTTATTTATATATAATGAAAAAACACAGTAAGATTTATTATAAATGGAAATGAACACAGACGAGTTGGTATAAACAATTTCCTCTTCTTTAGTGGACTTTATTTAGATCCCTTTTTGTGGGATATAGGATTAGACTTCCTGGAAGACCAACATCTCAAATGTATCAATAAGGATGCTGGGAAGAGAAAAGGGTTGGGGCTGGTCAATCTATATGGAACAAAGTGGTGTGAAGAATTTATAGAGGATAATCCCTTTTATAATTGAGTTCAGGGAATCTTTTAGAACCTCAAAAATATTAAAATAATATAATTTGAATATTAATACAAAAAGGCATGGGTGTTTTTTATTTTAAAAAATATTACTTTGTGTATAAATCATATCATCCAATAATGTTTGTGCATGTTTATGTCACATTATTACCCATATCATTTGTCTTTAACCCATATTTAATCTCTTTAACTCTTACTTTGACAACATGAATGTTTACTCATTGAGGGTTAATATAGGTACTATAAAATTACAAAAGAGAAATATATGGAAAAGTATTAAAATTTTAAACCTTATACCAATATTTTTCCATAATTTTTGTTTTTTATAAATTTTATATCATTTAATAAAATTTTATTTATTTTAAAATATTAATAATGTTAATTTTAATACTATTCATTACTATACTTTTTAAAAATTTCAAAAAAAACATGATTCATTTTAACAAATAACACTAATACATCCTTAAGATGACTATTTATTCTATAAAATTATTTTGATCAAATTAATTGTATCAAAATATATTCATTTTAATATTTTTAATAAATTATATTTTATATTTCCATTAATTAAACAGTTACTACATCATCAGCGCGCACACCAGTAATTCAATTATTTATTACAAAAAATCATAAAAAATTAACGATTAAAATAATAAATTAACTGTTAAAATTATTATTTATAGTTGAATATATCTTATTATTTTCCCTATATTTTAAAAGTAATACTTATTAAAAACCTGAGATTCAAATATTTGAGTTTCGATAAAATAAAATACTTTAAAAAGATTAAAATCTTCCTTGTGGATCCGAGAGCTATAAAATCATCCAAAGGATGATTTTGGTTGAAGAAAACTCATATATTAAAGAGGACGGATTTTAGGGTAATTTTATCATATTTATAATATTATTTTTACTCTTAATTTCCAATTTTACCCTTAACTATATTAAATTCAAAAAACTACTAAAGTTACTATTCATATTGTCTAAAAATAAAAGAGTCATATTTTATAAATTTGGAAATTTTGATTCAAAATATGGAATCTATTTTTAAAAATTATGAACTTAGAATTTTACTAAATTAATTTAATATTAATCTCGTTGACTTCATAAGAAAAAAGGGTAATTAAAGGGAAAATGTTAAAAATATTGAAATAATTTTGTATCTAATTTCAAACTAAATTTTATTCAAATGAAATAAATTATATTAAATGATAGAAATAGATAAAATTCTTCTAAAATATCAATATAAATTGATTTTAAGATAATAAATTATTTAGGTGAAAATTTTGTTTTCAATTGAAATTCATTATTTTACAATATTCATCAAACCTTGAATATTATTCGAAATGTACAAAAAATTCAACCAAAGTAAATTTTGAAATTTTTCATTACTAAATGATGCTTACTATGACAAATAGAATTTATAATTGTTTCTCTATAAAGTTTTAAATAAAATGCACCATTTTAATGTTATGAAAGTCCCTTTAGAAAAATATATCCTCATTGTGTAAAATTGAATTCAATATTATCTTAGGACTATATAATGTTTTCAATGAATGTAAAGAATATTGATTTAATATAAAATATATAAAATTTAAAATGGGGATAATATTATTTATTCCCTCCATTTTAATGTATAGATTATATTAGTCAGTCATTAATAGATCATGGTCTCCTTGAACATTGTGTTGCATACAACACAAGATATAAAATTTATTTATAAAGAAAATAAACATAAATATTGTGGTTTTACATTTATCAATGCTTCAAAAATTTCTTCCTCAAAATTTCTACAATACCACATCATAAAATTATTTTGATAGTTCTTTATTATCATTTCCACAGGTTCTGACATCACCTATTCTATTTTATGATTTTTCCGCAATAAATATACCAGATGAGTAATTTAATTCCTCCACTCTTGTTTACTACTATCCAAAATCTAGATAGGATCTTCACAGTATGATAATTTGGGTTCCAATTATATTTCTCCAATAGATAGAATATATGTTGGGTCTGAATTATAATCCCTTTCTAAATAGATATGGAATACATTTTGTACATTACAAAGTCTTACTGGCATTAAAAAAATAAATAATATTTCAAATTCATTTTTGAATTAAAAATTGCCTGATGTACCTAGGACTCATTTTACCTTTCTTACTGAATCTTATAACACCCTATGATGGATATACCTCAAGAAAATATAATCACCAACTTCAAATTGAAAATACTCCCACCAATTACTAGTAAAACAATTTTTCTTAGTTATAAACTCTTTGATTTGTCTTTATATTATATTAACCATTTCTGTTGATTCCCCCACATATTCAGGACCTACAACCTTCCTTTTACTAACATCATCCCAAAAAGTTGTTGTAAAAAAATTCTTTTCATATAATGATTCCAATGGTTCCATTTGAATACTAAAGTTGAATCTATAATTATAAGAAAAGTCTACCAAGAGATAATACTGATATCACACACCTTTAATGACACATGAGAATGTTCTCAATATATCTTATAATGTTAGAATTTTCATCCAATGTGTTCCATCTGGTTTAGGATGTTTGGAAATTCGTAAATTAATCTTTGTGTCTTGATTCTTGTAAATACCTTTATATTAATATATGTAAAATTGGAATCTAGATCAGATACAATCGATAGAGGTTTACCATGAAGGATTAGAACATCATTATTATAGAGTCTAGCTAGTTGTTCCAGAGGTAAATCTTATCATATAGAAATAAAATTTTCTAATTTGGTAAGTCAATAAACACTAATTTATTTCACATCATTCATTATTAGAGGCTTTGGTAATAAAGTAAAAAACACATCGTTAGGACATCCCATTTACATAATTGTATATATAGATGTTTTAGGACTCTTCTATGATGTGGTCTCTTATGATTAACATTTTTAAAAACTAGAAATCTTAACACAATATCATAATTTCCCAATCCATATTTTCCCACCAAAAAGTTTCTTTCAAATATCTAAACATATTATTTCTACTAGGGTATGTAGTGAAATTTGAGATACGGGAATCGTCCAACAATTCCCATTTCAACTTGGGTACTGAGGTAACAAATAGCCTTGTTATAAATTTTCAAAATACCATCCCCACATATGAATTTTGATAAGTATAGATCATTAACTTTTTTAAATTCTTATCATCAATCTATGAATATTTAATTTTACCTAAAATAATGGTCTCACAGTCATTTAAAAGAGGAGTTATGTTTCCACTTCATTATAAATTCCAATATCTTTATTTACTTGATCCATGAACATAAGAGCCCTAACAATCATCATTTTGATCAAAATTACATGATCCATCCTTTTTAATTCTTCTGTAACCTTATTTGACATCCCTGGGTGGTATTGTATTCAGAAATCACAATCCTTGAGTTTTTCAAGCAATATACTTTTATTCGTATTGATTTCTTTCAGTGATGTAATATATTTAAAACTCTTGTGATTAGTTTATATCTCACATATTTCACCATAGATATTATGTCCTCCATATATTTAGAGTAATTATTACTACTGCTAACTCAATATCATTAGTTACATAGTTCAATTCATGATTTTTAATTCCCCTTATTCATATGAAAAAACATTGTCATTCTGTTTAAGGAATAAACCATGTTCTTTCCTTTATGCAACACAATAAATCAGAACACTAAAATTTCCCAATGGTAATTTCATGATAATAGAATTAACAAATCTTATACTCATTTCATTACAAAATTCTTCAAATTATTTTTTCTATACGTTCTTAACCCCTTTATGTGTGATGTTCATTATTGGGCTATACAATAAGAAAAAAGTATAAACGAAACACTGATAGAACCCTTTTAAACCAAAATAACTACAAACCTTAGTTATACTCATTGGTGATATAATTTCTTGGATTTCATTTTCTAATACAGGATTAATATATATTACATACTTAAAGATAAAACGACTCAAAAAATAAATTTCGTAAATCCATAATTCACACTTTCTAAATATACCATATAAATATTTCCTTATGAGATTCATAAGAATAATATGGAAGTCATTCCCTCAGTTTTCATAATATTTAACATATAATATAATATCAACAATAAATACCACAAAGAAAATCATCAAGATATTCCTTGAAAACTCAATTTATTATATAAATACAAATTATGGGTTCATTAGTCAATCCAAACTGAATTATTTTAAACATTTATTTCCCATACCCCTTCCTAAATGTTGTATTCATAATGTATTCCTTCTTTATATTTAATTTATAATATCCATAACGATGTTCAATAAAGGAAATTTTTTTACCTCAATGATTTTGATAAAATAAATCATCAATGAGAGCCATAAGATATGTGTTCTTTATTGAAATATAATTTTTCCCTATAATCAATATACATCCTCAATTATTAATCTTACATATCAAAAAAGTTAATAGGGGCTTCACATGGAGAAACATTAGGGTGAATAAATCCCTTCCTACCCAACATCTATAATTTTTTCATTTTCTCTGCTAATTCCACTATGGTCATTGTATAGGGAGTGTTTGATATTATCATTACATCATGGATTAAATTAAAATATTACGCAACTCCATTTTCTAGGTTTTTCTATGTAATTCTTTAGGAAATACATCAATGAATTATTTTATTATAGGTATATTCTGAAATTTAATAATACCTTTTTCTTACCTACATGTTGTTTTCTCTTCCTCCCCATAAATTTAATTCAGTAGAGCTAGTCACAATGGATCAAGATAAGAATCAGATGATGAAATTTATACAATAAAGATAATACATTCTTTATCTTCCACCAAATTTTAATTTTATTATAATTAAAATAAATTTTCACAACTTTTTTTTAAATATATTCCATACTGAGGATTATACCAATTGTAACCATAGTTGTAATGAAAAGGTCAACATGTAAATCACATTTATGTGTCATAATAGGGAATTCCTGACACATGGTTTTTTTTAATCTGACTTCCCTTAGAATCTTTTACTGAATTTATTTTTACTAAATCAAAATCTAAAGGATTATGTTTTTTGTAAAACATGCAAGATAAAAAAGAATGTGATGATCCAGAATCTGATAATGAATTAGATAAATTTGGGGAGATAATTGGAGTACCTCCCACCAAATCATTATGAACTTCATCTGGGAAAATTTTGATCTCATAATCATCGCCTTTATCAACTGGAAATTTATGGAAAGGTTTCCTTTACACATAATACAGTCATTTTAATAGTTTCCCATATTTTTATAGATAAAACACTACATATTACTGACTTATTTCATAACCATACAATCACATTTTTGGTGGACTTTTTATCCACCCTTTTAACAATAGACAATCTCTAATAGGCATGTTCCATGATGTTGCATTCCAAAATTATTTTAGGATGGAAATTCAACCTATCCCTTCTAACCCTTTTCATTATTTCCTTTTCCATAGTGTTTAGAATCTCTCCTTTTCTCTTTATTTCCATTAGATTAATTAAACATTGATAATCTTGATAGCACATGAGACTATATATTCATATGGTGAGAATGATTGGGAGACAAGTACACTTTGTTGAAAGGGTTTCTACCCATGAAATAATCAATAAATATTGTTATTTTGATTATGTATTTAATACCCAGTATACCTTGTTAACCCTGTAATGTTGTCTACAAATAGAGCATCATTCTCATCCACATTTTCCATAGATTCAATAATTTTCTCTCCATATATTCTCTATGTTTTCATAGGAAATATTTTCCCATGAAAAATTAATTAAAATCCATACAGTCCATGTTTTCTATTTTTTTCACCTCCTTTATGTTTTGAATCAATTACCATAATTGATATACATCTCCGGAGAGATTATAAATGTCCTTGATAACCTCATACAATTCATTATATACCAAAGATAGAAATATCTTATCTATAGAACATATCAATTATTTAGCTACAAATTGATTTTTAGTCCCATTGAATGATGGTGGTTGTCGTATCATGAAATGGTTCAACAACATTCCTTAGAATTTTGGATCAGGATGCTCCGTATTGGTAATTTTATTGTTCATAACCTGAGTAAAATGTCCTAGTATAGTTATAGGTACTTTAACACCAGTTTCAGTTTGATATTAAACAATACGATCCTACATAGGGGGAAAACAACTCTATGGATTATGAGTGTTGATACGGTTTCCATTCCTTCTACTAGGCAACATTTATGAACAATAGAATACACTATATTAGGTTAAAAATTTGAAATAATACATTCAAAATAGAACACAACATTATATAAATTGTATAAAAATTTCAAAATCATAATCATGGATAATTTGAGGATATTATCTATGCATGTTATATGGTTTTGTTTCCCTAACCTATATTTTATAAAATCTAGTTCCAAAATATTATACTGAACTCCATTTATACCAACTATAAATGTTACAACACCAGTATCCATAATTCAGTGGACACCTTGTTAAATTTGAATACTATATAAGGAGTCACATTATAAAGGACCTAACCATTTAGTAGTTTTGGAAAACTTGATAAATAAATAACCCATACATTAAAAATTGAAAATTAAAAATTCAAAATAATTATTTCGTTGAGAACACAATTATTCTCTTAGATTATCACTGCTTTTCAATCCTAATTTACATCTTAGCCTCCAGGGAAATATAAAACATAATAAATGGGTTGTCACATATAATTAGTAAGGGTAAGTGTACATTAGAGTCTATCGTGAATAAATAAGCGTAAACATTTACGCAATGTTAGGAATAAAAAATCCATTTAATCATTATATTTAACATATCAAGGGAAAAATTAGTGGTAATAAAATATTTTCATATAAATAATCACATTTATATTCTAATAATTTAATAATCACATGTAATATCAGTTTCTAATATCATAATGAGGGAATAAATAATGTCGTACATCATAAACATACCATCAAGGCTTTGGCCAATTCATCATTCATAAATAGTTATGGCCTCCACTAACACACAAAATAGTTTGACTGAACAGACATACTGATGTACCGATGGGATATAGTGGGACTTTCATATCACTTAATAGGCCTACTACATTTATCATATCAAAATGGTGAAACATAAAAAACATAAGCACTTGTATCGAAAACTAGCATTCAATATTAAAATTCTATAATCATAATCTATGAATTATATTAAAATAGCACATCTACAGTCAAACTAACCATAAAAAATCAATAAAATATAGTATATGGGACTATAAGAGATCAACCATAGTCATTCATAATATACAACAAAGGATTTTGACATGTATGAAAATACTCGAATGAAATCATTAAGAATTTCTGGAGTGAAATACACTTTCTTACTTTAAAATCATATATTTAATGGTGGGTAATTATAAAAAAAACAATTTATTTGAAAATAACATTATAAATATGTAATGTATGCTTAAAAAAAATTTAATTAATGATGGGATAAAACCCCTCTTATTCATTATATGTTAAAAAACATACTTTCTATAATTATAATGAAATGGATATAAAGTACCTCATTTAAAAAATGACAAAAATATTCCTCACAAAATATTTTATAAAAATTCAAACATGGGTAAATATACATTAATAATTTATTGGATAATAGAAAAAACCCTTTTGAAAAAAAAATTAGAGACCATGGACACAAGCGAAAAATTTTCCCCATTAGAGACAAAAATATAAAATATCTCGAAAAACATTGATATGGTCTAATAACATTTTTGTTTAGTCTGATTTAATTTTTATGTAACTAATGATCCAATATAATGGGTTAATAAATTTAATTAATTCATTATAAAAACATATTAACTTTTATGATGTTATATATTACCCTATTATATTATCATCTCACCAATTTTCTAATGATATTTTCGTTATTACCCTTGTTTCGAGTATTAAACACTTTAACTTCTTATGCATGTTTCATCATGTATGTCCTGGTTCTTGTGCATGGGATAAAGTTATGCAACTTTATTACTATATTATGTCATTAGATATCATATTTATTCATAAATATTGATAATCAATTTTTAATAGTGAACATAAAAATTAATCACATCGCATCATGGAGATGGTAGGTCGTACATACAAACGAGCCATAGTATCATTCCCATAATGGTGAAAGGGTAAGGAAGTGTATATTAAATTAATTTTTAAAAAATCAAATCCATTTCATATTTATTACCTATAAGAATTATATTTATCAATATATCGATAAAAATTTATTTGTGAAGAAAAAAATGCACCATGGTATGGAGACAGTAACCCGTACGTACCCTTGCTCAGTGATTTCATTTTTCGTATGATGGATAAGAGGATAATTATAAGGACCCATCCTAAAGAATTAAATAATCTTGCGTTAAGTCAATAAATTGACTTTCATTCACATCTTGTATTTTTTTAGGTACATATTTTTATAGAATTAGGACATAACCATTACATAACGAATTAAATAAAACTAAGTGGTCTATTCTACTCGCTGTCCATTTTTTTATAAAACAAAAATTATTGAAAAGAAACAATGTTTATTTTCATGTTTAAATATCATAACTTTTCCTTGATCCAATCCTTGACTCTATTCACCTTTAAATCCTGAGAAAAAAATTTCAAACTAGGGATGAGTATAAAAATCCTAGTAAGTGATACACAAAGAAGGAAAACACTCAGCATTGAAAAAACATGTAAACCATGAATACTTTATCTTAATTTAATACATTAAACATTTTGGAATTAGTAAATACTATAATCTAATTACAACCACTTTACATACCCTGTTTGTAACCAAAAGTGTACCATCAACCCCATAGAAATTACATATAAATTGAAAAGGTAACATGGGGGATTATCATACTTTAATATAATAACCATATAGTCGACATCAACACATATCACTATATGTAATAGTAATATTGTGGAATTAAATAGCCAATTAATTAGAGGTTATAATGTAACCACCCATCCATGGTTTACCAAGGAACAACTTGTCTCTGGTTTATCATGTAACCACTCATCTTTGATTTATCATGTAACCACCCGTCAAATGTCTAAGTACTATTATATAATCATAACACATAAAAGATTCAAATTATCAACATTTCACTCATAAAAATTTCATTTTATATCACAAGAAATATATTTAATTTATTGAGATAGTAAATACATTTTCAAAACCCTTTTCAATTCCAAAATACTCAAAGGGAGAAAGTTGTTTCTTTTTATTTTAAAAAAACAATGTCTCATAAAGGAGTCCAAATATCAAATAATGGTTTCAGCGACAGATAACCCATTGTCACCGCATATGATAAAAAAATTCCTTTTTTAAATTAAGTAAAATTCTTCCTATGTAAAATATTCATTTTGAAAACCTTTTAATGAAATTAAAACTAAAGGGGGTTTTTATGCAGTATATAATATATGTTAGTTTATATTATCAAAATATCCCTCAATAAAATGAAATTGAGATGATGTCCCTTACTGTAAGTTTTATTTTTCATGTGTTCCTTTATCATCCTAAATAAAAAACATAGGATAATTTATAATTTCCTGATAACCTTTTTAGCTTTAGTATATCTTTTATATAACTTATTACCATGTTATTAAAATTACATAAATATTGATGTTCACATCAGATGTTTTGTCAATATATGGTACTCAACTCAAAAATGAACATGGTATGATGTTAGTATTCCATGTAATCATAATTAATTCATCTCCATAATATTATTAATCCCGTTTTCAATATTTTATACAAACATTAGACACAAAAATCAAACCATGAATGGTGGTTATGAGAAATTAACAATGTTATAATCATGGAGGTAGTAAGTCGTACATATGCATGAGTAACATTTCTATTTTTCATTGATTATTTTATAAATAAGGAATAATTATTTTAAATTTACATAATTAACATAATAATATTAATATCCTAATAATAACTTAAATATACTTGAATATTTCATATAGGTGACATGGTGAAGAAAAATGGCTCACATCGCTTCGTGGATGTGATAATTCACATGTACGCATGAAAGACGTTATCATTTTTATGTGCATGAGAGTATGAAAGTAACTAATGTATTATATATTAAAATAATTTATATTTATGTAATGTCACATATGAAAATTAATTCTATTATTATAACCAATCCTAAGAGATGGTTATGGAAATCGAATTAGATCGGTTCTTGAAGGTGATAGTTCACACATATACAAGAATGATTAATTCCATTTCCATTTAATGGAAGAAGATATGTGTTTAGATAATGATATTTACATAATGAAATATCATTAAATTGGGGATTATATATTTATTAGTTAATAAAGGATGAAGTAGATTTAAAAGAAGTGGAAGAAGAAATAAAATATAAATACTTAAAGAAAATGATACCACTTCTTAGGTTAATCACTTTTTAATAACACCATAACGCCTTTAAGGAGAGTGTTATGACCAAAATAAGGCCTAATTACTTTGGGGATGGATTTTAGGAAAGTTTTTTATTAGATCTTGGCTGAACCAAAAGGATTTTAAAGTGCGTGTATTAGATAAGAGTGGGTATCAGCTTATAGAAGAGGGGAGGGGAACCCATGGAAAATTTTAAAATATTAAATTAATATAAATTCAATTTTGATTCCATATATTCCAAAAATAATTAATATATAATATATTATAATTTTGGGTCGAATAAACATCATATAGTAAAATGTAGAAATGTTTCAACCAAAATTTAATAATTATCTTTCTATTTTAACCACTTTTTATCTCTTACCATTTCATCATGTAATTTACACTTAGATGGTAAAATTAATAAAAAATCGTACCAATAGTCCAATGATTGATTCATTAATGGTATTTATTGAAATATCCTATTCATTTTTATAAAGCTTTTATTTTATGAAATTTATATCATTTAATTAAATATTTTAAATTTTAATATATGAATTTTGTCAATTTTCATACAATTCATTAGATAAATTATTAAAAATATAAAAAAAACATGACTCCTTTGAAAAAATAAAACAACTCAATAATAACAAGTAATACTATTCCAAAAAATTATTGTAGGGAAATAAATATTTCAAATTATATTTAGTTTAATATTATTAATATCATTTATTTTATTCGTTGATTAATTAATCTATTATTGCATCATCATTGATTCATAATTAAATTTAATAATTTGATATATAAAAATTATAAATAAAATACCATGATGTATTTATATTTTTATATATCTTATGAATATTTTTAGTTGAAGATATCACATATATAATCCCATATTAGTATTTTTTTAGCAATAAGAGTAATGTTTATAATATTTTTTCTTTTACATTACATTAAATTGTATAGAAGTCATAATCACACCATTGTCACTTAAAAAGGAAAAAAAATCTTTTTAATTGATTTCTTGGTCCTCCATAACTCATCAAATAATATCATGACACTTTTTAGGGTAGTTTTATATTTTTATAATATTATTTCTACACTTATTTACTTGAATTACCGTTTAGGTGCGGTAAATAAAAAACAAAAGCTACTATTCACAAAACATTATTTGGATCTTATTAAACCACATTTTTTATAATTATTACTCCCATTTATGTTATTTTTTTAAAATTAAATTATGATAAGTGGAAAAAATAAATTTAAAAATTAATGTCATTGCCAGAATGAGAAAACAATATTTTAAAATATAAAAAACCAACAAAAGATTGACATATGTTTATATCAAAATTCAATGTGAAATTACATCCATTGAAGAAAATTGGATTAAATGATAAAACAATAATATAAATATAATTTTAAAGCATCTCAATTAATAAATTATAAATAAAAATAAATTGGACAAAAGGGAAATTTTGAATTAAAATGCAGTATTTTTTAATATTAAAATATGAATTTTATCATAAAATTACTAAAATAACAATGAAAGTAAATTTTGATGTCATTTTATCCAATAAAAAGATTATTTTGGAAAATATAAAATATAAAAGTGACAAAAACTATACTTAAAAAGTGTTTCCCCTCAAAAGTCAATAAAACTACATTTAAAAAAATGATCTTTTTATCCATAAAATGGAATTTGTTCTTATATAATGTTTATAAAACATATAAGATTAATTTTAAATATTAAATAGAATATATTACATATATATTAATAAAAACTTACATTATTGATTTTATTATTTTTTAAACTCCATTATTTTCCATTTAAATAGTTTTTCAAAAAAAATACTGCTTTTATATTTGATTGGTTTTTATTTGACTTCTATTTAATTTGGTAAACAATGATTCAGTAAAAAAATTGTAAACCATGATTATCATAATTTATTTATTCCTTTTTATTCCCAATATTCTAATGGCTAAGTGATAACTCTCATATTTAATTATAATACATAGTTGTTCATTTAACTAAAATGTGGTGTACCAAATATGCTATTGAACAAAGTGTTTCCTCTTAAAAACACAAGATGCTACATTATCCCCCCATTTAGAAATTGAATCCTAGAAGTTGGAATCTGGGTTGGTAACTAAGGTATAATTTCAAAAATACCATTATTTTATTCCAACATCATAAAAAGTATTAACAAAACATCCAAAATAAAATAATGAAAAGATGGTTTGATGGCTGCCTAAGATAACACATACTTGGATTCCATGTAGGTAAACAAAGATATGGAAAAAAACTAACTGTCAAGTTCTAATTGAGAGTGATATAAAAAATTATTGGGATGAGGTTAAAAATAAAATAACAATAAATTTTTGTTTTCTTAAAAGGTCTGTGATTTCATAGTATGATAATTAAATGGAAAATGTTTTTGTTCTAAGATCATTTTGATAAAGCTAGGGAATCTTTTTCCAATAATGAATATGAACATAAGTAAATACACTTAATTGACATTTATATTTTCATCCATTAATTGAATTACTCAATAAACTCATATTTAACTCTAATCGATGAGTTTTTAATATGACTTGGTCAAACCAGAATCACTAGAATCAACTTTTAGAGAATCACATAAACCATAAAAGCTGATATATATATATATATATATATATTTACACTGAACTTAGACATTAACCAAATCCAAAATGGTTAGTAAAAGATCAGATAATTCCCCCAAAAAACAATAATCCTTTATAAGGATAAATACTACATTTAATAACCAAAGTTAAATAGTAATTCCCAAGTTCTTCACAAAGCATTCAACAGGAAAATGTCCTTAAAATTACTCAAAATAATCTAATCTATGATTAAAACCTAATGTTCATAAGGATTTGATCATAGAGTCTTCCCATAAAAGTTTTAACATTTATCACCATAAATTACTCTTAATATCTCATTCCAAAAAGTATTTTACTAATCACATATTATCAATGATAGGTTAATAATTTCCATAAATATCCAAAAAATTTATAACTCAACAATAAAATCATAGATTCTTCCAAAATATAATTCAACCATCGCTCTTCAATTAAAATCCAAAATTATTAAATTTAATATGATCACATAGGGTTCCCAAAATGGTAATGGTACTCTGAATAACATTTATCACATAATCGCAAAATCATTTTCTAATACAAATGATTTCCATCTGATAAAAAATGTATTCCTAAAATCAACACCCTGTTATTCCATCAACTCATTTAACTAAAAATAAAAAGTTATATTAATGAAATAATTTATAAAGGCATGTGGTAGGTGATAATTCCTTGTCTCCCTTCGGTTGGGGGTTCGTTTTCTATAGCCTTGTATGATGTGATGGGTTTCACCCTTCCTGTGGGTTGTCCTTTTCCAAAAATTATTTAATTTTTTAACATTTACAATGTGAGATAAAATCTTCCAAAATAACCATAACATATTTGAACTTCAAATTTTATCTCATATATTTCATTTTTAAACCCCAAATGTAATAACCCATAATTACCTCAAAATAAAAGATCATATAATCCTTACTGGTTGTCCATACCTTTCATATTATTTATTTGCAATAAACGATAATTATTTGATAAATAACATTTTCATATAACAAACATTAGGGTAACACATACTTGAAAAAATCATCAAAAGTAATCTCATCATCAAAAGATCATTAATAATTTTAAACATTTCATCATCCTACAATATACTATAACACTTGAATCCCTTATATAGAGACTTTATAATCTTTATGTGTACTTCATGATACCATATCCATGATTTTCCATCTTATTCATTAATATTGCATTCCTACTAACAAAAATATGAATCATTTACAATGATTGAATAATGTCAAAACCTGAGATAATAAATAATCCATACCATTCATAGGACATTTTGATTTTCATTATCTTTAGTTGTAATTATACTTGATATTGATAAATAGATATTATTTTATTCCTAATTATCCCATTCTTGAACCTTATTCATAGGACACCTATTTTCACAATGACCACACACCCCACCTTTGAAACATACAATTGATAAATCAGATAGAACTATTTCCCCTTTCCTAGATTCAATTGAATGCTTCTTTTTCTATAGAATGTTATTTATTTATGACCTTAATTTACAAATCTATAACATCTTCAAGTCCCTTTAAAATAATATCAGGTGTTTCATTCCACATCGTCGACATATATGTTATTGAATATACTTACCTTTATGATCATTATTACCAGAACATCCAAAATGATTTTTTCACTCATATATGACACATTAGAAAACTCATGATGTTTCTAGAGGTTAATCATGACTCTTGATAGTTGGTTTAGAATTACCAAGAGAGTTCTAATTGGAGCTCTTATTTCATTTGGATGTTTATTCTGAGAACCACCACATTTACCTTTTCATCAGTTGTTACTATGGTTCCTACTAGATCCTACCATTTACAAAATCCAAAATGAATAGTGTTATTATATCAAAAATATCATCATATATTATCTTCTGAGGAAGATAATGGAAAATATATTCTAATTAATGTTATCTCAAACACATTAAATTTATCTAAAATAACTATGAATATTTCTAATATGATAACCATTATGGTTATATACCAGCAATCACTTATTCTTAAATAGCACCCAAACCTCTAATGTTATTTAAACTATCCTCTAATAGCAACTCTAAGGACTCACCCATAAATATAACATAATCTTTAGTTAAGTCATTAATTTTACTTTCATTCATATTTGGTATCTTTTAATATTTTGTTTTTTAGATAAATAGTCATTAACTATTAAATAAAAATTAAATATTACAAAGTAGACACTTTTATACAAAATCCATTTTTTATAAAACAAAAACTTTTAAAAAGAAACATAGTTTTATTTCAGGCTTAAACATCATAAATTTTCCTTGATCCCATCCATGACTCTATGAACCATTAAATCATGTGAAAAAAACATTTAAAACTTGGTATTAGCATAAAAATATCAATAAAGGATACAAAAATAAAGAATACTATTTTCCTTGTGAAAACATGTAAACCCTGAATACTATATCATAATGTCATACTTTTTTCCATTATGATGTAGTAAATACCCATCACTAAATATAAGCTCATTCATTACCCTATTTTTATCAAAAATATAACCTTAAAACCCATATAAATCATATATAACATATAAAGGAAAATTGGGACAAAATCATACTTAAATAGAATAACAATTTAGTCGACTTCCAAAAATTTCACTAAATGGAATAGCCATACGTCTGACTTCCATACCAAATTAATTTGAGGTTATAATGTAACTACCCATCCATGGTTTATCACAGAACCACCCTTATTTGTCTTATCATGTATCCAACCATCTATAGTTTAAAATGTAACCACCTGTCAAATTTCTAGGTACCATTATATAGTCATAACACCTAAACTATTTCAATTATTAAAATTTCACTTATAAAAATTTCATTTTAAATCACAAGAAATAATTTAAAGATATTAAAATATGAATCCATTTTCAAAACTGTTTTCGATACCAAAATACCCAAAAATGAAATAAGGGAATTTTTTCATTTAAAAATGATAACTCTTATAGAGGAATCCAAATATCAAATAATGGTTATGGTGGTGGAG
This sequence comes from Viscum album, assembly GCA_963277665.1. Classification (NCBI taxonomy): domain Eukaryota; kingdom Viridiplantae; phylum Streptophyta; class Magnoliopsida; order Santalales; family Viscaceae; genus Viscum; species Viscum album. Next base: position 1,272,584,859 of record OY728152.1, read on the forward strand.
AAGTCATTTTCACTGCATTAGTTAAAAACGTCTTTTTTCATTTAGTAAAAATGACTCATATAAAGAAGTTAATATTTGAAAAATAGTTATTTAATGTAAAATCAAAGGGTTTTATTATAAATCGTATAAATGATGGTAGTGTATATTATTAAATTATGCCTCATTGAATGGATATTGAGACAATGTCCCTTTCCTTTTGTTTAGTTTGTCAAGTATGTTACTTGTTCTTACTGAATAATAAACTTATGTAGATTTATACTTTCTTAATAATATTATTCAAGTATGTTACTTTTTTTAAATCAATTATTACTATGTTATAAAAATTACTTAATTAATTATGTTCGCATAGGGTGTTTTGTCGAAATTTGGTATTTTTGTCAAAAATAAACATCGTATGATGTTAATAGTATAAGTGGTCATAAGTCCATATTCTATAGAAAAATATTCATGAAATTATTCTCCTTTTTTAACATAAATTATTCATTTAAATAAAACCATGATGGTTGGTTATGATAAATGAACAACATTATAATAAAGGAGATGGTAAGTTGTACATACGCATTAGTAGCATTTCCATTTTTCATTAATCTTTGTTAAAATTGGTTAATAATTATTTTATCATTATAGAAATATCATAATATTATTGAAACTGTAATAATAATTATAATATACTTATATATATCATAAAATTGATGTGGTGAATAAAAATGAAAAACATCGCTTCGTGGTGGTAATAGTTCGAACGTATGCACGAATGAAGTTATCATTTTTGTGCTAGAATGTTTGAATGTAATTTCTGTATTATATCATATAATAATTAATATTTCGTAAATGTCACAAATTCACATTAATTCATTTTTATAACAAACCATGAGACGTGGTTACCAAAAACGAATTAGATCAGTATGTGGAGATGATAGTTCACACATAATAATGAACAATTAAATCATTACCCAAGTAATGAAAGTGGGGATGGATTTAGGTATTTATATTAACATAATAACATATCATTATATTAAGTATACTATATTTAATAGTTCCTCAAGGATTAATTTGATTTAAAGGATGTGAAATATGAAATAAAATAAAAATACATAAAGAAAATGATACCTCTTATTCAGTTGATCACCTTTTATGTACACCTTAAAAACTATAAGAAAGAGTTTTATGACTAAAATAAGGCCCCAGGAATGTTGGGAGGGATTTTATGATGTTATTTGCGTAGATATTGGATGAACAAAAAGGGTTTGGAAATGAGTTTATTAGACAACCGTGGTACCTTTTTATAAGAGAGGTGACAGGCACCCTTGGAGACTCTTAAAATATTAAATTAATATATATTAATTTTCAGTTATAAATGGTCAAAAAAGCTTTTATTTAAAATATAATATTATTTTGTGTTGATTTCCTTTCATTTAATAAAAATTATACAAGTTGTGATAATTTTTTTAATCCTTATCTTTTTTGTTTTAACTCCTTTTTGACTCTTACCATTTTTTCAAGTAATATACACTCAGAGGGTTATAATAATTACAAAATAGTGCCAAAATTCTAATTAACAATTAATTAATTGCAGTTTTATAAATATCATAACTTTTTGGCTGAACATTATATTTTTTTTAAAAAAAATTCATTTAATTAAATATTAAATATTATAGAATATGAATTATGTCAATTTTGACACTATTAATTGTATAACTTTATTAAAATATCAAAAATAGTTGATTACATCAAAAAATTACATTAAATCAATACTAATATGTCATAGTAATATGTAAAATTTGTTCATGGCATCAAATATTTCAAATTATATTTATTTTAATATTATTAATATCATTTATTTGATTCATCCTTTAATAAATCTATTATTTCATAATCATTGTGTGATAATTAAATTTAATTATTTAATGTCTAAAAATTTTAAATTAAATATCAGGATTTATATAATATTTTTATATTTTGAAGGTATATTTATATTCTAAGATATCACTTATATAACCCCATATTAGAACTGTTTCAGTAATATGATCCATGTTTATGATATTTTATCCTTTAATTGAAATTAAATGTTATAAATTTCATAATAACACCAATGTTACATAAAAGGGAAAAAATAATCCCAAGTCTTTTATTGGATTTCCATAACTCATATAATAAAATTATTTCATGTTTTATGGTAGTTTTATGGTTTTATAATATTATTTTTACCCTTATTTACTTGGTTTACCCTTTAATTATGTTAAATAAAATACTAATGTTACTATTCAAAAAAACATTATTTCGATACTATTAGACCATATTCTTCATAATTATAACAAAAAACTATGTAAATATTGAAAAATAAAATTCAAAAAAGTGTAAAAAATTATATATAAAAATTAATCTCATTGTCAAAATGAGAAAATTTGTTTTTAAAAATTAAAAACCATCAAAATATTGATATGTGTTTGTATAAAATTTTAATGTGAAATTACATCCAAATAAAAAAATTATATTAAATTATAAATCCATAATCTAAATAAACTTTTAATAAAATTCATCTAATAATCTATAAATACAAATAAATTAGATGAAAAGGATTATTTGAATTAAAATGAGGTATTTTTCACTGTTAAAATATGAATATTATTAGAAAAAGATATCAAAATTTTAACCAAATTAATTTTCGATGCATTTTAACGAAGAAAATATGTTTATATTTTCAAATATAACATATATTTGTTTCAAAAAAAAATTAAAATTGTTTCCCCATCAAAAGGCAGTTATACTACAATTTTAGAAAAATACTCTTTTGATCTATAACAATGAATTTGTTCTTATATAATTTCTATAAAACATATAAGATGAATTTTAAACATTAAATTGAATATTATATATATATATATATTAATAAAATCAAACAATACTGATTTTTTATTTTATAAACTCGCTTATTTTTAATTTAAGTAATTTGTTTTGGAAAACACAGGCTTTATATTCGTTTGGTTTTTATTTAATTTATTATTTAACATAGAATCCAATTATTCATTATATAAAATTTTTAAAAAAATATTTTCGTAATTTAATTATTCTAATTCAATCACACCATTATAATGAACATGTGATAATTACCCTATTAAATTTTAATATTAATTTGTTCATTTAAGCTAAATGTGGTGTATCATGTATGATATTCAACATAGTGTTTTCTTTTCAAAACATTGGATGTACAGAAAATATTTTTGTCCCATAATAATAATAACCTCTTAGAGTATAGTGGATACTTTATTATAAACTTTAGAATGGAAACAACACATGAAGAGGATGTAGAAGAGGAAATGAAAATTAAAGAGTTGGTTAATGAAATTTACCTCTTCTTTAGTAGACTTTAATTAGATATCTTCTTAATGGATTTATGTTTCATAATTATAAAATCTAAGGATCTCTAGAACATAGATAATACTTTTATTAAGATAAATGGTCACGTATTGGGTGGGATATAAGGCTTAATGTGGTGTGAATAATTGAGGAGGGAGGTTCCATATAATAATTGAGGTGAGGGACACTTTTGTAGACTACCAAAATATTAAATTAAGATAGATAAATTTTCTATTGATAATGTGTCTAAAGTGATTTATTTCATAGCTAATATGGGTATGTGTACAAATCCTCTCATAATATAATTTTTATATAATTTTTTGTCACATTATTACCCATATCAGTTCTCATTAACCCTATTTAATCCCTTTAAATCTTATTGTGACACCATGGATTTTTCATCATTGAGGGTAAATATAGATAATATAAAATTAAAAAAATAACCATAACTATATAATTTATGAAATTTAAACCTTATCACAATCAGTTGGTGGTAATTTAGTTTTTTATGAATTTTATATCATTTAATAAAATATTATTTATTTTAAAATATCATTAATACCATTTTTAATAATATTCATTACATGACTTTTTAAAAATGTCATTGGAACATGATATCATTTCACAAAAAAACAGTAATACATGTATAATATGTCTAGGTAATCTAGAAATATTTTGGATGAAAATAATAACATCAAATAATATTTATTATAATATGGCTAATAACATTTATTTGATACTCCATTAGTTAAACAATTACTGCATCATTATTTTGAAAGCCATTGATTTCCCTATTTCTTCTATAAAAAATTATCATCATGAATATAATCATTTTATATTTCAAATGAATATTTATATTCAAATATATCATCTGAATGACTACATATTAAATTTGTAATACTTATAAAAAACATGAGTAATTCAGATTTTACTTTCAATAAAATTAAATACTATAAAAGGAATAAAGTCATAAATGTAGATCAAATAGTTTATAAAATCATCCCAAGGATGATTTTTGTATAAATTGACTCATCCAATAAAATTAGAATAGGTTTTAGGGTAATTCGATAACATTTATGATATTATTTTTCCACTTCATTACCCAATTCACCATTAATTTTGGTAATATGATTTTTAAATTTGGACTCCTTTTTTAAAATTTGAAAATACAGTATTGTAGAAAATAAATTGAAAATTAATCTCATTTATGGGGTGAGAAAACTAGTTATTAAAATGAAAGCGTTCAAAAAATTTAAATATTTTTATATCTGAATTACAGGAAAAATTTATTCCAATTAATTAAATTATATTAAATGATATAATATTGATATAATTGGACATTATATCTAATCAAAATTATATTTTAATATTATCAATTATTTTGAAGAAAAAGATGTTTTTAATTAAAATAATTTTTTTCACTATTTAGAGAAACATGAAACATATCAGAAAAATACAAAAAATTCAACCAAATAAAATTTTGATATTAAGATTTCATAAATGATGTTTTTTAAAAATATAATTTATAAAATTGGAAAAATTTAGATTTAAAACTAGTGCATAATTAATAGACTGTAAAATTACTTTAAGAAAAATATACCTTTTTATTTCATAAAATTCAATTCATTTTTTTCTCATGAATATATAATTTTTTGGATAACTATAAATACATATGGTTAAATATATAATATAAAAATTATTTAATGTGTATAATACTATTAATTCCCACCAATTAAACTTTTAGGTTATATCAGTCACTAATAAATAGATGATGGTCTATTTGGACTCGAGGTTCTGTACAACGCAAGGTATTAAATTCATTTAGAAAGAAAAAATACCATAAAATCGTAGGGTGTTACATATGTGAGTCATAAATTATAAATGAATAGAAAAATAAAAAAATATTTTTTATTTAAAATACCATTAATCCTTCTAGAATACTCATGTTTATCATTCTTTGTAATCATTGTTTAATCTTGTTCAAAGGAAACAAAATAATGATGATCTTAAATGCTCAGTAATGGATATGTAAATTAGAAGAAATAAATAATCTATGAGAATAATCAATATACCATGGTAATTATCTAAACTCCTAATCCAAATAATAAAAAAAAATTAGAAAAAATTTCATTACCAATATAGAAATTTAAATTAATGGAAAACATTCAATTTAATCAAAAAACTGAGAATGAAATGAGTCCATATATTTTTTCATAGTGAAAATATAATGTATAAAAATTAATTAATACTGAATGGGGGAATGTATTAACTATCAAACATCATGTTTTTTATGAACATGATACCCTTACCATCAATATCTATCCTTAATATAATTTAAACCATAGTAGGTAAAACCCCATTAGCATGGGCTATCCAACTAATTTGTCTCATGAAATTATAGATACATCAAGGGGATTTCATTAACCAGTCCCCAACATGTGTCATTAATGTTTAAATAATGTATTATATAATAGGTAATAAATTTCATTCAAGAATAATGCACCTTATCGAATATATTCATATATTAAAGGATGGAAATTTATCAGTAATTTTAAACTTAAATAAAATCACATTAAAAGTATACACCATATTTAAAAACGATATATGGTTTTGGAAATAACTATATCCATGATAATTGATATGGAAATTGTGGATTAATTTAAAATTCAATGAACATGTACATGTAAATAATTTAAGGTGATGTTAATGAAAACATTAATTATTGAAATAAATCCATGTCAATTATATCATTAGTGTCAATAATCATAAGAAATAAAAAAAATAAGGATGGTATGAATTAAATGCATATTTATTGGAGTAATAATAAAAGTTTGTCATCATTTAGGAAATAAAAAGATCCTTAAAAACCCATATTGAGGAATATAAATGTTTTATTTTGAAGAACATTTTGAAAATCAAATTTCTATTTAAATGTATTTTAAAATCATTTTCATTAAAATTAATTTTTTAGTCATTCAATGGATGCTTCAATGAAATAATGATGGGTAATTTCGTACATGTCATACAAGGTAAGAAGAACATTTTTTCATAGTTAAAATGATAGAAAAATGTCTTTTCATAATGAGACAAGAAGATTCATTTGAAAAAAAATGAAATGATTATATAATTAATCATATTTTAATTCTTAATAACATTTTTTAAAACAATATTATAAAACATGTTTTTGAGAGAACATCAATTTTTTTACCATTGAATGAAATGGTGTTTGTTTCTCTTAAAAATTTTATAAAACATTTTAAATGAAAATATTTGAAAATTTTATTATATAATATTAAAATTATAATGAATAATTATTAGAGAATATAATGAATTGTTTTATTAAATAATGATAAAATAATTTCCTTTAATATAAATTCAATAATAAAAAATATCGATTAAAATGAACATAACATTGAAATGAAAATTAATCAATGAATCAATTATTTTTATAAAAAATAAATACACATAATATAATTTTAAATATATTAATATAAATTCAATGTAATTATAAATATAATCATATAATATTAACAACATAAAATATGTAATGTATCTTAATGAAAATTAATTTAGTTATGAAATTCATTACCACTTAGTAACTATATGTTAAAATCCCCATAGCTGAAATAATGGAATTTAAAACTAAATATTCAATTAATAATGATTAAATTGTTATTTTAAATTTAAAAGGGTTAGTATATACATCATATAGATGAAAATATTTTTATAACATTACAATATGCCTCAATGACATTAAATTGAGATAGAATCCCAAGACTGAAGCACTCGTTTGGCCATTTGTGATTTAATGTAATATATGGTGGTTTTAAAATTTTAATTTACTTATACCATATTAATATTAATATTTATAATATCATAATTATCCTTTTATAATATATTATCTATCATTTTTTAATAGACTTCATTATTTTCACTCTTGTATGTGTAATTTTCCTTTTTTTTTGGGTACGTTTGACATGTTATTTTTCATTCCAATTACAAAAATCATGATTAATTCATCTATATAATTTAATAAATTATTTAAATATCTTATATTTTTAGTATATATTATTTATAATAATCCATAATATTTATTGATAAGAGATAAAATGCACCGTTCATATAGTTGGTAAACCATATATATGCATGAACACTACTTCAATTTGCTAGTCATGTTAAAAAAAGAAAAAGAATGATATATATATATATATATTATAATTACAATAACCTTCTTATTTATTAAATATAAAATATTTTTTCAAACACATATTCAATACATTCCATGTAAAAAGTGATCGAATCACATCACTTTGAGAAGGTGGTAGTCCACATAAGCACAAATGATGTTATCATATTCCTAAAAAATCGAATGAATGGTGGTATATGTTATAAAAATAAAAAATTATCATAAATACCAGATATATATATATATAATATATAATATAAAAAATATTTCCATCATTATTCTCCATATTGAATGGTGGTAACCGAATAATGAATGACATCAGTTCGTTAGGCGGTAGTCCACAATACACACAAATAGTGATTCATTATTCTATTTGATGTAAGTTATAAAACCAAATCTTAGTATATTGAATATACTAATGTTTTAGTAATAGATAAATATATCATGACATGAAATTGTATAGAAAGAAATAAAAAAAATTCTCACTGTTGAGTGTTGCCTATTTTTTTGAGTTACTCATTTTTTTATACAAACTAGGATTCAATTGTATAATTTCTATCTAAAAAAATATTCGAGGATTTGGGGATATAATTTGGGAATTTATTTTTCCTGGGGTTTTTATATTCAATTTTTATTATAGATGTGACAATGTGATGGGGGTGAGTGACTTTTTATAGTGTATGAAGAGTAACATTTTTGAAAATAAAAAAGGGTAACCATTCTTGGGATGTATCCATATCCTTAATTACCTACAATAATGAGACCTTTTATAGAAAATAGTATTTATTCCATGAATATTTCTATAAAATGGGTTCTTTACATGTGTGTAGGTCATTTGTTTCTTTCAGTTTTATTGTTTAGTCCCTTGGTAAACATTTTTTTACATTAATCGCCGTAATTAATTGTAATTTCTTTCACAAATATTTTTGGTAAAAAACTATTTTTAACATAATAGATATCATAAATTATGAAATTTAAAAATATAAGATCCATTTTTTCAATTTCAAATCACATAAGTGATAGAAATTAATTGAAAATTAATCTCACTAATAGGATGAGAAAGATGTTTCATAATGTAAAAAATGTCATGAGGTTTAATATGTTTTTATATCTAAACGAAATATAAAAATGATTTCAAAAAACTAATTTTGATTAATAGATATAAAATGGAAATATTTTTTTCATTCAATTAAAAATATAATTTAACATTATAAATTATTTAGATGAAAAATAAATTTTTCATTAAATTTCAATATTTTTCATTATTCATCAAAAAATAAAACATTCATGAAAAATACCAAAACATTCACCCAAATATAATTTCACCCTTATAATTTATAAAATTATGTTTTTTTGGGAAATAAATTTTAAAACAATATCAAAATACATTTCTTAAAAATGTGACCAATTAAAAGGTGGAATACTGCATTAATAAAAATATATCTTTTATGCGTGATATTAAGTTTTTTCTTATTTAATTTCTATGAAATATATAGTATTAAAGAAAAAATATATTTTATTGAATATATAATAATTAAATTTCATTAATATCATTAAAGAAAAACAATTTACAAAATTTATTAGGACATAACACCTTTATGAGAAAAAAAAATTTATAAAAATATTTCATTTATATTCAATTGAATTTTATATTCATTTATAATAACATATTAACTAATTACTTAAACCATATATTTTTATAATTTAGTCAATCCTATTCTGATCCACCAACCTAATAGTAAAGTGGTAATTGTATTCTTACTTAATAATCATAATAGTATTTGATAAGACTTGATCTTGTGCGTAAAAATTCCGTCAATGAATATTTTTTTTATTTAATGAAAGCTAACTCAGTGTTGTGTGCATTGAATGATATATATTTAATTTATTTAAAAAAATTAATATATTATTTATTAGATGGGATATTATATTTCCCTCTACTGTCAACGTTGGGTGTCATATAAACTATCGAATATGATGTATATATATTAAAATTTTGGGGTGTTATAACCTAGAAATCTTTGCCTATGTGGGGATCTTTATGTACCTTATGAGGTTCCATAAATTATCCAATTCATCCTATATCGAGTATATTGAGGTGACCCTCAATACTAGCATTCAATTTCCCCTTGAACTACTTTCTAAACTACAAAACCGATTACAATTATCAAAGAATCCATCATAAAATTGTAAAATTTTACCCAAAAACAAAAAAGGAAATTAGACCACTTAATAGAAATTAAAAATTCAAAACACCCCAACAATAATACATAATTTACAAAATTAAAACATTTTTATATTAAATTTTACTGACTACGATACAAAAATTAAAATTTCTGACACCATAAAACTATTCATTTATAAAATTAGGAATCAAACATTCATATGAAAAAAATATATACAGATGAAGAGAAATGCATATCATATCTTAAAAGTAAAAATATTTCAATTATTCCAATTCCAAAAAATAATAATAAAATATTATAAAATATCACCATTAATTCACTAAGTGACATCCAAATTTGAGATAAATATCCCTATTCTATATCAATGACTTCACAATGGGGACTATCAACATTGAAGAAAATTAAACATTATAAAATGGAATCATTTATACTCATATAAACATAATAATTTATATAAGGATGCCAAAAAAAACACTAATTAATATCCAATACTATATAATAATAATTTATGTGAGGTAAATCATATGACTATACAATACTCTGCATTTTTAATGATATCCGTCTCTAGAAAACACAAAACCCCAAAATATCGTATTTATACCCAAATAGATACACTATCTACAAGTACTGAAAAAATTAATAAATGATTTCTCCAAATTCAAACAATATATTCCAAAAAATCATCACAACATAATATATAACACATGAAATTTTATATCTAATGGATTATTAAAATTACCAACACAAAAATACATCATTAGTGACATTATTACCACACCTACTACTACCCACAAAATTGGTTGTCTATAATTTCATAAATTTATTATTACACATCAATAAAATCCACCAAATTTAGTGTTATCAAATTGTTTTCTCATGAAAATTCAATAGATTTTATAAAAAATTCAAAATCATTTTAAAAAATAAAGTATTATACGAAAGTATTTGACATTATAGAACCATAATGAGAAAACATTATCATGATATTACATTTACATAGGGGGTTTATCAACAAAAAAAATCCATTTTAAATAGGATTTTGTAAAATATTTCATCTATCATTAGAAGCACCAATGAGTTTCTAAAAATACATCATATTTCAAAATATTTCTATTATATGTTAAATATCATACATTATATCTAGCATTAGAAATTAAAAATATACATAAAAAGGATAATTAATATGTTCATATACCAATCCAAAGATAATTTTACCAATTATCAATTACTAGGGATTAGGTATACTTATAAAAATTTATTCTTTATTCTAAAATAGATATCATCAACAATAAAAAAACTAATCATTGCCCATGTAACATAAAAAATAAGAATTTTTTAGACAGTTAGAAAATAAAAATGATCTACAGAATGTATTATATCCAAAAAAGAAGTAATTTTAATATATGTAACAAAATGAAGGAAAAAATTCGATTATTTAAGAGATAATTTAAAATAGGATGTGACATTCATAATAATTGAATATTTAGAAAACATAAAATGATTAGAAATTATATATTATTTAAAATTTACAATTACAAGTAATTTTCAAAACTATAATAATCAATGAAACATATGTTGGTTAATCATAATATATTCATAACCAATAGATATATAATTGGAAATCAATTTATATATATATATATACTTGTGTGTGTGTTAATAATTTTTATCCTAAAAACCCATAGGTTGATACAAGATATAATTAAAAAAATCATAGAAATATATGTGAGACATCAGGGAATATTATATTATCTTACTTTTAAATTCCATCCAAGATTATTGAGTCTATAAAGGGGCTTTATTTCTTATTAAGTCACATATTCTGGTATCATGTTCCACCACATATTTCATGATATAGGAAAAATAAATAATAACTATATTGTGATGTTCTTACACCACACAATAAAATATCAATGGTAACCAAGATTCCCACTATAATTCGGTTTCCAAGATACACACAATGTGTAACAGGTCATGCTGAAATTGAATATATTTTTTCATATTTATTATTATTCTTGAATTAAAAAGGAAAATTCATTATGTCAAATAATTTTTAAAATAAACAATTTTTTAAACTTATTTATTACATTATTATATTTGAAAGATTAATTTTCCAATTATATAATTTTTTGTTGAGAAAAATAATACCATTTTTGAATTATGAATTTCTTAATAAACATATTATGAATTATTTGTAATTTTCTAAAAATATGTAAATTTTTAATTGTAAAAAAATACTATTTTTATAAAAAAATATTTTTTGTGAAATCATCAAGAAATAATTATGATGTAAAATTTATTAAAACATTGGAATGAATATATTTTGAAATTATAAAATAATTATTATACAAAAATAATCCATAACATGTATGTTATAATTTATTTCATGACATGTATTAAAATCATTGTCACTGCGAACAGAGTTCCTACACAGCATTGACAAAGTCATTCTTGGTTTCATAAAGATAATAATTGAGTTCTAAAAAATATTTTCATGAATTATTTATTATTATTATGTATAATTGATACTATTTTCTAATAGTTTTTAATTTTATAGTTATGTAACTTGAGAATCATCCAAATATTTGTTCAATGGCTGCACATGGTAATAAAATACTTTTTAATAAATTAATGAAGATGTCTTGACATGGATATGAGGAAATATACATAATTAATGAATGTAAATTATTATATTGAAACTTATTAAGTTATTTTTAGGTTAGTAATTTATTTTTAATTTTTATATATGATATGATTGACATTGTTTCTAGTATTGTGCTGATGCGGTGCCTATGAAGGTAGAATAAAAATAAATAAAATTAATTTAATAAAAATTATAAGAAACAATAAAAAAACATTCATGAATATTATTGTCCGATTATATATGTCATATTTTTCTACGTGTCTGATTAATTTCCATTTCGGTCCACATGTATATAATTAAGACCATATAATATTTTTTTTAATATAGTCATGTTCTTCAAACTATAAATTCTAATTCGAGTAATATCTTCATATATTTTTTTCCCAAGTATTTTTTCAACAATAAATATTATTTTTAAATCAATTAAATTTATCTTCTTCATGATATTGTATTATAAATTTTTGGGAAAAAATAAATACCTTAATGAATTGAGTAGTGATGGTGTATTAATTATTTAATTAATGGAAAAATATAATAAATGTTATTAAAATTATTAAAATAAATATGATTAGAGATTATTAAATTAATAAACAAATATTTAGATAAATATTATATTTCAAGGATATTATAAAACATTGGTTTTGAATATTGAACTTTTTTGGGATGTTTTAAGATTAATATTTACGAATAGTGTTTAATTTGAAAAAAAATAATTTTTCTCGAATAAAATGTAATAACCTGGAAATTATGACGAAAATTCTTTATTAAATACATGGAAATTTTAAGAGTCCGTGAATATTGACGGCCCATGATTCCAAGGCCCGGTGTGCCCTGAATCAATTTCAAAAGTTTTGTTCGGGTACGTTCAGTAAACATACAAGCGGGTTTTATAACTTCTGAGCAGGTGCTCGTAATTGAAATCTGAGTACACTGTTGACCTCGTAGTTCCGGTATTTTCTTAAGAAGATTATCACTTCGATGGTAGTGGGTCATGAATAAAAGATAGTTTTTGTGGTTTTTAGATATTGTTTGAAATAAAAATAAAGTGTGTGCCTTTATTTTTATTTGACTGTTAAAAACTTTTCATGGAAGTTGGAGGTGGGACCCCCACACGTTAACCTCCCATGAATGGTTATGGTTGTGGGGCCCACCCAATCATAACCTCTCGCGGGAGGTTACGACGTCGGGACCACACGAGGTTAAACCCCCTATTGATGGAGGAGAGTAAAACCTCTCAAATCTCTCTCATTAATGAGGGGGTTCCTCCTGACCTCCCCTTTAATTAATTCGTGCCAACTCCCCTAATTAATTTATCCCAACACTTATGAATTAATTAGGGGATCCAAGTTTTTAATTCACAAATTTGATTTTTATGTTAGCAACTAAATAATAGAAAAAATCAATCTATTATTATTTTTGATGGGCATTTCTCATTTGGTGGATCTTGGGAAGAGAAGAGCTTGAGAGAAATGTTCTACCAACAAAGAATGCTCCACCGATGTAGAACGCAAACCTTCATCAACATCCTCCCTCATATCCTACTGACGTGTGGCATCTTCAACCGACCTAACCTCTGCATCATCTTCAACGAGCCGAGACATCATGGGATTGGGAGTCTGTGGCGGACGCGATGAATGAAGAATGCCTTCATCTTCTTCCTGTGACATCAACATCGATGACCGACAATCAAAGGTAGGGGTTTTTTTGTGTAACTTTCCAATTTTCTCTTCATCATATTGGAAAAGAATCATTGCGTGGTTGTAAATCAATTGTTTTTCATCTTTCATACTCTTTGATGAGCCTAGTGTTACCACCCTAAACGCAGAGGATGCAGGCCAAACCAATATGGCTCGACCCCTCCGCCGTTCTTGTTTGTGTTGTTTCTAGGCATGGCGACGAATCAGCATATAAGGTGATGAAGGCACAAGAAAAGGTTGCACTTCCCACGGCCTCCATGAACCGCACGACCCCCGCGGTGTTCTGATGCCCCAACCGAGCCGGATCCTTGCATCGAACCACTATCGGTATCCCACACGCCCAGCCACACCACCACCGACCTCCTGCACCCCCCTTCCCATCGCGACACTCTGGCCGAACCGGATCGGCTGCACCATTCGGGATGAGTCGCGCCCCTGCAACACCCCTGGCCGAACTGGCCCCGAGCACGGGCCGAACCCTTTACTTTCTTTTGGCCATATAATTTGCTCCAAACATCCATTTGATAAATGGTCAGTGGAACTGGTTTTCTTCGAGCGTGAAGGTACCTTTGAGTATACCCCACTGGGGATCGGGGTAATGTCGAGATACCGTCAGGTTGGATCGTCCACGAATCCAACCAGGCCCCTGAGACTAAAATGCCAATAACTCAGAGACAGTGCATCTGATTGACGCGTCGTCTATTGAGTTGAGACCCCTATGACATGGAAGACCTTTGAGATACACATACGTGAGAGTTTAGGACAGTTTTATCATTGACAAGTAGCTTTTGGAATGGATCCTCCCAGAGAAGAGCGAGCATAGTATAGAGACCTAGTAGCTGGTAGAGACCTGACGACTGCTGACCGATTCGACATGGAGTGTCCCGACTTGCCCAGTGGGGAGAGCCTCTATGTGACGCAGTAGACCCACAATGGGGAGCGCCTTTGTGTGACGCGTAAAACCCATGGTGGGGAGCACCTCTGTGTGATGGGGCAGATCCACGGTACTCGATAGGAGGAGTACCTCAGCAGTCCAAGGTTAGTGGGAATCCCCTCTATGTGAAGTGGAAAGCCCACTGTACTCGATAGAGGAGGAGTTCTCTGGAATCCGAGGTGTTCCACATTGTGCTTGTAAATGTTCTTTGATACTACCCCTAGAATAAAATTATGTTTTGAGCTAAGTCGGTAACTTTTGTGTTTACCTCATGATTGAGATAAATTACAAGATATTATAGGTATATGTATGGGCATATAAAAAAGTGGGTTCATCAGTTGATTTCATTCTATGGGGTATATCCTTGTTGGATTTTGAGAGACCATGAGGGTCTTGGGGTCCCTACTTAGTATCCTTATACTCACCCATGCAAGATCTATGCTCGCACCTCATTGTGTTGGATACAGATGACGGACTGGTTTGACTAAGGCTAAGTGTACCAGGACTGGACGATACTTGGAGGTGGACCATGCGGCGTGATGATACACAGAGGAGATCGATGGACGTGGAGTGTAGTGGAGGCTATCTATACCTACCCTTCAATTAGGACTTCCCGGTGGATGATCCAGCATCTGTTTACCTTTCTTCAATTGTACTTGTTTTCAGTGGTACTTGTAATTTTCTGTTGGTCTTGTATTCTAGCCTCTTTATATTCAACACTCTCTTTTGGTTATATAGTTTGCTTGGTTTTTCGTATCCAGCTGTGTGATCTATTTTCTATGCTTACTCTTTTTAAAGGAAATTCCTTCCCAGTTTTAGGGATTTACACCTTTGGTTCTAGTCACCAGCCCCTGGCCTATGGACGACGGGCTTGGGGTAGTCACGGTACGGGCATCGAGGGATGGGTCGTGAAAAATTGGTATCAGAGGAGTCGGTTATACCACCGAAATCAGGACTCTAATCATTTCTGTGAATCAATATTGTTAAGGGTACTGAGTATCGTTTTCAGTTCAGGGAGTCCAGTGTTGTTGCGACGGCTGACGTATCCATACACCAGGACCCTGACTACTGATTTACGAATTAGTTCTCAAAAACAATGATTACTTGTGTGTTTTTAAAAGTTTTCTTTAATTCAGTTCAACCAGGTCATCTCACCAGCATATCGGATGGCTCCCGCTGAGCTTCATGAGCTGCGGGTATAGCTGGAGGACTTGCAGGGGAAGGGATTAATCCGGCCCAGTGTTTCTTCCTGGTAAGCCCCGATTCTGTTCACCAAGAAGGTGGATGGGATCTTGAGGCTTTATTTCAAATACCATCACCTAAATAAGGTGACCGTAAAGAAAATGTACCCACTCTTGAGGATTGAGGACCTCTTTGATGAGTTAGAGGGAGAATGGTGGTTCTAAAAGATAGAACTCAAATAAGGATATCACCATCTTAGAGTTTGAGATAAGGATGTGTAGAAGACGGCTTTCAGATGTTGGTACGACCACTACAAGTTCTTAGTTATGCCTTTCGGTGTAACCAACACTCCAGCAGTGTTCATCAGACTCATAAACAGTATCTTCCAACCATACCTTGATCTCTTTGTCATAGTCTTAGTAGACGACATCATGATTTTCTCGAATACAGAGGAAGAGCATGCCTACCATTTTCGGGTAGTACTTGACACACTCCGAGAGCACCATATTTATGGTAAGCTCTTGAAGTGTCTATTTTGGATTTGAGAGGTTGACTATTTGGGACACATCATCTCAGACGATGGAGTTAAAGTGGATCCAGAAAATATTGAGGTGGTACTTTCTTGGGAGACACCCAAGATTGTGATGGAGGTACTAAGTTTCCTGGGTTTGGCTGGTTACTACTGTAGGTTCGTTCCAGAATTCTCTAGAGTTGCAGCACCACTATCAGCCTTGAAAAATAAGGGTAAACCCTTCATGTGGTTGGAGAGATGCAAAAAGATCTTTTAGGAACTGAGGTAGAGGTTGACTAGTTCCCCCATCTTGAGACATCTAGAGGAAGGCATGGGGTACGTAGTCTACTGCAATGCATCAGGGACCAGACTCAGGCATGTCCTGATATAGGAGCCAGTGGTGATCGCATATGGTTCTCGGCATCTGAGATAGCACGAACAAAACAATGCTACCCATGACATGGGGATAACAAGAGTGGTCTCGGCCTTGAAGATGTGGTGACACTATATGATGGGAGAAAATTTCACCGCGTACTCTGGTCACAAGAGTCTCATGTATGACTTCTCCCATAAGGACCAGATCTTGAGATAGCAATGTTGGCTTCAGTTCCTCTAGGACAATGACTTCGAAATAGTATATACTCCTAGAAAGGGGAATTTTGTTGCATATTCACTCAGCTAGAGATATGATATACAGCTTCTAGGTGATGGGATATCCATGGACTACAAAATGGGTCTTCCACATACATCCAGGGGTCACGACTAGATTTGGGCGATCATTGACTGACTCACCAAGTTGGCTCACTTCCTACCGATCCGAGAGCAGGGCTCAGTAGAGCGCTTGGGATGCCTTTGTGTGCCAGATATTGTGTGTCTACATGGAGTACCTTCTTCTACTATCTCTGATTGTGACGCATGACTTACTTCATGGTTATGTAAGGGTTGCATGAGGCTTTCAGGATGTAGCTTCGTCTGAGCACCACCTTCCATCCTCAGACGGATTGTTAGACTGAGCAGACCATTTAGACGCTTGAGGACATGCTATGTGTTTTTTTCCTCGACTTCAGTCGCAGTTGGTAGGACCACTTACCT
The DNA here is from genome assembly GCA_963277665.1 of Viscum album. Taxonomy (NCBI): domain Eukaryota; kingdom Viridiplantae; phylum Streptophyta; class Magnoliopsida; order Santalales; family Viscaceae; genus Viscum; species Viscum album. The sequence goes on from OY728152.1 coordinate 1,272,602,648, forward strand.
TTCGTGGAGTTTTCATATAACAACAACTATTACTCCACCATAGGGATGGCACCTTTTGAGGTGTTATATGGGCGACCATAAAGATCAACCTTGTGCTAGACTGACACTGGGGAGTCAGCACTAGTAGGACCAGATATGGTATGAGCTACCACGAAGATAGTGCAAATCATCCGGGAGTAGATGAATACTACACAGAGCAAGCAGAAGCTGTATGCTAACAGGAGACAGAGACCTCTGGAGTTCAAGGATGGCGACCACATATTTCTACGGGTCTCACATCGATGAGGACTACAAAGATTTGGACGAGGCGGCAAGTTATCTCTGAGGTTCATTGGACCTTTCTAGGTCCTCAACATAGTAGGAGAGGTGGATTACTTCCTGGATCTTCCACCATAGTTTCCACAGGTGCACGACGTCTTCCATGTATCTCAGCTGAGGAGATACCTGCACGACACTTCTCACATCATCGACCATGGAGTGCTAGACGTCGACAATGGGGATACTTTCACAGATGCTGCAATGGAGATTGATGATAGACGGTAGCGGGTCCTATGTGGATGGTCTATACCTCCGGTGCGCGGTCGCTAGAAGCATGAGAACCTCCAGGAAAGCACATGGGAGAGGGAGGTTCAAATTTGTGCTCTGTACCCCCACTTGTTCCATTAGTTCAAGTTGAAGCTTATGGGGACGTGAAGCTCTAAGGTGGGGAAAATATAAAGACCCATAAATTCCATGGAATTTTTTTTCTTAAATACATGGAAATTTTTTGAGTCCCCAAAAATTGACGGCGCATGATTCCGAGGCCCGGTGTGCCCGAAATAAATTTCTGATGTTTTGTTTGGGTGTGTTCAGTAAACGTACGGGTGGGTATTTATAACTTTTGATCCAGTGCTCGTAATTGAAATATTAGGACACCATTGAACACGCAACGCCGATATTCTCTTAACAAGACTATCACTTCGAGTGTAATGGGTTGATAATAAAAAATAGTTTTTGGGGTTTTTCATGATTGTTTTAAATAAAAATAAAGTGTGTGGATTTATTTTTATTTGACGGTTAAAATCTCCTCATGGGAAGCTGATGGTGGGACCACCACACCTTAACCTCCCAAGAGAGGTTATGGTTGTGGGGCCCACCCGAAACTAACCTCATGCAAGAGGTTACAACATGGGGACCACACAGGACTAAACCCCCTATTTATGGAGGAGAGTAAAACCTCTCAACTCAACCTCATTAATTAGGGAGAAACTCTTGACCTCCCCTTTAATTAATTGGTGCCAACTCCCCTAATTAATTTGTTCCTACAATCATTAATTAATTATGCAAGCCAAGATTTTAATTCACTAATTTTATTTTTGTGTCAGCAACTAAATAATAGACAAACTCAATATATTATTATTCTTTCTTGGCATTTCTCATTTGGTGGAGCTTGGGAAGTGAAGAGCATGAGAGAAAAGATATTCCAACGAAGAACGCCCCACCGACGAAGATTGCCGACCTTCTTCAACTTCCTCCCTCAGATCCTACCAACAAGGGGTGTCTTCAACCGACCGATCCTCCGCATTGTCGTCAACGAGCCGATGCGGCTCAGTATTGGGGGTGCTTGGAAGACACGATGAACAAAGAACTTCTTCATCTTTTTCTCATGACTACAATGTCGATGACCGACAATAAAAGGTAGGGGGTTTATTTTTGTAAATTTCCTTTTATTATTCTCTTCTTTAAATTGGAAAGTAATCATTGTGTGGTTTAAAACAATTGTTGTTCATCTTTCTTACTCTTTGACGAGCCATGTGTTACCACGCTAAATGTGGAGGGTGCGGCCCAAAACTACATGGCCCGACCCCTCTGTCGTTCTTGTTTGTGTTATTTCTTGGCATGGTGATGAAGAGGTATGGAAGGTGACAATAAAATAGGCAAAGGTCTCCCTTCATGTGGCCTCTGCGAACCGCGCTGCCCCCGCGACCTTCTGATGCCCCGACCGTGCCGCCTCCGTGGGGCGAACCACTATCGGCCTCCCGCGCGCCCAGCCGCACTGTCACCAACCTCCTATGCCCCCTAGTGGCACTCTAGAAAAATTGACCCGGCCACTATCTTTGGGCCGACCCGCACTGGGATGGGCCCTCGTGATGCTCCGAGCTGAACCGACCCCGAGCCAGGGTCGAACCAACCACGCGGCCGGCTGGGCGTTGCCCAGCGGGCCGGGCCAAACCTAATAAGCTAGTGCACCCAATTGGTCAGGCCATACCCAATAGGTCTGACCGGATCGACCCAGACCGGGTCGGCCCAGACTGGGATGGGCCGGGTTGGTATGATCAGGTCGGACCGGAACCGGGCCCTCTACCGACCCCTTTAATTTAGTTTGGACATTTTTTTGGCACCAGACATATGTTGGATGAACTTTCAACGACACTGTCTTTCATAAATCATGACGCTCCCTTTGATTATCCCCCACTGGAGTTCGGGATAATGTTGAGATATGGTCAGGTTGGATGGTGCATGAATCCAACCGGGCCCCTGGGACTAAAAAGCTAACACCTCAGAGACCGTGTGTCTGTTGGATGTGATGTTTGTTGCGTTGATACCCCTAGGATGTGTCAGTCCTTTTAAATACTTCTATGTGGAAATTCACAACAGTTGGAGGATCGACTAGTAGCTTGTGAAGGGGATCCTCCTAGAGACAAGTGAGAATAGCGCATAGACCTAGTAGATGGCTGAGACCTGATGACCGCTGACTGATTCATCTCGGAGTGTTTCGACTAGCCCAGTGGGGAGCACCTCTGTGTGGTGTGGCATACCCATGATGGGGATATCCTCGGTGTGATGCAGCAGACCCATGGTACTCGATAGGAGGAGTACCTCAGCAGTCCAAGGTTAGTGGGAAGCACCTCTGTGTGACGCGGTAGGCCCAATATACTCGAAATAGGAGGAGTTCTCTAAAATTTGAGGTGTTCGACACTGTGCATGGAATTTTTTTTTGATAATACCCCTAGAATAAAATCCAATTTTGATCTTAGTCAGTATCTTTTGTGTTTACCTCAGTATTGAGATGGATTATTTGATAACTTAGGTATATGTATTATAATATACCTAAGTGGGGTTATCTATTGATTTCATTCTTTATGGTATATCCTTGTTCAATTTTGAGTGACTGTGAGGGTCTCGGGGTCCCTACTGAGCATCGTTATACTCACCCTTGAACGTGCTATGCCCGCACCTCGTTCTGTTGGATGCAGATGACTTACATCGCTGACCGAGGCTAAGTGTATCAGGACTGGTTGGTAACCAGAGGTGGACCACATGGAGTGATGGTACACGGAGGAGACTGACGGACATAGACTGTTATGGAGGATATCTGTAAATACACTTCAGGTAAGACTTCCTAGTGGACGATCCAACAGTTTTTTACCTTTCTTTATTTGTACATGTTTTTCAGTTGTACTTGTACTTTCCTGTTGGTCTTGTATTTCGGCCCCATTACTTTCTGCACTATCTTTTGGGTATACAGTTTTCTTAGGGTTTCATATCCAGTTGTATGTTCTGTTGTGTGTGTATACTCTTTTTAAAGGCAACGCCTTCCCAGTTTTAGGGATTTACGCCTTTGGTGCTAGTCGCCAGCCCCTAGCCTATGGAAGGCTGGTTTGCGGTAGTCACGGCACGGGCCCTGGGGGATGGGTCGTGACATAAAATAATTTATTTAATCATTTAAAAATTGAAAAAAATATTGAAAAAGGATAAGAATGATATTATTTTATTAAAAATGACATATAATTTTATTTTAAGGAATTTTTGAATTCTTAAAAAATTTATTATACATATTATTTTTTTAATGTTTTATGCAATTCCAAAATTACTCCTTACCCTAATTATAAAATTGGACTCCTTCATTCAATTAACTCCAACACTATAAGCCTCATTCTCCAAACATTCTTTTTCAAATTGTTTTCTTCTTATCCTCACACACATTATAGAGGTTATCATTTAAATAAAACGCCACACGTTCTTGTCTTATACTGTTAATCAAAGGGGTTTTCCCAAGAACATGAAGATAACGAATTGTATCAGACTAGTATAACTCCAAGTAAGGGGATTATATTAAATGTTTTATTTTTATAATATAAATTTTATTTTTATTTAAAATATTTTTTTTCAATCCTTATTATAGATATGGACATCATCTATAATTGATAGTGAAATATCATGAACTTTTATGCAATCTTTTGTTTTAATTTCAATGAATTATTGTTTATGTTTTCTTAAATGTAAGTATTTGATCTTCAAAGGTGGATTTCTATGAAAAAATAGGTTTTTAAGAAAATTGAGATTTATTCATTCTGATAAGTATTGCAATTATATTCTGTGAAAATAATGTATGTAAGACACAAAAATTTTTTTAGTGGGATATTAATGAAAAAGGAAAGTTTTCTAAAAAAATTTATTAAAATGTGGCATTAGGTTGTCTTATAATATGATAACATATGGGGAGTGTACCCATGAACTAAAGGGGATTATTTCTTTTATGTGACACTCCTAGGGTCCACATGGTTTTCCTAAGATCTACCCAGTATAATTTTAATCCAAAAATGATGTATTATTTTTAAATGATTTTTATTGAGAAATATGTGTGTTTTCCAATGATGATTTAAAAAAAAAATTTGAAAATGGTATATCATTTAATGATTTTGAGATTTTATTTATTAAAAAATGTTTAAAAATCCATGTTTCTAAACAATAATTGTTTTGGTATTTGATAAAAAATTGTTTTTCTAAAGCCTTATAAAAGTACTCAAAAATGAAATTATCACTATTTTTAAAAACTATTACTAGAAAATTTAATTCTCAACCTATGTTTTAAATTAATTTTATATAGGTTTATTATAACTTTCTAAAATAATTACATTTTCTTTCAGAGTTATCACATATAAATAAATTTATTTATTTTATTTTTTCACACATTTCTGATAAAATGTATTGTATTTTTCTAATATTCAAAAAAAAAGTGACCGGAAAAGGTTTTGGAATGTTAAAATTTTAGTGTATTTTTTATCTATCTTTATCAAAAAATACATTTTATTTTTATGTACTGAATCTATAATCTTGGATTCAAGGATTCACAGTTGGTTTTAGATTAATGGTCTAGAAATCATTGAAGATTAGTTGTTTTAGTTTTAATAAAATCCTCTAGGTAATTATGTATCCTTATAAATTATAAAATTCTTAATTTTGAAGATATAAATTATGAATTTTATTTATTAAAATAAATCAATTTATTCGGATAAATTTAATTAATGGTGAGATAATGTAATATAGCAGGAAAAAATATGATAATTTGTTCCCATATTTATTAGTATTCTTGATTTAAAAAAGATAAATTCACTATGTTATGTAATTTTCAAAATAAATAATTTTATTAATCTAATTTCATAAATTATAATATTTTGGAGATTAATTTGAAAATGTTAGAAGTTTAATTTTAAAAAATAAATTTATTTTTTAAATTTATCATTTTGAAATTATCTTAGTATGATTTGTTTAGATGTTTTTGTAAATAATTAATTTCTTGTGAGTAAAATAGTTGTTTAAGAATACATTATTTTTGATACATCATCCAGACATAATTGTTCAATAAAATTAATTAAAATCCAAGAATTAATAAATTATGAAATTATAATATAAATATTGTACAAAAATAATTCAAAACATGTCATTTAATGTTTATTTAATGAAAATAATAAAAATCATTGTTGGTGTTGACACAGCGCATGTGCAACATTGAAATTGTTAGTGGTGGTGAATTGTTGATAATAATTGAGAGATAAAACTAATTATCATGTATTATTTAATAATTATTATATATAATTCATTTTGGTTGGTATTTTCTAATTTTAGAGTTATATAACATCATTCTTATACAAAATTCATTATAACCCATGTACATGGAAAGAAAAGAGAAATAAAAAAATTAAAGAAGTTTTCTTGATGTGGATATGAGTAAATATACATAGTGAATGATTATCTATTATTATATTGAACCTAATTATGTTAGTTAATTTATAGTAATTTCCTTTTTAATTTTATGTATAAAATAATTAACTTTAATGCTTGTGCATTACTGATATAATTCTTATTCTAGAAGAAGAAAAATAAATAAACTGTTTTTTATTAAATTGATATGAAACAATAAAAGACCAAAAAATAAGGATTTATTTTTCTATTTATTATCTCTTGAAAATTATTATCGCTGTTTCCAATTAATGGTCATTTTGAGATACATGGATATGATTATTTCTCTTATAATACTTTATTTAAAAAAATGTCAACTTGTTCACACTCTACATTTTAATTATTATAATATATTAATATATGTTTCAATAGATGTTTTTCTGAAAAATTAAATATTAATTTGAAATATAAAAAATTTATCATCTTCATGATAATTTATTTTAAATTCAGACAAAAAATAAATACATTAATATCTTTCAAGGTGACGGTTCTATAGTTATTTAATTGATGGAAAATCAAATAAACTATATTAAAAATATTAAAATAAATATAAATGGATATTTTTTAATATATCACAATATTTATTTAGATTAATATGATATTTATAGGTTATAATTAAATATCAGTTTAGGATTTAGAACTTTTTTTATGTTTTTAAAGTCATATTTATGAATAGTGTTTAATTTGATAAAAATTATTTTTCATGAGTAAAATAATTCATTTCATTATTTAAAAATAAATAAGACATTAAAAAGATAGAAAATAAAAATATTATAACTAAAATGTGATATCATATGATTTTTAGTCCTTCTGGATGTCTTAAACTATATGAAACATGTTCTTACATTGAGGTACGAGTTTCTTTTATTCTTTTTCCTCTTAGTTGTCTTTGAGAAAACATGAGGCAAACTAGTAAAGTACTGGAATCAACAATCGCACGACCAGACATAGGGTTAAATGTTATTTAATCTTATGTACAGTACATATATTTTTTTCCTTTTATTATTGAAATACATGGTGTGTGGGCATGTCGGTGAGAAAAAGAGGAAACACCAACTACACGACGTTTAGTATAGGTCGTGTAGTTATGTCGGTAGGTCCTGGAATGAAATTCAGTTGAAAAAAGACACCAAACGATCAATAAGATGATATAAAAGTTGTGCATATGGACTTAAACATAGTGGATTGCCTATTTTTCTCTAAAAATGAGTAGTATCCCTCCTTGATCATTCTGGACAAAAGGAACTCACTGGGTTTCACAAATAGAAGTATCAGACCTTCATGCTCCCCTCATTCGATCATCTAAATTCTGATTCCTTCAATGCTAGAAGTTTTGGTACCTAATTGGGGAGATCTTTATGAAACTTGAGTCATTATTCTGGATTCCATCTCACAACAGAGTTATTTAATGTTGTGAGTTTATCATTTTTTTGTAGATCTACTTCATTATATATTCAATTGGAGGATGATGTTGGATGGGGAGAGTCACACGAGGACTTGGTTGTTTCTTTTTTTTCCTCTATTTAATTTTCAATATGAATATATTAGTTGATTTTCCATGCTCCGTGTTATTTTCAAATTATTTTAGGGTGATTGAATATGTGTTTTATTCTTTCATAAGATTGATTTCCTTTAATTAGGGCCACCAGATGGTTGTGTTTCCCTGGAAATGTCATTTAAGGTAGTTGACATAGGTTGCCTATGATGAAATATAACGAATAATACTTTACATACATTGTTATTACTTCAGAATTGAAGCACACTTATTACAACATATAACAAAACCAGGAAAGGATGGTATAGGTATAGAGTCTTTAGAAACTAAGAAACATAAACAAATGGTTCATAAAGCATCTACTTTGCCTCCCATTTATTTCATCATATCTAGAGTCCTTTTTGGCATATCCTACTTAATAACCTTCTTCCTGACCTAGGGAATGAAAAAATACAAAAGGGTGATCTCAAATGCTCAGTATGGGTAAACAAAAGAAATATCAATCACATCATATTCATAAGAATATAACTTTTGGAAATCATAACCTGCAAAAGGGATCATAATTTCATAACATGGGATAAATCATAGTAGTGAAATGTAAACCCAATAATCATAACTTAAAACACGAATATTTGTAGAATACACACATAATCATAGAGAATCATTTCTTAGTAGTCAAGACTCATATCCAAGATTATCTTAGCAGACAAAGTACATTTCTGAACCGAGTTTACTCCTCGTTTCAGTCCTGTTTCACTGAACCGGATTAACCTGTCGTCCCAGCCATGTCTATCTCATGAGATATAAATATTTACACAATGCATTGGATGGAGATATAGGTCTCACCCATCTCATAATGATACCATTCTTATGTGTGCCACAAAATCATAAACCATACATCATTGCATAACCGATGTAATAAAAATGTGATTCTTAAACATCGTGACATCATAAGACAATTCATATAAGATAAATGAATTCATAAAAATAATTCCATCACAACATAATCAAATCAATGTAATAATAGGGATAGAAATAGAACCCTATATTATCATAGATAGAAAATAATTTTGATAAAACACTTGAACTCCATTCTTGAGGAAAATATCCTTTCTACATCAAAAACATTTTCCTTTCTTAACATGTCATATAATTTTAAACTAAAAGAAGTTGATTAAAAATAAACTTGAAAACATTTAAAGGATTCTTCTTAGAAATAATGTTTTAAAAATCCATTCATGCCGTATAAGTTAAAAAAACATTCTTCCCGTAATTTGGCCGAAAAAGTCAAAAAGTACCTCGTACGAAAAACGACAAAAGATTCCTTTCATATCTTTTAAAAAAACTCACAGAAGGGTAAAATTGGATTTAAAAAATTTTATGTAGATGGAAATAATATTACATATTGAGTAAATATGGATGTGGATGATAAATATTCTCCAGTAAATTCTGAAGTATAAACAATCTCGGATAAAAATGAGATTGTGAGATTTTCCCTTACCTTAGGTCCGATTTGCTTCGTAAGTATCCGAACCTCCTGTATAATGATTTAAATAATGTTATTGACTTATTCCAGAATCATACTTATTTTTATGATATCATATATGGTCATATTCTTAGATTTTTATTAGTAATATTTCATTACTACTTGTTATTCGGGTGTTTATTACTTTTTGTTCTTATGCGTGTTTTGTCGAATAAATTATTATTATTATTTTTAGGTTATAGATACCTCATTTACAGAATGTTATTAGTTTAATATATATCATATTCATTCATTTAATTAATTTATATAATCATTATTCAATGAAGATCATGTAGAACGAGTCACATCACATCGTGGAGACGGTATTCCGTACGTATGCACGAGCGATGATATCGTTCCCATGATCGTGAAATTGTAATGGAGTGTATGTATACTCTTTCAGAATCAATATCACTTTACAATAATCATATATAGTTATTATTTACACCATTATACCCATCCAAGTAAGGTGGTGGTGGAAAATAGATTACACCACGGCGTGGAGATGGTATTTCGTACGTACGCATGCGCGGTGATTTCATTTTCCGTAGGATGGATAGATGGTGAAATAGGGTTGTTTCATACTTATAATAACATATCAGTATATTAGTGATACTGATGTTATTACTTCATAATGAAACAACTAAATAAGATGAAGTGGAAGAAGAAATAAAGTTGAAAAAATCGGTAACAGACATTACCTCTTCTTTGAAACGCCTCTTTGAGACCTCCTCTAAGGGAACTAAAATTGGTCTTTGAAGAAAACCAGGACCTCTAGGATGTTTCTAGGGAAGTTTAGAAGATAAGTTGGTAGGGTTTGTCTGAGCTTGAAGGCACAATGTGGTGTGAGGAAGAGAGGGAGGAGGTTCCCTTTTATAAAGGAGGAGAGGGGAACCTTTGGAAAAACTAAAAATATTATTTTATTATAAAGTCATATTCAATTTTAAATAGCTCCAAATTGATTTATTTAGAAGATAAAGTGGGCATGGGTCGAAATCCTATCATCCAATAGAATTTAGACAAGTTTATGTTTCAATTTTAACCTTATCATTTAGATTTAACTTTAAGTTAAATAATTTTACTTTTACCGTGTCTTCTTTTTTTCTTACACTATAAGGTTAATGAACATACTATAACAAGCCAAACGAACCACAAGTTACTTATTATTAATATATATAACCTTATCTAAGTCATTTGTCCGAACCTTAGATTTTTAGGAATAAAATAACAATTAATAATATAATATTTGTTTTAAAAACTATTTTATGTCAATTTTGACACTATTTGGTAATTGATTTTTGTGAAAATCATAATAGAAATATTAGGTCGAAAAAAGTTAATTAAATCAATACTAACATGTCATATTAACTTAGAAAATTATTTTAATTCATAAAAAGTATCAAATTACATTTATTTGGGTATTTATAACATCAATTATGTCAATATTTCATTAATAAGATAATTAATGCATCATCATTTTGTCATAAATAAATTAAATTATATACAGTATAAAAATTACAAATAAAATACAACTATGTAGGAAATATTTTTATATTTCTATTGAATAATTTTAGTCAAATTTATTCTATGTATAACTCTATATTAAAAATTATTTACTTATTAAACTTTGATTTTAACTATTTTAACCCTTCTTTAAATAAATTAATAATAAATGTCCTAATCTATTCCAAGTGGGCCTAAATGGTCAGATTTTATTCCTAAGGTTTTTTTTGGTCGAATAAAACATATCCAATAGAATTAGTACATGTGTTAGGGTAATAATAATAAAATTTATACCCTTAATTACCCTATTAACTTTTAACCGTGGTAAAAAAAGTAAAAAGTCACTATTCACCAAAAATTATTTTCATCTCATTGAACCACATTTTTCTTACTGACATCAACCGTGTCTCTCGGATTTTTGAAATTCCATTCACAAAAGCGGTAATATTAAGATTTATGTAAATTTGAAAATTCTCCTAGAAGGTCGGTAAAAGATGGTGAAAAGATCATTAAAATTTTTATATATCTAAAATTATTATAAAATGACTCCAATGAATTGCATTGAACTTATATAGGCATTATGTATCAATTTTTACCTAAAATAAATTTAAATAAAATAAATACTTATTTAAATAAAGATTCGGTTTTTAAATAGTGTTTTCACTATTCAAAAAAAATTTAATGTTTTCACAAAAATAAAAAAATTTCACCCTAGGTGAATTTCATTATTCCGAATCCAAAAATGAAGTCCATTTTGAAAAATAAATTTTACAAAATTTCAAAAAGTGGGTATTACTATTCATAACGGCTAGTTTTAATAATATTTTAGTAGCAATCATTGTTTAGTGAAACTCGGTATTGCGTACGACGCAAGCTATCGAGGAAGGCCACGGTTGCGTGTAAAGCAAGCCAAGATAGTGTTGTGTGTAGTAAAGGATTCCTTTGATGATTTATATAAAATAAAAAAAATATTTCTCATAAAAGTCTCGGGTGCTACATTCTACCCCCCTTAAAAGGAATTTCGCCCTCGAAATTCGTCACTTTGTAACAAAAAGATGAGGATACCTCTCCCTCATCATATCCTCAAGCTCCAATGTAGCTTCTTATAATTGGTGGTTCCTCCATAAAACATTCACCAAGCGAGTGGTTTTGTTTCGTAGAACTTTTTCGCTACGATCCAGAATCGCTATCGGCTGTTCTTCATAAGAAAGATCTTGCTCCAGCGGTACAACTTCTGAGCTGAGTACATGTGAAGGATCAAGTATTTACTTTCTCAGGAAAGATACGTGGAACACATTATGAACTTGGGAGAGATTCGGTAGAAGTGCCAATCGGTAAGCTACCTTTCCAACAAGATCAAGTATTTCGAAAGGACCGATTTATCTAGGGCTCAACATCCCCTTCTTTCCAAATCTCATGACTCTCTTCCAAGGAGATATTCGTAAGAACACTTTATCACCCACTTCAAACTCTAGGTATTTTCTTCGGTTGTCGGCATAACCATTCTGTCGACTATGAACTTCTCTTATGTGTTGTTGAATAGATCTGACCTTTTCTGCCATCTCATCAACAAGATCATGTCCTAATAGCTTTACTTCCCCAACTTCATCCCAGCAAGTTGGATTCCTACATTTCCTTCCATAGAGAGCTTCATAAGGAGCCATATGAATACTGGAGTGAAAGCTATTATTATAAAATAATTCCACCAAAGGTAGGTGTTGATCCCAACCACCTTTGAAATCCATAGAGCAAGCTCTTAATATATCTTCTAGAGTTTGAATTGTTCTCTCAAACTGACCGTCTTTCTGAGGATGATAAGCAGTGCTGAAACTCAACTCTGTATCCAGAGTATGCTGAAGACTTCGCCAGAACTTCGAGGTAAATCTCGGATCCCTATCAGATATAATAGAAAGTGGTACTCCAAGAAATCTTATCACTTCCTTTACATATATCCTGGCAAGCTGATCTAGAGAGAAATCCTCTCTAATAGCAATGAAGTGTGCAGACTTTGTAAGACGATCAACTATGAACCAAATAACATTATTTCCATTTGATGTTTTAGGAAGTCCGGTGACAAAGTCCATAGTGATCTTTTCCCATTTCTATTCGGGTATGCGTAAGGTTTGTAACATTCCCTTAGACTTCGATCTCTCAGCTTTAACTTGCTGACAATCCAAGCATTGAGAGACATATTCAGCAACATCTCCTTTCATGGCATCCCACCAGAAGTACTCTTTCAGGTCCCTATACATCTTCGTGATTCCAGGATGAATAGAGAATAAAGAACTATGAACCTCATCCAACAGCTCCTTTTTTAATTCTGGGATAGGAGGTACACAAACCCGATTCCTGAACTTTATTATCCCATCACAATCAAGGTTGAATTCAGGAATATTTCTCAACTTCTTTTATAACTCAACATCTTCTTTATGCGCCTCTTTAATCTTCACATGTATAGATGGCTGAACATTCATTTGAGAAAGATACGATTTTCCCCCTTACATTATAATTCCAAGATCCATACTTTGTAAATCCATAAATATTGGATCTTTTGTGATCCTCATTATGGATAAGCTAGCATGGTCATGTCGACTTAATACATACGCCACCTTGTTTGCTTTCCTAGGGTGGTAATGAATTGAGCAGTCGTAATCCTTAATCAGCTCCAACCATCTTCTTTGGCGCATATTCAGCTCCTTTTGTGTGAAAATATACTTTAAACTTTTATGATCAATATAAATATCACACCTTTCTCCATAAAGATAATGCCTCTAAATCTTTAATGCAAAGATTACCGCAGCTAACTCCAAATCATGAGCTGGGTAATTTTTCTCATGGATTTTCAACGGCTGTGAGGCATAAGCTATCACCTTATCATTTTGTATAAGAACACACCCCAGCCCCTTCTTGGAGGCATCACTGTAGATCACAAACCATTCTCCACTACAAGACAGTGTGAGTATAGGTACATTGGATAACCTTCTTTTCAACTCCTTGAAATTCTATTCACATTCCTCTGTCCAAACAAACATAACTCCTTTCCGAGTCAACATGGTGAGTGGATTAGATAATCGTGAAAAATCTTTCACAAAACGTCGATAATATCCAGCCAAACCAAGAAAACTTCGGATCTCAGTTACTGTTGTTGGTCTCGACCATCTTTCGATAACCTCTGTTTTTGCTGGATCCACAGATATCCCCTCTTTTGAGATTATGTGACCCAAAAATGAAACTTTTTGAAGCCAAAATTCACACTTGGTAAATTTGGCATAAAGCTTCTCCTTTTTCAGGGTCTTCAATATACTTCTCAGGTGATCTTCATGTTCTTCCTTTCTCTTTGAATAGACAAGAATATCGTCTATAAAGACTACCACACATTGATCAAGATATTCTCTAAAGACTCCATTCATCAGATCCATGAAGATAGCAGGGGCATTAGTAATACCAAATGGCATCACTATAAATTCATAGTGTCCATACCTTGTACGGAAATCCATCCTTGGTATATCCTCCCTTTTGACCCTTAATTGATGATACCCTAAATGAAGATCAATCTTGGAAAAGTATTGAGCTCCATGTAGTTGGTCAAATAAGTCATCAATGCACAGGAGAGAATATTTGTTCTTGATAGTGATCTTGTTAAGTTCTCGATAATCAATACAGAGTCTCATTGATCCATCTTTCTTCTTAACAAACAGAACAGGTGCTCCCCAAGGTGACGCACTAGGGTGTATGAATCCCTTATCAATATTCTCTTAGAGTTGCTTCTTCAATTCCTGCAACTCAATTGGGGCCATTCTATAAGGTGTATTTGAAATAGGCAAAGAACCCATTACAAGTTCTATTGAAAACTCGACTTCACGATTTGGTGGAAGACCCAAAAATTCCTCTGTAAAGACATCATCAAACTCACGTACAATGGGAATATTCTTAATCATGAGTTTCTCACCAACCATTTGAGATAAATAACCCTCATTTAGTGGAATCAAGACCCATACTATGGAAGAAATTTCCACTGGAAGGTTATGTTCATCCATGCATCGATAGACGATCATAGATTGATCTGGAATATGAAATGTGACTTCCCTTATTTGTAAATTGATATGAGCTCCATATAGAGAAAGCTAATCCATTCCAACAATCACATCAAATTCCACTATAGGAAGGCTCACAAGATTTGCAGGAAGCACTTTCCCACAAACTTCAATCGGAGAAGAATTATAAACTTTTGATGCGACTGTTATGCCATTAGGGGTTGTCACAGCTAACTCAACATATAATTGTTGAGGTAATACGGCGATACCCTTAGAAAATTCTTCGGAAATAAAAGAGTGGGTGGATCCAGAATCAAATAAAACATTTTCTACTTTAGAGTGGTTGGTAAGTGTACCTTTCACCACATCGTTATCATAATCCACATCGCTGATAGAAATTGCATGTGACTTTCCTTTGTCTTTATCCTTAAGATTTTGTTGACGTCGACCATCATCATCAACCCTTGGATTTGGGCATTGATTGGCATAATGCCCCATCTCCTTGCACTTGAAACATTGAAGTGTAGTAGGTTCATTCTGTGTCTCCCTTCCTTTATTTGCATCATTATACATCTTCTTCCCATCATTGCGGCATTCAAATTCCCGAGGACCTTCATTCCAAATTTGAAACATTTACTTGTCCCTTTAAGACAACTCCCTCCATGTTTCTTTCCACACTTTGAGCATAAGGGAAAGATCGTCTAATTTTCAGTGTGCTCTTTAGATTTTCCTTTTAATTCCATTTTCCTCTTCTTATCAAACCCATATGACTGATGGGTTACTCCAATATCTATCTCAACTTTGAGAGCACATCGAATGATTTCCTCATAGCTATTGAAGTCCCTTATGGCTAAGGCCCTTCGAAGACTTGGTTTTAAGCCACTAAAGAATCGATCGATCTTACTCTCAGGTTGGATAATAATACCAGAAGTGTACCTTGCACGTCTTGTAAAATTTTCTTCATAGGTACCAACAGATTCATCATCCTTTTGCTTCAGTTCAAGAAACTCGTTCTCCATATTTGTTTGGAGAATACGAGGGAAGTACTTATTGGAAAATAAGTTCTTGAACTCATCCCATTCCATGGACTCAATTTCATCCTTTTGCCTCGTATTCTTAATAAGATTCCACCATTGATCAGCATCTCCTACCAAACGATACACTACTAAGATGGATTTATCATGTTCAGAACATTGAAGAACTAAAAATATCTTTTCAGTAGTACTAATCCATTTATCAGAAACTAATGGATCAGTAGACCTGCTGAATGAAGGTGGATGCTTCCTCATGAAGGATTCAACAGAATGTTGCTCCTTCCTTTGCTCGTTTGGAAGTCCTGCATAATTCATAGCTTGATAAAGTTGTGTGAGAATGGCTATAATATTTTTCATTCCATCTCCCATAATGTTTGGTTTCTCAGGGGGACAATCATTGCATTTCACGTCACATTCCGCATTAACACAGTTCCTTCGGGTTCTAGCCATTGACTAAAACCAAGAAGAATAGTGTGAGAAACACTAATTATAATAGGGAAACCACATAATCAATAATAAAATTTCACACTTAAGGTCTTATCATAGGTTATTCATGGCCATTTCTAAAACACTATGATCGTGTTCTATGCTTAGACTTATCCTTAGGGATCTTACTAAGGCTTTCACATCCTAGTTTCCAAAGGTTGACTATACCGTTCCTCTGATACCAAATATAATGACCCATACTTTACATACATTATTATTACATTAGAATTGAAGCACACTTATTACAACATATAACAAAACCAGGAAAGGACCGTATAGGTATAGAGTCTTTAGAAACTGGGAATCATAAACAACTGGTTCATAAATCTTCTACTTTTCCTCCCATTTATTTCATCATATCTAGAGTCCCTTTTGGAATATCCTACTTAATAACCTTCTTCCTGACCTGGGGAAAGAAAACATACAAAAGGGTGAGCTCAAATTCTCAGTAACAGTAAACAAAAGAAATATCAATCACATCATATTCATAAGAACATAACTTTTGGAAATCTTAACCTGCAAAAGAGATCATAATTTCATAACATGGGATAAATCATAGTAGTGAAATGTAATCCCAATAATCATAACTTAAAACATGAATCTTTGTGGCATACACACATAATCATATAGAATCATTTAGTAGTAGTCAAGACTCATAGCCAAGACTATCTTAGCGGACAAAGTCCATTTCTGAACCGAGTTAACTCCTTGTTTCAGTCCTGTTTCACTGAACCGGATTAACCTGCCGTTCCATCCATGTCTATCTCATGAGATATAAATCTTTACACAATGAATTAGAGGTAGATATAGGTCCCACCCATCTCATAATGATTCCATTCTTATGTGTGCCACAAAATCATAAAACATACATCATTGCATAACCCATGTAATAAAAATGGGATTCTTAAACATTGTGACATCATAAAAGAATTCATATAAGATAATTGAATTCATAAAAATAATTCCACCACAAAATAATCAAATCAATGTAATAATAGGGATAAAAATAGAACCCTATATTTTCTTTGATGGAAAATAATTTCGATAAAACACTTGAACTCCATTCTTGAGGAAAATATCCTTTCTACTTCAAAAACATTTTCCTTTCTTAACATGTTATATAATTTTAAACTAAAAGAAGTTGATTAAAAATAAACTTGAAAACTTGTAAAGGAATATTCTTGGAAATAATGTTTTAATAATCTGTTCATGCCGTATAAGTTAAAAAAACATTCTTACCGTATATTGGCCAGAAAAGTCAAAAAGTACCTCGTACGAAAAATGACAAAAGATTCCTTTCATATCTTTTACTAAAAACTCACAGAAGGGTAAAATTGGATTTAAACAATTGAATGTGGATGGAAATAATATTAAATATTGAGGAAACATGGATGTGGATGATAAATATTCTCCAGTAAATTCTGAAGTATAAACAATCTCAGATAAAAATGAGATTGTAATATTTTCCCTTACCTTAGGTCCAATTTACTTCGTAAGTGTCTAAAACTCCTGTATAATGATTTAAATAATGTTATTGACTAATTACAGAATCATAATTATTTTTATTATATCATATATGGTCATATTCTTAGCTTCTTATTAGTAATATTTCATTACTACTTGTTATTCGGGTGTTTATTACTTTTTGTTCTTATGCGTGTTTTGTCGAATAAATTCTTATTATTCTTTTTAGGTTATAGATACCTCATTTACAGAATGGTATTAGTGTAATATATATCATATTCATTAATTTAATTCATTTATATAATCATTATGCAATTAATATCATGTAGATTGAGTCACATCACATCGTTGAGACGGTATTCCGTACGTACGCACGAGCGGTGATATCGTTCCCATGATCGTGAAATTGTAATGGAGTGTATGTATACTATTTCATAATCAATATTACTTTACAATAATCATATATAGTTATTATTTACACCATTATACCCATCCAAGTAAGGTGGTGGTGGAAAATGGATTACACCATGGCGTGGAGACGGTATTCCGTACGTACGCACGCGCGGTGATTTCATTTTCCATAGGATGGATAGATGGTGAAATATGGTTGTTTCAAACTTATAATAACATATCATTATATGAGTGATACTGATGTTATAACTTCTTAATGAAACAAATAAAGAAGATGAAGTGGAAGAAGAAATAAAGTTTAAAGAATCGGTAACGGACATTACCTCTTCTTTGAAGCGCCTCTTTGAGACCTCCTCTTTGGGCACTAAAATTGGTCTTTGAAGAAGTCCAGGACCTCTATGATGTTTATAGGTAAGTGTAGAAGAGAATTTGGTAGGTTTTGGACGATCTTAAAGGCTCAATGTGGTGTGAGGAAGAGAGGGAGGAGGTGCCCTTTTATAAGGGAGGAGAGCGGCACCTTTGGAAAAACTAAAAATATTATTTTATTATAAATTCATATTCGGTTTTAAATAGCTCAAAATTGATTTATTTATAATCTAAGGTGGTTATGGGTATAAATAATCTAATCCAATAGAATTTAGACAAGTTTAGTTTCCTATTTTAAGCTTATCATTCAGATTTAACTTTAAGTTAAATAATTTTACTTTTACAGTGTCTTCTTGTTTTCTTACACTATAAGGTTAATGAACATACAATAACAATCCAAACGAACCACAAGTTGTTTATTATTAATATATATAACCTTATAAAAGTAATTTGGCTGAACCTTATATTTTTAGGATTAAAATAACAATTAATAATATAATATTTGTTTTAAAAACTATTTTATGTCAATTTTGACACTATTTGGTAATTGATTTTTGTGAAAAACATAACAGAAATATTAGTTCGCACAAAGTAAATTAAATCAATACTATCATGTCATATGAACATATAAAATTATTGTAATTCATAAAAAGTCTCAAATTATATTTATTTGGGTATTTATAACATCAATTATGTCAATATTTCATTAATAAGATAATTACTACATCATCATTGTGTAATAAATAAATTAAATTATTTACAGTCTAAAAATTACAAATAAAATACCATTATGTAGAAAATATTTCTAGATTTCTATTTAATATTTATAGTCTAATTTATCATATGTATAACCCTATATTAAAAATTATTTACTTATTAAACTTTGATTTTAACTATTTTAACCCTTCTATAAATAAATTAATAATAAATGTCCTAATCTAATCCAAGTGGGCCAAAATGGTCATATTTTATTCCTAAAGTTTTTTTTGGTTGAATTACACTTATCCAATAGAATTAGGACATGTGTTAGGGTAATAATAATAACATTTTTACCCTTAATTACCCTATTTACTTTTAACCGTGGTAAAAAAAATAAAAGGTTACTATTCACCAGAAATTATTTTCATCTCATTCAACCACATTTTACTTACTGAAATCAACCATGTCTCTCTGATTTTTGAAAATCCATTCACAAAAGCGTTTAAATTAAGTTTTATGTAAATTTTCAAATTCTCCTAGGAGGTGGGTAAAAGACGGTGAAAAGTTCAATAAAATTTTTATATATCTAAAATTATTATAAAATGACTACAATGAATTGCATTCAACATATATAGGTATTATGTATCAATTTTGACCTAAAATAAATTTAAATAAAATAAATACTTATTTAAATAAAGTTTCGGTTTTTAAATAGTGCTTTCACTATTCATCAAAAATTGAAAGTTTTCAGAAAAATACAAAAATTTCACCCTAGGCGAATTTCATTATTCCGAATCCAAAAATGAAGTCCATTTTGAAAAATAAAATTTAAAAAATTTCAAATAGTGGGTATTACTATTCATAACAGCTAGTTTTAATAATATTTTAATAGCATATTGTTGTTTAGTGAAACTCGGTATTGCATATGACGCAAGCTATCGAGGAAGGCCGCAGTTGCGTGTAAAGCAAGCCACGCTAGTGTTGTGTGTAGTGAAAGATTTTTTTGATGATTTATATAACATAAAAACAAAATATTTCTCATAAAAGTCTCAGGTGTTACATTCTACCCCCCCTTAAAAAGAATTTCTCCCTCAAAATTCATCACTTTGTAATAAGAAGATGATGATACCTCTCCCTCATCATATCCTCAAGCTCCCATGTAGCTTATTATAATTAGTGGTTCCTCCATAAAACATTCACCAAGCGAGTGGTCTTGTTCCGTAGGACTTTTTCATTACGATCCAGAATCTCTATTGGGTGTTCTTCATAAGAAAGATCTTGCTCCCGTGGTACAACTTATGAGCTGAGTAAATGTGAAGGATCAGGTATGTACTTTATCAGGAGAGATACATGGAACACATCATGAACTTGGCATAGATTCGGTGGAAGCGCCAATCGGTAAGCTACCTTTCCAACACAATCCAGTATTTCAAAAGGACCGATATATCTAGGGCTCAACTTCCCCTTCTTTCCAAATCTCATGACTCTCTTCCAGGGAGATATTCATAAGAACACATTATCACCCACTTCAAACTCTAGGTCATTTCTTCACCTGTTGGCATAACTTTTCTGTCGACTCTGAGCTACTCTTATGTGTTGTTGAATAGATATGACCTTTTCTGCCATCTCATCAACAAGATCAGGTCCTAAAAGCTTTCATTCCCCAACTTCATCCCAGCAAGTTGGAGTCCTGCATTTCTTTCCATAGAGAGCTTCATAAGGAGCCATCTGAATACTGGTGTGAAAGCTATTACTATAAGAAAATTTCTACCAAAGGTAGGTGTTGATCCCAACCACCTTTGAAATCCATAGAGCAAGCTCTTAACATATCTTCTAGAGTTTGAATTGTTCTCTCAGACTGACCGTCTGTCTGAGGATGATAAGCAGTGTTGAAACTCAACTCTGTATCCATAGTATGCTGAAGACTTCGCCAAAACATCGAGGTAAATCTCGGATCCCGATCAGATATAATAGAAAGTGGTACTCCATGAAATCTGACCACTTCTTTTAGATATATCCTGGCAAGGTGATCTAGAGAGAAATCCTCTCTAATAACAATGAAGTGTGCAGACTTTGTAAGACGATCAACTATGACCCAGATATCATTATTGCCTTTGGATGTTTTAGGAAGTCCAGTGACAATGCCCATAGTTATTTTTTCCCATTTCCATTCGGGTATGGGTAATGGTTGTAACATTCCCTTAGACTTCTGTCTCTTAGCTTTAACTTACTGAAAAAACAAGCATCGAGAGACATATTCAGCAACATCTCTTTTCATTCCATTCCACCGGAAGTACTCTTTCAGGTCCCTATACATCTTCGTGCTTCCAGGATGAATAGAGAATGAAGAACTATGAGCCTCATCCAACAGCTCCTTCTTTAATTCTGGGATGGGAGGTACACAAACCTGATTCCTAAACTTTATTATCCGATCATAATAAAGGTTGAATTCAGGAATATTTCTCACCTTCTTTTGTAACTCTACATCTTCTTTCTGCACCTCATTAATCTTCACATGTATAGATGGTTGAACATTCATTTGAGAAAGATACGATTTTCCCCCTTCCATTATAATTCCAAGATCCATCCTTTCTAAATCCATAAATATTGGATCTTTTGTGATCCTCATTATGGATAAGTTAGCATGGTCTTGTCGACTTAATGCATCTACCACCTTGTTTGCTTTCCCTGGGGGGTAATGAATTGAGCAGTCTTAATCCTTAATCTGCTCCAACCATCTTCTTTGGTGCATATTCAGATCATTTTGTGTGAAAATATACTTTAAACTTTTATGATTAGTATAAATATCACACCTTTTTCCATAAATAAAATGCCTCCAAATCATTAATGCAAAGATTACCGCAGCTAACTCCAAATCCTGAGTTGGGTAATTTTTCTCATGGATTTTCAACTTTCATGAGGCATAAGCTATCATCTTATCATTTTGCATAAGAACACACCCCAACCCCTTCTTGGATGCATCACTGTAGATCACAAACCTTTCTCCACTACAAGGCAGTGTGAGTACAGGTGCATTTGATAACCTTCTTTTCAACTCCTTGAAATTCTCTTCACATTCCTCCATCCAAACAAACATTACTCCTTTCCAATTCAACTTGGTGAGTGGATTATATAATCCTGAAAAATCTTTCACAAAACGTCGATAATATCTAGCCAAAACAAGAAAACTTCAGATCTCAGTTACAGTTGTTGGTCTCGACTATCTTTCGAAAACCTCTATTTTTTCTGGATCCACAGATATCACCTATTTTGAGATTATGTGACCAAAAAATGCAAATTTTTGAAGCCAAAATTTACACTTGGTAAATTTGGCATAAAGATTCTCCTTTTTCAAGGTCTTCAATGCAGTTCTCAAGTGATCTTCATGTTCTTCCTTTCTCTTTGAATAGACAGGAATATCGTCTATAAAAACTACCACAAATTGATCAAGATAGTCTCTAAAAACTCTATTCATCAGATCCATGAAGATAGCAGGGGCATTTGTAAGACCAAATGGCATCACTATAAATTCATAGTGTCCATACCTTGTACGGAAAGCTGTCTTTGGTATATCCTCCCTTTTGACCTGTAACTGATGATACCCTGAATGAAGATCAATCTTGGAAAAGTATTGAGCTCCGCGTAGTTGTTCAAATAAGTCATCAATGCGCAGGAGAGGATATTTGTTCTTGATAGTGATCTTGTTAAGTTCTCGATAATCAATGCAGAGTCTCATTGATCTATCTTTCTTCTTAACAAATATAACTGGTGCCCCCCAATGTGATGCACTAGGGTGTATGAATCCCTTATCAATATTCTATTGGAGTTTCTTCTTCAATTCCTGCAACTCAATTGTGGTTATTCTTTAAGGTGTCTTTGAAATAGGCAAAGCACCCGGTATGAGTTCTATTGAAAACTCGACTTCACAATTTGGTGTAAGACCCGAGAATTCCAATGGAAAGACATCATCAAACTCTCGTACAGTGGGCATATTTTTAATCCTGAGTTTCTCACCAACCATTTGAGATAAATAACCCTCATTTAGTGGAATCAAGACCCATAAGAAGGAAGAAATTTCCACTGGAAGGTTATGTTCATCCTTGCACCGATAGACGATCATAGATTGATCTGGAATATGAAATGTGACTTCCCTTATTTAGAAATTGATATGAGCTCCATATAGAGAAAGCCAATCCATGCCAAGAATCACATCAAATTCCACTATAGGAAGGATCACAAGATTTGTTGGAAGCACTTTCCCACAAACTTCAATTGGAGAAGAATTATAAACTTTTGATGCGACTTTTGTGCCATTAGGGGTTGTCACAGGTAACTCCACATCTAATTGTTGAGGTAATATGACGATACCCTTATAAAATTCTTCATAAATAAAAGTGTGTGTGGATCCAGAATCAAATAAAACATTTTCTACTTTAGAGTGGATGGTAAGTGTACCTTTCACCACATTGTTATCTTACTCCACATCACTGATAGAAATTTCATGTGACTTTCCTTTGTCTTCATCCTTAAGAGTTTTTTGACGTCGACTATCATCATCAACCCTTGGATTTGGGCATTGATTGGAATAATGCCCTATCTCCTTTCACTTGAAACATTGAAGTGTAGTAGGTTCATTCTGTGTATTCCTTCCTTTGTTTTCATCATTATACATCTTCTTCCCATCATTACGGCATTCAAATGCCCGATGAACTTCCTTTCCACATTTGAAACATTTACTTGTCCCTTTAAGACATCTCCCTCCATGTTTCTTTCCACACATTGAGTATAAGGGAAAGCTCATCTTCTTTTCAGTGTGCTCTTTAGATTTTCCTTTGAATTCCATTTTCCTCTTCTTATCAAACCCATATGACCGATGGGTTACTCCAATCTCTATCTCAATATTGAGAGCACATCGAACGATTTCCTCATAGCTATTAAAGTCCCTTATGGCTAAGGCCCTTCGAATACTTGGTTTTAAGCCACTAAAGAATCGATCGATCTTACTCTCAGGTTGGATAATAATACCAGAAGCGTACCTTGCAAGTGTTGTAAATTTTTCTTCATAGGTACCAACATATTCATCATCCTTTTGCTTCAGTTCAAGAAACTATTTCTCCATATTTTTTAGGAGAATAAGAGGGAAGTACTTATTAAAAAATAAGTTTTTGAACTCTTCCCATTCCATGGACACAATTTCATCCCTTTGCCTCGTATTCTTAATAAGATTCCACCATTGATCAGCATCTCCTTCCAAACGATACACTACTAAGATGACTTTATCATGTTTAGAACATTGAAGAACTGAAAATATCTTTTCAGTAGTACTAATCCATTGTTCAACAACTAATGGATCAGTAGACCCACTGAATGAAGGTGGATGCTGCCTCATGAAGAATTCAACAGAATGTTGCTCCTTCCATGGCTCGTTTGGAAGTCCTGCATGATTCAGAGCTTGAGAAAGTTGTGTGAGCATGGCTACAAGATTTTGCATTCCAGATCTCATAATGTTTGGTTGCTCAGGGGGACAATCATTTCATTTCCCGTCGTATTCCGCATTAACCTGGTTCCTTCGGGTTCCAGCCATTGACTAAAACCAAGAATAATAGTGTGAGGAACACTAATTATAACAGTAAAACCACCTAATCATGAATAAAATTTCACACTTAAGGTCTTATCATAGGTTATTCATGTTCATTTCTAAAACACTAATATTGTGTTCTATGCTTAGACTTATCCTTAGGGTTCTTACTAAGGCTTTCACATCCTAGTTTCCAAAGGTTGACTATACCGTTCCTCTGATACCAAATATAACGATCCATACTTTACATACATTGTTATTACTTCAGAATTGAAGCCCACTTATTACAACATATAAGAAAACCAGGAAAGGACCTTATAGGTATAGAGTATTTAGAAATAGGGAAACATAAACAACTGGTTCATAAAGAATCTACTTTGCCTCCCATTTATTTCATCATATCTAGAGTTCCTTTTGGAATATCCTACTTAATAACCTTCTTCCTGACCTGGGGAAAGAAAACATACAAAAGGGTTAGCTCAAATGCTCAGTAAGGGTAAACAAAAGAAATATCAATCACATCATATTCATAAGAACATAACTTTTGGAAATCATAACCTGCAAAAGAGATCATAATTTCATAACATGGGATAAATCATAGTAGTGAAATGTGATACCAATAATCATAAAATAAAACATGAATCTTTGTGGAATACACCCATAATCATAGAGAATCATTTCTCAGTAGTCAAGACTCATAGCCAAGACTATCTTAGCAGAGATAGTCCATTTCTGAACCGAGTTCACTCCTCGTTTCAGTCCTGTTTCACTGAACCAGATTAACCTGCCGTTCCAGCCTTGTCTATCTGATGAGATATAAATCATTACCCAATGCATTGGAGGGAGATATAGGTCACACCCTTCTCATAATGATACCATTCTTATGTGTGCCACAAAATCATAAACCATACATCATTGAATAACCCATGTAATAAAAATGGGATTCTTAAACATTGTGACATCATAAAAAAAATCATATAAGATAAATGAATTAATAAAAATAATTACATCCCAACATAATAAAATCAATGAAATAATAGGGATAGAAACAGAACCCTATATTATCTTAGATGGAAAATAATTTTGATAAAACACTTGAACTCCATTCTTGAGGAAAATATCCTTTCTACTTCAAAAACATTTTCCTTTCTTAACATGTCATATAATTTTAAACTAAAAGAATTTGATTAAAAATAAACTTGAAATATTGTAAAGTAAGCTTATTGGAAATAATTTTTTAAAAATCCATTCATGCCGTATAAGTTAAAAAAACATTCTTCCCGTACTTTGGCTGGAAAAGTCAAAATGTACCTCATACGAAAAACGACAAAAGATTCCTTTCATATCTTTTACTAAAAACTCACAGAAGGGTAAAATTGGATTTAAAAAATTGTATGTGGATGGAAATAATATTAGATATCGAGGAATCATGGATGTGGATGATAAATATTCCCCAGTAAATTCTGAAGTATAAACAATCTTGGATAAAAATGAGATTGTGAGATTTTCCCTTACCTTAGGTCCGATTTGCTTCGTAAGTGTCCGAACCTCCTGTATAATGTTTTAAATAATGTTATTCACTTATTCCAGAATCATTATTATTTTTATTATATCATATATGGTCATATTCTTAGCTTATTATTAGTAATATTTCATTACTACTTGTTATTCTGGTTTTTATTACTTTTTGTTCTTATGCGTGTTTTGTCGAATAAATTCTTATTCTTCTTTTTAGGTTATAGATACCTCATTTATAGAATTTTATTAGTGTAATATATATCATATTAATTCATTTAATTCATTTATATAATCATTATTCAATGAATATCATGTAGAACGAGTCACATCACATCGTGGAGACGGTATTCCGTACGTACGCATGAGCGATGATATCATTCCCATGATCATGAAATTGTAATGGAGTGTATGTATACTATTTAAGAATCAATATCACTTTACAATAATCATATATAGTTATTATTTACACCATTATACCCATCCATGTAAGGTGGTGGTGGAAAATAGATTACACCACGGCATGGAGACGGTATTCTGTACGTACGCACGCGCGGTGATTTCGTTTTCCGTAGGATGGATAGATGGTGAAATAGGGTTGTTTAATACATATAATAACATATCAATATATGAGTGATACTGATGTTATTACTTCATAATGAAACAACTGATGAAGAAGAAGTGGAAGAAGAAATAAAGTTGAAAGAATCAGTAACGGACATTACCTCTTCTTTGAAGCGCCTCTTTGAGACCTCCTCTTAGGGCACTAAAATTGGTCATTGAAGAAGACCAGGACCTATAGGATGTTTCTAGGGAAGTGGAGAAGAGAATTTGGCAGGTTGTTGCCGAGCTTGAAGGCATAATGTGGTCTGAGGAAGAGAGGGAGGAGGAACCGTTTTATAAGGGAAGAGAGGGGCACCATTGGAAAAACTAAAAATATTATTTTATTATAAAGTCATATTCGTTTTTAAATAGATCCAAATTGATTTATTTCAATTATAAGGTGGGGATGGGTCTAAATAATCTCATCCAATAGAATTTACACAATTTTAGGTTTCTATTTTCACCTTATCATTTAGATTTAACTTTAAGTTAAATAATTTTACTTTTACCGTGTCTTCTTGTTTTCTTACACTATAAGGTTAATGAAGATACTATAACAAGCCAAACGAACCACAATTTGTTTATTATTAATATATATAACCTTATCTAAGTCATTGGGATGAACCTTATATTTTTAGGAATAAAATAACAATTAATAATATAATATTTGTTTTAAAAACTATTTTATGTCAATTTTGACACTATTTGGTAATTAATTTTTTTGAAAATCATAACAGAAATATTAGTTCTAACAGAGTTAATTTAATAAATACTAACATGTCATATTAACATATAAAATTATTGGAATTCATTTAAAATCTCAAATTACATTTATTTGGGAATTTATAACATCAATGATGTCAATATTTCATTAATAAGATAATTACTACATCATCATTGTGTCATAAATAAATTAAATTATTTAAAGTCTAAAAATTACAAATAAAATAAAATTATGTATTAAATCGTTTTATATTTCTATTGAATATTTATAGTTGAATTTATATTATGTATAACCCTATATTAAAAATGATTTACTTATTAAACTTTGATTTTAACTATTTTAACCCTTCTTTAAATAAATTAATAATAAATGTCCTAATCTAATCCAAGTGGGCCTAAATGGTCATATTTTATTCATACGGTTGTTTTTGGTCGAATTACACTTATCCAATAGGATTACGTAATGTGTTAGGATAATAATAATAATATTTTTACCCTTAATTACCCTATTTACTTTTAACCATGGTAAAAAAAAGTAAAAAGTTACTATTTACCAAAAATTATTTTCATCTCATTGAACCACATTTTACTTACTGACATCAACCGTGTCTCTCGGATTTTTGAAATTCCATTCGCAAAAGCGGTAAAATTATATTTTATGTAAATTTTCAAATTCTCCTAGGAGGTGGGTAAAAGACGGTGAAAAGTTTAATAAAATTTTTATATATCTAAAATTATTATAAAATGACTCCAATGAATTGCATTGAACTTATATAGGTATTATGTATCAATTTTAACCTAAAATAAATTTAAATAAAATTAATACTTTTTTAAATAAAGAGTCGGTTTTTAAATAGTGTTTTCACTTTTCATCAAAAATTGAATGTTTTCAGAAAAATACAAAAAATTTCACCCTAGGCTAATTTCATTATTCCTAATACAAAAATTAAGTCCATTTTGAAAAATAAAATTTCAAAAATTTCAAAAATTGGGTATTACTATTTATAACTGCTAGTTTTAATAATATTTTAATAGCATATCGTTGTTTAGTGAAACTCGGTATTGCGTATGACACAAGCTATCGAGGAAGTCCGCAGTTGCATGTAAAGAAATCCAAGATAGTGTTGTGTGTAATGAAAGATTCCTTTGATGATTTATATAACATAAAAACAAAATATTTCTCATAAAAGTATCGGGTGTTACACGAAAGATAGGTTTTATGCCCTTATTTGGGTTGTTAACAAATTAATTGAGTTATAAGAGGATTTCAATTCGGTTGAATTGAAATTGGATTGACTAAGACCTTGAAGTAGTGTTTCTTCCATTATCACATGTTATTCCTATTCAAGATTAAGAATTCTTGGAATATTTTATAAAACAATGAATTTTCCATGTAAGTATATTTGTTTAAACTAGGTAATTGTTGGAATACTTGAAAGGATTGAGATATGAATTGCTTATGTGCGTTTTTAACTGGTAAATCCATTCCATAGTTAATTTTCATGTGTTTCTTGATAAAGGAAATGTGACCACATGATTTTTCATTGTTGAACCATGTAATAGTATAACTTACATGTTTTTATCAATATATGATTTGTTCCCATTTGATTATTTGTATGTACAAGCCTTAATAGATGGTCCTTTCTTGATTATATTGGATGATTTTGTTTTTACCTTGTAGGCCTAATGAAACTGTTAATTAAACCGGTAATAAAAAAAGAAAATGATAATGGACAAACTATGGATTCCAATAAGAATTCCACGGATGGATTCATGTTACTATTGTACCTTATACCTCATGTGACCCAAGAATCCATTGGGGGACACCATGGATGGACTAAATGGAGGGTTATTATGTCATGTCATTTGTGATCCATATATATAGTGTTCGAGATCATGTAGTATATGTTTGAAAAGGCGGAATGAGTCATGGAATGAGGGATACCATGGAAAAGTTCCATTTCCATGTTTATATGTCTTGTGATATACTTGGGTCTTATTTATAGGATCCAAGGAAGGCCTAGTGGACATATATTTTTACCACACCTAGAGTGAGAATGGGTTCCTCAGAGGATCTTACAAATGGGCTCGTAGGATGGAAGTGGTTATTTACCAGGAGTTATACATGGATTCTATATAAGGAATTTCAAGAACAGACTTAGATTATAAATTGAATATTGAAATGGATTGTCTTATGATGCATCTGCCAAGTAAAAGCACAAACTTGGATTATGTCTTCATGTTACGTTTTCGTGATATCTTTCTAAGGTAGCTGATGTGATCACTTTGACACGGGTATCATTGGGAATAGGAAGTTCTCAATACTTATATAAATTCAATGTAATTAAATTGTTAATGAACACGGACTAAACATAAATTGAACCAGTCATTGTAGTAATTTTTTACTTTGGATTACTTCTGAGTTTACTTCTTTAACTTTTGTAAACTGCTTGTTACATATTTATTACTAACATATTGGAACAAACCATAGGTGGTTGCCAACTAGGATTTAGTCTCACATCCTGTTTGGGATATGTTTCGGGCCCTAATAGATTATATTGTTGCAGGTGCTGATAAGGGAATTTTCCCTTCTACTGGTACTTGACATGTTGCTTAAGAGTAGTCAGGCATGGGACAAAGCCGAAGCTTGTGATGCTTTTGAGTTTTATTTGTTATTTTTGTTCCTTGATACTTGTATTGTATCTGACTGTTGCATATCACTTTTTGGATTTTTTTTCTTAGATTTAACATTCTGTATCATCTATTGTATAGAATAATTCTTGGTTATTTATCTATTCATCCTTATGCTGTATACTTCTATTGTATTCTATTCACTACTTTTTCTATTATATATTATTGCTCTGTTATGTTACACTCTACCAATGAGTGAATTTTTTTCCCACTATCACACCTTAGGCCCACACAGTTTGTAGGCAAACTCTGGCATTTGGGGAAATGCGCTTGAGGCTAGGTGGCCCAGTGGGTACGAGGAACCTTTTAAGTGGAACCTGGATACAATACGTTATAATGTGGAAGTATAGGGTTTCTCTTTTTAAGGTTTCTTTACTATTTGGTGTTGAATATAAAGATTGTGAAATTTGGTAATTAGTTGTTCCCAAATGTTGCTACCCAGTTTTCTAGGAAAATCAAAATTTCCTCAAATTGAATTGTGATTTTGGATTTTGAGATATTGCAGTGGATTCGATTTCACCATTGGGTGATGCACATGTATTATGTTGTTATTATTTATATCAATGTGGATCTATTTTTTTCAACACTATGAGATGAGGGTATTCCATCTCATGCATAATATATGCACTTGTTATAATTCACAAGCCATGCATTCATGCCAAGCCATTTAGAATGCATTACTGATTCCATGTTGTTGTGATATATGTTGTTATAGATATTCATGTTGTCTTGATAGTGCCCTGATAGATATGAATTTAATTGTAATAGGTCTATTAGTATGTGATATGGTTTGATTTGGATATATTCCATGCTTTGATCCCTAATGTGTATGGTCCCTCTTGGATCAGAATTCGGTGGATCTTGTATTGTCATTGTGATATAGAATGGGTTGTTCTGTGCTAAATGTGGATACTAAGCTTTGATTCGTGGGGTCTACAGGCCCCCACAGATCGGAATATGGAATATCGTTGATTTATATTTCATAAAAAAGGGTTATGGGGATGTTTTGGAGGCATAATGTATGGAAACCCAGACACCACGGCATGTGGTTCTATAAAAACACACCATGTGTTCTTCTATTCAGGAAGAATGTTTTCTTTATGTACACATCATGTACCCATGTGTATATACTGTGTGGATATGGAAAAGTTTCTGTCCATGTGAGAGACAAGTCAGGGTGATGTTTTTTGGGAGGTGGACACCATGTTCTTTTTTTAAATGTCATGTAGTTCTTTTTTTATGTTTTAGGGTCTTTTTCTTTTTGGTTTTGGAACTTGAATAGAAAATCCATGATAATGAAAATAATCTAATGCTTGTGATTGACCTTGTAGAGTCTTACTTCTATGAAAAACGTTAACTATACACTAGGAGAGTGTTGATGAACATACAACAAAGGTGTTAGGCCATGGGATCTAGTAGATCCTCTAGTTTTACCAGTCATAACAGTAGCTTTTATACCGGATGTAGGGGAAGATACACAGTTATGTGAAGGATTTTTGAGGTATATGAAAGCTTTTTAGGGAGCACCACAACCTTCCATGCCAATTTCAGAGCTGGAATGAGTGTTTTAGTAGCAGCATCTACCCATGTTTTCTAGGGATGACAGACTAGAGCCTGCCGAGTCATGGTTTGTGGACATGTTGTCAATCATAGAGCATCTCGAGACGCCTCCTGAGAGTAGGGTAAAGCTTGCGACTTATATGCTATGTGATTCTTCCAAAATATGGTGGGACATTATTACTTATATGGAGTGTCAATATGATATGGCATGGGGATATTAGCATACAGTCTTACATGATTATTACTATCCTAAGACACTAAGTGGTAAAAAATCCAGAGAGTTTATGCATCTGGATTAGGGAACAATATTCAGAATGGACTTTTCATCTCATTTTACTAAGATTTAGCGTCTCACACCTATTTTTATGGGTGATGATTTAATGAAGGATATGAATTTTGAGGATGGTCTTAGGTATGACATTTAATCGCAGGTAAATTTGTTAAAGTTGACTAGGATTTTTTCTGTAGTGTATCAAGAACTAATTACCGAGTCCAATCTATGAGAATCTGGAGGTGCGAGCTATGGTGGTTTAGCACCATAATATGTTACTGTGTCGACCGTTTGTAAGAAGTGCCATCTGGAGTTTTCTTGCAATGAAAGTAGTAGTCAGAAAGTAACTTCAGGTAGCCACATGAAGTGCTACCAGTGTGGTAGGATGGGATGTACACGGTCGTAGTGTCTGAAGTACCCAATCGAGTGCTGATCTTGTGGTAATATAGGAATCTATAGCACTTCTACAAGACATTTGTTGAGATGGTATGTGAGTATGATATTCTCTATAATACCAAATATAGGATCGAAATAATATTGATACTGAATGAAGTATCTAATAATGCTCAAAATACAAGAGGGGGTGAATTAAATACTTTAAAAAATTCCTTTGGAACATTTAAAGATAGTTATGTTTAACAAGGTTAAACAAGTTAATTCACAAATCCTCTATTTCTTCACACTTACTTGTTTCCAGAAAGATGATTTAGAGAAAGTGATTCCAAAATAGATGGTTCCATAAATGTAATTTAATGAAGGTTTACAATTATAAATATTCTACCTTAATGTGTATAGAATCTATCTAGATCAGAGTACAGGTATAAGAAAGTTTAAGATAGTTATACTTTCTTCAACAATCCAAATGCAGTGGAAAACTTGAAACAGACAAGTAACAAGTAGTAAATCTTTTAACCCAAAACAAAGGGTATCCAAAAACCTTGGATAAAGGTCCCTTGTTTTATACTTTCATGAAAGTCCGTCTTACCTGCACCAGGGTAAGCCCTCGATATGAAGATCGGTGTCTGTCTTGCTATCCCCGCAAGCCCTCAACTTCAAGGTAGTCGGCACCTCTGTCTTCCTCAGTAAGGAAGCCCTCAACTTCATAATAGTCGGCACCTCTGTATTCCTATCCCTGGAAGTCCTCGATTGTACACAGTAACAATCGGAGTCCCACAATGCAAATCTGAACAAGAAGTTTAGTATTCACAAGGTAATGAGAGTCTCTCTCCAGAAATCACTTCAACAACATGTAATATCTAGAGTCATTGAACAGTGTTGAGATCTTTCAAATGAGCTCTTTTTTATAGGTACGACTTCAATGGTCGGCTCCCTCTTCCAACAATCATATTTGTCCTTGAATTTTGGAGGGACCTGTACATGTGTCACTCAAACAACGGTTAGTTAGTAACTGAATAAACAACATCATTTTATAATAAAACAAGTGTCACTAGTGCAGAAAACATTTTTTACGTCGGTTATTTTTTATTATTTACGTCGGTTTTTAGGCGACGTTAATACGGACGACGTTATAAATAACGTTTTTTACGTCGGTTATTTAAAACCCGACGTAATATCATTAACATCACGGTGGTTATCACGTCGGTTCATATAATAACCGACATGATAAATATGCGCGGGGGGGGGGGGGGGGGGGGCTTTATCACGTCGGTTATTCCCTAAACCGACGTGATAAAACGCCTGGGATATCGTTTATCACGTCGGTTATGTCATAACCGACGTGATAAATCCTTCCCCTGGCCTATTATCACGTCGGTTTATTAAATAACCGACGTGATAAAAAGGCCTGGGAAAAGTTTTAGCACGTCGGTTATCCAATAACCGACGTGGTAAATCGATTCCCAGGCCTTTTATCACGTCGGTTATATTAAGAACCGACGTGATAAAAGCTCCGGGAACGGTTTATCACGTCGGTTTTAGAAAAACCCGACGTGATAAACCCCTACCGATTTATTTACCACGTCGGTTATAAAATAACCGACGTGAAAGAATTTTTTTTTTTAAATAATTGCACTGCTCTCACCAAAAAGCAACCAGAAACCAAACAAAAATAACCATGCCAGCCCTCCCCCAAGCCCCAACTGAACCCCACCCTCATCTATACCCACCTAACAACCTGGCCAGCCCTCCCCCACCACATTGGAGCCCCACCACAACCCTTGGACACCCCCCACCCCTTGGACAGCCCCCCCCCCCCCCCCCACCCTCATTTACACCCCCACGACCCCTAGTACAGCCTCAAACACCCATTGGACACCCCTCCCATATCCCTTGGACACCCTCCACCCCTTGGACACCCCCCCCCCCACCCCTTGGACATCCCCCCCCCCACCCTCATTTACACCCCCAAGACCCCTAGTACAGTCTCAAACACCCATTGGACACCCCCCCACACCTTGACAGCCCTCCCAGACCCCTTGGACACCCCCCCCCCCGACCCCTGGACACCCCCCCGAGCCCTTGGACAGCCCCAAACACCCCTTGGACACCCCTCCCATATCCCTTGGACACCCCCCCACCCCTTGGACACCCCCCACCCCTTGGACAGCCCCCCCACCCTCATTTACACCCAACCGGCCACTTGGACAGAACTCCCAGACACCTTGGACACCACTCCCATATCCCTTGGACACCCCCCCCCCACCCCTTGGACACCACCCCACCCCTTGGACAGCCCCCCCACCCTCATTTACACCCAACCGGCCCCTTGGACAGAACTCCCAGACACCTTGGACACCACTCTCATATCCCTTGGACACCCCCCCACCCCTTGGACACCCCCCACCCCTTGGATAGCCCCCCCACCCTCATTTACACCCAACCGGCCCCTTGGACAGAACTCCCAGACACCTTGGACACCACTCCCATATCCCTTGGACACCCCCCACCCCTTGGACACCCCCACCCACCCCTTCGACAGCCCCCCCCCCCACCCTCATTTACACCCCCCGAACACTAGGACAGCCCCAAACATCCCTTGGACACCCCTCCCATATCCCTTGGACACCCCCCCCCCCACCCCTTGGACACCCGCCCACCCCTTGGACAGCCCCCCACCCCCTGGACACCCCCCGACCCCTTGGAAACCCCCCTACCCCTTGGAAACCCCCCCCCCATCCCCTTGGACATCCCCAAACACCCCTTGGACACCCCTCCTATATCCCTTGGACACCCCCCCCCCACCACTTGGACACCCCCCACCCCTTGGACAGCCCCCCCCCCCCACCCTCATTTACACCCAACCGACTCCTTGGACAGCCCCAAACACACCTTGGACACCCCCCACCCCTTGGACACCCCCCACCCTCATTTACACCCCCCCCCCCCCCGACCCCTAGGACAGCCCCAAACACACCTTGGACACCCCTCCCATATCCCTTGGACACCCCCCAAACACCCACCCACCCCCTTGGAACCTCTCCCCCCATACCAAAATCCAGACCAGAAAAACCATCAACAGTAGACCAAAACAAGAAGTAGAGAAAAATTAAACATTCACTTATATAACATTCAAAACTTACACTGTCAACTTCAAAAAAAACTAAATCCTACCTAAACGACTACGAAATACACAATTACATTGAAAATATTCAAAATTACATTTTACATTACAAACATCTAAAAATCAATCAAACCTGTAAAATAATTTGACCACTCCACTTGTAAGTGTTTGATATCTTCAGCAGTAAAGGGTTGAGGGTCATCAAAAAGCTACAAAGGAAAAGGATAGTTGTCAACGTGTATAATGAATAAATCAAATTGAAATATTATGAGAAAGAGGAAATCTTACCAGGTCAAAACTCAGAACTGTCCCAGTTGTTATTATTTCATACATAAATCTTAACATGTAATATCCGCATTTGATGATGCCTTGTTGCTCATGACATTTCTGTTTGAATGAGTGTAAATTCAATATATTATTTTTATGTAATAAATCAAAATGTACAAATTATAAATGGATATTTACCTTCGCATGTACATATTTGATCTTGAAATTCCTTTTCTTTGCGCTTTTTCGAAAGTGGACCCATGCCCTGTTAGAAAATAATACGAATGGGGTAAATTTAAAATTCATTATAATATATAAAACTATTGTGAAATTGAAACTTACATTTCCAATATATTCTTAAAACTTTCTCGCACATCATCATAGAGAGAGCATATCTAATAAAGTGTTTTCTCCCTAGGGCAAAAAACCCCTAACATCCAATGATCCCTGATAAAAGGAAATTTAACGTTAGTGGTTTTTTATGTTAAAAGATAATTAACTATTTGATAGGGATGTGTTTCATACCTCTCAAAAAAAGGCATCATCCAACACTGTGTGATTACATTCTTTTCAAATCTATCAGCAATATAAAGCATTCTTTGTTCCTCATCCAATGCACATGCTTCAGGGGAAATCAATTGTGGGTCCACAAATCCATATACATCTGTCAGCTCATTCCTCTCACAAATTTTATACAGATACCTAATACAAAGCAGACATAAGTATTCATTTTTAATAAATATAACGCAAGGAAAAGGTGTTAAGACTTACATGATAAAAATTTTCACCACGTTGATGCCCAACTTATCTCCAGTGACAAACTCCATGATATCAGTTTTCATAATCCCCACACATAGTTCACGTCCACAGACATGAGCTTCCATTGTAAAGTCATAATGATCCGCCACCAAATTTGAATATCTTGACAATTTGTCAAGACTGCTAGTATCTGCATCTGATGTCATAGCTATCTGTCTTTGTTGTTGTCTATACAGTATTTCTTTACCTTTGAAGTATTCCTATAAAAATAAATTGAAAAATATATTAGTTTTCAAATGATAAAACATTAATAAAAATATAAAATAAAAGATATAACATCCATACCTATATAGTAATGAGTCGAAGAAGTCTGGATGGCCAATGTAAAAAATGGCCGATACTATGTCCAACTGTCGTCACCTCATCTGTAGGTAATGGTATCCGAGCTGATCTATCTATAATATCCTGTACAGTGACCCTCTGATTCTCTACCTCTAACTGTTGATGATGAACTGTATCTCCTATACAATATACCATCCCATATGCAACTATATGATGTTGAGGATCATCAACATACAACTCACAATAAGTAGGTATCTGCGGCGGAGGAGGAGGATCAAAAATGGGGTCCGCAGGCTGAGGTGGGGGAGTGGGAGCTACTGGGAGAGGTGGAGTGGGAGCTGCACCCTGAAATTGTCTTTGCAAGTCTGCAAACATTAACTGCACCGATGCACTAATCTTGTCCTCCATTGTCGCATTAATATTATGGACTTCAGCCTCCAAGGATTCTATTTTTTTTATAAACTCCCTCAACGTTAGAAGTTGAGGAACGTGGCAACACTTTTCTTACCGATACACCTGCCGGATATCCTCTTACACGGCCAGGATGTTGGGGCTTTCCCAATGCCACAGATAAAATATCTTCCCTCCCAGATGGTGTAAATGTCCCCTGTGAACTCTGCTCCTCAAGAGAGTCCTGTAATAATTAATTGAACATTTCTATAATGATTGGAAATATATGACGAAAATAGTAAACTTAAATAAATAAAATAGATATCTTACAATCCTCTCAACTACGAGTCTCGATTCTTCGGAAAGATATTGTCCTTTTTTGCCCTTCCGAGCTCTTTTCCATTTCTCATGTCTAGATGGAGGGGATGGAGGGGCCACCTCTCTAGAGCTTGAAGACTCAGCTCTTAGTTGTTGAAATTTTTCTGCCATCATTTGTTCTTCCAATAATGCATACCCTCCCCGAGATAAACTATGAGGGTATACATTTTTAGATTGGATCTCTTGATGAGCTTTCCTTGTTTGCTATAAATTAAGAATAAGTAATCATTAACAAAACAATAATAAGATCATTTATATAAGAAAGCTTATAAAAGTTTATATTTCCCTTACCAAAAAGGATTCTTTTCTTCTACTTTCAAAAAATTGTCTCCATGTGTCTTCATCTATAAAAGGATATATACGTCATGGATTCTCACGACTCCTATGACCATAAATGAAATCAGATGAGAGGGTTGATTTGAAATCCCTCCATCTCCTAGCAGCCAACGATAAGCATTTCTTCCTGACTCCTCCAGTGTCAGGAATATCAAATGTCATCTGATAAAAAAGAGGTTAAAAATATTATATATACTAGAAACATTTAAAGAACAGTCAAACAATAGAAAAAGATCTTACCAAAATGGTCTCCCACAGCTGAGAAATTATCGCCTTATCCACACTTCTCCAATCATCATAGAGAATGCTTACTTTTCTCTTAGCCTGAGTTGCTACAAAACCCTCAAAATCTTTAGAATTTGGACCTCTAGGAAGATCATCATCATCAAACTCCACGACTATCCTCTCCTCCTTCGTACGGGCAAGTGATAATTTTGGTAAACGTGTGCACCCACGCTTACCAACCTTTGAACTCTTTTTCGTAATAGGAGCATGTGAATGTTCCTCCCCAGATGTATGACCAATATGCTCATCTCCAGAATCATGTGGCTGATCAACTGATTGATCTGTCATTTTCCTTCAAATCAAAAAAACAAACATTAGTTCAGAAATAGAAAAGTGTACTAAATTACATAATAGTAAACATTGGTAATATGGTAAGCATGTTAAACAATGATAAACATGGTAAACACAGGCAAAAGGTTGCCAAGGAGTTGGCCCAAGAAAGCTGAAAAGTGGACTCACTGAGTCCACCAGTCAGCCGGTGTGAGCTCACCGGCCAACCGGAGGACCCAGGCAGTAGACTTGCCCACTGCCTGGTGCCACCGGCCGGCCGGTGGACCAGACAGAGAGCCTTCCTCTCTGTCTGGACCACTGGCTGGCCGCTGGCTCATCACCGGCCGGCCGGTGGTGCAGACAGAGAGGAAGGCTCTCTGTCTGGTCCACCGGTCGGCCGCTCGATCACCACCGGCCGGCCGCTGGTGATCCAGACAGAGAGGAAGGCTCTCTGTCTGGTCCACCGGCCGGCCGGTGGTGATCCAGCGGCCGGCTGGTGGTCCAGGCAGAGAGCCTTCCTCTCTGTCTGAACCACCGGCCGGCCGCTGGCTCAACACCGGCCGGCCGCTGGTGATCCAAACAGAGAGGAAGGCTCTCTGTCTCGTCCACCGGTCGGCCGGTGGTGATCCAGCGGCCGGCCGGTGGTCCAGACAGAGAGGAAGGCTCTCTGTCTGGACCACCGGCCAACCGGTGATCCACCACCGGCCAGCCGGTGCGTCCAGGACTTCTCCTCTTTACGGTTTTTATTGTTTTATCGTTTTGGTTTGATACATGTTTTAATAAGTAAAAAATTTACAGTATCTAACATTATATGAAAAAACTAAATGTAAACAAGAAATAAACTTGTGTTACCTGTAATTTTAGGAATGTACAGTTGTATTGTTTTCCCAAATTCCTTCGTCGTGATCGTTCCTTATGGCACAAACCATGTCTTCAACATACTCATCATTATGTTCTGTTAATCTTTCCATGGAAGTAGGGATCTCACATAAATCAGCATCTTCATCAAATTCATCCTCACCAACATATTGGTTTTTCCCTTGTAAAACAACAGCCCACTGCATATCTGATTGATCTACTACATAGAAAATTTGTTTGGCATGTGTTGCCATTATAAAAGAAGCAGTTGTGTCTTCCAATCTATTCAGATTAACAAGTGTCATTCCAAATTCATCGTGTTTGACACTGTTGTTACCGATAAACCATTTACAGTTAAAAACGGGAACTTTAATTTTAAAGTAATCAGCCTCCCATATGTCTTCAATCACTCCATAATATGCACTTGATGCCGAAATTGGGTTTCTGTCCTTAGCACTCGAAAAATGCATTGCTTCTGCAAACACCAATACACCACTATTCTGAACTGCACTTCTGTTGTCCTGAGCTTTCGTATGAAATGTATAGCCATTAATGTCATAAGCGGACCATGTTATCACATTTAAAGATGGACCACCCACTATCCATTTTAATGTCTCTGATACATCTGATCTACCAAGCAAGGTCTTTTTAAACCATGGCAAAAAAGTTTTGTTGTGCTCATTCAAAATCCACATTTCTTTCTTCTTTGGATGACATTGTTTCAACTCATTAATATGCAATGTGATATACGGTTGAACATCAGCTATGTTATTCAAGATTTATGATTCTAACTTCTTCATATGTTCAGCTGACAGTGATTTGACTTTCATGCCACGAATCCCCTTTCCCTCATTATTAACCCGTTCATGGAGAGATGGAGGCAAACCTATGTGTTGCGCCGTAGCCAAGTAGCTCGTACAAAACTCTGCTACCTCCTCAGAAATATACTTTTCAATAATGGAGGCTTCAGGTCGATATGGATTTTTAACATATCCCTTTAATATTTTCATATACCTTTCAAAAGGATACATCCAACGAAGATATACAGGTCCACAAAGCCTTATTTCTCGAACGAGATGAATCATTAAATGCACCATCATATCAAAAAAAGTTGGAGGAAAATACATTTCCAAATGACAAAGTATAAAAATTGCATCCTTTTCCAAAATGTTCAAAGCATTCACATCAATCGCCTTGTTGCAAATTGAATTGAAAAAATAACACAACCTCATTATAGTCTTTCTGACACGGATGGGCAATATTCCACGCAGTGCAACTGGTAGAATTTGTTGCATCATGACGTGACAATCATGTGATTTCATACCTATCAACTTCAAGTCTTTCAATGAGACAAAAAATTTTACATTTGAAGAATAACCTTGAGGCACTTTGATATCATGAAGACACTGACAGAAGCTACTTTTCTCCCTCTTCGATAATGTATGACAAGTCGGGGGAAGAAATGTTCGTCTTCCTTTAGGAGTGGGAGCTAACTCCAAACGTATTCCCATTGACAGTAGGTCTAACCTTGCATTCAACCCATCTTTTGTCTTTCCTTTAATATCTAGCAATGTTCCGATCAAAGAATCACAGATATTCTTCTCCACGTGCATGACATCAATATTATGTTTGACTTCATGATACCTCCAATATGGTAGCTCAAAAAATATTGACCTTTTCTTCCAAATATGTCTATCATTACCAGATTTCTGTGTCTTTCCCAATGTCACATCAAGGTTTTTCACCCTCTCAAAATACAATTCTGGGGATAAAGGTTGAGGAGCAGTATCAAATTCTTGTGAGCCATTGAATGCCTTTTTTAGTCTTCTATAAGGGTGATCCATAGTCAAAAACTTTCGATGACCCATGTACACTGTTTTCCTCCCATGATGCAATTGACAATATGACGTCTGTTGTTCGCAAATTGGACATGCTTTATGCCCTTTAACACTGTATCCAAACAAATTTACATATGCTGGGACGTCATTTATAGTGAATAGAAGCACTGCATGCAGTTGAAAATATTCCATTTTATAAGAATCATACACCCTAATACCATCAGCCCATAACAGTTTCAAATCATCAATCATCGGTGACAAGTATACATCAATATCATTTCCGGGTTGCTTTGGACCAGAGATCATGATACTCAACATGACATATTTGCGCTTCATACAAACTTCAAGAGAGAGGTTGTAAATTACCAATAAAACAGGCCATGAACTATGTGTGCTACTGAGGGTTCGGTATGGATTCATTCCATCTGTGCACAAGCCTAGTCTCAGATTTCTAATTTCATTTCCAAATGTAGGGTACTGGGCATCAATTTTCTTCCATTGTGGACAATCATCTGGATGACGTATTTTTTCATCACATACCCGCTCATCAGCATGCCATCTTAACCTTTTTGCATCATGTGAATTAGCAAATAAACGTTTGAAACGAGGAATTATAGAAAGATACCAAAATACCTTTGAAGGGAGCTTTGTAATCTCTACATCAGCTTGTGATTTTTCTTTCACCTTATACCGTGATGTCCCACATTTAGGACACTC
The DNA here is from genome assembly GCA_963277665.1 of Viscum album. Classification (NCBI taxonomy): domain Eukaryota; kingdom Viridiplantae; phylum Streptophyta; class Magnoliopsida; order Santalales; family Viscaceae; genus Viscum; species Viscum album. The sequence continues at coordinate 1,272,644,569 of OY728152.1, forward strand.
TTTCAGAAATTCATATTCCTTCCTATATATAATGCAGTCATTCGGACAGGCATGTATTTTCCTGTATCCCAATCCCATCGGGCATAATATTTTTTTGGCCTTATAATGTGAATCTGGAAGATCGTTATCTTTTGGAAGAATGTCTTTCATCAATTGTAGCAGCTCTGTAAAACTTCTGTCACTCCATCCATGTTTCGCCATCAGGTTAATCAATCTTAACACCGCCGACAAAACTGTAAAATCTGTACAACCAGGATATAATGGTTTTTCGGCATCACCATATAGACGTGCAACTGTCGGTTCTATCTCAATTTGTTCTGCTACAATATCGCGAATCATTTCTTCAATTCCATCGGAGTTACCATCTTGCGATTCATTATCATCAGTGACATTCTGTCCAGTTTCGCCATGCCAAATCCAAGGGTTGCAACTCGGATTGAAACCATGACAAATCAGATGATCTTTTATCTCTCTACTTTTCAACTTCTTCATATTCATACATTTCAGGCATGGACAGAAAAAAATGTCACTACTTGGAACATTTCGTTTAGCAAATTCCAAAAAGGCATCAACACCTTCCTCATATTCATTGATCATTCGATGTGCCGTAATCCAACTTCGACTCATTATTACCTATAACAAATAGCAAAAATATATATATTTTTTAGATAAGACAAATATATGTTTATATGAAAAAAATCATAATTTGAATGTAATCAATTTTGAAATATAAAACAAATCGATGTGTAAACCCCCCTGGACACCCCCCGACCCCTCTGGACAGCCCCCCACCCCTCCTGGACACAACCCCCTACCCCCGACCTGCTTGGACACCCCCCTGGACACCCCCCAACCCTCTGGACAGCCCCCCCACCCCTCCTAAACACCACCCCCACCCCCTACCCCCTTGGACACCCCCCCTAGACACCCCCAACGCCCACCCACACCCTTGGACAGCCCCCCACACCCACCCACCCCCTTGTAAACCCCCCTGGACACCCCCTGACCCCTCTGGACAGCCCCCCACCCCTCCTGGACACCACCCCCCACCCCCTACCCCCTTGGACACCCCCCTGGACATCCCCCAACCCTCTGGGCAGCCCCCCCACCCACCCGGACAACCCCAAATACCCTCTGGAGAGGCCGCCACCCACTTGGACAGCCCCCCACACCCATCCACCCCCTTGGACAGCCCCCCACACCCATCCACCCCCTTGGAAACCCCCCTAGACACCCCACCGACCCCTCTGGACAGGCCGCCACCCCCTTGGACAACCCCCCACACCCACCCATCCCCTTGGACACCACCCTGGACACCCCCCGACCCCTCTGGACAGCCCCCGACCCCTCTAGAAAGCACCCCCACCCCTCCTGGACACAACCCCCCACCCCCGACCTGCTTGGACACCCCCCTGGACACCCCCCAACCCTCTGGACAGCCCCGACCCCTCTGGACAGCCCCCCACCCCTCCTGGACACCACCCCCACCCCCTACCCCCTTGGACACCCCCTGGACATCCCCCAACCCTCTGGGCAGCCCCCCCACCCACCCGGACAACCCCAAATACCCTCTGGAGAGGCCGCCACCCACTTGGACAGCCCCCCACACCCATCCACCCCCTTGGACAGCCCCCCACACCCATCCACCCCCTTGGACACCCCCCTGGACACCCCACCGACCCCTCTGGACAGGCCGCCACCCCCTTGGACAACCCCCCACACCCACCCATCCCCTTGGACACCACCCTGGACACCCCCCAACCCCTCTGGACAGCCCCCGACCCCTCTAGAAAGCACCCCCACCCCTCCTGGACACAACCCCCCACCCCCGACCTGCTTGGACACCCCCCTGGACACCCCCCAACCCTCTGGACAGCCCCCCCACCCCTCCTAAACACCACCACCCACCCCCTACCCCCTTGGACACCCCCGTGGACACCCCCCAACACCCACCCACACCCTTGGACAGCCCCCCACACCCACCCACCCCCTTGTAAACCCCCCTGGACACCCCCCGACCCCTCTGGACAGCCCCCCGCCCCTCCTGGACACCACCCCCACCCCCTACCCCCTTGGACACCCCCTGGACATCCCCCAACCCTCTGGACAGCCCCCCCCACCCACCCGGACAACCCCAAATACCCTATGGAGAGGCCGCCACCCACTTGGACAGCCCCCCACACCCATCCACCCCCTTGGACACCCCCCTGGACACCCCACCGACCCCTCTGGACAGGCCGCCACCCCCTTGGACAGCCCCCCACACCCACCCATCCCCTTGGACACCACCCTGGACACCCCCTGACCCCTCTGGACAGCCCCCGACCCCTCTAGAAAGCACCCCCACCCCTCCTGGACACAACCCCCCACCCCCGACCTGCTTGGACACCCCCCTGGACACCCCCCAACCCTCTGGACAGCCCCCCCACCCCTCCTAAACACCACCCCCACCCCCTACCCCCTTGGACACCCCCCTGGACACCCCCCAACACCCACCCACACCCTTGGACAGCCCCCCACACCCACCCACCCCCTTCTAAACCCCCCTGGACACCCCCCGACCCCAAATCCATGCACCAATGCCATGGTTGTGTGTGAATAAAGTAGTAACAACTGTAAAAGGGCAACCCATCCAAATGGACATGCCCCAACCCTCTCGGGGATTTATAGAAAATGATGAAAAATTAGTGAAATCATAAAATTACCCAATATTGCAAGTCGAACAAATAGATCTAGGGATGATAAATAAGATTATGGTGCCAAAATGAGTTAAAAGGGTTCGCAATCGAAGAATCTTAGCTAGTTTCAACAAAAAAATCACAACACATATATATATACTATCCGCGAAAAAAACGAATGAGTGGGAGGATTACCTGAGTGCTGCGAGTTTAGATGATTGATCCAAGGAGATTAAATATGAGAAACGATGATCGCAAAACGAATCTAAACCAACGAAATGGACGAGCCGATTCGGGTTTACGCGCGAGAGAGACGAGTCGCGACTGTCGAAGGTAAACTCGCGAATGACAATCCACGGGTCTGGGTAAATTTTTAAATGAGTTATCACATCGGTTATTCAATAACCGACGTGATAATTGTTTTAAAAACATTTATAACGTCGGTTATTTCAATAACCGATGTAAAAAACTTCCTCCGATTCATTTTTTACGTCGGTTATGGAATAACCGACGTCAAAAACATCTGCGGATTCTTTTTTTACGTCGGTTATTTTATAACCGACGTAAAAAAGCCTTCAAAAACCACGTTTGTTACGTCGGTTATTCAATAACCGACGTAAAAAGGCCTTCGAAAACCGCGTTTTTTACGTCGGTTATAAAAATAACCGACGTAAAAAACGAAGGCGCGCGATTAATAACGTCGGTTATAAAAATAACCAATGTTAAAGGTGTACCGAACACAGGTTTTTACGTCGGTTAAGAAATAACCGACGTAAAAAACCTCGTTTTACATATTATGACGTCGGTTTTATATAACCGACGTAAAAAATGGTGACGTAAAAAACGTTTTCTGCACTAGTGTGTAAGCAAAAATATGGTTACATAACTAAAATCCAATATTCGGAATGTAAGAAAATGAATGTTCAGAGTCTATCAAAAAATAAATTTAGAGTCTATAATACAAGGATATTCAGATTCTGTTTTCAATGAATTTAGAACCTAAACTCTATAAAATTATGGAGTCGTAATTTCAAGGATATTTGGAATCTGGATTCTCAATAATTCGGAACCTGAACTTACAAAGTTTGGATTTAGAGTTCATGAGAATTTAGAGTCAGAACTCACAACGTTTGGAGTCTGAATTCATTAGAATTCGGATTCAGAACTCAGAAGAGTTTGTAAATAGAATTCGTATTCAGAATTTGGAGTCAGAACTCATAAGAGTTCGTAACCAGAATTTGTATTCCGAATTCGTAGTCAAAACTCAGAAGAGTTCGTAACCAGAATTATGAGAATTTGGATCCTAAAAAAATGCTTCATATCTATGTATTTATTGGATTCTTAGATTTTGGTTACCAACTGAATTTTACACTATGGTAAATCTTGATAACAACAATTAAAACATGGTAAGGATAAATTTCCTTAGGGAAGGAAATTTTTCCTTATAGAATTAAGACATAGGGTAAAATGAAATTTTCCTTGAGATTAGGTGTTTGTGATTTTCAAAACAAGAAGGTATGGTAAATTCATAAGGAAACCTTATTGACTTAACAATCTCCCCTAAGTATGAAGGAATGGAAAAGTCATAAGGAAAATCTTATTGACTCAACAATCTCTCCCTTTTTGGAAAGCACAAACACCCTTACAAAAAAGAATATATGGGCTTAGAAATGTTTTTCTAGATTTTGAAATAATACTTATCTCCCATTTCCCATTGGAAATGATGAATACGACTAACATTCCCTTTCTCTTTGGAACACAACGGATCGTATTCTAGATTTCTGGAATGATATTTTACATTATCTTGAGTACGAAAATCTCTGTAAGGAAAACTCCCCCTTAGATAAACTCCCCTTTACATAGGGATTTTTCTTCATTACTTATCATTATTTTTTTCCTTTCTCCACATATTTAATTTGAAAAATAATTTGAGGGAATGGAAAAAAAAATACGGTACCTGAAATATTAGTACAAACATCCTAACAAAAATGAGAAACCACAATTTCATTATGATTGGAAGAAATTTTACAAGCAAAGAAAATAAAACAAAAGATCAGATTTATTTTCCTTCATTTTCCTTGGGTATCAATTTCATGAAAATTATTTTTAGCTTTATTAGCTCCTTGTGATCTTCTTCTTATTGCCTCTCTATGACTTTAATCCTATCATCCTGAGATTTCAGAGCCTCTACCTAAACCTTCAACAAGTCATCTTACTTGACTAGCATTTCTTCGATCTTGATCTAAAGATCCCTTTCTCCCTTCCATCTTTGATCAATAGAGTACAACTTCCCATTTAGATCCTTGACCTCATGTATCTGAGTACTCTACTCAAGATGTATAATTTCCTCAAAGCTATTTGTGAGATCCTTGATTTTTCTATCTTGTCTTTAAAATGTTTTTTTAACATCATCTTGGAACTCATCATTCTCTCTCATATCTTCAATGATATTCTTTGACCAGCTGACCACTTTCTTACAAGATTTTTTGTGGGTATCATAGTTGATAAGGATGTTCTTGAAATCAGCCTCAATATTTACCCACCTATCCTTTATCATGGAAACAAAATCAGATTTTTCATTCAATCTATGTTGTAGCATCTGAAATCTGGAGTCAATGGTTGGAATGATAAGAATGGTGTCAACAAGCTTTTTCATAGATTGAATGACAAAATCATGTCCTAGAGTTGATGATTATGAATATGATACTTTTCTTGGTGATGGTTCATCCTCTAGATCTACAAGATTCCTCTTAGAAGATGCACCATCTTCCTTCTTCCTCAAAACAACATTAGTAGGTGTATCCTTAGCCACTTGTTTTCCATTATTGGCTCCCAGAATAGCTTCTTTATCTGGATACTCATGTTCACTGTTAGATAGCTGAAGAATCTTTTCTTCATCTACTTTATCCTTCTCATATCTAGCCTCATCATCCTTAGGATGTATGAAGTGATGATTATAGATTTCTTTCTCAGACAATTTATTATCCTCTTCTTCACCCTTCTCATCTTCACCTTCCCCATCCTTCCTAGGAGTTGGGAGCTTTGAAGACACTGATTCAGAAGATCTGATTGATAGATTCTCAGACGGGGTTTCCTTTTCATGATAATCTTCAACTTTCTTAATATGATCTTTAGTGCGACCACTAATTTCTTCTTTTTCCACTTCTTTGACAGCTTCCTTTTCTTCAACAACCTTTTCTTGGGCTTTTTTCAGAGTCATAAACTTCTTCCCTGGAGTCTTAGGTAAGGGTTCTACCATGAAAGCTTTTGGTATGGGAATATTCTTTGATGCTATCTCAGTGTCCCTCAGAAGGTATTGACAAATTTCAGCCTCAGATATTTTCTTCTTTTTCTTCGTTTCCTTAGCTTACTTGTCAAGCTCATCAGTTGCCTTCTCTTTCAAAGCTTTGGCCTCTATAGGATCTTAACCAAACTGTGGTTCTCCTTCTTTCCGATTCTTTTTGTCTTCCCTCCACTTGAAACCACCTCATGTGGATAAGATTTCTTCTTCTTGGGCATTGGAGGTGCGGATTGAGTTTCCTTAGCTTTAGGGGTTTTTTCTACTTCTTCTACCTCTTTCAATTTCCTCTTCTTGCCAGCATTTTTTGATGGTTCAAGAACCTCTTGTTCCTTGAGAGCTGCTTCACCCTTTTCCTCTAGTAAGTCATATAATTCTCCTGTCTCCTTAGAGAAACCAACTTTCATCCTCTTGAGAGTATCACCACGGATTATCATAACTTTGAAATTCCTCTAAAATGAACTTCAATGGATTTTGAAGGACTCCATGTACCGAACAATAATCTTGGAATGAAATTCCAGGTACATAAGAATCCGAGCGTTCAAGTTCCCATTCTTGATATTCTCTATCGTAATGATAATATGTTTCATTAGATTGGTCTTTCTTAGATTTACCCAAAAACCAAGATATACATATCACTTTTTTTAGGCTGTCTTTGTCACCCTTCCTTGGGATGATATAGCATTGAACCCACAACTCAAGGATCCAATAATTTTTAGAAAGATTAGCAATCTCTGGAGTCTTGACATCTGAAAGTCTAAGACACTCCATAGCTTTCACCTTGACGAAACTTCCTTGTACATCAGGAAACTTATGGGAACAAAATTCAGCATCCCTTTCAAATGGAACTCCAACTAAGTAGGCTACCTTAGTGTAAGATAAACCATAGGCTTTTTCATAACTTTTGAATGAAAACATCTCTCTCCCTACTTCCATAAAGAATCTTACTGACTCATAGAACTCAATAAGATTATTCAGATACACCAAGTCTTTAGCTCTTAGATTTGAAATACAAATGCTTTCCCATCTATTGAGTTTGATATTCCTCAAGATTATATAATCATACTTGTTGAAGTAATTGGGATGCAGCAAACTCTCTCTATAAACCTTCCACTCCAAAATGGACTAGACTGTTGTCATTTCTGGAGAAGGAAATTTACCATACATTCATATTTGAGCAAACCTTGAGATGTTCGGAATGGGATTTTGAAAGGGGAGAAGAGCTTCAGCATGCACATGCTTGAAAAACGATGTGGGAAAACCGTTCGGGGGTCCTATATATAGGATTTGATGCAATATATTAACTTCCAAACTTGATCTAATGGCTAAAAATCCTTCTGATTTGATCTGACGGTTAAAATGTCAGTCACAAGGAAAATTTGGTAAGATCCGATCTTTTGAGGTTTCTAAAGGAAAACATTCGAATTTAAGGAAACTATAATCCGAAAAATTTTAAAAACAAAGAAACTACCATCAAGTAAAAGGTGATTACGAAAACTCAATAAAGAATTGTTCCTTTCGGATTGCTGGGAAATTTATTCGTATTGAGGAAAAGTCTTCTTGAAGGACATTAGATTCTGAAAAAAAAACTTGAGTACGAAAAAAATTAGTATGTAGATATTCCTTATGAAAATCTTCAGTATGAAAATAATCATTACAAAAATATTCATTACGAAAACGTTCATTAAGGAAATTTTGGACTATGAAAAAAGAATCTTCATTACGAAGAATTTTGAAAAACTCCATTACGGAAAAAATGAAAAACATCATTTTGAGAAACATGAAAAACATCTTTATGAGAAATATGTAAAACTTCATTAAAAGAAACATGAAAAACATCATTATGAGAAATATGAAAAAAATCATTATGAAAAATATGAAACACTTCATTATGAAAAATTTGAAAAAATTCATTACGAAAAATTTGAAAAGCATCATTATGAAAAAATATGAAACACTTCATTGAGAATTTTTTTTCATACTAACAAGAAAATGTACTCCCTCTATGAAAAGGAGTTTATTACTGTAAGGATATTAGTTCAACAGGATGTTAATGAGGATGATTACCTTATAGTTATCATTCCTAACTTTTGTTTAATGTATTCAAATCTATCAGAGGGTAATGATTTTGTGAAAATATAGGCAAGTTGATCATGTGTTCTGATAAATTGAAGAATGATATCTCCTTTATATACAAAAAATTTGAAATCAATGATTTCCCAAGATTAACGAAGTTACCTATACCAATAATTTCTTCCTGTGCATTATCTCTGAAAGATACTTTTCCTCCTTTCCTCTTGATAATCTTTTAAAAATAGTTTCTATTACCAGTCATATGCTAGGGACGTCCTCTATCCATGTACCTAGTATTTTTTTGTACTCTCTCTATTTTCCTAAAAACAAATGAGTTAGTCTTTTGGAATCCAAAATTTCTTGGATCCAGAAATTTCAGAAAGAAAAATTTTAGGTGCCCACATTTTCGTAGAAATGTCGACATTATAAAATCCTAAAGATTGGGTTTTGTTTAAGGAATAATTATTTTCTCAGTTTCCACCACATTGACACTTAGTGCAGAATAGAGCACTTTGAGGAACAAAATAATTGTTTCTAAAAATCAGTTTAGAACCAGTATAACCCAAAACTAGAACTATTCCTTAGAGGTTGGATTTGAGAATACATTTTATCAAAATTTTCCTCACCTAAGGTAATGTTTGAAAAACACTTCATCAAGGAAAAAATTTCATATTTTAGTTCGATAACCATGTTCTTATCTTCTAAAACATTTGATTCGGAACTATAATTAGGCTCGAAAACATTCCTCTTAGAAATTACATTTTATAAATACTTAGAATGTTTATTATACTCAGTATTTACTTCCTCATGATTTTCTGAAATACTTTGAAAACAAACATTTTTCATATCAAGATCTTTAGAAAGATCTAATATTTCCTTAGTAAGAATTTTATTTCTAGAAATTTACTTATTGTGTTTTTCATGAGTTTTGAATTCTCAATCTCAAGGATTTTGGAAATCCTAGAAACTTCTTCATATGAAGGTAAAGTATTATCTTCATCAGAAGAGTTATAATATTTAATATCATTAGCATTCTAAGATATATTGGTCATAGATTCAACATTCTGTAGCTTATCCATTAAACAATGATTTTCAATAGGTAGTCTTGCTATTATACCAAGATTCTTCTATCCAGAAGATTCATAATCTGAATATTCATATGAAGCGTCACCACCACTAGAACTCTAGGTGTCATTAGTATTCAGGACTTTCTTAGCTTTATCTTTGTAGTACTTCATTCTGTTTCTCTCAGAATGATTCTCCTTTCATTCCTTTCATTTAAGAATAGGACAATCGGGCCTTATATATTTAGCTCTCTTGCATTCATAACTTGTGACTTATAAATCATTTTTGTATTTCCTTTCCTTTTTCTTTTATCTGGATTGAAAGTACTTCTGGCCAATAATCTTGTCCATCTTTCGAGCACAATTTGCTAACTCATTCTCTAAGCATTCATCTCTAATAGATTAAGATTTGATAATAACCGTCTTGGATTTAGATCTTGTAATTATCTTAGGGGTCTCATCTTTCATATGATTTGAAGTTGTAGTAAAATCCACACTGCCATTCTCATTCTTCTTTTTAACATTATCAGCATCTCTCTTTATTCTGGTCTCATGCTGAAGAAGAGTTAAAAACAACTCATCAAGAGAAATCTGAGTAACCTTTCTATTATCATCAATAGTAGTTCTCATGGATTCCCACTCATTTGTCATGATGTATATGATCTTATCTAAAAAAGATTCATACACATAAGTCTCTCCCTTTGTGAGAGTTATCCACTTAGAAAATTATAGGGTTTGGTTGTCCTTCATGATCTTTTTGCGGCTGCCATGGCTTCAGATCAGTGCATGATCGATCCTTGTCAACTGATCCTCACCTCCTGTCCTCCTCTCTGACGTGATGTGCTCACACATGACAACGCGTCCTTGCTCCCCGACCTTATGATCCAACCACGATTTAGGGTTTTTGGTTTTTACACAATCTAAAACTACTAGATCTTCCTTGGCGTCCTGTCCTTTCAATCGGTGGCCCTGGTTGCAGTTGGGATCTGAACCTCTATCGGCTCATGACCTACTTTAAAAACTCTGATGGATTTTGTTTTGTTCATGTTCTGTTCGTGATCGGTGGTTCTGTTCTGTTCGTGATTGGAAGTTTCTATTTTGTTCTGCTCGTGATCCGCGACTTTGGACTGCGATATGAGGATTGGAGAACTATGGAGATTCTACCTACGGAAGAACTCATAGCTCTGTCTTCTGCAGAGGTGGAGGTACTTCATGTGAAGGGATTGTCTCACAAACTCTTCCGCATTCAGCAACAACGGTTCGAGGGAGTCTGATCACGAAGGGTGCTTCGAGTCCAGCTCTAGTCCAGGCTGGATCTTCCTTCCTCGTGGGATATGGGTTTTCCATAGGGATCAGGGTGATTCCTATTCTCATACCTTTCTGATGTGCTGGTTCTAATCGATCGCCTGGACTCCCAGACCTCGAAGGCTCTTACTGCATTTTAAATTTCATTTCTGCTTCACGAAGAACGGAGGCTGAATTCTAAGCAGGGATTGGTGTAAAGTTTTTTTGGATAGTGGAGATCCTGGGGTCGAAGGAGTTTCCCTCGGAAAGCATGGTGACCAAATCGTGAAAACCCATCCGTGAAGGGAGGTTGTGAATATTCCACCGGCTGAGCCACTCGGTGGTGGACGAAGTGCTTCGCGGAGAGTGGTGTGAAGAAAACTGAGTTCTCAGCGGCTCTGGGAACAAAGGTGTATCTTTCAGAAGGGGTCAAGATTGTCTCGCGAAGCGAGCTCGCGAGATCCCGTTGTGGTGAAGCACTCCGCGAAGGCTGTTTTTCTTAGTTGTAACTTGTGTGGAGTGTGAGGGGTTCGTGGAGCCCTTTCTATGGAGCATCTTTTCGGAGGCCTTTCCACCAAGGTCAGGCCCGTGTTGCCCCTTTGCGGAAGGAGGCTGCAGAGTGGGGTGCCAGGCCCGGTCTTTTGGGGCAACAGACTACCACGTCCTGACCCAAGGAGTTTGGATAATAGGACCTTGTTTGGATTTCTTCCACATCCCACGTACACTGAACAATGGAGGCGAATATTGTCAACCTATAGAAGAGGATGTCCCTGATGGATAAATAGAAATCGACTATCGAGGCTCAGAGAAACGAAGATACACTCTTAGAAAATCCCATGTCCCTGCTGGTTGTTGGAATGTTTGTGGAAAATATTTCAGTCAACTAGGGGGAACTTAAAAACACTCTCCAAAATCATTGGAAATTGGAAGCTGGTGTGGCCATTCATGAAGTGTGGAACAATCATATTGTCTTTGAGTTCTTCAACGAAAAAGATAGAGATAAAATCCTCAGAGGCAGGTTGTGGTCCTTTGATAATCAACTCCTCCTCATGGAAAAATTCAGAGGGGGGGGATGATATCGAGAACATTAAGCTAACCCAATCCCCTTTCTGGATACGTGTTAAGGGAATTCCGCTTCTCACACAAACATAACATGTTATGAGAGAAATTAGGGACAGTATTGGCCAATTCATTGAATGGGACTGATCGGACCCTATCCAATGGGGACCCGAGGTTCAGATTAGAGTCGGAATTGATGTTTTGGAGCCACTGATGGGGGCATGTTTTTGAAAATCGATGACGCAGAAAATTGGATTTCATTCGAATTCGAGAAACTCCCAATTTTTTTTGCTTCTTTTGTGGATGCCTCAGCCATCTGGAAAGAGTGTGTGTCTCAAAGCAAGAGAATGGAGCAGGTAATATCATTCTACAATATGGACCGTGGATCTAGGCCAAAATGACTACATATTCCTTCATCCCTGAGGTGGAAATATAAAAGGATCACGAACATCTCACAGTGGCCCACACAAGACAGGCGGTGACTGAACATGGAATGATCATCAGGCTTGGACCACCAGAGCTCCCAAAAGAGATCTCCACCACATAGAGGAAAAATAAAATTTATCCCTCCCCCTGAAGGACACCGCCTCAACACTTACCAAGCTGGTGTATACACCCAAAGATCTTACATAACGAAGCTTGAGGCCAAAGAAGATGCACACTGAACCACCAAATCCTGACCCTGACCCAGAATTGACCATGGTAGACATCCTGACACGGGATAAAGATGGAAAGACATGAAATTCACCACTAGACCCAATCACCCGTCGAACCTTGAAAAGCGTGAAATGTGAAGTAAGTGGTGGAAAATTGAAGGACCCTAAACCCGGGGACCTAAAAAGATGAATTGAAATAAGCCAGACGATGGGGAACTCCCCAAAGAGAGGGAAAATGACGGGTGGAATAACATGTTCCGAGAACTCAGAGGTAGAGGCAGGTGAGACCTTGCCCAGACTAGATTAATGATTGTCTTATTCTAGAACTGTCGTGGGCTTGGAAACCCACGAACGATTCACATGATCCAGTGCAATTGCACCTAAAGTCTCTCAGATTTGGTTTTTAGGTCTGAAACCATACTGGAAAACAAGGACACCACTAGTATTTCTCTGAAATGCGGCTTCTAAGGCAGTCTCCTGGTCTCCAGACAAGGTCACTCTGGGGGACTCTTTCTCCTATGGAAGGATCACTATGACGTCAAGATATTGTCCTTCTCCTCGGACCACATGGTTGCGACCATTCAAGTAGACCACACCCTGCCATGGACCTTTGTGGGATTCTATGGGTGGTCGGCCCATAATGAGAAGGGGAAATCTTGGGATCTCCTCTTTAAGCTTCATCATGAGCTTCCAAGCCATATTCTCTACGGAATGAACTTCAATGAGATTATGTTCCATTGGGAAAAAAGAGGCGGAAATGTCTGACACTCTGTCGATGTCAAATTTTAAGGATGCAGTCACTAGGGAGAACCTGGTCGATTTGGGATACGCGGGTAACCCCTTCATATGGTTCCGAGGTAATATGGATGGCACACGCATCGCTGAGTGACATGACAGATTTATGGGCTCAACAGATTTGATAAATCTCTTCATCATGTTCCACATCGGCCAAATGATGCTCAACTGTTCAGACAACTGCCCAATATTCATTGACTGCTCTCTAGGTGAACGCAAAAAACAACCCATTAGACCCTTTAGATTTGAAAGCTTCTGTTCAAAGTACCGAGAATGCGAAGATTTTTTCCGATCATGCTGGAATAGTACTCACGAAGATGTTGGCCTCAATCTCTAATAGGTCACACACAATCTGAGATCGTGGAGAAATAAGAAATATCGACATCCCGAGAGGCACTTTGGTTTCCATGAAATGAAACTACACAACCTACTCAAGCAACCCCCATCTAATTGAAATCTTTCCATGATTGGTTCCACTCAAAGAGAGCTGGATGCGACCCTGCGCATGAAGGAAAGCTTGTGGGCTATGAGGGCGCGGGATACCCACATTTCAGAAGGGGGCGCAAATACCCGATATTTTCACTAGAAAGCATCAGCTAGGCATCCAAAACATTTTATCAGTTGCATCTCACAACCAGATGGGAGAAAAGTCTCAGAAACTGATGGAATTCACGAAACATTGACATGTTACTTCCAGAACCTCTTCAATACAAGAAATCCTGTCATTTCGACTGAATTGGAAGAATGTATTAGACCAGTGATCACCGATGAGATCAATCAACAGCTTACCAAAGATGTGACAGATGAAGAGATATGCCTGGCTTTGAAACATATTCACCCCACTAAGGCCCTGGGACCGGACGGGTTCCACACCCTATTTTTTAAGCAATACTAGCACATCATCGGTCCTGATATCTGTAAAATGATAAGGAATATCTGGTCCAGGAGAATAATCATTTCCACCATCAATGAAGTTGTCCTTGTCCTCATTCCAAAAATTATGAAACCTCAGGTGGTCCCTGACTTTAGGCCTATCAGCCATTGCAATGTCTCTTACAAGATCTTGTCAAAGATCATTGTAAATCATCTGCGACCGTGGTTGTCTGATATTATCTCGGAAAACCAGAGCACCTTCATGGCCAAGAGGCTGATCACTATTAACGCAATTGTGGCCCATGAAGTGTTCCACTCTATGAAAACATTATCCACTGCAAAAAGAGGAACCATGGCCTGGAAACTGGATATGACCAAGGCCTATAATAAAGTGGAATGGCACTTCCTCAAAGTCGGGATGCTGAAAATGGGTTTCTGCTCTAAGTGGACAGACATGGTCATGAAATGTATCTCAACCGTCTACATCAGAATCTGGGTCAATGGGGAGCTCACTTGAGGATTCGTTCCATCCCGAGGCCTTTTCCAGGGAGATCCCCTATCCCATTTTCTCATCTTCTTGGTGGCTGATGTATTTTTCTAACCTTATTTCTAGGGCTGCATCCGCTAAATCTATTCATGGGGAAAATTTATACTTCATAATTCCACTAGTGTCGCATATCTTTTTCACCGACGACTGCCTCCTCTTCTCCAGAGAAACTATTAATTAATGACAGGTGATCAGGCAAGTGATCCACCAGTACGAGAGGGCATATGGCCAGTCAATCAATCACAAAAAATCAGAAATCTCCTTTAGTAAAGGGGTGCCTCGTACCAAGAGATATGATCTTTGTGCAGCAGTAGGTATACATATGGTTGAAAAACACAAAAATTATATCAGGCTACCCATGGTGATTGGCCGGTCCAAAAAAGAAATATTCGTATCTCTGGTGGACAGGATTGAGAAGAAAATTCAAGGCTGGATCCTAAAAAGAATCTCAAAAGCAGGCAAAGAGACCCTCATTAAAGTTGTCATCCAGTCTATCCCCAGCTATTTCATGTCCCTGTTTTTTCTCTCGGTGGCCATTGTCAACCAGATCCATACATGGACAACCAACTTCTGGTGGGGGAAAATGATGGAAGAATAGACCCCACTAGATGTCCTGGAAAAAACTTTGCATACCCATGTCGGAGGGATGGTTGAAATTCTGGAATCTCCTTCCCTTCCATTACACACTTTTGTCCAAGCAAGGATGTATCCTTATTAACCGTCTATCATCTCTCTATGCGCGGGTACTACGAGCAAAGTACTTTCCCCATTCGGACTTCCATGTTTCCTCTCTTGGCCCTCGTCCTAGCATCCATTGGAGAAGCATTTGGGAAGCTCAAAAGCTCCTAGAAAAAGGAATGGTTTGAAGGATAGGGGATGGGTAATATGTCAACATCTAGACTAATCATTGGCTGATCGATACCGAAGATGTGCGGGCTACATCCCATGCCCAACCAGGCCTTGAAGACGCCACTATCAGATGCCTCCTTTCCGACCAAGGGACGGGGTGCTGTTTGGATAAGGATAATGAATGGTTTAACAAAAGAGACCAAATAATTATCCTAAGCATCCCTTGGGTTCCATAAACAGTCCCCAACCATCTCTTCTAGAGAAATGACATGTAGGGCGAATACACGATGAGATCCGGATACAGACTCGCTCTTGGAAACCACCTAGTCGGTCGAAATGAGGGACCACAGAAATTTCTTTGGAAGCTCGACACCCCCCAAAAAATCTGCCACTTTTTGTGGAATGTATGAACGGTCACCCTTCCTACCATGAGCCTTCTCATTTACAGACATATGTCCAATTCCGTTTTCTTCCCTTTCTGCCCGAATATCCCAGAGACCCCTCTGCACGCCATCATTCACTTCACAAGAGCAAAGGAAATTTCGAATAAATGGGGCCCGACTCCTAATGAAAAAGAGGCCATATCTTCTGATCTACTTGCTCTCCTAATGCGCTGGTGCTCCTCTTTCTCATCAGCTAATGCAGGTTCACTCTGCACCCTGGCCTGGATCATCTGGGTCCGGTGTAACGATGCTATTTTCTATCACAAGCATAAAACTCATGAATTTTGGACAGAACGGGCCACTTCATGGATTGAGGGATGGAAACACCACAATGGACATCAAATGACAGATGTTCCCCCCTCCTGTCCCCCTCATTGGAACCCCCCATTGGAAGGGATTCTTAAGATCAACGTGGATGCGTATCTCCCAAACGATGGAATTGTCTCCCTCGGTCTCCTGGCCTGAAACCATCTGGGGAAAATTATCGCTGCAAAGTATGAATCACACCATGCCTTTTGGGAACCAGCTGTAGCTGAGGCTAATGCCATCCTGGTAGGTTTGATGCTTGCATTGGATTGTAGATGGGATGATATCACTATCGTGCCTGACTGCCTCACTGTGATCAATGCCATTAAACACAACGACGGTGGACTCTAGTCATTTGGCCTTATCATCAGTAGAATTTTCTCGCTCTGCCAATGCTATTCATTCTGCACCGTCACCTTTACCAAAATGGAAGGAAACAATGTGGCCAAATAGCTGGCAGCATCTGGCTCCTTCGAGGCCGACCAGCTCTGGCTGGACAATTTCCCTTTGTGGCTTTGCATATGTATGTCTGCTGATATTTGTCATTACTGATATCTGTGTTTTCTCAAAAAAATAATCTACAAGAGCTTCATCATATAATCCTTTTTCTCAAATAGACTATAAGATATTCACAATAGTCATGAATCTTTATTGCACCTTACATGTGGATTCTCCATAAGGAAATTAGAAATCATGTTATTCAGCTTTGAGCATGGCTCTTTTTATTTCAATAACTTTGTAAGTTCCAAAGTGAGTAACTTCAAGTTTCATCCAAATACAATTTGCTACTTCAGAAGTTGAAATTTGACTATATATATTTATATTAATCGATCAATGCAATGTATTTCATACCTTATAATTCAGTTGATATTCATGCTTTTCTAGATTTGTAAAGGTACTAACTTCCTTGGCAGGGATTTTATATCCTCGAGTAGGCATAAAAAAATTATCAACACCATTATTGATAATTAATTTCTTCATACGATCTCCCTAGTACTCACAATAATTTCCATCAAAAATAGGTGGTCTAGTTGGATTGAGATTGTCTATGGAACCAACATTGATTCCTACCATCTTAAAAAACTCTTTCCACACAAACTTGTTAGTAATAAAAGTTTGTAAAGAAGGAAAATATTCCTCATCAAGAAAAATAAAACTAATGTATCTCTAATGAAAATATGAATCCAAATTTTATGAGTCTGAAAATATGATTCAAAAAAATATAAGAAGAGGATTTCTCTTCTAAATTTAATCGTGAGATAAATTCAGATTGAACCAAAATTCTGAAGCCAATTGTTAGATTGGTTCAGGATTCAAGGTCACCTCCTCTGATACCAATTGTTGAGATGGTATGTGAGAATGATATACTCTATAATACCAAATGTAGGATCAAAATAATATAGATACTGAATGAAGTATCTAATAATGCTCAAAATAGAAGGAAGGAGAATTGTAAACATTAAAAAATTCTTTTGTATCTTTTAACGATGGTTATTTTTAACAAGGTTAAACAACGTAATTCAAAAAACCTCTAGTTTTGAACACATGCTTGATTCTAGAAAGATGATTCCAAAAAATTGATTCCAGAAAATATTTTTCAGAAATGTAACTTAATGAATGTTTAGAAAGATAAATACTCTACCTTAAGAGTATATAATATAACTAGATCATTGTACAAGTATAAGAAAGTATAATATAGTTACACATTCCTCAACAATACAAACGTAGTAGAAAACTTGACACAAACAAGTAATAAGTAGTAAATCTTTTAACCCAAATAGAAGGGTATCCAACAACCTTGGATAAAGGTCCCTTGATTTATACTTTCAAGAAAGTCTATCTTACCCACACCAGGGTAAGCCCTCGATATAGTGATCGGAGTCTGTCTTGTTATCCATGAAAGCCCTCAACTTCATGTTAGTCAGAAACTCTATCTTCCATAGCAATGAAGCCCTCAACTTCAAGGTAGTCGACACCTCTGTCTTCCTATCCCCAGAAATCCTCGATTGTACACCGCAACAATCAGAGTCGCACAAAGCAAATCTAAACAAGAAGTTCAGTATGCACAAGGAAATGTGAGTTTCTCTCTAGAAATCACATCAACAACATATAATCTCTAGAGTCAGAGAACCGTGTTGAGCTCTTTCAAATGAGTTCCAATTTATAGGCCTAGATTCAACGGTGGGCTCCCACTTCTAGTAGTCATATTTTTCCATGAATTTTGGAGGGACCTGTACATGTGTCACTCAAACAATGGTTTTTTAGTAACTGCATGCATGACATCATTTTATAATAAAACAAGTGTAAGAAAA
The DNA here is from genome assembly GCA_963277665.1 of Viscum album. Taxonomy (NCBI): domain Eukaryota; kingdom Viridiplantae; phylum Streptophyta; class Magnoliopsida; order Santalales; family Viscaceae; genus Viscum; species Viscum album. The sequence goes on from OY728152.1 coordinate 1,272,662,806, forward strand.
AATATGGTTACATAACTAAAATCTAATATTTGGAATGTAAGAAAATGAAAGTTTAGAGTCTAACTAAAAAAATCAGAGTCTATAATACATGGATATTTGGATTATATTTTCTAGGAATTCAGAACCTAAACTCTATAGAATTCCGGAGTCCGAATTTCAAGGAAATTCGGAATCAAGATTCTCATGAATTTGGAACCTGAACATACAATGTTCTGAGTCAGAGTTCATGAGAATTCAGAGTCAGAACTCACAAAGTTTGGAGTCTGAATTCATTAGAATTCAGAGTCAGAACTCAGAAGAGTTTGTAACCATAATTCTAAGAATTGGGATCCTAAAACAGAATGCTTCATATCTAGGTATTTATAGGATTTCGAGGTTTTGGTTATGAACTGAATTTTACACTTAGGAAAATTATGATAACAACAATGAAAACATGGTAAGGATAAATTTCCTTGGGGAAGGAAGTTTTTCGTTATATAAGTAAAACATAGGGTAAAATGAAATTTTCCTTGAGATAAGGTGTTTGTGATTTTCAAAACAAGAAGTAATGGTAAAGTCATAAGGAAACCTTATTGACTTAACAATCTCCACTATGTATGATTGAATGGAAAAGTCAAAAGGAAAACCTTATTGACTCAACAACATTTACTCCAACATCTTATGAGAGTGGGTCTGCACCGAATCCACATTCGGGGGTAGAGCCAAAAGCTTCTCACCAGTCAGGGAATTGGAATAAGTTGGGTCGTTCATGAAGAGGTGTTGGTGATGTGTTTGGTAGCTAGACCCTAGGTACTTAGTGATTGTAGGATGGATTAGGTTAGGGTATCCATGTAGTGTCATAGGGACATTCTATAGGTTAGACTTATGCAATGTAATAGGCCATGTAGGAGAAGGATCTCTGACCTTCTACTATCATAGGTACTATTCTAGTCACCTCTGTTTTAGCTTATTCACTTTTTGATATAGGGGATTCTCATAGTTTCAAATATATCCTTGTTTTGGAGATCCTTGGGATCTGTTTTTTTACCTTTGATGATTTTATGATGCTAGAAACGCCCTTTGGAATTAAAACAAAAGGTGTGTGTTAGTTCAAGGATTTCCCCATTGAGGTTGGTGGGTGTCACTTTCTATGGAACATCTATGTCTTAGAGATAATGATCTTTGATATCATTCAAGGAATGGAGTAGTTGGTTTCATTTCGATCCTTTATTGAATATTATTTCTGTTGGGTGAGTTTTATATCACCGGAGGGTGGATAGTATATACATAAGGTTGAATGGGATTTCCATGTGAGCTAATATGGGATTGAGCATCGTGTGTTGGGAGGGATGACAACCCATATTACAATTTTATATCTAGATGACTAGGTAAATTGTTATACATATTTTCCTCCAATGGTTTATCATTTCATGGATTTATTCCCATATGACTTTTTAGGCTTCCCTTCAGTCATAGAGGTGGAGTTAACTATCAATATAGTTCTAGGAGCCACACAAGTATCCATTCCTACATATATAATGGATATAATGTAGTTTTAGGAGCACAAGAGGTAGTTGGAAGATCTTCAATCTAAGGGTTTCATATAAGACAATACATATACTTGGGTTTTTCTATTCCTTTTTGTGAAAAAAAAGATGGTACCATTAGGCTATGCATGTAATATTGGAAACTGAACCAGTTTATCATTAAAAAATGATATCCCTTTCCATAGATAGATGACATGTTTGATCAGATTCAAGGAGATCGTGTGTTCTTAGAGACCTATTAGAGGTGTTGTTATCACCAGGTATGTGTTCGACTGTAATACATTCCTCACATAGCCTTTTGAAGAAGATATAGTCTATATGAGTACTTGGTTATTCTTTTTGTCTAACGAACATGCTAGAAATTTTCAAGGAGATGATGAATCGGGTGTTCAATATATACATGGATTTTTTTTGGTGGTTTTCATGGATGATATCTTGGTGTATTCTCACAATCCACATGACCATTCCAACCATCTTAAGATCATTTTGAATACATTGGGAAAGAATCAGTTATATGTTATGCTCATAAAATGCCACTTTTGGATGGTTCAAATTTACAACCTAGGTCATATCATCTCAAAGATAAGAGAATTAGTGGACCCAAAGAAAGGGAGAGCAATAGTTTCTTGGGAACATCCCATGAAACTTTTTGAAATAAGAGGTTTCATGAGGATATCTGGTTACTACATGTGTTTTATACATTCCATCTCAGGCTTGGCAATGCCACTGAAAGGATTGACTAAGAAGGGTGTGGAGTTTGTGTGGTCAGATTATTGTGAGACATCATTTCTGGAGATGAAGTGGTGTTTGAATTCGTCACTGATACTGATATTTCCAAATCGGGGAAAGAGTTACACCATATACTGTGAAGCATCAAGTATTGGACTAGGTGTACAGCTTATGAAGGGGAACGATTTGTTGCGTATGGGTCTCAACAGTTGAGGCCAAAAGAGACTAATTACCCTATGCATGAGCTAGAGTTTGCTACTATTGTTCATGCTTTGCACTGATGGAGAAATTACATATTGAAAGAGTATTTTGTACTGTAGACGGACCTAAAATCATCAAGTAAAAGATTACGTAGTGTGATCTAAATTTGAGACGGTGAAGGTGGGTGGAATACCTTCAGTCCTTTGATTTTGACCTTTCCTACAAGATTGGGAATGGAAATTCAGTGGCTGATGTGCTAAGCAAGAGAACTCAGATACATACAGTGCAGGAGTCCCGTGGTGAGTGTATGATTTTGGTGTTTTTTTCTAAGATGCTTTTGGAGGTGGAGGACAGACAGGGATATTCATTAATTTTATATTTAGAAATTACCTCTACCCTACTAAACATATTGAGGATGAAGTAGTTATCAGATTCTGAAGGCCTAGTTCTATGAGAGAGTATGGTAGGTGTGGACCGTCATCCTGGACGGAAAATAGGCAAGGATGTTGTTCTGTGTATCCATGGATGTGTGTGGGTCCTAGGGGATATACATGAGGAGATAGTACGAGAGTTTCATGATCCTGCTTGGTCAGTTCACCATGAAGTCACTAAGATGTACTGTGACATGTGTCATCAATACAGATAGTTGGGTATGATGTGATAAGTAACTGGTTCTGTAAGGAGGTGTTCCACCTGTTAGCAGGTGAAGGTGGAACATCAGTGGCCAGCTAAGCTTCTACAGTTGTTACCTATTCCATAATAAAAATGGGATGATGTCCTGATGGATTTCGTGATTGTATAACCAAGGATGCCTTGAGGTAACGATGTTGTGTGGATTTTCTTTAACTGGATTTTGAAGGTCACTCATTTCATTTCAATCAAGGAGACCTTTAGTGATGATGAGTTCAAAAATTCATATACTTTTTCAGTATTTATACTACACGGGGTCCCTCGTTCTGTCGTTTTAAATAGGGACACCCACTTTACATCTCAATTCTGGTAGAGTTTTCAAAGGTTGTTGGGTACATAGGTGCATCTAAGAATAACATACCACCCTCATACTGATGGCTAGTCAATGTATAGGATACAGGTTCTAGAGGACATGCTGCAACCATGTATCTTGGATTTTGGGGGCATTAGTCAGAATTATATTCCCCTGGTTGAGTTTTCCTATAATAAAAGTTTCCATGAGACTATAGATCTGCCACCATATGAGGCATTATATGATATTCAATATCATTCTCCCTAGTGATGGTTGGAGGTAGGTGAGGTAGCATTACTAGGACCCCATATCAGGCATGAGACTTTAGAGAAGGTATTTTTGATTCATAGATGGATTCGATACAATGTAGTCTCATTAAAAATTTTATGTTAATCCCCTAAAACATCCTCTAGAGTTTGAGGTCCGGGATCTGTTTTCTTGCATGTTTCACTGAGGTTGGGACTCCAGCAAATCATGAGACAGGGTAAGATTCCAATGTGGTACATTGAGCCATTTGAGATTCTAGAAAGGGTTGGGTTGGTTTCCTATCAGTTTCAGTCACCTCAAAGGTACCAATCCATGGATGATGTTTTCCATGCAACTCAGTTGTGTCACTATCACTCAGACTAATTTCACATTTTTTAGCACGAGGAGGTTGATATTCCAGCTCACATATTTATTCACCACCCTTAGAAGGTAAATTCATGGATTAATATCATTATGGGGGGAATTATGTAAGAATATGGGTCTTACATTGAGGTAAGGGTTTATTATATTCTTTTTTCCATTGAGTTTTTTTTTGAGAAAATAGGGGAAAACTGGGCAAGTACTGGAATCATTCTATCACATGGCCTGACTAAGGGTTAAACACCACATAATCCTATGTGCACGCAATTTAGTTCATCCATGTATGATGGGAATATATGGAGTGTGGGAATGTGAGTGAGAAAAAGATGAAAAAAAACTACATGCCTATTACTTCTTAGTATGCACCGTGTAGTCATATCTGCAGGTCCTGAAAAGTATTTCAGTAGAAAACAGTCGTCAAATTAATAGTAAAATGATATACACACAGGGTATATGGACTTACAGACAATTTATTTTTTGTTTTCACTAAAAATGGGATGTATCCCTCTTATAACAATATGTACATAAGGGACTCACTGGGTTTCACCAACAGCAGTGCCAAACCATCAATATCCGCCCTTTTGGTCGTCAAAACTCTGATTCCTTCATAGTTGAAAGCATTGAAACCCAATCGGTAAGCTCCTGATTACTATTGAGTTGTTCTTCTTGGTTCCATCTCACAATTAAGTTAGCTAATGTTGATATTTTATCCTTGTTTTGTATATATACTTTATTCTACATAGAATTGAAGGCTGATGCTGGATGTGGAGAGTCACACAAGGACATGGTAGGTGGTCTTGTGCCTCGCGTTAAATGTCGAGATGAATATATGTGAATAAGTGTCATATTCCCATTTTTGGGTATCACCTTAATTTATTTTTAACCTGTATTGATGTATAATGTTTTTATGGTTATAGAATATATGTTTTTATCCATGCCTAATATTGATTTCCTTTAATTAGGGACACCCTATGGGTGTTTTCCCCTTTATTTTTCATTTAGGTCCATTTGGGATAGGTTTCCTATGAAGAAATATTTATTTATTTCTTGTATAGTAGTTGTTAAAAAATTAATTGGGTTATAATAGGAGTTCAATTAGGTTGAATTGTATTTGGATATATTAAGGATTAGAATTAGTGTTTTCCCCATTTCGACATGTTATGACTATGCTTATTTAAGTGTGATTGGAATATTTTTCCAAACTATGAATTTTCCATGTGATTATATTGGTTTAAAAAAATTAATTGGTAGACCAATTGAAAGGATTAAGATATGAATTTCTTAAACGATTTTTTAAATGAAAAACCATGAAATTTTTATTTAACATGTTTTTCTTGATAAATGAAATGTTCTCATGTTAGTTTTCATTGTTGAACTATGTAATATTTAAGTTTTCTTGTGTTCCCCGATATATGATTCATTACCATGGGATTATTTTTTTGTCCAAGACTTAAGAGGATAGTCCTTAATTAATTATAGTGGATGATTTTGTTTTGACATGGCATGCCCAATGAAATGGTTAATTGAACTGGTTATAAAAAAAGGAAATAGTAATAGACACACTAGGGATTCTGATTATAATGACATGGATGGGTTGATGTGACTATTTTACCTTATTCCTCGTGTGACCCATGCATCCATTGAGGGACTCCATGGATGGAATAAATAGAGGGTAATTATTTCAAGTCATGTGCAAGCCACAGATATAGATGTTGGGCTCATGTAGGCTATGTTTGAAAAGGGCCAGAGAGTCTTGGAATGAAGGATACCATTGATGGGTTCTATTAGAAAGTTTATATATCATGGGAGAAACTTGGGACTTATTTGTAGGTTTGAAGAACATCCTAGTTGAAATAAACTTTCACAACACCTAGAGTGAGACTGCGTTCCTGAGGGGGTTGTATAGACAACCATTTTAATGGAGGTGGTCATTTAGCAGGAGTTATATTTGGATTCCATATGAGGAAAGCCAAGATCATACTCAAATTATAAATTAAAATTTTAAATGGATTGTCTTCTGATGCATCTTCCATGCCAAAGCACAAGATTGGATTCAGAATTCACATTAACTTTTTGGATAGCATTATGAGGTATCTATTGTGGTCACTTTTACATGGGGATCATCAAGCCTAGGTGGATCTCTAGAATAATATTAATTAATATTAATAAAAATGTTAATGAAATTGAGCAGAACATAAATGGAACTATTACTTGTAGGATTTCTTACTTTTGAGCACTTCTTAGTTTACTGCATTCACTATTGTACCCAACCTGTTACATATTTTTACTGACAGATCGGCACAAAATTTAGGGGATTGCCTACTGGGATTTAGTCTCGCACCCTGTTTGGTCCATGTTTTGGGCCTAAGAAGATTATATTGTTGCAGGTGTGGATAAGGGAAATAACTCTTATACTGGTACTTGACCTCCTGCTTAGGAGCAGGAGAGCATAAGACCAAGCTGAGGATTGCAATTCTTCGGAGTTTTCTTTTTTTATTTTTGTTCCTTGATACATGTATCGTATCTGACTGCAGTATATCATGTCTTGTCTTCTTTCATAGAAATAACATACTACATCTTATTTTGTATGGAATAACACTTCGTTATTTATATTATAGTTTTTCTAGTGTTTACTTCAGTTGTATGTTGTTTACTGCTTCTACTATTATATATTATTACTCTGTTGTGTCACACTCTACAAATGAGGGAATAGTTTCCCCACTATCGCACCTTAGGACCTCGCTTCTAGTTAGTAGGCTCTAGATTTTATAGATATTCACTTGAGTCCATGTGGCCAACCGGGTGTGGGGAAACTTTAATATAACCTAGATCCGAGAGATTACATAAACCATATATTAGACTTATTATATTTAAATATTTTATTTAGTTTCTAAATATCCCATCACCACAACTATAAATTGGGTCTTCTTCCTATACATAATTCCATCTACATGTTCCTTATTAATCTACCATACTCTATAAAATTATTTTCTCCTCTTCCCTAGACACATTATGTATTTCATTATTTATAAAAACACCACCCTTAGTTGTCTTCATATGTTAAGAAAAGGGATTATCCAAAGGAGAGAAAGATAAAGAAATATATGTGACGTGTCAAACTCAAGGTAAGGGGGTTATTTTGAATTTTTTAAAAAAATTAATATACATTTTACATTCAACGAAATTAATTTATTTTCATTCATGATTGCAGATATGTTCATAATATATAAGTTTTAGTTATGTATCCAAAACTTTTAATCAATTACTTATTTTAACATCAACGAATATTCGTTTTTTCATCTTAAATGAGAGTATTTAATATTGAAAGTTGGATTTTTTCAAAAAACATGAGTTTTAATAAAAATTAGATTTATTTAAGTTGAAAAGTATTATAATTATTTTATTCAAAGAAAATAATTTTTGTTAGATTGTAAAATTTTTTTAGTGGGCTATGAATGAGAAACTAATGTCTTCTAAAATGTTTTCTTAAAATTTGGTACAAGGGTATCATATGAGATGATAAGGTATAAGGAGTTAACCCTTGACCTAAATAAAAAAAATACCTACAAGTGATACTCCTAGTGTCCACATGGTTTTTATAAGACGCGTCTTGTATCATTTTTATATATATAATTTTTATCATATTCAAATTATTTTTAAAGAGAAATAAGAATTTTTTTCAAAGATGATTTTCAAATGGGTTGTCAAAATAATATGTATTGTAATAGTTTTGAAAGGTGTTTTCATATGAATATTATAAAAAACTAAGTTCATAAATTATGTCAAATGTTTATTATATGATATAAAAATTTTTCTAAGTAATTTTCAATGTATTTAAAAATTATTTTAACCATCCTTTTAAAAACTATGACTTTGAAATTTAATTTTCATCCTATGTTTTAAGTTAATTTTCTATAGGATTTGCTGAATTATCAAAAATATTTTGAAAGGATTATAGTGTTAGTTCACAGGAATAAAATTATCTATTTTATTTTATTTTTCTACATTTCTGATAAAATGTAACATATTTGTCCAATCCTTGAAAATCTAGACTAGAAAAGGTCATGGAATGTAAAATATTATCGGTATTTTTTAATTGTTTTTATAAGAAAAATACCAAAAAAAATATATTTACTGAAACTAGAAAAACATGTTCAGGTCTTCCCAGTTGGATTCATAATAATGGTCTAGAAAACATTTGAAAGTAGGCATTGTCAATTTTAAAGAAAACCTCTCTGTATTTAAGTTTACTTATAAATTCTAACTATTCATAATTCTGAAGATAGAATTTAAAATTTTTATAGAGTATAATGAAAGAATTCTGAGGATCAATTCAATTAATTTAGGATATAAATTTATAGTTCTATCAGAAATAAAATAATTTATTTCCATAAATATAATTAATTTTTAATAAAAAAATATAAATTCACTATGTTAATTAATTTTTAAAATAAATAATTCTATTAAACCAATTTTTAGAATATAATATTTAAAATATTATTTTTATAATTATAGAATTCTAATTTTAAAAAATTAATTTTTGTTTTGAGTTTTCCATGTTGAAATTATCTTAGAAATAATTTTTTATAATTTTCATTAAATAATTAATTTTTCATGAATAATAGAAAATACAGATTTTTAATATATTATTTTGGTGACATCATCAAGAATTAATTATGATGTAAAATTAATTAAACTTATGAAATTAATAAATTTTTAAATTGTAATATAAATATTTTAAAAAAGTAATTCAGAAAAATTATGTTATAATTTATTTCATGATAAGTATAAAAAACATTGTTAGTGTTGATGCAGTGCATGTGCAGTGCTTGTCCAATGTTGAAAAAGTCATTTGTAGTGCCTTATAGATAATAATTGTGTGTTAAATATTATTATTAGGAATTATTTATTAATTATTATATATAATTTATGTCTTGGGGAGATATTTTATAATTTTAGAGTTAAGTAACTTAAGTTTTATTCAAATGTATTTACAACGCTTGCGCAACACAAGAAAAGAAAAATTATCAAATTAAATTAGTTTTTATGACATCAATATGACTAAATATTCATAATTAATGAATATAAATGATAATATTAAAACTAATTATGTTTTTTAGGGTATTAATTTATTTTTAATTTTTATATATCACATAATTAACTTTCATGCACGTGAAATACTAATGTACTACTTGTTCAAGCCAAAAAAAATTAAATAAATTTTTTTTTATTAAATTTATAAAAACCAATAAAAAACCAAAAAAAATTTCTTAATATTATTGATTGATCATATATTAACCATTTTTTTCAATTAGTTTAACTAATGTCCTTGTAAAGATACATAAATAAGATTAATACACCAATAATTTTTATTTAAAAGAATGCCAAGTTGTTCACACTATAGATTTTAATTAGTATTGTATCTGAAAATATATTTTTTCTGAAGATTTTTATTAAAATAAATAGAAAGTTGAAATCAAAAAAATTATCATCTTTGTGAAATTTTATTTTAAATTTCTATGAAAAAGTTAAATACTTTAATATATTACACAACAATAATGCAGTAATTATTTTATTAATTGGAAAATAAAATAAACAATATTAAAAAATATAGAAATAAATATAATTTTATATTTTTAATGTATTCTAAGAATTAATTAGTTTAATATGATATGTATAGGATATGATAAATATTTTTTTTTAATTTGGATGTTTTTCATTAGGTTTTTAATGTCAATGTTATGAATAGTGTCTAATTCGACAGAAATCATTTTTTATTAATAAATTATTTTATTAAATTATTAAAAAATTTAAAAAAATTGATAATTTCAAAAACTAATAATATTCTATTGAAAATGTTATATCCTATGATTTTATAATTTTTATAATCCTTAAACCCTATATTGTACTTGATATATTTTAAGATTTTATATAATTCTTAAATTGTCCCCCACCTCAATTATAAAATGGGACTCCTTCCATAACATAATTCTATCACCATGTTCTTTATTTCACTATAATTATAGGAAATATTATTTTCTCCTCATATCTATACACATTATATAGTTCATAGTTTAGATAGAAACTTCTCCCATAATTGTATTTATTTGCTACAAAAATGTATTTTCTAATGATGAAGAAGATAAATAAATGTATGTGATGAGTTAGACTCAAGGTAAGGGGATTATATTGACCAATTTATTTTAAAAATATATATAATATTTTCAAGTAAAAGATTTTATATTCAGTCATGACTGTATATATGTCCGCCATCAATTATTGTTAGTGACATATCGTGAACTTTTATGCAATCATCTATTTTAATTTCTAATAATTTATGCTTAAGTGTTCTTAAATGAAAGTATTCGACATTAAATGGTGAATTTCTCCCAAAACTCATGAGTTTTATTAAAATTTAGATTTATTCATTATGATATGTTTTATAACTATTTTCTTTTATAACAATAATTTATATATGATTTTCAAATGCTTTTAGTGGGCTATGAATGAGATAGGTAGGGCTTCTAAAATTTTTTCTTAAAATTAAGAACTTGAGTATCGTATGAGATGATAAGGAATGGGGAGTGATCCCATGACCTATGGAGATGATGTACTACAAGTTATACTCTTATTGGAAACATGTTTTTCATAATACATGTCGTGTTTCATTTTAATAAACCAAAGTATTTTTATTTTTAAATGAATTTAAGGAGAAATAAAAGTGTTTTTCAAAGATGATTTCAAAATGGGTTTTTAAAATGACATGTATTTTAAGGGTTTTCAAAGGACTTTTCTTATTAATTTTATGAAAAATATGTCTATAAATTATATAAATTGATTATTATTTTATAATAATTTTTTCTCAAAAGTGTTTTCAATGTATTTAAAGGGATTTTATTTTAGGTTTTTAAAAAATATTACTGGGAAATTTAATGATCTCCCAATGTATTAAATTAATTTTCTATGGGTTTAGTAGAATTATATAAATGTGTTTATCTTTTTACAAAGTTAGAGAACATGTGTAATTTTTTTATTTTATGTTATGTTTATATATTTCAAATAAAATATAATGTATTTGTCTAATCCTCTAATATCTAGACTGGAAGGGTCCTGGCATGTAAAATGTTAGGTGTGTTTTTCAGTTGATTTTATAAAATAATACACAACATTTTTATATATTGAATCTAGAAGTGTGGGATCAGGGATTCACATTTGGTGTTAGATCAATGTTCAAGAAAACATTAGAGAGTATGTGTTTTAATTTAAAAAAAATCCATTAGGTTATTAATTTCCCTTATAAATTTTAACTTTTATTAATTCTAAAGATAGAAGTTATTACATTTATTATGTATAATTAAAGAATTTTGAGGGAAATTTTTATTTAATTGGGGGTAGAAATTAATATCCCTGGAAAAATTAAAATAACTTATTCCCATATTTATCTGTATTCAAGAATTAAGAAGATAAATTCACTATCTTATGTAATATATAAATTAAATTATTTTATCAAACTAATTTCTAATGTTATTATAATTAAAAAATCAATTTTATAATTATTGAATTTAATTTTAAAAAATTAAAAATCATTTTTGAATTTATCATTTATAAATTATCTTTGAATGAATTTTTTATAATTTTTTGAAAATAAATAATTTTTGGTGAATAGTAAAAAATACATTTTTTAAATACAGTATTTTTATGACATCGTCAAGACTTAATTACGATGAAAATTTAATTAAAATTATAGAATGAATAAATTAATAAATTAAAATATAATTTTTTTACAAAAAAATTACAAACATGTATGTTATTATTTATTTCATGATAAGTATTAAAATCATTACCAATGCCGATATAGTTTCTGCACATCATTTACAATGTCATTTTTGGTGCCTTATAGATAATAACTTAGTGATAAAAAATAATGACTTATTTATTAATTATTATATATAATTGATCTTTGTTGTGCATATATTCGAATTTTATAGTTATGTAACTTGAGACTTATCTAAATATCTCTACAATGCTTGCGTAACTGAAGAATAGAAAAATTAAGACATTAAAGATGATTTTTATGACATGAATATGAGTAAATATACATAACGAATGAATATAAATGATTATATAGAAACTAATTAAGTTATTCTTAGGATAATAATATTTTGATTTTTAAATATGATATAATTACCTTTAATGCCTAAAAAATTATAATGTAGTTCTTGTTTAGGGAGAAAACAAATAAAAAATTTAATTAAAATTATAAGAACCAATAATGACCCAAAACATGGATATATCTTACTTGTTTATTATAACTCGGCCACTTTTTTCCAAGAGTCAAATTAATGGATATTTATAGCCACGTGAATATGATTTATACCAATATAATATTTTATTCAAAGGAGAGTCAAGTTATTCACACTATAGATTTTAATTATTATAATATATTAATATTTTATTCTATAACAGTTATTCTACCATAAATAGTCATATTAAAGATAAAAAATTTATCAGCTTCATGAATTTTTTTAATTGATAATCACAAAATAAATAACTTAATATCTTTCACAATGATCATATAATAATTGTTTAATTAATGGAAGAATAAAAAAATGATATTAAAAATATTGAAATTAATAGAATTTTATATCATTAATGTATTTTATGATTATTTTAGATGAATATGATATGTGTAGGATATAATAATATATTCGTTTTGAATTTTGAATTTTGTTTTTTTTTGTTCTTATAGGCATAGTTATGAATAGTATTTATTTTGAACAAAAATTGTTTTCATGAATAAAATATTTTATTAAAATATTTAAAAATCACAACAATCTTAAACAAGAGAAAAACATGTAATATTCGTTTAAAAATGTGATATAATGTGATTTTAAGGCCTTTTGGAGGTCTTAAACAATATATTAGACTAATTATATTTTAATATTTTATGTAATTTCTAAATTTCCACTCACCTCAATTATAAAATCAGTCTCGTTCTTTCACTTAATTCCATCACCATGTTCCTTTGTGATTAAATATCCTCTATGAAATTATTTTCTTATCATCCCTATACAATATATATATGTCATATTTTAGATAAAAACCACCCAAAGTGGTATCAATATATTAAAAAAATAGATTTTCCAATGAAGAGGAAGATAAAGAAATTTATGTGACGAGTCAGACATAAGGTGAGGCTATTATTTTGAATGTTTTATTTTAATAAAATATATTATATTTTCAGGGAAAATATATTTATTTTCATTAATGATTTTATATATGTCCATCATCTATAATTTTTAGTGATGTATTTTAAACTAGTATGCAATCATCTGTTTTAATTTCAATGCATTTATGGTTATGTATTTTAATATGTAAATATTTCATCTTGAAATGTGGATTTCTCTAAAACAACTTGAGTTTTATGAAAATTTATATTTATTCATTCTAATAAGTATTATAATTATTATTTTCTTTGAAAATATTTTATGTAATATTATAATCTATTTTTAGTGGTCTATGAATGATAAAGGTTGGTCTTCTAAAATGTTTTCTTATAATTATGCACTGGGGTATTTTATATGAAGATGTGTTAATGGGAGTGAACCCATGACCTAAAGGTAATGATATCCTATAAGTGATAATGCTATTGGTCACATGATTTTCATAATATTTATCAAGTATCATTTTAATACATAGAAGATTCATTATTTTCAAATGATTTTTAAGGTGAAATCCAACTGTTTTTTCAAAGATGATTTTAAAATGGGTTTTCAAAATGATAAGAATTTTTAACAGATTATAATTGTGTTTTATTATGACATTTATGATAAAATATGTTTATAAATTATACCAAATGATTATTTTTTGATAAGAAATGTTTTTTTAAATTAGTTTCAAAGTATATATAAATAATTGTAACCTAGTTTTTAGAAACCCCTACTGGGAAATATATTTCTTACACTAAGTTTTAAATTTATTTTCCATAGGTTTAGTAGAATTATATAAAGCCCTTCTCTTATCTTATGTACTTATAAAAAATGAATCAATATTTTAATTTTACTTTATTTTTTACATTTCTAATAAAATTTAACATATTTGTATAATCCTCCAAAAACTAGACCAGAAAAGGTTCTATCATGTAAACTATTCTGTGTATTTTTCTGTTGTATTTATAAAAAATAATCAACATTTTCCTGTACTCAATTTTTAAGTATGGGTTTAGGGATTCACACAATTAACCCTCCTAGTTAAATAATAAATTCTTTCCTCTAAACCTCAACACCATAGTTCCCATGTATCCTCTAACACTGTTCTATTTCAATTTTGTTTTTATAATGAATTCATTTCAATGAATATAGCATGTGTGGTTTCAATAATACCTTAGTCACCCCTCCGGATCATTAGAGGCTAGTGTAAATATCACGGGATTAGTAAAATAAATGTTGTAGGAGGTTTTAGAACAATATAATTATATAAAGAAAACAATAATATAGTTGAAAATTCAATATAACTCTTAGGGTTGAGTCATAAAAGGATAAAAATGTGTAATGTTGTCATGACTGGTCCCCTGGGGCGCGCATCGTGACTACCCCAAGCCCGCCTTCCATAGGCCAGGGGCTGGCGACTTGCACCAAAAGTTTAATTCCCTAGAACTGGGAAGGCATTGCTTTTATATAATGTAAACACACACAACCAGAGAACAAGAAGAGGAAAACACTATGTAAAGAAGTATAACAAGTGCGCTGAAAGTACAAAGGGGCCGAAAATACAAGTCCAACAGAAAGGTACAACTACCACTGAAAAGACAAACAGCAGAATGGTGAAGCAGCTCCTAGATCATCCTTCGGGTTCCTACCTGAAGGGTAGGTACAGATGTCCTCCTCAGCACTCCGCGCCTATCGGTCCGCTCCGTGTGACATCACACTAAGTGTCTATCTCCGGGTATCGTCCAGTCCTCATACACTCTAACTCGGTCAACGCTGTCTGTCGTCTGCGTCCAACACAACGAGGTGCGGGCATATCCTATGTAGGGGTGAGTATAACGATACTCAGTAGGGACCCCGAGACCCTCAAGGTTCCAAAAAATCAAAAAAGGATAACCACAAAGAAAGATCTCAACAGATAACCTTTACTTAGGTATATGCCCATACATATACCTAAGTTATCGAGTTACCCAGCTCAATCATGAGGAAAACACAAAGGTCATTGACTCAGCTCAGACCATGATTTTCATTATCGAAACCAAAACTAATGGAGAACTCCTCCTCTATCGAGTACAGTGGCCCTTTCGCAACTCCCAGGTGCTACTCACTAACCTTAGACTGCTGAGGTACTCCTCATATCGAGTATTGTGGGTCTGCTGCCAAACCGGGCGCTCCTCCACTATGGGTCTGCCACCAAATCGGGCGCTCCCCTGATAGCCGTCAGAGGTACTCCTCATGTCGAGTACCGTAGGTCTGCAACCCGACTAGGTGCTCCATCCTTCGTGGTTCTTCCGCCAAACATGGTGCTACGTCCACTGGTCTAGTCGAATCACTCCGAGTCGAATCGGTCAAGCAGTCGTTAGGTCTACAGCTACTAGGTCTCTGCACTCTTTCTGCTCATCTCCGGGAGGATACGCTCCACAAGCTACTAGCCGATACCCCATATGTCATGATGTCTCATGTAGAAGTATCTCAAAGGTCTTCCACGTCATAGGGGTCTCAACACAATAGACGGTGCGTCAATCGGACGCCCGGTCTGTGAGTTATTAGTCTTTTTGTCCCGGCGCCCGGTTGGTTTCGTGTATGAACCAACCGGACCGTATCTCAACCGTACCCCGAACTCCCACGGGTTATACTCAAAGGGACTGCTTCTCAACGAGATTACCAATTCCATCGACGTTTTGTCCAGTCTAAGAGTTATTGGTTTTGCCGTTCTAGGGGCCCTGTTGGTTTCTAAGCTAAAACCGAACCGATTGTACTCCAACTATGTCCAAACCTCATGTGGAGTATTCCAAAAGAACTATATCATCAAAAGGAAACCATCATAATTGATGGCACATCAATCGGACGTTTGGTCCTTAAGTTATTAGCATTTTACTATGAGGGCCCGATTGGTTTTGGGTTCGAACCAAACTGGCCATACCCAAACTTTTCCAAACATTGATTGTAATATACCAAAATGACCATGTCGATGCAAGTAATACTATGCAATTGACGGTGCATTGATCATAGTTCCGTAGCTCATGTTATGGGAATTTTATTCAAAAAGGTCCCAAAAGGGGGGGTCTGGGCCCGGACTAACCCGGCCCAACCCACCCTGGGTCAGCCCGACCTGGGTCCGGGTCCGGCCCGGATGGGCATGGCCTGGCCCGCTTCCAGCCGCGGCACGGCCCGACTAGCTGAGCGGGGGGGAGGGGGCCGATTTCGTGGGACGGCGGCGCCAGGCTGGCGTCGCCCAGTCATCCCAGATCTCGCACGGCGCGGGATCCCCTCCATCGCTACCGCGTCGGTGAACCGCACTAGCACGACCTTCCGCGGGCCACTATAATCATTCCAGTGGTCCATTTTAGCTCACATCTATGCCTACGGCCTTCTCGGGTCCCCCTCTACACTACGACAGCCTCAAAACATCGTTTCCCTTCCATTCACCCATCGTTAAGCAATCCACGCATCAAGAACGATATGGCGGTGGGTTCGAACTTATTCGTTTGCCCATACACACTGCGTTAGTGGTTCAAATAATCACCCAACAAAAAAACGCCCATGTTCGAGAGTATAAATTACATACATGAAAATATACCAAAATTCCCCTACCTCGATAATTGGTGTCGCACGTCTTCGAGCCGCAGAAGACGAGTTTCGCGGTAGATGGCATCACAGAGAATGGATGTCGATTCTGTGGATGTCACGGTGCGTCCGAGGAGGAAGCAGCGTCTCCTCACTTGTTGCAGAGAAGAGGAAGGAAGGCACATCGTCATTCTTCAAATCGTAGAGCATTCTTCATCGAGGTAGAAAGTCGTTCTTCGTCGGAGGTGTTCTTTGTTGAAGAGTGGAACACTTTTCTCAAGATCTCTCCCAAGAATCTCCCAACACCAACTTACCTTGAGTTTAAATAAATTAAGTTATGTTGAATTTAATTCATCAATTAAATTAACCACTAAATGTGTGGTTACACTTTTTTTAACCACCCATTTAAATGCTTCTCATTATTGAGGAGGATTTAAGTTGAGTGGTCCCCACCACCAACAGTTACAAAGATTTTAAATTCAAAAGAAAAGAAATAAAAATTAAATAATAACTTATTTTATTTTTATTCCACAAAACTAGAAAAATCAACTTTCACCATTCCTGGACTGCGTTCGAGGTAAAGGTCTCCTTAAGCGAATACCAGCGCTATGAGTCCATCGGTGTCCTTAGATTTCAATTCCAAGAACCAGTTCAAAATATAGAAAAACATTCATGTACGTTTACTAAACATACCCGAAAAAAACTTTAGAAAATGATTCTGGGCACACCGGGCCTCCAAATTAGGCGCCGTCAGAAACAGTGGACTCGTAAAATTCCAAAGAAATTAAGAAAAAATTTCCTTGAAATTTATGGGTCTTTACATTACTCCCACCTTAGGGCTTTATTTCCCCGTAAATATACAACATACACTTGGGGAAAAATGGGGATACTGAGATTGCATTTGAGCCACCCCCTCCCAAGTGCTCTCCTATAGATTTCAGTGTTTCCAACGAGTGCACACCAGAGGTATCGACCGTCCACACAGGACCTACTCCTTTCGATCCTCAATCTCCACTCGAACCTCCATGATAGTCACCCTGTTATTGATGTCTAGATCCCTGTAGTCGATGATGTCGGTCAGGTCATGCACGTATCTCCTCAGTTGAGATATGTGGAAGACGTCATGCACGTGGTGCAACTGAGAAGGAATGGTAAGGCGATAATCTTCCACACCTACTCTACTGATGACCAGGAAAGGTCTGATGAAATACAGAGATAACTTGCTGCCCCGACCACATCTCCATAGACCTCATCAGGGTGAGACCCGTAGGAAAATGTGGTCGTCATCCTCGAACTCCAGTGGTCTTCATCTCTTATCAGCATAGGACTTATGTATGCTCTGTGTAGTCTTCATCCACTCCTGGATGATCTTCACCTTCTCTAATAGCCACAAGATGGGAAAGCTGGTCAACCTCTGCCTCACCTCTTAAAAATCTCTACTGGCATCTCTCTGACCACACGAACGGTTTCCCCTTATTCGTTAATTCTTAAAGCGGTGCAGCAACTCTATAGAACTCTGGCACAAATATATGTCTAGGGGACTCGGTAGTGATCGACTGCACCCACCTATGCATGATTCCACCATGTGCTGCCTGGGGATTCTTTTCACCGACCAAGTAAAACTCATCCCAACGTTGTAGTTAAAACACAACCTTTTGCCTAATATAGTATATCTGTGTATGAACTGTGGTTCCCCAGTCCATACCTAAACTAATGTCGTAAGGCCTCGACACTGCCACCAATAGGTTCCAACCGAAACTCCCACCTCAAGGGTCAGATCACACCTTCTGCGTAAGTGTGATTATCGAGTCTCCTCCCAAAGGTATCTCCAGAAGTGAGGGTTAAGTCAACAGCTTAACCAGAAACTCTAGGTATGGGACAAGATTCGAGGAAGGAAGGAATGATTCATATCAATGTCTATTGTTACAGCACCTAGTAGTAGACATAGATCGTACCTCGAATCATTCCTAGAGCCCATGGGTCACAATCCTTGACTGCATGAAACTACTCTCTTCCCCTGGCCTCCTACTCCCTAAGCCTGGCGGGGACTACAAAGGCGGGTGGTTGTAACATGTCGAAATGTATATCACCACATGCTGCCCTCCTAGCTCTTCATCCATGTCTACTGCTCTACAGATTCATCTGTCCTTAAAACTTCCTCTTCACAAAACATTTTACATGCCCAAGTCTCTGAGACTAGTACCAGTTCCCTACCTTTTCACATCCAAAATTCTCTAGCTGTATCCATTTATCCAAATAACATTCAACCACAAATGTTCTCTCTAGAACCCTAGCATACGTAGGAATGCATAGAGGAAAAGTGTTGGCTCAGATGTCCTTAAAACACACCTCGCTCTGAGGTCTGAGATCTAAAGCATAGATCGTATCGTAGTCATCAATTACCAGGAATGATCGGTATGCCTCGTTGAATACTCAGCTACCGATATATCATCCTACTGAATTTTTATAAGCTCTAGAAAACTCTAATCCACCTCCTCAAGCTAGTCCTCAGCTTCCATTGAGTCGGGATCGCCTCAGAACCTGAGTGGTATATGACGCTGAAACACGTACAAGGCATTAAGACTACATGTGTCATCTACTGGTACCACCGTTTGTATCTGCTGACCAACAGGTAGTGATATAGCTGGTACACTACCGAAAGGCACTATCTCAGGCATCGGTCCACGTACCGAAGACTCATCACTATACGGAACAACATCATGGTCACTCACTGGGAAACACTAGTAGCTACGATCAGCATATTCTCTACTAGTGTCTAAACTAGGCGTAGAACTCTAGTTATCACCTCAAGTCGATCCACTACTGCCTGGGAATTTACCTTGCCTCGTAACCTGAGAGGCATCTATTGCTGAAACTCGTGCAACACGCTCTTTCAGTGTGCACTGTCTGCTAGTATGGCTGGTGGCATCTGCTTCCCAACGGGTGCTGGTGCTGCTGGTACACCACCGAATGTGCCATCATCGTAATATGGCCCTGCATCAGAGCCTCATTGTTCGGTGGGCTGTCATGAAGTACTCTACCATATCTCTAACTGACTGTCTGCGTGGAGGCATCCTAAACAAATGCGACAAGGTCAAATGATTTAAACCTGTTGAGATGACCTGGTTGAGATTACTTAATAAAAACTTTTGAAAACACACAATCAATCATTGTTTTCTTTCACTGAGTCAGAAATCAGTAGTCAGGGTCCTGGTGTATGGATACATCGACCGCTGCACCAACACTAGACTCCGTGAACTGAAAACCAAACTCGGTACCCTTAACACTATTACTTTACAAAAGGGGGATATTAGATTCCTAAGTTATGCAGTAGAACCAACTCCTCTGATACCAATTTTACACGACTCGTCCCCCTGGGCTCGCATCGTGACTACACCAAGCTCGCCTTTCATAGTCCAGGGGCTGGCGACTAGCACCAAAGGTGTAATTCCCTAGAACTAGGAAGGCATTGCCTTTATATAACATAAACACACACAACCAGATAATAAGAGGAAAAAAACTAAGTAAAGCAGTATAACAAGTGTGCTGAATGTACAAATGGGCCAGAAATACAAGCCCGACAGAAAGGTACAAATACAACTCAAAGAAAGTACAACTGAAAAGACAAAAAGCAGAATGGTGGAGCAGCTCCTGGATCGTCCTTTGGGTTCCTACCTGAAGGGTAGGTACAGATGTTCTCCATAGCACTCCATGCCTATTAGTTCTCTCCGTGTGCCATCACACAGAGTGTCCACCTCCGGGTACCATCCAGTCCTCATACACTCTACATCGGTCAGCGTTGTCCGTCGTCTGCAACCAACACAACGAGGTGCGGGCATAACCTGTGCAGGGGTGAGTATAACGGTACACAGTAGGGACCCTAAGACCATAAAGGTCTCATAAAATAAAAAAATGATAACAACAATGAAAAATCTCAACAGATAACCTTTACTTAGATATATGTCCATTCCTATACCTAAGATATCCAGTAACCCATCTCAATCATGAGGAAAACACGAAGGTCATTAACTCAGCTCAAACTAAAATTTTCATTATCAAAACCAAAACTGATAGAGAACTTCTCCTCTGTCGAGTATAGTGGCTCTATCGTGAATCTGAGGCACTACTCACTAACCTTAGACTGCTGAGGTACTCCTCCCGTCGAGTACCGCAGGTCTGCGGAAAAACCGGGTGATCCTCCGCTGTGGGTCTGCCGCCAAACCGGGAGCTCCCCCTTATAGCTGTCAGAGATACTCCTCATGTCGAGTACTGCGTGTCTAATGCCAAACTAGGCACTCCGTCCACTTTGGTTTGGCTTACAAACTCTGTTCTCTGTCCACTGGGCTAGTCGAATCACTCCGAGTCGAAACGGTCAAGCAGTCGTGAGGTCTACAGCTACTAGGTCTCTGCACTCAGTCTGCTCATCTCTGGGAGGATCTGATCTATGAGCTACTCTTCTATACTCTAAGTTTCATGAAGTCTCACGTGGAAGTATCTCAATGGTCTGCCATGTCATAGGGGTCTCAACACAACAGACGACGCGTCAATTGGATGCTCGGTCTTTGAGTTATTAGCCTTTTTGTTCCGGGGGCCCAGTTGGTTTCGTGTATGAACCAACCTGAATATATCTCAACCATACCCCGATCTCCCATGGGGTATACTCAACGGTACCACTTCTCAACGAGATAACCAACACCATCGACGGTTTGTCAAACGGACGTCTGGTCTGAGAGTTATTGGTTTTTCCGTTCAAGGGGTCCAGTTGGTTTTTAAGCTAAAACCAACTCGGCCATAGTCCAACTGCATCCAAAACTCAAGTGGAGTATATCAAAAGAGCTGTCTCATCAAAAGGAAACCAACATAATTTATGGAACGTCAATCGGACGCCCGATCCTTAAGTTATTAGCATTTTCGCTCCAACGGCCCGATTGGTTTCGGGTTCGAACCAACCCACCCATAGACAAACTTCGTCAAAACTTGAGTGTAATATACTGAAACTCCCGTCTCGATCCAAGGAATACCATGCAACTTATGGTGTGTCGATTGGAGGTTGGTAGCTCAATTTATGGGAATTTTCCTAAAAAAGGTCCTAAAAGGGGGGTCTTGACCCGGTCCGACCCGGTCCAACCCACCCTTGGTCGGCCCGACACTGTTTCTGGTCCGACCCGGTAGGTCACGGCCCGTCCCTGCCGAGCATGGCTTGGCCCGGCCGGCATGGTCCCCCGGTTTCACGGAATGGCGACGCCAGGCTGGCACCCCCCGGTCATCAAGGATCCCGCGCGGCGAAGGATCCCTCAATGACAGTCGCAGTCGGTGTCGTGGCGGTCTTCTGTCGGAAGCACGTTGGGGCACTGCTGCCTCCAGGTGGCTGACTGGTGCAAGCCACCACCTCGGGTCACCGGCACAGCGGCACCGATGACCTGCACTTGCACGACCTTCTGTGGGCCACCAGAATCATTCTGGTGGTCCGTTTTAGCTCTCGTATGCTCCTACGGCCTTCTCAGGTCCCGCTCTACACTACGATGGCCTTAAAAAGTCATTGCCCTTCCATTCAACCATCGCCAAGAAATCTGCACATCAAGAATGATATGTTGGTGGTTCTGGACTTGTTCGTTAGCCCGTACCCACCGCGTTAGTGGTTCAAATAATCACCCAACAAAAAAATGCCCATGTTCGAGGGTATAAATCACATATATGAAAATATACCAAAATTCTCCTACCTCGATAATGTATATCGCACGTCATCGAGCTGTGGAAGATGAGTGTCGCGGTAGATGGCGTCGTGGATAACAGACGTTGATTATGTGGACGTCGGGGTGCATCCAAGGAGGAGGCAACATCTTCTCACATGTTGCGAAGAAGAGGAAGGAATCCATGTCGTCTTTCTTCGAATCGTAGAGAATTCTTCATCAAGGAAGAAAGTTGTTCTTCATTGGAGGTGTTGTTTGTCGAAGAGAGGAACACTATTCTCAAGAGCTTACCCAGGAATCTCCCAACACCAACTTAACTTGAGTTTAAATAAATTAAGTAAAGTTGAATTTAATTCATCAATTAAATTAACCATTAAATGTGTGGTTACACTTTTGTGTAACCACTCATTTAAATGCTTCAAATAATTGAGGAGATTTTAAGTTGAGTGGTCCCCACCACCAACAGTTTCAATGATTTGAAAATCAAAAGAAAAAAAATAAAAATAAAATAATAACTTATTTTATTTTTATTCCACGAACCTAGGAAAACCAACATTCACCTCACCTAGACTGCATTTGAGGTGAAGGTCTCTTTAAGCGAATTATGGAACTGTGAGTCCATCAGTGTCCTTATATTTCAATTCCGAGCACCGGTTCAAAAGATAGAAAAACTCACACGTACGTTTACTGAATTTACCCGAAAAAAACATCAAAAATTGATTCCGGGTACACCGGGCCTCAGAATCTGGCGACGTCAGAAATTGTGGACTCATAGAATTCCACATAAAATAAGAAAAAAATTCCCTTGAAATTTTTGGGTCTTTACAAATGCATTATAGAGATATATATCCAAACCAAAAAAATATAGATAACAATATAGTAGCAATATGATACAATACACAGTCACCATCTAAACTAAAAGATAATAAGAATCCATAAATTGTATTTAATTAAAAAATACTAATGATTAAAATTTATCTAAAACCAAATACGGAATCAATGACCCATTTAATGAAGGCTCAAACAAATAAATTTCTAAGATAACTATCACAAAAAATTATCTAATCTAATACATATATATATATATATAAAGTACTCAAATGCAATCTACCCAAGATCTAAACCCCAATGAAACCCATGAAACAAAGGAAATGAACCATTTGAGGACTTACTTGTACATTAAATGTATCATATGTGGATTACTTCCCGCCAATGTATCCATATTGGGATTTAACAAGAAGATAGTTAGTACAGAACCCTGAATGGGCCTCAAATCTGTAGCTGAAATCTAACTGTACACTTGAAAATGTAAAATCTTTATAACATGTATAAAAAATTATTTAATTTATTATTTGAAAAAAAAATCACCACATGTATAAAATAATTTGACTAACATATGAATCAAAGACAATTGTAAGAAACTCCATTTATTGGGATAATTAAAACATAAACTCAAGTATAGTACCTACCCCCATTATTTTTTATATCAATGTATGAATTTTGGTCAGTATGTTTTCTAACATGTCCCATCTATGAAGGGATAGAGAAATATTTTATCTTATCCTGAATTTTTGAAATTCGAGTGTCCCATCCATTGTCTATCTCATAGAATAGAGATGTTCTATACAATTTCATGTTTCTATCCTATCCCATCAGAAAATTGACAATGTATTCATAGTTACAACCCATAAATCCATCCAATATATATAAATAGATTTCAATCATTGGGGGAATTTAATACGTATTTATAATTTCTAGAGAAAAATGTTAATATAACATTCAAACATGATCATAAATGAATCATGGAGTTACCAAAATAGAATATTAACTTAATCATAACAAACATCATAAAGATCAATATGAAAATAGACACACATGTTAAAATTAAAATATATCATATTTAAATGGATTAATGAATGAACATACCAATAATATTAAAAAATAAATTACAAATATATGTATGGTTGCTATAACTCAAAAATATCACATTTTAGTAATGATAATATGGGAGGGCCTAATTCCAAAATTAAATTACGGCCTAATTCACATTTTATCTATGATGGAATCCCTTATAAACTGTGAACTATGTAGACTAATAAAGACATAAATGAAAAAATATAATACATATAATTAATTGGATAAATTTTTTAGAATAATACTATCATACTAGTGATAGATTATGTAGGTTATGAAACATTTTATCAATGATTTGATAATTTATTAAAAAAATTAATGCTCTTTAAAAGATAAGGTCAGTATAATAGAAATTACAATTTTCTTAGGTGATTATCTTAAGTATAAATTTAATTTATCAAAATAAGGTTTTAAATCATATAAAATAATATTTTAATGGAAATCCATATTTATGGAAAGGCATTAAAATATAGTAGAAAAATTACCACAAAAATTATTAACTCATTGAAACTACACATTATCTGTTTTGATGATGGTTTTCTAATTAAAATTGAAATGATTTTTTATTTATAAAATCCATAAATGGTTGTTCAAATATGAAAAACATATTAATGAATTATTTTATAACTAGAAGAAATCATGTTAATTTATGAAAATGGTATTTAATATTTATTGATCAAATTAGTTTTTCTTAAGTAAAAAATGGATTAATGAAACAATGAATATATTTGAATAGGCCCGATTATTATGATAAAATTGTTGTCCACTATTTTATGCCAAAATTAAGCACACTAAAATAGACCCATATAAAACTAATTATTGACAGTTTAATAGAAATTTTACGTCATTGACATATCAAAATCTTATATATTAGAACAAATTTCATGGTCATCAAATTATTTATAATACCACTCATAAAACAAGGTATAAAATTTTATAATACAATAATGTTCAAAAGA
The DNA here is from genome assembly GCA_963277665.1 of Viscum album. NCBI lineage: Eukaryota > Viridiplantae > Streptophyta > Magnoliopsida > Santalales > Viscaceae > Viscum > Viscum album. Next base: position 1,272,688,207 of record OY728152.1, read on the forward strand.
CTGAATAATGTATAGTAAATACATGAAAATATAATAAATTGAGGAGACATTATAATTAATTCATTAAATCGTGTTTAACATAGTTTATTTAAGAAATAATTCACTACAATCATTGTAGAATTTGTAGGGTTGTAATATTTATCCTTGAATATGCTAATTTCATAATAAAAGTAAAATTTCCATATTATTTAAGAATTTCGTGAAGGAAATTATTTTGTATTATAGAAATATGTTAATGGTATTTCATATCATATTGGAATGTATATTGAAGGAAAACATTAATTCATAGTTTAAAATAATTTTTTTATAATTTTCATTAGAATAGTTATATATATGCTAGATATATTTCATTCATAACCATAATATTCAATAAGGATTTCAGAATTATCTTCCATATCCATTTTTTTCATTAATAGACTTCAAAAAACAAATAATCCTCTAAATATCATCAAAATCCTACTTGGAGTCAATTAGAAACAATTTCTAACACCAAATAGATCAGAAACAAGATAATAAAAGTACAAAAAAATTACTAAACCATATTTAAAACATATAATGAACTGTCAATAATCATATAAAATCAGTGATACCAAAATCCAAATATAAAACTACCAAACAACATAATATTTAAATACATGATGTTCACATACGAATAGATTTTCACATCTCATTGTATTTAAATACAAATTAAGGGTTGGAAACCAAAATATTGGGATTTTTATAAATGAGTGAAGTTAAATTATTGTGTAATTATTTTATTTCATCCTTATTGGTGACTTAAAAAATTCAAATCCTAATTATTTTTTGAGGTAAAATAAGAATAAGGAAAAAGAGTGAGAAATTGGATAAAATACATTTAGATATGTAGAAGAAACATCCAAAAAATTGTCCTTGATGAACGATAGTGATGGAAGATTAGAAAACTTAATATAAGATCCCAAAACTAGATTCTCAACATCTTTGGGATCAATGGGTTCTAGGGAGACCCAGTTCCACTAAATTTGATAGAATAAAATGAATTAATTTACCAGCATTAAATGAATAATCTATCATTGATCTAATTCGTACCCAGTTAAACTCCACCTGCTATCTAGTGGAAATAACATGGTACCTTGTCCACTAAGAATACCACTATATACCCGATGACAGTCCCCTAAGTACCAGGTTTCTTATGAAAATTTTGCTATATGCGACACCCTATACTAGCATTATCAAACACATTGAACTGTACATTTTCCCTCAAACCCTATTGAAAAATATCATGGAATCAAAACTAAAACATATGAATTAAAATCCAAATTTCAAAATAAAAAATTAACCCACCACCTTAATATAAAATTTCAATGGTACATTAATTTTTCCACAAATAATTTTTTTTCAAGAATATAACATTAACATTGAAACCTCTTGGAAATTTATGTTATAACATCCATACTAATGGTAATAAATTTTTCCTATAGTAATGGTACATACAAACACACAGACACATAAACACAAACAAACCCACACACATAAATATATATATATATATAATAAATGGAATAACCTATTACCACCAAATCATTGTAAGGAAACAAAAACATAAAAAATATATGTTACAAAACATATCCCCAACACTCAAGTAGTCCTAATTACATCATGGAAAATTCATAACATTACTCACTATCCTCAACATTTAATTTTTAAAATTATTCCATTTACACCTATTAGAAAAAGGAAAATAATAATTATTGATGACTATAAACCAAGTGAAAAATACCATATTTAATGTTTAGTTTTCTATCCCAAATAAATGGATTCGCTTAATAGAAGTAAAACATGTTGTACATCTCGAACCTCTCGTTGTTTGATTTTCATGATCACAATCACTTTCATTTTTATCTAACATTGTGTTTTAAGTGTTTGTGTTGATAGGCATTTGATTGCCAAGAAGTTGACCAAGGAAGAGGCAGAAATGGACTGAAATTCAGTCCACCGGCCGACCGGTGGCTTCACCACCGGCCAGCCGGTGGCACCCAGACTCAAGGGGTAGCTACTGCCTCCCCACCGGTCGACCGGTGGCTCTGCCACCGGTCGACCTGTGGCACCCAGCACAAATAGTGAGACCTACTGTCTTTCCACCGGCCAGCCGGTGGCTCCTCACCGGTCGACCGGTAGAGCCTGGATCAAGACTCTTCCTCTCTACCAAGGCACCGGCCAGCCGGTGGAGATGTACCGGTCAGCCGGTGGCCCCTGGACCAGACTTCTCCTCCACTGCCAAGGCACCGGCCAGCCGGTGGAGCTGTACCGGCCAGCCGGTAGCACTGGTCAAACTAGCCGTTGGCTTTGACCAGTCAACTCCAAAAGCCTCCCAACGGCTCCGAAGACCTCTCCAACGGCTCCGAAGCCTCCCCAAGGGTTCCTAGCCTATAAATAAAGGCTGAGGAAGCCCCGGACAATTACCGGAACACTTGTGAAGCCAACGGACATATTTTGGATCAATTGGCCAACCTCCGGCGACTTCCTTCAAAGGAACCCCAAGAGCTCCAACAACTTCCACATCCAAGGAGCTCCACTCAAGAAGCTTGGGAGAGCACGCCCATCAACTCCATCATCCATTGGCGCCCGAGTCTTCCCAATTACGGGTTTTATTGCATTTATTTATTTTGAGCTTAAAATTGGGTTTGTGCCTACAAACCCCAACCCTTTTCTCTTCCCCCCTTCTTTTGGGTTTCACACCACCACTAAGGTGTGAAGAGGTTGTCAAGCCTTACCTTGTAAAAGGCTTGAGATCGGTGAGCTAGTCTTCACCCGTAAAAAGACTAGTGGGTTATTGCTTAACCATCAAAAGCATTGGGTTCTTGCTTAACCACTAAAAGCAAGCTGTAATAGGTCCTAGTGCTACCTCAAAGCCTAGTGGGTTTCTTGCTACAACCATTGAAAAGCAAGCGGTAGAATCTCTCAACGGTTGAGTTGGGAGCGGAGACGTAGGCCGGGTTTTGGCCGAACTCCGTTATCAATTTGGTGTGTCTTGCCTTCTTTATTTCCGCTGCATTTATACTTTGATTTTTAATTTGTTAATCAATTTTTTAAAAGGCAATTCACCCCCCCTCTTGCCATCTTTCCCGCCTTGGGGTATTCTTCCGACCCAACATTTGGTATCAGAGGGGACTTTGAATAAATCCCTAACCCGGTTTCAAATTTAAGATCCATTTAGATGGCATCAACTTCTTTCGCCCCCGAGGGCTACTCATTGGGTCGGGCTCCATTTTTTGATGGTACCGACTATAATTATTGGAAAACCCGCATGACCACCTTTTTGAGAAGTATAGGATATCCCATTTTTAAAATAGTCATGCAAGGTTACACTCTCTCTTCCCCCGACGAATCCAAATGGACCCCCGCCGATATTAAAAATTTTGAGCTTGATGGCAAAGCCATGAATGCTCTTCATTGCGGGTTAGATAGAAATGAATTTAATCGTGTATCCACTAGCACCTCCGCACATGAAATTTGGAAGCTTTTAGAAGTGACCCATGAAGGCACGAATAAAGTCAAGGATACTAGATTAGATATGTATAGACAGGATTTTGAATCTTTTTCAATGCATCCAAATGAGTCTATTTCTGAAATGTTTACACGATTTACTGACGTGTGCAATGGGAGAAAGTCCCTTGGTGATGATGTTTCAGCTGAAACTATGGTGAAGAAGATCCTATGGATCCTACCAAGCAAATGGGAACCGAAGGTCACGGCGATTCAAGAAGCAAAAGACATCAAAAATATGCCGGTAGAGGAGCTCATCGGATCTCTCATGACGTACGAGATCACCATGAGGAGGCAAGCACAAAAGGAGGGCACCCCTATCAAAACTCCAAAGAACATTGCCCTCAAGGTACAAAAAGAAGTAAGCTCCTCCTCATCCTCATCTTCCTCATCTACTTCATCTTCAAGCGGCGATTCGGAAATGGAGAATCTCGCCCGCCAAATGCATAAATTTATGAAGAAGCACAAGAAGAAGAAGCAATCCCGCAAGCACCGAAAGCAAGAACCCACCGCAAGATCCGAGCCCAAGGTGAAATGCTACGGGTGCGGCGAAAAGGGCCATTACAAGCCCGATTTCCCACTCAACAAGAAACGGGCCACGCCAAAGGAAAAAGGAAAGAAGAAGGTCCTCAAGGCCACATGGAGTGACACCTCCTCTTCATCATCCTCCTCCTCTTCCTCGAGCGACAACGGTAACAAATGCCTAATGGCATTCCATGAGGTAACATCATCTGACTCCTCCTCTTGTTCTTCAAATTCCAATTCTTTAAATCATCTATCCTATGAAGAACTCTCACATGCTAGAGACCAATTAGAAAATGGTTTTCATGAGCTTTCTTCAAAATTTGTTTCTTTGAAAAAGTCTTTCAAAAAACTCTCTTCTGAAAAAGAACAACTTCTTAAAGAGAAGGAAGAGTTGACCCTTAAAATCCAAAATTTTCCAAATGTTGATTCCATGGAATCAACCATCAAAGACCTAAGGGAGACCCTAGCTAAGTTCACCCAAGGGGAACAAAATTTGAACAATATCCTAGGTTCCCAACGAATTTCTAGAACCACCCAAGGGCTAGGATATTCCAATATAGCTTCCTCCTCCCATGCACCCACTGTTTTTGTAAGGGGGAGCTCTAGTTATAAATTTTGTAATTATTGCAAGAAGCCCGGGCACCTTATTTATGAATGTAATTGTAAAAATGCCCGTTATGGCCAACCCAAGTCTTTTTACTTTTCCGATGAATTTTATAGGAGAAGACCCGCTATGAGACAAGTTTGGATTGAAAAATCCCTTCTTGCGAGTCTCTCCGGGCCAAAATTTATTTCCTTCCCCCGGTGATTTATTGTTCTTATTTAGGGGGAGTTAGGTTCTTTTAAGCCTTTTTGTGAATTAAAAAATTTCATTCAAAATTCTCATTTCAAATTTTTTATTCAAAACTTTCGATTCAATCTTTCATTTTCAACTCTTGGTTTCAATTGGTTTTTGATTCAAAACTTTCAATTCAAACTGTTATTCAAATTTTCAATTCAAATTTCAAATTTCAATTGATTTTCAAATCTCAAATCTTGTTTTTCAACGCTTTCCCTCAATCAAGTTTTATGCCCCACTCTATTTTGATAATCACAAAGGGGGAGAATTTCTTGATTGATTGGGGGAGAAACTTTTTTGATCATGCTTTGCTTTACATTTCATTTTATTTAAGCATTCCTTTCAATTCATGTTTTTACTTTAATTGTTTAAGTGATTGTGATCATCAAAATAGGGGGAGATTGTTGTACATCTCGAACCTCTCGTTGTTTGATTTTCATGATCACAATCACTTTCATTTTTATCTAACATTGTGTTTTAAGTGTTTGTGTTGATAGGCATTTGATTGCCAAGAAGTTGACCAAGGAAGAGGCAGAAATGGACTGAAATTCAGTCCACCGGCCGACCGGTGGCTTCACCACCGGCCAGCCGGTGGCACCCAGACTCAAGGGGTAGCTACTGCCTCCCCACCGGTCGACCGGTGGCTCTGCCACCGGTCGACCTGTGGCACCCAGCACAAATAGTGAGACCTACTGTCTTTCCACCGGCCAGCCGGTGGCTCCTCACCGGTCGACCGGTAGAGCCTGGATCAAGACTCTTCCTCTCTACCAAGGCACCGGCCAGCCGGTGGAGATGTACCGGTCAGCCGGTGGCCCCTGGACCAGACTTCTCCTCCACTGCCAAGGCACCGGCCAGCCGGTGGAGCTGTACCGGCCAGCCGGTAGCACTGGTCAAACTAGCCGTTGGCTTTGACCAGTCAACTCCAAAAGCCTCCCAACGGCTCCGAAGACCTCTCCAACGGCTCCGAAGCCTCCCCAAGGGTTCCTAGCCTATAAATAAAGGCTGAGGAAGCCCCGGACAATTACCGGAACACTTGTGAAGCCAACGGACATATTTTGGATCAATTGGCCAACCTCCGGCGACTTCCTTCAAAGGAACCCCAAGAGCTCCAACAACTTCCACATCCAAGGAGCTCCACTCAAGAAGCTTGGGAGAGCACGCCCATCAACTCCATCATCCATTGGCGCCCGAGTCTTCCCAATTACGGGTTTTATTGCATTTATTTATTTTGAGCTTAAAATTGGGTTTGTGCCTACAAACCCCAACCCTTTTCTCTTCCCCCCTTCTTTTGGGTTTCACACCACCACTAAGGTGTGAAGAGGTTGTCAAGCCTTACCTTGTAAAAGGCTTGAGATCGGTGAGCTAGTCTTCACCCGTAAAAAGACTAGTGGGTTATTGCTTAACCATCAAAAGCATTGGGTTCTTGCTTAACCACTAAAAGCAAGCTGTAATAGGTCCTAGTGCTACCTCAAAGCCTAGTGGGTTTCTTGCTACAACCATTGAAAAGCAAGCGGTAGAATCTCTCAACGGTTGAGTTGGGAGCGGAGACGTAGGCCGGGTTTTGGCCGAACTCCGTTATCAATTTGGTGTGTCTTGCCTTCTTTATTTCCGCTGCATTTATACTTTGATTTTTAATTTGTTAATCAATTTTTTAAAAGGCAATTCACCCCCCCTCTTGCCATCTTTCCCGCCTTGGGGTATTCTTCCGACCCAACAAAACATACTGAATATTAGTTTAGGATCAAAATCTAGTAAAAATTTTAAATATAAATTGTAAAAATATCACCCATGATGATATCTTAACATTTTTCATTAAACTAATTTCAAACGTGTTATTTTACTGAAAAAACACTCACAACAAAACCCATCCATGTCCATTAACCTTTTATATATCTTTATATCCACCCTATAATACAAACATGGATTTCTAATCGATCCAAAAACATCATTTTCTATTTTCTATATTTACTAATATATATATCTATCTATAAGATAATTTATTTTCCAAGAATCAGATTTCTAAAAAAATGATTAATAATGATGATTTCATTTCATTAACACATAATAATTGAAAAAATTTTGAAAATATCCTAGTATTAAGATATGATTGTTTATGATTTCTTAACATCAATTACAAACTAAATCCAAAATCATCATAATATCATGAATTCTAAATCACAAAGGTTATACCTGCTTCATTACCACTAACAATGAGGTAATCCCCACCTCAAAACCCTCACTAAACACTCAAACAATTAAACTAATATTCTAAGGGGTTCTATGATCCTCTTAATCAGTAGTATAATTTTTTTCATCTAGTTATATATTCTTTTTTTGGTTCATGGTTTTCTTGAAATATCTTACATGCCTCTAAAATCATCACTATATTATAGTATACACTTATAGCTCACCATGATTGAGACCATTATAAATTAAAAATTTAGGTATATTAGTTACCATAATATTTCTAACCAATTGTTTTTAAAAATTATGTTTTGTAAAAAAATACACAATATGAAGCCTTGGGGATTATTCACCATGTAATCCTAAAATCATTCAATTACGACTGGAACCACATTATTTATAATAACATGAATAAAATTTTCCATCTTAAAAATATAAACCTTCTCAATCCCCAATAATGCCTTCCTAAAAAAATAAAGAACATAAATTTATATTATTGATAAATTTATATTATGTATTATTATATCATAAAGACAAAATACTATGTATTAATCCATGTTATCACATTAAAAATAGTGGCTTGGTTTTTCTCTATTCTCCTAAAAATGATATATATATTTTAGTACTTTTAGTAAATCAAATGTGATGATTATGAAATATATCGAAAAGCCATCAAATATACATTTTACATAATAAAATAAACATATTTACATTGATTATTAATTAATAAAACTATAATATAGTGGATGAGAGAGAAAATTAGGGAGTGGGGATGGTATCGAGGATCTATTATTTTATGGCTTTTAGTAGAGGGGTATTTCACACCCCATTTGATAAAATATGATCTTATAAAAAATAAAAAAAAGTAATCCAATGAATTCATGGTTCCTAGAAAATGATTAAACAGTACTAAAAGGATATCAAACAATACCCCACCAAATTAATTATCCATAATTTATAAATAACATTCCAACCCGATTCCCGATTGAAGCTATAGATTTTTATTTCATCTTCATGACCATAGTAAGTACTTTGTATTTCCATATCTTTGATTTGACTCAATATAAAAAAAAATTAATATTTTTTCACCTTAATTATATATTCCTTATAAAAATATAATATAACCATAACTTCTAAACTCATATAAATCGATCCCCAATTCTAACACAAATCATCATAAAATTAATATAATTTAAAAATAATTAAAATTATTCTATTAAAAATTCAGTTTTTATCATTTTATCTGAATTAAACTAATTTTTTTAAACATGATACACTATAATATACCTACTCTATGGATTCTTCTCAGTATAATGCATCTATATTCATTTCCTAATCCCATTTCTCTACATTGAAGTCCATTACCCCTTCATGTAACAATATATATTTTGATGTAGTTGCTTGGTCCATTAAACCATATTAAGAAAATAAAATATTCTTAAAATTCATTGGGACTCATTCGTATATAACATTAGATGTTACCCAATTAAATTAACTAACACTAAATCATCCTCTCTATACCCAATCTAACAAAAAAATTATTTTCACTCACTGATATCTATTTCATCAAAAAATCTATAACAAAAACACGAGGGTGCTAATTAAAAATACCTAGAATAATTTATTATACTTGATATTTTCATGAAACTAAAAAAATGAAAATTCCAAAACTCCATGGTAAAAAATCATTTTAAAAAATTGATAAAAAACTATGATCTACACCCATGAATACCATAACAAAACACACCATATTTTTAGTGCATTCCTCATGAGTTGGTTCACTAAATAATCCTCTAATTTAACGGTAAATGTTTATAACTATCTTACACTTTGTTTACAATAGATATATCAATAATTATTCCATACGATCCCCCAATATATCATGTTTAAAAAATGTGTTTCAAAATAACTTATATCACTCTACATAATTCATTAAATATTCCCTTAAAAATATGATAAAATCTCAATCCCTTGGAATCCACATATTAGAACATAAACATAATATTTATCATTTCTTATCATCTAAAATGATCTATTACAACATGAATTTTACAAAACATCTCAAGGTCCAATTTTATAGGTTTCACAAACCATCATTAACAACATTTTCTAAAATTCAACATAAATAAACATTAAACAATTGATTTCTTGAAGCAGATAATATGACCACTTTAGTTATTATTTCATGAGAACATACCTAAATAAATTTATATTCTATATCAGAATATATAAGGAATATTTTTAATCAATTCATCTAATCAAACTATCCATATAATAGTCATTAGTTTCAATTGACACAATGATACTTTATATTATCTTTAATGAATGATAGTAATGATTGAAAACTGATTCCCAAGTGTAAATGGATATACAATGACCAATAAATTTAACCATATTCCTAATACTCTCATATTCTGACACATTTTAAAATTTATATAATCCTTATAAAATTCTTGGGATCTCTAGTGACTCTATATGTCAACTATGTTTGGAAACCTCTATAAGGTAACTGTTTGATTTTCATGTAGTTTATCCCATCAAAATCGCCAACATGATTAAAAACATATGGTAGACACTATGACATTTTTATTTTTGTAATATGGTTAATCACGCCATTTGGGGTACATATCTTCTTCGGTCACTCTAATGCATGATAATTCACTATAGTCCAAGAACTAGATCACAACTAATGGGGAATTAAATAAGTACAAAATTATCTTGATCCAACCATATCACATAGGTTCATAAATTTTTTTTATTCTCAATCATCATTACTCACCTCAATGTTAATTTTTACCCATATATAAAGAATGATAACAATATAACCCAAATGCACAATTACTCAACATAATTATGTCACTATAGATTTAATGGAAGTACTCACTCATTTACCCCATGAGTATAGATTGTCTAAGTAACTATTATCAAAATTTTCTTTTAACATTTATAATTTCAATTATTTTCTATCCACATGTAATTATACCTCACTCTATCCTCTTTTTTACATTACCCTACAGGCTATATTATGATCCATAAAGAGTCCCTTTGTGCCAAATCCTAAAATCTAACTAATTATAGCCTAAATGTATATATTTTTCTCGTTAATAAGGATATATAAATTTAATGCTCACATTATAATGTAAATTTACTAATAATCCAATATATTATACCATGTGACTATAACAAGATGACTCCTAAAGAATTATTATTCATTATCTCCATCTCTTACACATTTATAAGGTGATAAACCTACTAAAACATAACATAATGTATTTCAACCAACTATATCACTTCATTTCCATTTCTGTTAGACACCATGAATCGATTTCTCATACAAAACCATAAAAAATATATAAAATTCTAGTGCACATCCTTATCCAATACTCATAAATGAGAGTCCATAGACTAAATTACTTCCACCGAGAGGGGGATAAATGGTATAAATGTTTTACAAATTATATTTTAATTAGTTTTAATATACTTGTTAATGATCCTGATCCACTCATAAATAACCTATATAACGAAAATATAAAGATAGAACATCACTTAAGATTTAAAAGTTTCGTATAGAAGAAAACGTCAATTTTATGTCGGTTATACCCACAATAAATATTCTCCATTTAATTCAACAAACATTATAGAACATAAAATATAAGGACCCAACCTTAAATATTATATAATCTTGAATTAATTGAATAATTCACATTGAGGATCTTTTCAGGTTTATAGTTTTAGAGAATTAGGCCATAACTATTACATTAAATCTTGAAAAGTACTATGTAGACACTTCTACTCAGCCTCCATTTTATCATAAAATAAAAACACATGAAAAAAGATTCATGTCTAGTCCCATGATTTAGATAGCATGACTATTCCTTGATCCCATCATTGACCATATTCCTCTTTAGATCCTATGAAAATTATTTCAAAACATGGGATGAGCATAAAAAGCTCTGTATGGGTTATAAAACAAAGAAAGAAAACATTAGTTCATCATTGAATACATAATATAAGCTCATTAACATAACTCATGAAATAAATTGATTTATGAATAACACATAGAAAACATAAATTATTGAGGTAACTTGTGGCATCCATAACATACTTACACTATAGCTTTCATAGCTACGTAGGGAGTTACATTTGGAATATCCATCACAGTATATTACCTAAATCTCTTAGGTGAAACTTTCATGTTCTCCTACATCACCATACCCAATGCATTTGAGATATATATTGGGATCACCCTCAATTGGATTATCATGGAACCACCCATATACGTAAACAATTCCCAAGAACCATAACATATTTATAACACATAAAAAACATAAAGTAAATATAACATTTCCCCATTTCAATCACAATATATTATTTAAATATATTGACATAAAAAATTGATTATAAAAACCATTTTCTATAAAGAAAATACTTAAAAGATTATATGGTATTTATTTTCCTTTTAAATCCATTACGACTTGTTAAGGAAGACAATGATCAAATAATACTCACGGCTATAGAAAGGGTTTTTGTCATCGCTTGTGTTAAAAAAATCCTTTTTGTCATTTAGTAAAAAGTTTCGTAGAAAAAAGATTTCCTTTGAAAGAGTTTAAATGTTAAAGGGTTTTATACACTGTATAAAATAAATTCTGTTATAAAACTAAATATGCTTCAATGAAAGGAGATTGAGACAAAGTCCCTTACCTCCTGTCCGACTTGACCCATTCATTTTTTAATCTTATGAATAATAATATAAAGTTAATTTATACATTATTAAGATCATTTTTAATGTTTATTATTCCTTTTATATCCATTATTACCTTGTTATAAACATTATTTAATCATTTAACTTAATTACGGTCATTTTGTCGATATTTGGTACTTTAGTCAAAAATGGGATTCTTATAATTAAAATTTGTTCACGTTGTCCAAATTTATTATATCCAAAATGATATTCATGATTTAGATATCATATATATCATATATATCTAGTATATACATGTATTTATTATAGTACATTGCATTTGATGGTAAGAAATGAAATGCACCATTTATGGAGACTGTAAGTCGTACGTACACGTGAACACTATTTTCATTTATATTTCATATTTTAATGTCATTAAAACATAATGATACATAGTTATATTATAATAACAGTATAATATAATATATAATATCATTAACACCATCATTTATATGTCCCACATGTGGCATTAATGAGTTATATAACATTGAGGGGGTGGTAGTCCGCACTTCCTCAAATGAAATTATCGCTTTTACCCATAATGGAAACAATAAATGTATGCTATAAATGAAAAATACAGAAGCATAAATAAAACATAAAAATAATATATATCATATATAAATATAGTTCCATATTAATGGCCACTATGAGAGGCGGTAGGAGATAATTAAACTATCATCCTTTAGTGAGGTGTTAGTTTTCCATCCACAGAAACAATATGTTCATTATCGATTAGATGGATGTGTGTTAAAATGTAGTTAGAATACATATTATAACAACATACTAGTATATTAAGGATTCTGGTTTTGTTATAAAAGATAACAATAAAAAGATTTTAGGTGTTTGAGAAGTAAAATAATAGAAAAGAATTTAAGAGAAACTGTTACCTTTAATTCAGGTAACTCTATTTGGTTTTAACCAAAAGAACTTCTTGAAGTCCCTTATGGCTAAGTTAAGGCTTCTATGTTTAAGAGAGAGATCTTGATAGCTTATTTGGGAAGGGTTTGGGTGATCCATGTGGCTTAAGAGGCGTGAGGAATGGGTTATAGTTGTGGGATTTTAATAAGGGGGAGGAGGGGCTCTTTAGGAAAGTGTGAAAATATTATTTTATTATATAATGATTTTTGGTTTCTAAAGGTCCCAAATTATAAAAATCTAAGATAATATTAAGCATGGTCAAAAAAAATCATCTAATAAAAATTTTATAGGTTTTTTATATTTTTTTAATCATTGATATATTATTTATTTAAATCATTTATTAATGAGGTAAACACTACATCATTATTGTGTTATAAATAAGTTTTTCTATTTAATGTCTCAAAATTATAAAAAATACCATGATGTACGAAATATTTTTATCTTTTCAATTAATATTTACAATCGAAAATATATCTTATATAACCCCATGTAATAATTGATTTACTAAAACATATTTCTTTATGTCATTTTTGACATTATGTTAATTAAAATAAAGTGTCATTATCACTCTTATGTGGATCCATGGGGTCACAAAACAGACTCAAGGATTCACATGGTCAACAAAGTATCAACCTTTAAGATTAGGAAACATGTTAGGGTACTTTTATATTATTATAATAATTTTTTTTACCCTTATTTACCAAATTTACCCTTTAAACATGGTAAATAAAAATTTTATTGTAGTAAATATTAAAAATGTCTAAAAATAATAGTTTCCTATTTCGACAATCTAGACCTACTGAATCCAAATATGGAATCCATTTTTATAAATTTAAAATTCATAAGTGGGGGAAATAAATTTTGAATTAATTCTCGTCGTCAAAACAAAAAGTGTGTTTTTATGAAATAATATCTATCAAAAGATCGACACTTCTTTATGTCCAATTTCAATGTGAAATTACATAAAATGACCAAAATTTGATTAAATGGTATATATATATAATCTAATAACACTTTAAAACCAATTAAAAAGAGAATATAACAATATAAGTAAATTAGATTAAATGGAAGTTTTGAATTTAAATATAGTATTTTCCACTATTCAACAAAAAATTAATTTTATCAGAAAAATACCAAAATTTTACCAAAAGTGAATTATTATATCCTGATTCTGAAGAGGAATTTTATTTTTTTTCTAAAATAACATATAAAAATGAACAAAACTGTATTTAAAGAATGTTCTCCATCAAAAGGATGTAAATCATCCTTTTAAAGTAAATTATCCTTTAAATTAGATTCATTCATATTTTAAGCCTCTAACATTTATTGGTTAAATTTAATAACATTTAAAAAACATGTATAATTATATTGAATTTATTTCTATTCAATCCACCAATACAATGGCTAGGAGTTAACAACCATATAAAATAATAATATTATATTATTATTGTGCGATGAAAGATTTCAAAATAATCCATTGTTGTGTATCGGGTATGCCATCAAACATAGTGTCCCCATTAAAGTAAAATTAATATTTCATTCTAAAATATTTATAAATATGGAAAATTTCTTATTCTTTATTTACCAGGGATGTTACATAAAATCTCTTTTTTCCAATCATCTTCATGATTACATCATAAAATATTAAAAGTAATCAGTGATAAATATCTAACAATTAAAGGCATATAAAAATCTATCAGTGATCTTTGAACATATTGAAGATAATAGTTTTCACAAAAAGTTACATCATATTTTATTCTTAAGTAAACCATCTATATGATCATTAATAACATCTTTTTGGTCTTTAAAATATCTCAAAATCCGGAAATATTTGGTTCTCCAATCTATGAATCTTCATAAACACATGTTTCTTATTATTTAAAGTCTCCCACATAAAACTATTGGGTTTATATTGAAAAAATGTTTTAATAATTTCACTAAAAATTATTTTATCATCATATCTTTATCTGTCTAAATTAAAATATTTTTAAAATATAGTGCACATAATATATCATTTTTTTCATTTCCAAAAATGCATCACTATTTTATCACTAAAATTCTTAATTTATATTTGTTATGAATAACTCCATAAAATTTTCTTCATATCAAATATGAATACCTAAAAGGTGTTACATATTATATTTTCTAAATTTAAATACATGATAGCCAATGTGTATTATTCATTCATCCCTTTTGAAATACCAATAGGTTTTGGGTTTTCCAAAATTTTGCAAACCTTATTCCATCATGTGAAGAATTGTTTCATTATTTAAATACTAAATGGAAACATGTTCTATTATTTACATATATGGAAAAAATATTTCATGTATCAAAATTTATGCTTGAATATAATTATAAATTCCAATAATGATCATGTTATTTTATTATAATATATCAGATTTATAATTTTCAATTATTTTGGCCAGCCTATTTCATCTTGTTGAATATTCATTATCAAATTCATGTTCATGCATATTTCATAAAAAAAACTCATTATAGAGTGATGTTATAACCCTTCACTCATTCGATATTACATGAATTAATGTATATCAATATTGATGTGTAATTAACTAAAGGTTATGTTTTTGATCAATCCATTCATGGTTGATCTAAATAAGGTGTATTCAATTAGTATTATTCATGTGATCACTTTGGTTATACTCATATAGGTGAATATTTTGTGAACTGTTGATCTAATATACCCTTATATAGAGTCATTATTTTTTAATTACCTTTATGGATCCTCAATTATCACTTATTCAGACTCATGGTAATATCACTACTTTAACATGGTACATTTGATACAATTACATAGTAAGCTTAAATCATGTGTTTCATTTAAATAGAATTAAAATACATAACTTGAGCATTAAATAAGCCATCTAAATAAAAAATGTCTATAATTTAGAACATGTGACACCTTTATATAGCTAATGAAATTGTGGTTTACCTTTACATTGATTTTTTATAATTATACACGTATCCTTATGAAACATCCTTACCCTTATGCTGGTATGTGTATATTGCCAAACTACCCATACGCAAGTACCCTTATGCATATTTATTATACACACATATACACTTATAGATCCTATATACCATTATGAAAATACTCTTATTCATTTCAATGTCAACTCAATTTTCCATTATATAGGTAATTAAAAACATTTCAATAGGCTATCTAATGTTATACGTTACTTTCTATAGCCTATGGAGAGTGAGGTTAGTGTTTATACAACTAGAAAATTTAATCAAAAATCATAAATATCCATCTTAAAAATCCTCATACTGAACACCAATTCCTTCCAACTTCAATAACATATAATGACAAGGTACCTTCATCCCAAAACACTTTTAATGTATTCCATTAAATAGCATCAATTATATCATCCCATATTCAAGTTTAATTTTCCAATTATAACATCCAATTCCATTAAATGAATTTATAACAATTTTCCAAAAATAAAATCATCATCTTCAATCACTAACACATGTTGAATCTGAAATATTTAAAACCTAGATAATTATTACATTTTGTTAATTTTGGTTTTGGAGGTGTCTATGGGATGTCTATATATGTTTGGAGGATAGAATTAGAAGTGTAGTTGAGAAAATAATCTGTGTAGGGATCTATTATGTGATTTCATAGGCCCAACATGGAAGAGTGTAGAGAAAATATAAAGAGTATAGCTACAGTGAAGAGGCTTGGAGGAGTTATTATGGGGGGTCTTTCATTTTGTGAATAGATGTCCCATGAAGCAAGGTTATTCCCTTGAATTCTATGTTATATAACAAAGAGGTGTTCATTATAAAAATGGGTACTAAGAGGGTCATTTAGTGAAGATACCATTAATGGTGCAGCTGAATCGTGGAGTTAGGTTATGGATTCATGTTCATGATTAGTTCAATGTGGTTAAAATGGATGAAGCATAGGGGGTGTAAAGATCAGTTATTATTATTTTTCCATTTTTGACATGGTTGTTCCATAAATCATGGGTTTTTACTCAACACTTTATTGGTAAATAGTATTTATTTTTTAGTGGATTTGGATTCACCATGGTCCCTTATCCTAATTTATCATATATGTGGTGTGGAGAAAACCTTTATTTCTAGAGAGAAACTAACAAAAACCATTGTAGTTTAGTATCATTAAATATTACATGGTCTACTGAATTTTTATAAATTCTAATACATTGTGTTCTACCTAAACCATGGTCTAACATTTATCAGACTATGTATAAAACAAAAAACCAATCATATATCCAACAATTCTATCAATTATTAGGTGACCAAAATTATCTTTCTGATGTATTTAAATCCTCACTCAGTGGATTTCTACAATGTAAATGGGAAATAAATCATTATTTGTTTGACATAATTTTCCCACTTCTCATTCACCAGTTTCTCCCTATTTTTATTCTAGTGAAGTACAACTATCATGAACCCTGTTATTTCAATTATGTATTAGGAATAATATATTCTGGGGTATTTTGTTTAATGTGATAAAGGTTTTTATCCTTTTCTGTGTTCCTAGTGGTTTCCTCCTCATAATAAAACCATTGGATCAATTTAGGAAAACACGTTTGAGGTAAGCGTTGTTTCATTTACCATTTACATCTATCTGGTGGGAGGGTCATTATCTTGTCTTTTTTTGGAAGATAGTTGACATTAGCCTAATGAATATAACTAATTTGTTTAATTTGATTTTTATGGAAAATTAAACCTCATTCTTTATATATTGTTATATATTTTAATATTATTATTTTATTTTCTTTACTCCATGTTGAAAATCATGGCTATTTGGGGAAACATTTGTTTGGGTCTATATTGGTTTTTGAACCATTTTTTCGTTTTTTGATATCAATTTAAATTGGAATATTCTAAAAAATTATATTTCATTAATAAACTTATTTACATTATAAATTTATGGATTATATAATAATCCCATTGAAATAATATTAACTCTTATTTGATTTGTATACACTTTTTTAAATCTAGAATAAAACATTTGTTTTCTGAGAAGTGGTTGTGATGTGTTTTAGAGATGTGTAGTTGTGTTTTGGTAGATAATTTTTTGATTTTATTTAAGGATATGTTCAGGATATAATGGTATGTGGTTTTCAAGTGGATATTTTGATGAAGATTTGGATATGTTTGTGATTCAATGGTAGTGAGGGATCCTTTTGGAGTAATGATTATGCTTATAGAAATGTAGTGGGGGTGCTACTTTCCTAGGTTTTCATGGAATGACATATACTGATGAAATTTAATGGCATGGTTTTAATATAAAAATGTTGAATTAGTATGTGATGGGTGGACTAAATTTCTAGTGTCTGATTGTGAATTAAACAGGATGGAAAATTGAAGTTGATGGTATGGAAAATGAACAACAATAACAAATGAAATAGGATGGTATTGGGAAATATGTAAATTGAAATAACATTAAATGAAAAGATTATTCTATATTGTTTTTTTGTGGTTTGTTAGTGGTGTAATATATTTATTATTATCAGTGATGGTCATAAATGATATATGGTTTGGTGGTTATATTGTGAGCCTTGTGGTGGTCTTATTGTAAACACATTGGTCGGTCTTATATTTGAATTTATATATATGTATAGACACACAAAATCATTTCAATATATAAGTACAAGAACACACACACACAGATACATACATATATATATATATATATATTATGTTCATTTTTATTTCTCTATGCATTTACCCTATGTTGATCACAATGTACTAACAGATAAATGTTTCATGGGGTTTTTTTCCCAAAAATCCTACTTGTGAGGATGGATGCATTGCTACATTCTCTTAAAAACTCTCTCTTCTAGGTGATAATGAAATTAAAGGGGTGTATAGGTCAGAATTCAAAGTTTCATTAGGGAAATGGTTTGATGGGATGTATTATAGTGGGGTTCATTCATGGTATGAGTAAGAAACAAGGATAATGTCCTTTAAGTATAAAATAAAATAATATTGTTGTTTTGGAGGTGGTTGAGATGTTATGTCATGGACCTGTTGTCTATGTGTGATATTTTATGTGATTTGATGTCATGGTCGATTTGTTTATATATGAATTGTGATGTGATGTGATGTCAAGGATGTGGTGTATATGGGTGATATATGATGTGATTTTATGTGATAGACCCTGTGTCTTATGATATGTTTTTATAAAAATTCATGGGAGCACCAAATGTTATGATATTAGAGTGTAAGAGAATTAAATTAGAGTGATTTTTGTGTGGGTACCCATCATTGATATTTTTCTTATTATTTTATAGTACATAGGTGTGTTATTTAGTGAGTGTTCCATAGTTAGGATAAGATTTATTTGTTGACATTTTTAGGTATTTTTGGTTTTTTTATTAATGGTGCATTAGTAATATTAATTCACATGTAAATTGGATATTTAGTGTATAATCCTTCTAATTATATTTTTATTCGAACCATAGTTATATAAAAAATATTGTTGGTTACTAGGAGAACTACAAGTACCATGTTAGGGATTTCATATTCAAACTTTTGAACTCCTTCTGAGTCTTGTCAATATAACTTTTTTTGTATGTTATTTGGAGACTCTTTGAATCAGTTTTCATTATACATACATTTTGAGATGGATTTTTTGTTTACTTTTTAACATTCCATGGATTTTATTAATCGATGATACGGTATCTCCTGAACCTATATATTTTAGGTTAATAGATCTAATCTATATGGATTTTTTTTAACATGGTTCTTCTCAAAAACACATGGCCTTCTAGAGGTACGTATCATGGGTCATTACCTCTCTTCCATTATTTCTAGAGTTAGAGGGGCATTTTTGGCGGGTGGATGTCATGAAATAATAGTACTAGAGGGATTTGTTTTGAGATATATGATAGATTTTAGAGTTTGAAAAATTAAAATTTTAGGGTTTATAAAGGAAAAAGTTTAGTTGATCTTTGGGCATGATATAGGATAGGGAATATGAGAATTTAAATGGGATTTTAGTTCCCACCATGATTGTTTTTATTAAATATAATCCTACCTAGCAACCAACTAATGTGGAACCACAAGTATGGTTGATATCTAGGGGATATAAATGTATCAATATTTATTGAGTTATTATTTTAATTAGGTGGTTTTTTTAATATACAATTAATTATATAAATATAAAAATAATTAAACACTAAATTGATTACTAATTAATTATTACTTATTTTGTTCTGGATCTGAGTTGTTGAATTAATGTGGTTCAGGATAGCGAGGTTTATCAAGCCATCCTAGTTGAACCCTAATGGGATAAACTAGTGTAGGGTAATGATCAGTGGTATTAAAATTTTAGAACCATTAATTTTTATGATTTTGGGAAATATGTGGGAAAAAATTTATTGGGATATATATAATTGGTTAGGGGATCTTGACACCACATTAATTTTAATCCAATTCTTGTTAGAGTATTTTTTACCATTAGTAGTTACATTGATAAGAGGATTTACAAATATATTGTGGGAATTTCATTTTAATGATAGGAATGATGTATATGTTTCATGTGTCAACTTATAGAAGGTTATTCAAGAAGTGCTTCTTGTATCAACCAAATATTTGGTTAAATGAAATAAGTTTCTTTAAATTTAGTAGGGGATTACATCTATGCGGGAGATGTGGATCCCATTCAATGACCTTTTTAATTTCTCATGGAATCTTTTTCTTAATGATGGGTCATGTGTATAGAATCTCAAGGATCTAGTCTATACCTATATACAGTATAAATGTACACATTTAACATTTCTATATTTTATATAATATTAGAAGAAGTCATAGGAGATTGAGAATATGAAATCCATATGAGGTTTTCCATGAGAGGGGAACTATTACTGTTCCTCAAGGTGATGTAATTTTTTAGGAATATCTCAGGAACCATGGAAATCAAGGTTTTGACAAGTGTGGATTCAACAATAGAAACCCCCCTTCTTGATTTCTAGGGCCAGTTTTTTCCATAGATATCCTAGGGCCTTGGTTGTTTGTTCCTCAATTGTTGTAGTCTTGGTCATCATAAGAATAAGATCCATATGGTTCTGGAAGCATAATTTTTAGGTGGTTTTATTCATTGTTGGTTAAAAGAGTTTCTACAATTGAGGCCATTTTAACACTAGGGGGTATTATTATTCTCCATCAAGAGGATATCAGTAGTCATAGTTCGGCATAAGGGTGTTATTTATCTTCAAGAAACTCTTTCTGAGTATAGCCATGGGGTTGTTCTAAGAAGAGAGGATGAGGATCTAGGATTTTTCTGCTATATGAAGTGGGGGAAATAGAACCATATGGTCTAGATATTGTTTTAGGTATGATCATCATGTCGTATACACTTATTTTAATCTTTTTTAACATAGGTTCATCATACTCCATTGTTACAAACATTATATATAGTGTTCTAGTATTAGACAATGATAGGATTCATGTTTCCCTGGTGTTAACTATAATAGTCAGTGGAAAAAATATCATGGTGGATTTGTTATGGGGGTATAGACTGATGAGGGGTCCACAAATATCATGTGGGGGTATTCATTTGTTGTATATAAATTGATACCTTGTCATTCGAGGCATCAAATCATTGTATTTTTTGTATTCAATTATCAAATATTTCTAGATGAGAGTCTTATTCTCAGATGTGGATGGTTCACATGTCATTTTTGGTGGAGAAAAGTGTAGTTATATGGTAAGTGTAAATGTGGAGAACCTTCAATCATTGCTGGCCATGTTTTAATTGAAATGTGTGGACATAATGATGGAGGCAGCTCCTAGGGTTATAAAATAGTTTCTAGACTATTTTCTTGAAGGGGGTTTTAATGACACCCCCTTGAAAAGTTGTTGATCTCAAGATAGAAATATACAATGGGTATTCTTTGATTATGATCAATCCATATAAGATATAACCGTATAATTTATTTGGGTAGAGAATTTAGATAGATGATATGATTCATAAAAGTTTCATATGGATTAGTGTGTCACTGTTGGATACTGTAGTGTTGTTCTCCAAGAAGGTGAACTGATTTCTGGGGTAATGTATAGCCTATCGGTTGTTAAAATAGTTGTGGATCAAGAATTTCTCCCCACTCCTGAGTAATTAAAAAAAATTACCAGTAAATATGGTCTATTTAGTTTTCTATGATCGATCTTTGGTCACGATATCCCTAGTTGATTGTGAAAGATAAGGATGTCTTTAAGACTATCTTTGGATGAATCTAGAGTAACATCCCACTAGTGGTAACATCATATAGTTTCAAAAGCATAGTATTGTAACATGAACTCCATTTTAAATGATTTTTTCGATCATTTCTTAATCATGTTCAAGGATAACATCTCGACCTACTAACTGTTAGAATAGGATCATACCAATAATCAAAGATTTGTTTTGTATTTTCATTGAAACCACAATCTCTATGGATGTTTTTCAAAAATTATGTTTTGTGCATGAAAGGATCCTTTCATGGGTTCTTTATATCACAACTTTGTCAGTTCATGGACCCTAAAATGATTTAGGGATTTGTTTCATGGGAAGAACTAAAAAATGTTACATATGTTTATATAATCCTTCGTCTTTTTTATATTACATATGGTTATTATCTAATTTCTCTCATATTTCTTCCCAGTTGAAATAATTTATGTTTAATTAATAGTATTTTATCTAAACATGTTAGTTTTAGGAATATTTTAACTTCCTATTAAGGTAATTGATTAGGGCTATGGTGTGCCAATTTTAGGAGGAATGGTTTATTTTTATGCTGTTTTTGATATGTCCCATTTGGGCATAGAATATGTCCCAATTCAATAGAAATAAGTGATCTCTTAGTGTTTTTTGTAGTTTCACAACTATGAGTGTAAATATACACCAATTATTAGGACCTAGAAGTGGTAATTTTTAACTGATTTTATCCCGAAATTAACATTTTGGGTAGCATTCTTGGACATCAAAGATAACAAGATTTTGATGTACATTTTTTATATCAGGGTATTATTATGCTGAAATGAGGGTGGATAAAGCTTCTTCATGATTAAGAAACTGAGATATCATACACCCCATGAATGCGAAATGTCATAGATTATTCATTGATATGACTTTAATTGGATGATGTTTTTAAGGGCTCTATTTATATATGGGATTGATTACAGTGTTGGTATCTCAGAACATATATGAAAAGATAGTTCATGGTGGAGGTTTCATGTTCCAGATAATAGATCGTTATTAATTGATGTGGAAGATAGATGGGACTTAGTGGGGATACATAGAGGATGATGTGATACAAGATTTTTTTTCCCATGATGATTTTCTAGAGTGATGGTTATATGATTGTCATAAATGGTTTTTTTTTCATGGGATTCAGTTTTTTCAGTAGTGATGCATAAGGGTTACCTTTGTGAGTATCAAAATCCACCATTAGTAGTGAACCAAAAAGAGAATATTTTTTATTTCTTATTTATTATGCTATTCTGGTGGATTATAATGAAATGGGTTGTTTATTTATTATTAACTGGTTGATTTTCTTTCATCCATTAAATGTGTAACACTATGTTCCCCATGTCTTGTTATAGTCTTGAATATCTTTGAGTGTAAATGGGATGACATATAGTTGGAAATATTCATAGGGTTTCCCCAAGATTAGGGATGTTGTGATGTTCTCTAGGTAATCGTGGATTGGTTATTGAAATTGGCTCACTTCATAGTGATCAAGGTGTCAAGAATCATGTATGTTTTCATGAATAGTTATATGGATAATTTAGTGAGGCCATATAGAGTATCTAGGTATATTTTCTCTTATCAATAAACTTATTTTACCTTGCAAGATAGTAGGGGAATGCAATATTCATTTCAAACCAAGTTACGCCTCATCATGAATATCCATCCTTAGATGGATATGAATAAAATTATGAATATCTAGATGATGGAATATATATTGTGTATATGCACATTGGAAATTTGGGTATATTTAAAAATAATAATATGCCTTCCGATGTGTTTTATTATATTAATAGACCTATGTGAGGTTTTGTGTGGGATTTGTTTGTCTCCAATATGAAAGGTTGTGGTAGTTGAGTCACCAATTTCATGAAATGATGGGGTGTAGAAATCAATAAACAGGGTTGATATTGATTATTAGAGGATAAAGGAAGAAGAATAATGGAATAAGGGTTATTCCGATTGTAGGAGGAGTCCCATGGGATTTTAGGATTGAGGCCATGTATTCCTGATTCTATACCCTCGATGTGGGGAGTAATGGTTTGGTTGGGGTTTAAGATATCATTGTATTATTTGGGCCATTTTAGTTGTTGAGACTCTTGAGGGGGTGGAATATCATTTGTCACACCCATGATGAATAGATATGTTTCATGATAACTTCTCGGTCTTTCCACTGTTTTGGTACATTCAAGAATATTCCCACATCATTTGTTGGGACAATTGGATATGGAGGACAACAAGTTGTTTATAGATAATACAGATTACATCGAGGATCATTTTGAGAAGGTTATGTTTAGGTAGTCAATTACATTATTTCCTATGATATGGGGGGCATATTGACCTATGATAGAGCACATAGATGCTAGATACATGGATGTGTAACTACTACCTATATTTATTTTGTGGTTTAAATTTATCTATTTTAAATTGATGATGTAATGTTAGGATATTTATGTTTTTTAACATGAGATTTTTCCATGATGATATTATGAGTGATTTAGATTCATGTAAACAAAATGGGGAATACCTAATTCCTAATCAATATGTGTTATATATTTTCATTTGTAAAACTTTTATGGTATATTTAGTTCTTCCCAATGCTGATAATATATTAATGTTGATGATATAATTCAACTAATTTTGTTTTTGTGTCTCTATTGTGTGGTGGTAGTGGTAGTTGATGTCTTGGGTCATGTTGAGGTTGAGATGGTAGTGAATACTATAATTTGGAGAGGTTGTATCTTGTGTCTAATGTAAAAAAGATATTGTTGAGTGTGATGTTTAGTGACTGATATCATTTTTTGATGTGTTTAGTGGGTGGTTGTTTTCTGTTCATATGAGATCCTTGAGAGGCATCTCATGGGATTGGTATTCAGACCAATTTCACCATTTTCTATCCAATTTGGTTTTTATTTTATAGGATTAGAGCTATTTGGGAGGTATCTGCGATAATGTTTTGTGCCTTATAACCTATTTCACTATGGGAATTAGGGTGGTATTGGTTTATTGGGAATGTCCTGAATAGTATCTCGAGTTGAATGAATGATTTATCTTAGAAAATTTACTGATGAGGATTCATCGGTGTAGAGGCATGGGACTCACCATTGAGGAGTGAATCTATGGCATAGGGAGGTCGGGTGTGGTGTAGAGACCCAGTGAAGGTTTTTCCTGATGTTCATCCATTTTTCTGTATGTCTCACACAATGGAGTTGTATTGTGTTATATCCTTCTATATTCTATTGTGTAGAGGTGTTTAATTTGGGAAATGGATAATTAATGATGAGTTTGGTGCCACTTCCATTTTCGACAGGTCAATTCCAGGGATCTTGGATTCAGTGTAGTTTTGTTGAGTCCTATAGCATAGTGACTCAACATTTGAATAGGGGCTGAGGTTTATTTTTTTTATTTATCCAATTTTGGAAGCACTCTCATGTAGTAAGAGATTCATTTCATGCCTTTTGTACGGAATATGATGTACATCATAGTCCCCTTAGTTACAATTTGATCCCTTCTCTATTTTAGTTGAATCTGTAGCATGGATATAGCTTTAGTTCTCAAAAATTTGTAAACTTGAAACATTGTTGCATAGTAACATATTTTACCCCATGGTCTGGTGCTTCTTTCTAAATGCAGTTGTGTAGTACTGTGAGATTCACCATGGCCTTGTGTTTTTAATAATGGGTGTAAAAAGAAAACCCTCTCAAATATATTTTCATTGTCTTGTTTTTTGGGTGACCATATTACATCCTTTGGTTTTATTTTATCCCCGTTTCAATAGCTATCAATACCATCATTAGAAAATGTAAATATAGTGGGTTTATGTTTATTTTCATCTTATATTATCTCTTTTATAACTGTTATTCATCTGGGGAAAGTATGTTATGAAGAAACATTTGATTTCAATGATGTTTTGGTAAGATGAATTTATAGTTTTTTGATCTTAGGGTTGTTATGGTATTCTCTATTATCAAAATGTTTCGTGGTGTCATCCTTATCATTATATAATTACAGAGTTGTTTTGACTGAATTGTTTGAGTTATTAGATCATTTTTTATCATTCAATTTTATCATACATGATGTATTATTCTCTTGTTATCTTTTGGTGTGATATAAGGCCCCAACTTAATGAATATAATGATTTGGTTTAGTTAAAATTGAATGTAGACATTAATAAAATCACAATATTTGCAAATTTTGATATATTGAGATTCTTTTTTTGTACACAATTGATTACATTCTAAAAACCAATATTTTTGTTGAAATTTTTCTAGCATATACCTCGATATTTAAATTTTTTATTTAGATAATTTCATTTTTGATGATTTCTTTCATTAGAGGCAACAACTTGTTTACAAAAATCATTATATTATATTAAAAAATTATTAAAACCTAGAAATTGTATTGGATGGAATGAATAGGAAAAACAGTGTTATGAAAATTTATGGTTTACACATGTATAAAATTAATTCAATATTTATAAATTAATTATAAATGAAAATAAAAATATTTTTAAATTTTAGGAGTAGTATTAATGGAAGAAAAAAAATTTGTTGGCAATGTATTTTAGTCCAAATAAATTTAATTGATCATTACTAGTGAATTATTATAATAAAATATAGATAATATATATTTATTCAAATTTTTTATCATTTTTCTAAATTTTTTATTTGGAATAGGATAATAATAAATCCAGTTTTATTCGAATATATATAATTTTCCAAAAAAGTGGTTTTCATCATACTTTGAGAACATACATTAAAATAACTTAACTCCATTTATAGTAACATAATTGGTTAATATGAATTAAATATTTATAATCATGATGTTAAAATTTGGTAACTTTCCCCATTTTATTTTTTTCAATGTGAATAGTTATAGTGGAAAAATTTATCACCTCGATAAACTGTATATTTAGTTACTCTAGATTAAATATATATGGTAAGGACATAATATTTTGTCCTAATTAATATTTTACATAGGTAATTTGACCATTATAACCATTTTATAAACATATATCATTTTAACGAATATATATCAATTAAAATTTCTTATATAAAATTTAAATCAAAAAAAGATACAAAATGTCACTGATATTGTTTTTTAAATAACCTGTGTGTCTAAATAGGTTTGAAAAATAATGTTATAAATCAATAAAATAATATATTATTATATTAATGAAATTATTTTCTAAATGTAAATTTATTTTAAATTTTCTTAAATTAAACGATGATATTAATTCCTTATGGAATACTAATGTAGTATTTCTTTATTTAGTATAAAAATGTAATAAATGAATTTAGAAATTTTCAATTTGATATAATTTGAATGATTTAATGTTTAATGATAAATTTGTAGATATATACATAGAATAATGTATAGGTGTGGAAGCAATTTTTTTAATTCCCTGATTTTCTTGATGTAATTAATGTTATGTTATTTAAATGTGTTAAAATGGTATTAACGATATTTTATAATAAATAATATTTTATTAAATTTTTTAAAATTCACTAAATTATTAATTAGGAAAAATTAGTGAGATAATGTTTTGAACATTATCCATGTTCTTTTATGGGATATGTTTCATTTTATAATAACCTTTTAACTACAAGAGGGTAGAAAAAATTAATATCATGGTAATTGTCAAAAATGTTAAATAATTTGTTAAATCTAAAAGATAATGGTAAAAATATTGTCTACATATATCAAAATTTTATTTTAAGAGTAATTAGATTCATCCTCATCATGGTTTTAAATTATATCAATATTTATACATTATTACCATGAAATTTATTAAAACGAATTTTATATTTTATGAAATTATAGGAGTTCCCATCCCCAATATTATGATAGGGAACCCTCCAATATCTTATTTCCACAAGATTGAGGATTGTATCATGAGTAAAATATATCAATTTTCATCTAAATATCTCAATACACATCTTAGATGTTTTTTTCATACAAAATTCAAATCCTAGAGAACTTTATAGGATATCTAAAAGATTAATTTCAATGAAGAGGTAATCCCTTTAACCAACCACATTATTTTAAATTATCATTTTACCCCATATAAAACGATTATAACTCTCATAAAATAATAAATTTAGTATCCTTGATATATATAAATTATATTATTATTATTAAAACAAATCTATACACATTATTTCACATCAAATGGAAATAAAATGTATCACTCATGTATACGTATGTCTAACAGTCACCACATAGAGTTTAAATTAATTTTTCACCATCATAATTTAAAAATGGGTATTGTGATGATTCTAATGATTATATATTAAAATTATGATATAAATATTCTTATCTAATGACAATATCAGGTATATATTGTTACCATTACATCCTTTTGGAAACAAAAACACCACTCAAGGGTATGTGTGGACTACCACCTTCACAAATCGAGGTGATTCATTTTTCTAATATAGTTTAAATGTATTTTAATGAGGATGAATTTTATGAACATATATTATATATTAATTTTTTATAAATATAAAATAATTAATATCTTTATATGTTTCTATCTATTTAAATATTAAAATAGCGTTCATGTGCACGTAATTCATATAATATCCATGATGAGTGTAAATCATTTTTTTTTCAAATATTTTATAGATGACTATAAATATATATATATATATATATATAATATATATGATATTTATACATTAATTAAAATTATTTACATGATTTAAATTTAATCACCATACTTGTAAAGATATTAAAAAAACAAATCATACTTCAAAAATGAAGCGAACTTGACCCCAAATAGTGATTTTAATTAAATAATTGTTAATAAACGTGTGATAAAAGGTTTAAAGTAAATTTTATTTTTTTTCTATATATATAGGTATGGGGTGTCAATATTGTTTATAGTAAATATATATATGTATATAGTAGTTTTGAAAATGTATTATTGAGTTTATATATGAGTTGAGATGTTTTAAGTGACAATCTCAATATATCTCAAGATTGAATATGATTAAGTTGTGTTAATGAAATATTATAATCATCCTAAAAAGATAAATTAAATTTTTATTCCCTATATTTTCATTATTTAAAATACTTTTCCCCATTCATTTTCCCAACCGTATGTATAGAATACACTAAAAATATGTTTTTTATGGAAAATCAATTGCTTTCTCACTTCGGTAGAAAAAAAAATTTCAAAAACATCTATGTCTTATAAAAATGTTTTAATGAATAATTTTTCTAATTTTTAAGGACATTTTTTAGCCTTATTTATCCATTTTTATCCTGTTATAATTTTTTTGAATGGAATCATATTATTATTTTCAAAATAAGTTACTTTGTCACTTTTGTGAAAAAACGAATGGAATAAAGAAACATTTTATGAATGATATTTCACTTAAAACAATCTTGAGATATATGATAATTGATATCTCCCTTTATTAAGATTATATAGTATTTGACATTTTTATTTCATATGTTTTCATTTCCGTGTTATAAAGAAATGTTTTATGAATGATATGTCTAAGAATGGTGACAGTTATGATTATCAGTGTGAGAGGTGATATAGAACTATTGTGAACATGTTTCTTAAGGTTCAATGATTCCAAAGATATTAGACCTATATTATTCTATAATTTATCGTTATTTTAGGTTTAGAATAATCATATATTTAAATGTAATATTTTAATATCACATTTATGGGTATCTATAGTTTTTACCAAAGAACGGATTTGTTATCCTTTAGAAATTAGGACTATCAAACTATTTTGATAACCCTGGTAAAATTTATATGTATATGATAGATTTATAATTTTTTTGGAAAAGATAATGAATTACATAGGATAAACTAATATCATCATAGAAGAAGGTCTCATGCATTAAACATCCTAAATCTGATTATTCTTAATTATATGGTTTCCAATAAATTTTTTTCTCACAGTATGCTTTTTATTTCACTCAATACTAAAAACCAAATGGAATAATTTTAATGTTTAATGTGATAAGAAATATAATAACTTTACTTCAAATAAACTAAATATAATGGGATATAGAATCAAAAATATTGTTGTTAATCTCACAAAAATGTCTAATTCTATGAATCAATTAGTTCTTTAAAAAATGAAAATGATTTAAAATTTATTTATTGAGTAATTTTTGAGGCAAAGGCCACCTTCTTTATGTGAGTACACTAATCAAGTTTTCATTGATAAATGGACCAATATAACAAAAATGATATTTTCCATTATCAAGTATTCGGAATATGAGAATGTTATTCTCAATGTTTGCCATTTGGAAGGTGAAGAAGATCAATGATAGATTGTCATGAAGAACAAAATGCCACATATGAAATTGACACTATAGAGTTATATTAGTTTAAAATATTTTTCCAAAATAAGTATTTTTATCTTATTATTTTAGAAAAAAGGATAAATTTTTTATTAATATTAAATATGAGGATGATGATTTTTTTCAAACCAATGAATAAAATTTAACAAAACTTGAAAGTAACGCTTCTGGTATTCTCATAAAACCTAAATAAATTGTTGATCGATTCATTAGTGGTGTAAAAATAATACTCTAAAAGATGTTATCTATATGGGACTTCCTTGGAATTGAATAGATTATTTGATGTGCTATCATGGTGGAGATGGATATTATAGCTGCCCATCAATGAAGTGGTTTTGATAGGAATAGAAAAATGTAATTAAAAAGATATTATGAAAATTTAAGAGATAATAAGATGAGATTTATATTACGCTCAAAATATGGAAGGGGACGTGGAAAAAATATTATTAAGGGAAGGGGTCAATGTTTTGTGTTTTTAATGGGTGGACATAATGTGCTTAAATATATAAGGATTGGGAGGGATTTATCAAATGATGTGACTTGGGAGAAATAACTATAGAATTAACAACCAATACTTTCGTGCTGTAAATAAAAGAATAATGGGAATTATTATAACCAGTGAAAAAAAATCAAATGTTTAATGACAATGAAAGATTTCAAAAACATCTTATTCCGAGATACAAAGTTAAATAACATTAATTAGATATTTCTAATGATGGTTATGATAATCATGTGGTGAAAGATACACTATCCATCCACTATTGAACTAGGTATGATTTATTAGATTCTACATTTACCGGATATTTTATATCTGATGAAATTTTTTATGGTATTATAATACAACCTGAAAAAATAGATGTTGAGTAAATATTATAAATCCATAATTGTATGATGATCACAACCAATGTATATTATTTTTCTCTAATTGATGTTTTTTGGAACCAGTTTCCTAAAAATCATGTCATTATTCCACTACATGAAGTCGATTTTAATTCGGACATGGATTCGATTTTTTAAGTAAATAATACAAATATTGGAGGGTGATTCATGTTATGTTTGGTATTTTTAAACAAAATATTATCATATATTGGAGTGATTAAAAATTAAACATCTGATTTATTTTACATCCATTGTATGGGTCATCATTCCAATAAAAAGGGGAGTTTATCTTTGATTGTTAGGGAGAAAATCACCATTAATGATATTAATATTTTTGAGAGTTTATTTATGTATTTATGGATGAATTTCATGTACTAACACAAAATTTTGACACTAAGTATTCAATAGAACTCATTCTAGTTGACTCATCTATTTTTAAGTCTGTATAGAGAATGGACCTAATTGAGTTGCAATAGTTAAAGAAAATCCTCTAGGAGAATCTTGACAAGGGATTCGTTCATCAAAGTGTGAAACATGTTTATGATTCTATTTTTTTATAATAATAATAATGGATAAATTGACAAGGAATTTATTATCAAGAGAATAATAAGATAATAATTAGGAAAACGTATCATATACCCAATATTGATGAATAGTTTGATCAACTTTGAGGAGCAAAATTAATTTACAATATGGATCTTAGAGCTAGAAATCATTTATTGAGGATCAAGAATGATGATGTACCCATGTTAGTAGTTTTTACAAGGTATAGTCTCTATGAATTTATGGTGATGATATTCAGTCATACTAATTCCCCCACTATTATAATATATTTAATGAATAATGTTTTAAGGGAATACCTTGATTAGTTTTTGGCAGCCTTTATAGATGATAATATTATGTATTCAAAGATAAATAAATATAATGATGATCACTTATAGATTATATTGAAGACCCTAAGGAATTAGAAGATTTGTAAAACATTTAATAGTCTTTAATTTTATCTTCATAATGATTCATTTAGGGGTATGATAATCTTTCGTGATAGTATATTAGTAGAAAATTTAATGATATATGTTATTAAACACTAGCCCAGAACAACAACTAGGACTATTATCTATTTTTTCTTTATTATTAATGATATTATAACCACTTTTTAAAGATTTTATTCATAGCTATCAAATCCACTGACTATATAGAAAAAAAATGGATCCATATACTTTTGTATGAATGAATATAAGGAATTTTTCAAGGATGTGAAGAGAAGGATAGTCAGGGTATATATTCTTACACTACTCTATAGGTGTTAATTGATTGTATTTTCTAATGAAACACCATTGAAGGAAATATGATACAATCTGTTGTTGAAATATATTGATATAACTTATGAAACAGTAAAACTATGTGTCGGTGAGAAAAATTATCCAACTCATGATTTGGAGTCAGATCTAATAATTTTTCCATAATGATATAGACATTATCTATATGGAGAAATGAGATCATATATAATGATCAAAAAATGAATAATTTGTATAATAATTCACAAAGATCAGACCATGTCAAGAATAAAATGGTTGGATTTGGTTAAATATTATGACATGTCAGTACATTACCGCCTAAGGAAAGAGAACAACATGGAAGATGATAACAGTGAAAAGGATCATGCTATTATCAAAATGATGAGTATTAGAAATGATCTGATATTTCTAAAAATGTAAAAAATGGATCATTATTTCTTGATGTATAGGGAGTAATAGTTTCATTATTCATTGATTGTTCACTATCTATCCAAGCGAATATTAATGAGGAATATAGGGATGAATTAGAGCTACAAAATAAGTTGGTAAAAGTTCCTAAGTTCAACTATCATTATGATGAAATAATAACGTTTAGTAACTATTTATGTTTCAAGTTTGTATAAGAATTGATGGTGATATTGGATTAAGGTCATAGTTTTTCATTTTCTATTCAGCCTAGTAGTATAATTATTTATTGAGTTCTCCAAGAGTAATTTTTTGGTGGGATGGGATTAAAATAAATTTTTTATATTATGTTTCTCAGAAATTGGTTTTCATTAAGTTGTGTCTCATAGATAAAATCCTATGAGAATGTTATCACTTTTTCTAATATCAAAATGGAATGTAATCCTCCCCAAGGATTTTATCAATGGACTCCCTAAAAAACTATATGGAATAATGTTATGTTTGTTATAGTCAATCACCATATAAATTCATCACACATTATTTCCATTATAGAAGATTTATCTCTACATAAAAATTCTATGTGATACATTATGGAAGTTTTATGCTATCATGTTGTATCACTATCGTATTTATATGATTAGCATTTAAGGATTACCTTGATGTTTTAGATATGTAATCTACAAGGTATTTATAAAAAGTTATGTTCTAATAATACTTGTCATCCACAGATAGAAGGTGTATCTTAGAGGGACATTAAAACCATGGATGACATGTTGAGAGATTTATCTATATATTTCAATTGTTTTTTTAGATCAACACCATCCTTTGGAATAATTTTTTTATAATAATTTCATTCACTCTATCATTTAGATGCCTCCTTATGAACAACTATGTGGTAGGACCTGTAAAACTCTAATGTGCAAGAATGAATTAGTAGAAAGGAATCTATTAAGACTTTATCTATATAAGGAAATAAAAATTATTGTTAGAGTAATTCAATAGAACATATGATAATATCAAAGACCGAAACCAATGTTTGTTAAAAATTCTTACAAATAACTTGACATTAATGTTGGTGACAAGGTATTCCTAAAAATATCTTCTCAAGAATATGGTGGTGGTATTTGGAATGAATTGAAATAAAATCCCTAGTTATGTTAAAGCTTTTGAAATTATGAATCATATTTGGAAGGAATCATATTGATTGTCAATACCACTAGATCTATCTATTTATTATGATGTGTTCAATGTATCTCCCCTATAAATGTATGAAAATATTCCTTCACAAATAATAAAAAAATATGCATTAGTAATATAGAAAGATCATTCTTAGGATTAAATACTGGTGTATATTTTTTTATCATAGAATTAAATTTCTACAAAATATTACCTCCCACCACGTAAAAGTTTTTTTTAAATAACCAATTTGAAGATGTCGCATGGGAACCTGAGGATATGTTGAGGAGGAAGATTAATTTTTTTTGTATAAAAGTAATGGAATTTAATAGGATAAATTATTTTAAGGGGGTTTAAATGTAAAACCTTGAGATATTTTGAATTATTATTTTTTTATATATTTAATTATTCAATTGCATGTGTAAAATGAAACAACATGTTTAGTTGAACAATGAAATACAATTAAAATATTATTATCAACTAAATTTTGCAATATATAGAATTAATAGGATTAACTATATTATTAAATTATTTCCTACATATCTATAAAATTAATTATTTAGTTTTCAATTAATTAGAAATGAAAACTAATACACACTTTAATATAAGGGGATTGTTTTTATAAAAAAAATTATTTTATTTGCGAAATGATTTGTTTTCATAATGAATTAAATTGATTAATATCAATCAATGATATTTATAAAATTTATTTACCATATATTAAAAAAATTCTTAAAAATTCATATAAATAAATTATTGTTCATATGATAATAAGAAATCGAGTTTTATGGAAAAAATATTTTTCTAAGATGTGATTTGCAACACATTTTACACACTTACATTCAAAATAATCTATAAAATGTATATTTATTCGGTTAGATAAAATTAATTAACATTTATAATCATATGGATGAATTTTATTAAATATACCCCTTTTATTTTTCATTATAAATAATAATCAAAGTAATAATTCTATCTTCGATGTTTGGTAAAAGTGGTTAAGGCATGTTAAAAATTAGTTGTATGGCCATAAGTTGTCATCCTATTTTTTAATGAATTTATATATTCCCTTATGATCATAGTATTGAAGCATATTATTTTAATGGACATTATTATATTAAAATGATCTAAATAATATTTAGATCAACAAATGCTTCAAACTTCTACTTTATTGGTTTTTAATCTAAGTTATGAGTCCACATTAAGAATAATGAAAATTATGAACTGATTATATTATATATTATTTATTATAATAAACTTATAATCCATATTGAAATTTATTTTAAATATTTAGTAATGATGAAATAACCTTAGTTGTTTATGAATCCTTGATGGAGTATTTTATTCCTTTTAAAAAATATTTATTTTATTTTTCTAAAAAAGTGATATAATTTGAATGAGTTAATTATCCCCACTAGTTTTATAGATATATATGATATAATATGTTTTTTAAAGAATTATATTCGGATTCCACCATTTTATTGATATATTTATTATGGAATTTAATAAATAGTGTTAAAATGGATTTAATTAATAATTATAATAAATAATATTTTAGTAAATGGAATAAAATAATTAAAAAAATTATACGCACCCAAATGATTGATATATAGTTTTAAACATCATTATTTTACAAGTTTTTTATAATTCACCATTTTATTATAAAATACGTAACTCATAATATTTAGAAACCTTCAATATTATGGTAATTTTCAAATGAGTAAACAGGGATCATAACTAAATGATATGGAAACAAATGTGATCCCAAATTATCAAAAAGAATTTAATGAGATTATTTCTTCTCATCCTAAATATATCATTTAATCATATCAATTTGGGGCCATTTTTACATCAAACCAATATTATAATAATTTAATATTATAAGAAATTCCAATAGCGCCCGTCCCCTCAATTATCAAAGGGATAAATCATTTATCTTCTTTTCACAACATTGATCTATATGTCATGAAAAAATCTACCAATTTCTGTTATACCATTATGTATAAACATCTTATTTATTTTCATCATCCCAGAAGACCAACCATAGATTCTTTTAGAGAACATCTAAAGGAGTCATTTCAATATAGTGGTAATCCTTTAAGCCGCTCACAATTTTTTTTTCACTTACCACCTATAATTATGCTATATAATTAATAAAATAATACCTTATGAATCCAAAATATAATAAAATATTAATATTATTAAAACACAATTATATACCATCTTTCCATATTAATGTAATGTGAAAATATCTTTCCTGTGTATATATGACTTATCGTCTTCTGGTAGAGGTATAATTCATTTTACATGACCATCATTTATAAATGGGTAATATGATTTGTTTAATATTTAGAAATAAAATTTAGGACAAAATTATTCATATTTAATTATGAAATCAATTCTACCTTATTACCGTTTAACTTATCTGGAAATGATTACATCACCCATGTGTTCATGTGGACTACAACTTACATGAAACCATGTGATTTTTAACAATTATATATTGAAATTATATTAATGTGGTTGAATTTGAGAAATATATATGATATTAAAATTATTTTTTAAAATGACAATTAATATCCTCCATCCTTTCATTCCTTCTTATAAAAAATCAAAACAACGTTCATGTGTATGTTATGTTTACCATCTCCATGAATGGTGTAAATCATTTTTATTAACCCAAATTATATTAATGACCGTAAATATAAAAATATAATGAATATATATGATATTTATACCCTGATTAAAATTATGTATATAATGGAAATATGTTCTATGTACTATGATTTAAATTATCAATCCAAAACAATGATGAAAAATAAAGTAATTATCCACTGAATAGAGATTTTATCTAATGACTTTTTAATGAATGGGTGATAGTAGGTTAAAATAAATAGTATATGGATTGAAATATAAGATTAATATTTTATAATTATATTCATAATAATATAATTTTTATATTGGATGTATGAAAATCTATGAAGGAGGTCAGACCATAGTAAATTTGTATTTTATTACAATGTCATTGAATATTATGGTTTATTATGATTATGTTCACATGATGAAATATTATTTTCAAAAACTCAATATAATTATTAATATTATTATCATATAGTTATTTCTTGAAATAAATGTTATGATTTTATTTTCCCCAACATTTATACTCATAAGTAAAAAATGTGTTTTTAAGGAAAATATACATTATCATTCTCTTTGGTAAAAAACTATTTTTAATCCATATATTTCTTTCTAATTTTTTAAAGATGGTTTTTACTATTATGTTAAAATTTTCTAATGATATGTTTTCCAATTTTTTAATTTTTACAAAAAAAATGAATTGAATATTAGGTTCAACTTCCAAATTAGTTACATTGTTTCTTTTAATATAATATAATGGGTGTGTTGTTTTTTATCATATACTAAATGAATGGAGTTTCCCACTATAATGGAGTTTTCAAGGTTATTAATCATACATTTCATGTTCCCAATGTTATTTACAATGAATTTTTTTTCCATATAATTTAAACAAAAATATATAGTTCAAAGAATTTATTTCAAAATGGAATGTTTATTTTCTTCAAGAATGTTTTAAATATAATTGGAATCATAAATGAAATCAACCTTAATTGATACTTAAAATATATTGGATATATGATCAACGGTTACAAATATTATTCATTCAATAGATGGTGTATTTTTGTGAAGTAATTTTTTTAATAAAACCCATTTCTCCCACACATGTTATTATATTACTAAATGTTTATAAATCCCATTTCATTTAAAGGGTTCTATTATTATTAATGGATTATAATATTGTGTCACACTAATGTATGAATTTCATTACATGATGGGTGGGAACTAAATATATGTCCAATGCATTGGGTAAAGATTTATATCTCATGAGATAAAGAGGAATGGAATGGGTAGTGAACCCAATTCAATAAAAGAATTTATCCACTACAACTTCCTTAGGAGTGAACCATTATAACTACAATGGTTTGGGGAGTGAATCCAGTCCATTATGATTATATTTCAAAATATCCTTTAATAGAATGGAATTGTTTTTATATGCATATGTGTATTCCATATTTCCATATCTTATTCCTTTATTATGATCTCATGGATCATGATCATTCATTTATTGTTTATACATATCCTTTTAACAACCAAAATTTATTCATTAATTCAAAAATATGATCTATTATATGCATGGTATTGTCTTCAAATTATATGATCATGTTCTCATTAAATTTTTATCATGTGATTCTTCTTTGATTATGGATATCTACATAATTTACCCTTATGAGATCACGTTTTCTTATATTTCCTTTCCCATTTATGAATAATGACTTATTTTTGAAATTTCTTAGAAGGGTGATTGTTATGATGATCAATGTAGGGGAGAATGTTGAAATATTATGAAACTATTTTTTAAGATTCCATTTTTTAATTATAGTACAATTATACATTTCTACCACAATTCGTTATGTTATTAGTGTAATATGAATCTATTTATATGTAATATCTATTAATAAAAAAATATTTTGATGCAATAATATTTTATAATAGTGGTATTTATGTGTTGTGAAACCCTTATTTTATGTTGTTTGATATCACCTAAAATAGAAGGTGGATTAAAAATTTTATCTAGCTAATATACTGATTAAAATTGTAAATTTATTTATTGTGTGGTAAAGATCATGAAATAATATAATGTGATATGTGATGTGTATCACCTTATTTAGATATGAAATAAGACATTTTTTCTATTATGTAGTTGTGATGTGTGGTTATATATTTTGTTTTTTATCTAGAGGTCGATGTGATGATTTGAGGTTATGATATGTGGCGGATGAGTTGTAAAAGGGTTGGGATATGGCTGTTGTGGTGAGGAGGTGGTTTGTGATATAGAATTATGGTAGCATGTGGGATTGACGACATACAGATGTTAGTATTTTTGGTTTGGTGTGTCACTCTATTTTCCCAGGTAATAATATAATTAAATGTAATTTTAAATTTTTATGGAAGGTAATGATTGGATAATGAATTATGAATTAATTTTGGATATTTAGATAATATTTTTTTGATTAAATTTGAATTAAAAGAGATATAATAATGAAATTAATGTTCAAAAAATGAATGGGATTAGTTAATAAAATAGGTTGAAAAAGGGAAATCCTGGAATTTTAATTATTTTTACTAAATGGTGGAATGTGTGTTGGGTATTTTAGTTTTTTGGGTGGTGTTTTTCATTTAGTTGTAGCAATGAGGGTGGTGGATCTTTTCTGGTTATGTTGTGATGTTGGGATTCAGTTGGTTCTCTTTTTATGGAACCATGGGTGGGGCTTATGTGTGGGTTTATATATATATATATGTGTGTGTGTGTGTGTGTGTGTGTGTACATTTTATGTTATTTTTGACTTATTTATGCACCTCTTTATATAGAGAAACATGATCCAAAAACCAAATCTTTTGGGGTTATTTTTTCCAACATCGTAGTAGTGAGGATAAATGGCTTGCTATATACTTTTCCATGCTCCCTTATCTATTCTATGTAGAAATTCACATGTTGTGATAGCTAGATTGAAAAGTGATTTTTTATATATGTATTGTAGTGTGGTTCATTCATTATAAGAGGAGAGAATGAGGGTTATTTCTTTTATGTTCATGGTAACCTTCTATTGAGGTTGTGTATATGGATGAGATGTGATATGAGAAACATGGTTTAAGTGGGTGTGATGTTGTGACCTAGGTGTTTATGAGAATGATGTGATATGATTTTATGTGATGGACCATGTGTCTATGGGAAAGACATGATGTGATGTGATGGCCTAGGTATATTTTTTCAGGTTTTAATACAGAATATATGTGAGTGCAAGGATTTTTTATGTTGGGTTTTGATAGATGAAAATTAGTGGAAAAGCGATATGAGGTACACTTCATCAATATAATAATTATTATACAAACATACTTTGTTTACATATTTATTGATCACTACACAGTGATGAAACCATTTTTTAGTCAACCATTTTAAGTTTTATTGGTTATTTTGTTTTCACACTACTTTATTATTATAATTATTTCACATGTATGTGATAAAAGTTATGTATAATACTGCTACTTATACTTACAAAATCACCAAATTTATATAAAATATATTCATAGTTTTTCATGAGGAAGTCATTGACTGTGATTCACATTTCTGTTTCTAAAAATTGATATTTTATTGACTCATTATAGTAAGACTTTTCCTTCAGTATTTAATTGGTAGACTATCTTTATATGTTTATGTTAGAAATATTTAATCGTATGGAATTTGGTATAATTTTTATATTATTTCATGGAGTTTATTGATCAATGATACCCTTTATCCCTATCCTATATTATGTAATATAATGAATCCCAATTATGTGTGATTTTTATACCCTCATTGTTTATCACTATCTTAGGGTATACAAGAGGCAAGAGTCATGGGTCACTCCTCCATCATTGTTATATTATGAAGGACTCTATTCAATGTTACTTCTCCTGACTATCTCATTAACAAGAAATGATGAACTGGGTGAAAACAATCGCCCCCATTAAAATTTTTTCATCATATCATCGTAGTTTAAAAGTCAATATGTGTGATCAATCATTCTCCCACTTTTTTGAAATAAAATGAAATGGATATGTGGGGGTATACTAATGTTATTACTGCTACGATGTCTCTAAATATTATTATTTTTTTGGAATGGACGATATCACATGATTCAAATAAAATATGAATTACATAATCCACTATCAGTCATTTTTTTCAAACCTGATGTAATAAATAATCTATATATATCCAAATATTAATAAGTTATCTATTGAATAATCACATGTAATACTAGTCTAATAAAGTCACAATACTCTTGATATTAGTCATTATGAAATATAATACCTAATCTGGAATTGTTTTATTAAATACATATTATTGATTAAGTGAACAAAAATAACTCCCCCTCTTTGATCACTCCCCAATATTTGTTAATATGATTTCAAATATAAGTTATAGAAGTCTATTTATCTTTTATTGAAATTGTAAATATGATACAATCTATTATCATGTGGTGTACTTATCCTGTACATAACCAATATAGGGTATTTGGTTTATAGGTATGAGAACAAAAATAGGATTTTAATGGGAGACAAGAAAATGATGAATAGTACCCCCCAACATATCCATTATTTGAACTCCATTAATGTTGTAATTATGAAAATTTATTCAAGGTTGAAATAAATTTTGGAAGATTTAATTTTTATCACTCTCATAAAAAATGAAATAAATAATGGATATTCTCATAGAATAAGAATGGTTTCCCAATAATAGTGGACATATGTAAGAACCTGTATCTTCTTTTCATGTATGATTTTCCTTTTCTGGTTGTTTTTTAGGAAAAAGGAAATTATGGAAAAAACTTATGCGCACGCTGTGTACTTTCTGAGTACACATCGTGTACTTCCTTTCCGCAAGAGGCCATTTACTGGCCGTGTAGTATCCACACACACAGCCATGTGGGATTGACTTAGACGACGCTTAATGATGGGTATGGAAAAGGTGAGTACACGCCATGTACTTCTAATGTACACGTCGTGTACTTTCTTTTTTTCGTTAAACGCACTGGGGTCACATCTAACGTACATAACACTCATCTTCTAGATCTTGTTCTTTCTAGAAAGTCTGTACGACTGTTGATATTCTACAATCCCATGAGCATACATTTGTCCTCCGAATTGAACACCATTGGTTGTGATGGAATTACATCGATGAGTTCTCTCTTCTGTTTGAGCCTCATTACATGTTTTCTCCTCATTCGTGAGTTATCTTGGGTTGGAGGTTTTGTCCATTTTCATAGATCTACAGCATTCTAAGGTGATTCAAGTCTCGTTATTCTTGTATCTTGATCTCCTAACACCGAGGTGGGTGGGTTGTTCCTTTCCTTAGTTAGTCCTTGAGTTTTATGTTCATAATTGCCCAATATCCTTGAAGGGGGTTTTGTGTGTTTTCCATTTTAGCCCAATTGTTCATCTGAAATACTGGTATGCCTGAGTAGATAATTATTGATTTTGAATAGGGTGAATTGTTGTGTTTTGGATGTATTTCCCGTTCATGTTTTTTATTTTTGGACCTTTGGGCCTCGATTGCCTGTTAGACTGCAATTTACTTTCCCATGCCTAGTATTGAAAGATAGTGTGACTGTTTTTCTATTATGCTTTTTTGTTGTAGAATGAAACCATAGTAGTTATTGAGGTTTACCTTGGCCGTTATGCATTGATACACTTGCTTGATTTAGATGGGGCTATGATAACCTAGTGTATATACCATAGGGAGAATGGACATTGAGGGCTTCTCCAGTGTGTCTTTATAATTTATGATGTGAGACCACAGGGGGAATTAACGTTGAGTGATTCCTCAGAGTGTATGTAGTTCTTCGACGTGGGCCACAGAGGGAATGTGACATAAGTTCTTCCCTATAGAGCCATTAGTTACAATATGGAACTATAGATGGAATTGACAGTGAGTGCTTCCTCAGAGAGTCTATGCCTAAGCTGAACCAGAGGAGTTAGACCGATTGTACTTCCCAAAGGGTTGCATGTGCTTGTTAGGTAGGACCAAAGGGGATATTTAGTGACTACTTCCCATAGGGTTACCTTATGTTTAGCTTCTTTCTTGTGTTGCTGGGTAGGACCATAGGGTTACTTGTTGTGTTTATCTTCTTGTTAGTTATTTCTTGATATTGAACTTTTGATTGTTTACTATTGATTACCTTCTTTTCTACTACTTTTTGTACTTTTTCTTCCATATACTCATTGACTGTTAGGCACAGATCTCCAGGTGGTTGCCTACTGGGATATAGTCTCACACCCTATTTGGTTGATGCTTTTGGGCCCAAACCGATTATATTGTTGCAGGTCGAAATAAGGGCAAGTGCCCTTCTACTTTAGGTACTTGACTTTCTGGGGAGCTGGAGAGCACGGGACCATGCTTAGGCTTGCAATGCTGTGGAGCTGATTACTATTTTTCTTTTGTACTTATTTTAGTAATTTATTTCATCATTGTTCTTTGTTTCGCTACTTTTTTAGACATATATATCATGCATCATCATATATATGTGCTCGAGTTTATGCTATATACTTTCCGCTGTTTATTTTTTTATGATCATTATTGCTTCTACTATTTTATGTATTTGTTTACTTTCTCTATGTACTCTGTCAATGAGGGCATAGTTTCCCCACTATTACACCCAAGGCCCTCATTACTAGTAGGCAGCATTTGACGTTTGGGGAAATGTGCTTGAGGCCATGTGACCAATCGGGAATGGGGTGCCTCTAGGTGGCTTCTGGAACTAGGATGATATAGAGTGGTATCATAGGAATTATTTTATCTTGACTAACTTTTTTGAGCCTTTAGCCAGGAATAGGAAAGAATAGGTACATGGTAATAAACTATGCCTGGGAGTAGCTAAGTCGTGTACTGGGAAAAGCCAACATACCTCGTTTGTTGCAATTTTATGATTTTTTAAGATTATAGTTGATTTGATTTGACCTTGAGTTATTCACATGATTTGTTCTATTATTATTGATGTTATTGAGGTTCTATTTCTATCACAACCCGATGAGATGAGGGTATTCCATCTCATACATCATTTTGGAACTTTCTAGAAATCACATAAAATGCATTTTTTCCATGGCATCTACGATGCATTAGTGATTGCATGTTGTTGTGATAGATGACGGGTAAAATATGCATCATGTTGTGATATTTTCTATGATAAGAATGCCCATTGTTTGATAGGGTATTGATTTGTGTAGATATTTTTTTGAATGGACACCATGAATTGGTTCTTTGGGTGTTATGGGCCCTCATAGACCGGAATTTGGTGGATCATTGCCTTGTTTTTTCATGTTATAATGTGCACAAGAAGAAAAAAATTGATTCTTGGGGAGTATAGGCCCTCAAAGATCATAATTTTAAACTTTCATTGCTTGTTACAGTGTTTTGTAGTTTCCGGAGTTGTTTCTGAGGATTACTATCCAGAAAAACCTAGAATAAACGCCTTATAATGTTATGTACATGCCATGTGTTCTTCAGTTTGGGAAGAAACTGTTTTTCTTAAGTACACACCGTGTACTTTATGTACACGCCTTGTAGTCTCTAACCATGTCATAGGCCGTGTGGGAAGAGACATGGGATGGGTAAAGTCAA
Organism: Viscum album; assembly: GCA_963277665.1. Taxonomy (NCBI): domain Eukaryota; kingdom Viridiplantae; phylum Streptophyta; class Magnoliopsida; order Santalales; family Viscaceae; genus Viscum; species Viscum album. The sequence goes on from OY728152.1 coordinate 1,272,732,487, forward strand.
GTGGGAACACGCCGTGTAATAGTCGAACAAGTCATGTAGTGTTGACCATGTGTTCGGCAGTGTAACTGACAACATAGACGGATAAACCTTGAGTTACACATGCTGTGTCGGTTTTGAAAATGTCGTGTAGTCTGACCCAGGTACCCGACCGTCTCACGAACTACACGGGTCAATGTTATCCCTTCGCATACACATTGTGTCTTTCTAGAACATGCCATGTAGTGTGAGCCATGTGTTAGGTCCTATCACTGATAACATTGCCCAGGTGAATCTTATCTTGTAAACATCATGTCCATCTTGAATACGCCATGTAGTCTTGTCTTAAGAGAACCATGTGGCTTAACTGTGTGGAAGGACTCGGGAAAGGGAAGATGATTCAAGTACATGTCGTGTGTATGCAGTATTACGTGACCAGTTCTTGCAGGAGTACATGCCCATGTAAATGACTTAATGGAACACGCTGGGTAGGAAATGCACATGTCGTATAGTCATGTTTTGTAAACCTTGAATGCTTTATTTCTCTTGTTCTCTTCTTACACTCATTGTTTTCAGTCCTTTATGACCTTGATCTACGTTGTGTGATTGACCTTGCAGATTCATGCCACCGAGACGTCATCTGGTGGTGCGCCAACTTCCAGACAGCGATCAGACACTGGACATGGCATATCAGGGATTAGCTGCAGATCCTCCAGTTGTGCTAGCATTGGCACCTTCCATTGTTCCTGACATAGGTGCAGAGGCATAGTTTGGGGAGGGCTTTCTGTGGATGATGCCGACCATTCATGGAGCACCGCCACATGCCCCATCAATGGAAGATTTGATGCGGGTCTTCTTGAAGCAGGATCCTCCCACTTTATTTGGGGAAGGAGGACCTCATGCTGCAGAGTCATGGATAGAATCCATGCTGATTATATTTGAGCATCTGAAGATGGATCTAGAGAGGAGGTTCAAGCTTGCAACCTATATTCTTCTCGACTCTATGAAGAGGTGGTGGGATGTGATCCCACAGGTGGGACGCCAGCAGGTTATGAGGGGGGATGAGTTTCAGTGCATCTTCTATTAATATTTCTATCCGAAGACCTTGAGGGCCGATAGATCCTGAGATTTTATGAGTCTAGAATAGGGTACTCTTTCTATTAGGGAGAATTCTTCCCGCTTTACCAAGATACTGCGCTTCACACCTTTTTCATGAGGTGATCAGTTTTTCATGGAAAGAAAGTTGGAGGATGGTCTGAGGCACGACATCTGATCATAGGTGAACATCTTTTGGTTGACTTCTATCACTTCTATCATATACTAGGCGCTGATCACAGAGCGCAATCTAAAGTATTATGGAGTTGTGAGCCAGGGCAGCTCTACATCTGGGGTTAGTATTCCTCCAACTGACAACATGAAGCCCCAAAGGGATTCTTCGTGCTGTGATCCATGGAGGCGAGACACTTCTTCTAGAATCCAGGTGGTGTGATACCAGTGTGGGAAGAGTGGGCATATGAGGTCACACTGCCCTAGAGACCCAGGGGAGTTCCGATCATGCGGAATGTTGGGTCACCTTGAGAACTTATATCAAATATTTTCACTAGCAGCTGGTGACATGGGTTCTTCTATGACTCCTCATTCTGAAGCAGCACCACCAGTTTCTCACCAGTTAGGAAACTGTAGTTCTTATGGCCATTCAGGACAAGGTTATGTTCATGGCCATGGTGTTCCGTCACTGGTCTTTCAGCGACAACAATGTGGATCAGCTCAGAGTGGTCAAGCTAGGTCACAAGGTCGTGGTGCAGGCCAGACTTTTGCGGTGGAGCAGACCCAGTAGGAGCAGGATCCCGGACCATCTACAATTCGAGTTACTATCTTAGTTGCCTCATTTTTAGTTTCTCATCTCCACAATACATGGACTTCCCATAACTTTATATCTGTTTCTGTTGTGGAGATCCTTGTCTCGACATCTTTTATTCCGTTAATATCTTGACACTAGACACACCATTGGGGACTAGAACGGTGAGTGTACTTCAGTGTATGGAGTTCCCTATATAGGTTGACTGGTGTCACTTCTTATGGGACCTCTATGTCCTAGAGATGACAGGCTATGAAGTCATTCTCAGAATTGACTGTCTAGTTCCCTTCCAGGTAGTCGTCGAATGTTATCACCTTAGGTTCAGTTTCACATCACCAGAGGGCATATCATTTCTTCATAAGGGTGATTGGAATGTTCCGGAAAGCAGAGCGGTTATAGAGCATCGTGGGTTAGGAAGAGTTACATCCCAGATTTCTAGTTTATATCTAGATGACCAGGGGACTACACAGTTAGATTTTCCTCTAGTGGTGGATCGTTTCAGGGATGTCTTTCCAGAATACTTTTCCAGTTTTACTCTAGAGCGTGAGGTAGAATTGTTCATTGATATTATTCCAAGACCGGCACTGGTGTCCATTTATCCTTATAGTATGGCTACACAAGAGTTTTAGGAGCTTAAGAAGCAGTTAGAGGAGTTGCAGGTAAAGGGTTTCATCTGACACAACACTTCTCCTTAGGGTTCACCTATCCTGTTTGCAAATAATTCAGAAACTACCCTTAGGCTTTGTGTGGATTAATGGATGTTGAACCAGTTGATGGTCATGAAATGATATCCTTTACCAAATATTGATGATTTTTTTATCAGCTTCAAGGAGCCCTAGTATTCTCGAAGACTGAATTGAGGTCCGACTATCATCAGTTGTGCATTAGACCATTTGATATACCTATCACAGCCTTCCAGAGCAGGTATGGTCTATATGAGAATATGGTCAGGTCGTTCTGGCTCATGAAGACGCCTGCAGTTCTCATGGCATTGATGAACCAAGTGTTCCATCCATACATGGATTCATTCATCGTGGTCTTCATGGTCGATATCTTGGTGTACTCTCACACTGGGGATGACCATGATACCCATCTTGAGATCATTTGAGTACAGTACGAGAGCATTAGTTATATGTTAAGATCTCCAAATGCCACTTTTGGATGGATCATATTCACTCCTTGGGTCATGTCATCTCAGAGACAAGAGTATCTATATACCCAAAGAAAGTGAGATCAGTAGTTTCCTGGGAGTAGCCGAAGAACTTCTTTGAGGGGAGGAGTTTCGTAGGTCTGGCTGGATAATACATAAGATTCATACATGACTTTCCATGATTAGCAACACCACTAACGAGTCTGACTAAGAAGGGTGCAATGTTCTTATGGTAAGATTCTTGTGAGTCAACCTTTTAGCTGCTGAAAGGGAGCTTGACTTCAGCAATGATACTAGTCTTTCCAGAGCTGGGAAAAAGCTATACTATTTATTGTGAGGCTTCAGGTATCGGGATGGGAGTTGTGCTTATATAGGGATATGGAGTCGTTGCATAAGGGTCTCACCTATTGAGGTCACATGAGAAGAATTATCCAACACATGGTCTCGAGATAGTAGTAGTTGTTCATGTCTTACACTGTTGGAGACATTATCTTCTAGGAGATCATTTTTTGGTTTTAACTGACCACAAGAGTCTCAAGTACATCTTCAGTCAGCGTGATCTGAATTTGAGACAGTGATGGTGGGTTGAGTACCTTCAGTCATTTGACTTAGGGATTGCCTATATGCTTGGGAAAGGCAACGTAATGGCAGATGCGTTGAGCAGGAGGTCGCAAATATAGGCAGTTCAGGAGGCCAATAGTGAGTGGTAGCTCATGGCTCTGTTCTTCAAGATGCGTTTGGAGGTTCACAATAGACAGGGGTAGACTTTTCTATCTTCTGTAGTTGTTACCTCTACTCTTCTTGATCGAGTTCAGATGAGGCACCTATCAGATTCGGAAGGCCTAGTCCTAAGGGAGAGTGTGTCAGGAGAGGACCCTATTCCAGGATGGACCATAGGTGAGGATGAAATCTTGCATTTCTAAGGGCGCATATGGGTGCCAACAGACATACATGAGGAGCTGATGCAGGACTCTCATTCCTCAATTTGGGCAGTTCATCCTGGTGTCACCAAGATGTATCGTGATCTACAATGTTAGTATTGGTGACCAGGTATGAAGATGGACGTGGCTGGTTTCATCAGGAGGTGTTCCACTTGTCAGCAGGTGAAGGCGGATCATCAGTGAACAATAGGGCTTTTAGAGTAGTTACCCATTCCCCTGTGGAAGTGGAATGATGTCGTGATGGACTTCTTGACTGGGTTGTCGAGGTCGCCTCGAGGGAATGATGCAGTTTGGGTTGTCATTGACAGACTCATGAAGGATTCTCACTTCTTGGCATTCAAAGATATTTTCAGTGTTGATGGGATGGGACAATTGTACATCTGTGAGATTGTATGTCTACATGGAGTTCCACACTTCATCGTTTCAGACAGGGATGCACGTTTTACTTCTCGAGTTTGGCAGTGGCTTCAGAAGGCTTTGGGTATGCATGTACTTTTGAGTAAATCATACCACCCCCAGGAAGATGGAATTTCTGAGCGTACGACTCAGGTGGTTGAGGACATTCTCTGAGCATGCATCCTGGATTTTGGAGTTTCTTGGTAGAAGCATATAATTCTTGTGATGTTTTCCTACAACAATAGTTTTCTAGCAACTATTCAGATGGAACCATATGAGGCTTTGTATGGTAGGCCATGCCGATCACCCTTATGTTGGCTGGAGGCATTATAGGAAGCTTTGTTGGGACCTCGTCTTGTTGAAGAGACATTAGAGTAGATAGAGATGATCGGAAGAGGATGGATACTAAATAGTCTCGATAGAAGTCTTACGCTGATCAGCAGAGACGACCTCTGGAGTTCAAGGTCAGGGATCATGTTTTCCTACATGTCACACCGTGGTTGGGACCCAATAGGATCAGAAGACAGGGTAAGCTTACACCAAGGTATGTCGGTCCGTTTGAGGTGTTGAGAGAGTAGGGTCGGTTTCCTATTGGTTGTAGTTACCTCGGAGGTACCAAACTATGCATGACGTTTTCCATGTTTCTCAGCTTCGACGTTACTTCTTAGACCCATCTCATGTTTTCCAACCAGACGAGTTTGAGTTGGAAGTGGACGAATGTTTTGAGGAGCACCCTATTTTCATATTCGATCGTAGTACAAAGGTTCTCCATGGAAGGTTTTTTCCTCTAGTACGAGTGCTATGGCAGCACGGTCAGGTACAGGATGAGACTTGGGAGAGGGGGCCCGATGTGAGAGCCCAATGGATGGAGTTGTTTGGGGTTTCTTATTCTACACCGCCTTCCTAGGGAAATTCGTGGAAGAATTTCCTTAAGGGGGATGTTTGTAAGAACCCGGATCTTTATTTCAGGTAAGTTTTTCCTTTTCTGATCATTTTTGAGGAAATTGTTTTTTCAATATTTTCTAATTACACGCCATGTACTTTATGGGTACACGCCCTATACTTCATTGCTACAAGAGGCTATGTGCTGGACATATAGTATCCACACACATGGTTGTGTGAGAGTGACGTGGAGGCCACTTAATGTGGAGTACGGAAATGGTGAGTACACGTCGTGTACTTTTTTTCATTAAACACACCAGGGTCGCATCTTACAGACAGAACAACCACCATCTAGGTCTCATTCGTCTAAGAGAGTCTATACAGCCATGGATATTCACCGAGCCATCAATCCCCAATCCTTCCTCTGAATCAAACACCGTTGGTTGCGTTGGAATCGCATCTGTGAGTTCTCTCTTCTGCTTGAGACTCGTTTCATGTTTTCTCCTCTTTCGTGAGTTATCATTGGTTGAATGTTTTGTACTTTTTCGTAGATATATGGTGTTCTAAGGAGATTCAAGCCTCATGGTTCAAGTATCTTGATCTACTAACCCCAAGGTAGGTGGTTTGTGCCTTTCCTTCATTAGTCCTTGAGTTTTATGTGCATAATTGACCAATACCCAAGAACAGGGTATTGCGCGTTTACCATTTTAGCCCTATTGTTCCTCTGCTAGGCTAGTATGCCTTCGTAGATAATTATTGATTTTGAATAGGGTGAATTTTTGTTCTTTTGATGTATTTCCCATGCATGTTTTTCCGGTTTGGACCTTTGTGTCATGATTTCCTGTTAGGCTGCTGTTTACTTTCCCATGACTAGTATTATAGGATGGTGTGACTGTTGTTCTTTTATGCAATGGTGTTGTAGAATTCTAGCCAAGTAGTTCTTGCGGTTTACCTTTTCCGTTACATGCTGATACACTAGATTGACTTACCTGGGGCCATGCGAACCTAGTGTGTAGACTATAGGGAGAATGGACGTTGGGGGATTCTCTATAGTGTCTTTATAATTTACGATGTGAGACCACAGTGGGAATTGACGTTGAGTGATTCCTCAGAGTGTATGTAGTTCCTTGATGCGGGCCACATAGGGAATGTGATTTAAGTGCTCCCCTAGAGCTCCTTTAGTTATTATATGATACTATAGGGGGGAATTGATGGTGAGTGCTTCCTTAGAGATTCAATGATTAAGCTGAACTAGAGGGGTTAGACAGAGTGTACTGCCCAGAGGGTTACTTGTGCTTGTTAGGTATGACCAGAGGGTATAGGCTGTGAGTACTTCCTAGAGGGTTACCTTGTGTTTAGATGCTTGCTTCTATTTCTGGGTAGTACCAGAGGGTTACCTTTTGTGATTAGGTGCTTGTTATTTATTTCTTGATACTGAACTGTGGATTGTTTACTGTTGAGTACCTTCCTTTTTACTCTTTTTTTATACTTTTTCCTGCCATATACTCGTTAAATGTTAGGCAAAAATCTCATGGTGGTTGCCTACAGGGATTTAGTCTCACACCCAATTTGGTCCATGCTTTCTGGCCCAAAAAGATTATATTGTTGCAGGTCTAGACAAGGGCAAGCGCCCTTCTACTTCAGGTACTTGACTTGCTATGGAGAAAGAGAGCACGGGACTAAGCATAGGCTTGTGATGCTGTGAAGATGATTACTATTTTTCTTTTGTACTTGGTTAAGTACTGTATTTCATCATTGTTCTTTGTTTCGCTTCTTTTTTAGACATATGTATCATGCATCATCATATATATGTGCTCCAGTTTATGTTATCATTTTTATGCTATTTATTTTTGGTATGATCATATTTTATTTTCCTCTTGTATATATTTGTTTACTTATGTTGTGTACTCTGCCAATGAGGGAATAGTTTCCCCACTATCACACCCAAGTCCCTTGCTGCTAGTCGGCAGCCTTTGGCGTTTGGGGAAATGCACTTGAGTCTATGTGACCAACCGAGTACGGGGTGCCTCTAGGTGGCTTCCGGAATGAGGATGTTACAACAGATGTATTTCATAAATATGCATATAAAAATTCGAAATATTTCCAATCACATGTCATGGGTAATATGTTGGTTTTCCTTCCAAACATACACCTTAAGGATTTACTATTCACCAATGATCGTGTGGTGCTGGGAGGTATAGTAAGGGACAATATTAAATACATTATTAATGGTCATGAACCTCTCATACAAAATGGGTATTTGAGGGGACATGAAGACTTATGAGATGTTATCCTTAGATGTCTGTTGATTCATAATGAATCATTTATTGAAATCATTTCAAATGAAAATGGGACCATGGAGGATTTTCACTCATTCAACTTTTAACAATCCCTCTAAACCCATTACATAACATGACCATTATCTATGTATTCTTGGGAGCTCATTAAGGGTGATCCTATTGAGGTGGATCATGATTTATATCATGGAAGTGATATGAATAGATTTTATATAATTAAAATCCTTTTCTTCATACCAAAAGTTATTTATCCATCCTCATAGAGACATTGTATAACTATAACCATCTTCAACATTCTATATATGGTTTAGTTTATATTTATCAATAGAATAATATCTATTAACAAGCAATTATGGGTCTTCAAGGAGTTTAATGGTTTCATCTAGTTTTGGTACATCCAGATAGATAATGGTTTAGTGTATGAAATTTTATGAGGCATCAATATGAAAACTAAGGGAACCAACACTGTTTTTGATGTGAACATCTTATAGAATATGATAGTGTGAGTATAAATTTTTATTAAAGGTAATGTATTTCAAGAGATTCTCCCCTTGGAATATTACATTGTTTTCTAGATCCATTCACTCACCTTTTCTCACACTATTCATTATACAGAGAAATTATGGGTTCTTTAAATCGGTATGGGGTTATGGAATGGGGATCCAATTCTATACATTATGGTCATTCATTCTAAGGATTCTCTCATTAGATACATCTTCAAGATTCCGAACAATCAAATTATCCACCCATTCTAATGTATGACTCACTCTAGTGGTGTCTCCCACTACATTTTTTTGGATAATAGTACCTCTTTGTAGTCCAAATAAGAAATTATATTCCATCAATCTGAAAAAACATTATAGAGTACTACAATTGGAGTTGGAAAATTATGAACTAAGGGAGGATTTGAATATACATTTTGAAGTTATATTCAAAGAGGAATATTATCATTATCTAGATAATTATAGGTATTTAAATGAGGATAGTCTTCATAGACTACTTGGGAACCCCAATATCTTTCAAAAGACAATATAAATAGAATTTTGATATTGTTTTTAATAGTATTTATAATTGAAAAAATAACATTATGAACCTCCTATAATCCTTTATTGTTAGAATTACACTAGCCTAATGTGTCCTCACATCCATTCTCTTACACTTAATGTCAATTCTCAAGGTTTTCATGTCTATCAGTAGAGACAGAAACATATTATCCTTGTATTTTGGGTTATAACTCAATGTTTAGATACCACTGGACAACATATTATAATATTGAAAAGATATATTATGAATGTCGTATTAATTAGAGGTGCATCACCAACATGATTTATAGTTTTCATGTAATTTTAGCATGGTATGTAATCCAACTCCATACATATTATCCATGTTCATTTTACAGAAGTGTTTTAAGGGCCTGGTATCCTCAAATGGGAAACTCTCCATATTATAGAAGATACCCCAAATTCATTTCCAAAATAATTATTTAATGCACACTGTATAGTAAAACATAGGGAGATAATATTATAGGATCACAACTGGTAGGGATCCATGGTTTAATTCTGGGGGTACCTGACTCCAGACATGAAATTAAAGAAAATATGTAATCAATCCCCTTTTATCCTTTGGATCTTGTACAAGTATCATAATTATACCTAAAACATCATCCTGATAATAGTCAATAAGGTAATATTATTTTTCATGGTCTCTTATTAAATAAAATTTTATTCCATGAAATATCGCAACATGTTTTAATTGTCTCAAGTGTGGGATTGATTGGGTGATATTCAGTAGTGTAAATTAATCCCTATGATGTTCATCTTCATAGTGTTGATTATTTGAAACAATGGGTTATACATGGATGAGGACATGAACCATAAGGGGGTCCATATCGAATCTATGAGCTTCTATTTCTAGATTCCAAGAGAGGAATTGACTAGCCAATTATTCTATAAACAATAATGGTATATTTTTACTGTGGCCCTCGATTGGAACGTTCGCCTGTTTGGATTCTCATGATGTAAATTATGATAAAATTATATATATTTGGTTCTAATTCATTGTAATTAATAGTCAATAAATGATGGAGTGATACATCATATAGACAGTTTGATGCCTCGGTATATGGAGTGTGAATAATAAGTGTCATCTAGAATGAAACCTCGTCTTGAGGATGGCTATGGTTATGTGGAAAACATAAATGGAGATAGAACTATAAAACCTAATTAAATAATTTGAAAATTCACACTCTTATTGGAATATTAGGGATAATATGACCACCTTCCCACACATAATGTGGTTATTCCATCAAGCATGATGGTAGTGATAACATCTACATAACAATGGAGACATGATTAATGTCAATGGATCCTAAAATATGGGGTTCATTATAGGGGATCCATCGATACAATGGTATTATCAATAATGAATGTGTTATAGTTATGTAGTTTGAATAACACTAAAATGGTTGTTTTTAATATAATCTCGTACCACCATAATTCTCTCCAAGGGAATATATCCACCCACATTCCATTTCTTATGACATCCAACGATGAAAGAACCTCATAAAATAAATGATTGGAAATTATTCATAAATGGTTAAAGGAGAGCAAATATGTTGATTTTATATCTTTAAGGTATCCATATGATGGAATATTTCCTTAATTTACCATTATCGTTAACCCCATAATTGATGGATTCTTTTACAAGGAGATTCTATTCATATTTACTGATTACAAACCCCATAATCTATTATGATTCCATTCCCTAGCCTATGACATTTATTTTTTTGTTGTTATATTTAATAATATTTTATTACAATAACATTAAATTAGAGTAGGGGTAGAATGTGTGATTCACATACCTTACATCTCATGTCATCTCCACCTCAATGTAGTTAAACATCTTATTCACCATGGTATGATTATAACCTTCTAAGAATCTAGAAAAATATATTCTTAATTTTTTTTAATAAGTGAATGCCTCAACCATCTATATAAATTACCTAAATATTATCTCATAATGATAAATATAATTGTAAATAAGTAGGTTCATTATTCTTCTTCTAGAAGATGAACTCTAGTTGATAATTTCTTATCAATATTATATTTTTATTCATTTTAAGAAAATCATAGTTGATCTATTCATTATATTCCATAAAACAATTTTAGTATCTTCATTTTAGTATTGTTTTTTCTTCATAATAAATTCATATAAGGATAGGATATTTCTTAAGAATTTTTTTTTGATTCATGACCAATTTCAACTCATATTTCCTATTTAATTTTAATATTTTGAATCATTTACTCATCAATCTACCCTCTCGACCAATATCTATTTTTTAGTAACGACCTATTATACCAAAAACAATATTATTTGTCAAAATAACCTTTATTAAACTAGAAAAAACCTTTAAACTATAAAATTCTATATCTCATCCATATTTTTTTAGAATTGAGTTATAGTTTTCAGAAGAAGTGTATATTTAAAAAAGTGGAGATTGTTTCTTTATAATATTCATCTCTCAGAATACTGTTATAGAATCACTATCAATATAATCCTCTATGTTTTTAGATAATATTTAATGAATAATATATCCTTTTAAAATATTATTAGGTGAACTTTTACATTCCTAATTTCTAGTATGAGAGGATTCTACCTTAATCTATATACATTTAGCAAAATATTTTTTGGGTATGATCAAATTAGTTTTTCCAACAACCAAAATAGATTATGTTTGAAACATATATTATTCCTTAGCTGAAATATTCCGTTCCATATCCTATATAATTTTATCATATTAAATAATATTTAACATTTGATTCCTCGTATCATTAAAACCTTCGACTTGTTTCATGATAAGATCCTACATTTCTTCAAAACATGTAATATTCCATATTTATTAATATCAATTTTTGTAGTTAATTTATTGTTTCCTTTTATGATATAATTTTTTCATTCTTTAGTATTGGAATCTTCTCAAGAAAAGACCCGAACATAATATTATGTTCCAATTCAAGATATGTTCTTTATTCTCATTTATCATCACTATAATATGAATCTAATCCATTAAAAATAAGATAAATGTTAGTTAAATAATTATATGAATCAATAGATAAATCATCCTTTTATTTCATGATCATAAATATTATAATTTTTAAGTTATAATACAAATTTTTAAAAATCCCCTTTTTTCAAATGGGTTCTCTGCTCTTCTATGATATATTATTTATCCTTTTTCTTTGGTAATTGTTTTTTCTATATGAAAAATATTATCTCTAGTATTAAATAAAAATAATTTATTATGTATTCCCATCTATTTTCTAATATTATATAATTTAGAGAGAAGATACATAATCTTGTTGAAGGCATCTCCAGCTTCCTCATTGTTTTAGTCCCATCATTTTTAAATATATTCCTATAAAATGAGATTAAATTTTTTTAAATAATCATTGGCCATATCATCAATGGAATTATTTTAAAAGGCGATAATTTTTCTCATTTATTATGTACTGAGTACATTATGCAGCTCACTAATAGTAAAATATTATTAGTTTCTAACAGGGTTGATATTTTTGGATCATACTAATATAAAAAATGAATCAATGGTTTTGTAATAATAATTGAGTAATTATTCTTCTCATTAAATAAATATATATTTCTCACATTCTCATTAATTTTACTCAACAAATCATAAAATTTTTCCCCATCTATGATTTTCATTCCATCAAATATGTTTCCTCATACATGTATCTTGTATTACCTAACAAAGATGATTTTTTCTTAATGGATCCTCAATTACTAAAAAATTTCATTAGTTTATTTCAGACCAATAACCATAGTGAATAATTTTATTTGTAATTTCATGAAAATATAATTTCCCCCTTTATTTACATAAATATATATATATATATATATATATATATATTCTGCATGTTTCATAGGGAATTCCACATAAATGGGTTAAAACCCACTATTATAGAATATATAACATTAATTACAATTGATGTGGTCTATTTTGGCATCATATTTCTCCTATAGTGATAATTGTTTCTACCAATTATATAAACTCTTAAATCTTTAACAGAATTTAAATTCTCCATTTTCAATGGCATATTTAGATCCATAGGGGTAACCTATCTCTCATACCAATTTTATAATACATATACCAAATATTTTAAATGAGGACAGAGGGGTCTAATTAAGAATAATTGTTTTATAAAAAATTATTTTCAATCCAGCCTCTTTAAATTTTTATGGTTTTCAATCCACTCATACAAAACAAATAGTATAAATTTATATGTAGATTAATATTAATAGTGTACAAAACAAAATATATATAAGGATTATCAAAAAGAAAAAATGTTTTAAATCTTGGTTAAACACCTTACTATTGATTCTCCACTACCTCAAACAATCATTTTAAAAAATGAATCTTATGTGCCCTTCTTACAACTATATTCCACTAGAATAAACTATAACACTTCAAAAGTGAATACAAAACAAATACATATTTTTATAAATCTATTCATTATATGACTACCTCTTAATTATTACACTTCTCCATTAGTATATAGATAATTTCGTTTACATATATAGACTATCTCCATGATCATGAACAACATATTTGGTGTCCTGAAGCTCATACAAAATATTTTTGAATTGGTTCAATAATCTTTGAATACTTCAGAAAAAAATTTAATTCTTATTAAATGGACCCAGACACAAACACTAACATTCATATTGATACAATACTATAAAAATTGTATAAATTTTTTTTCATAATCAAGACTTCATCAATCTTTATGAAAATATATTCATAACATTATACATGTAATATCACATTTATTTCATTTTCAAAAATCCCTCATTATTTTCTTTTTTAATCCATTATTAAAAATTTTTCCCAATATAATATTTATTTTTTCTTTAATTTAAAATATTAATTTTAAAATGGAGTTATATATTTTATTTTTCCCTTTTAAAATAAATGATAATCAAAGGGTTCACTCCATGCATCACATTTGAAATTCCGAAAGGTTTATGGTGATCCTTATTTTTCCTCACAATGTTCCATCATTCTAGAAAACATTTCAATCTTTTCAAATACAAGATGTATTATAGTTCTATTCAATATTCAAATGGATATCTTCTTTCGTGGATAAAAGATAATATATGCATCTTATTTAAAATTATAAAAAAATTTGGGAAACGCAATTTAAAATCCTCACATTTATAATTCTAGAATGATTTCAATAAACATGTTACTACATGAGGAATATTAATTCTCTAATACACATTCTTTAAAACTTCTAAATGTGGCCATATAATTTAATGATTTCATGTATATTCTCTCATTTGATCTTTTATTAATGTATGGGTAACATCATAAAAGAGAATTTATCTAATTCTCATGCAGTATATCATGTTAAGAATAATCACCCCAAATAAATTACAGTTACTCAATAGCCTCCATTTTCTCATTTTTTGTGTTTTTATACATGTGGGTTTTCTATGAACAGTTGATCCAAAGTGACACTATGATGAAAAATAATTTCCCCACTACCATTACATAGCCTCAATATAGACTTATAAAGGCTCATGGTTTTCCCACTACAATTATGTATCACCTATGATATCTTTATAAAGGTAGGGATAATATAATTGACCATTAAATAGCCATCAAAATACTCTCCTTAGAATTTTATTGGACTTATATTCACATATGACCTTCACATTGTTCATCAGATACCTTTATGTATTTATGTTAAAGTGAGAGTTATTGTTATGAAACCCTGCAACCCTTCTTCAACTAACCCTACACAACCTCATTAACCTTATGTAGGTACAGATACATAGACTATTTAATATTACACAAGTTCCCTTATGTAATATTTTAACCATTATGTTCATACGCCTAGATAACTTCATTACCCTTATGCATTTACCTCACCCAATGAAATATCTACACAGTTAACTCTTATGTATAAATTGAACCACAATTACACAGCCTTTACATGGTCATAAATTCCATAAATTATCCTGTAGAAAGTTATACATGCCATTACACAACTATCCATTTAATTAGATTTCATCATGGGCCTTCTCAACCACCTCAGGCTCAATCTCAACGGCTACTAATAGCAATCACAAGGAAAATATAATGTTCTATCATTCACCAACATTATTCATGTATTCCTTTGAATATCATTATGAGTATAGACACATGTTCAAGGATAATTGATTAAATATAAAATACAATTACATTAAAAGAATTAATAAATTTTTTACTTAAATCACCAATTAATCATCACTCACCAATAAAAATTTACACAATGAAAACAAAAGATACACATGGTATCAAGAAAATAAAAATGTACTACACCACTATAGGGATATACCTACACTTATGTCCAGATCATATTACTAAAATATTTATTATATAGTCTAATATAAAACAATCACTATATGTTTCTATCAATTAACTAGGACCATAATAAATTACATATAAAACAATAGATAATATATTATTATATTTTAAATGGGTAAAAATAAGATATTTATGGATCTATTTTGAAATCCTAGTTCTCTAAAATTATTGAAAATCACACCTTTTCTAGACCTATTTATTCAAATATATTTTAAAAAATCCATTTTATAGTCATAATTAATCATGAAAATTTTAGGTAAAACTATTTCCAATGTAAGACCCATGTACACAAGCCACATTTCACCTTTCTCTGTGGGTAAAATAAATAAATCATAATACATTGAAATATACAATATCAATATAGTTTAATTTTGTTTTTAATATGATTCTATTTAAAATATTAGGGTTCAAAAAAACATGTATAATTTAAATGATAATGGTTTTTATTTTATATTATATGAGGTGGATGTGATTCAAATTAATTGGGTAATTTTATTTTCAACACATAATTCAAAATAATATAAAATTAATTCATTTTTTTATATTTTTTATGGTTAGTTTAATGTTTAAAACTTTTAAAAATAATATTATATTTAATGAATAAAAATTTTTGAAGATATAGAGATGGAATGAAAAAAACAATTTAATTTTCTAATATCTATATCAATATTATTTTTTCATTGGAAAAATATAAATTTATTTTTTGTGGAATAAGTTCTTTATATGATTTCCTTTAAGTGTTATAATTATAAAATTCTAGTTCTCCATAAAGAAGATAAAATACATAATTATCTGTACTGGGTTATCATAGGTTGATCTTCAAATTCTAAAAATATTAAGTGATAAATGTTCTTTGATTGGTTTTATGTTAATAAAAACATAAAGAGTTATGTTCTTGATTTGAGAAGAAAAATAACCGTTTAACATTTTTTTGGTCATCCCATAATTTTTCTCATTGATTTTATTAGTTTATTTAATTTTTTTAAGCCAAATCTAATCAGATATTATTTATTTCCAATATAAAAAATGCAGGAAATATATTGCATTGTTTAATAGTATTGGATGTGAATTTATAGTTTTTATTTTTTTATCATTCAACACATCTTCATTTCACACATGTGTCGTTAATTTTTTCTTAAAATAAGTATGTTAGTGTTTATGATGATGTGGAATTTTGGTTGATTGATTTTTTACATAAACATGATAATAAAATATACAAGACCATAATATGGGTTATTTAAAGAATAAGGTTGATCCAATGGATTTAATTATTGTATAAAATTTTGTGTTCCTATGTCTGTTATTTCAATATTGAATTTTAAAATCAAATGATGGTAACACTAAAAGGTTATGTTGTTATGTTTAAAATATTTTCCCATGACTATGAGGATGGGGATAACATAACAATATCTTCTCATAATAAGATGAATGAAATTTGATATTTTTATTATCACTAGTTTATAATAGATGAATCATTGACTCTTGATAATAAAATTGTATATTTGAAGAATATTGGACTATAAGGGTATTGTAAGGTGTTACAATTTAATTTCTAGTTATTTTATTATCTTAAATTCATATATAATTAAATATATAAATTTTATATAAAATGTATGATTTCATGTGGTATTGAAGATTTTTTTTCATGTATAATTTTACATTTTCAATGAAAAATATTTGTTATATTTTTTATAAAAAATTCATATAATATTATAGATATTATATAAATCACTTAATTTTTTCACAAAATTTGTATAATGACTATGTGATAAATCAAATAAAACATATATGGTGTTATTTTTTGATATGTTATTTTAAAATATTTTTTTGTTTGGAACAATTATTATTTAAGTTGATCATGTTGAAATTGTGACGGCCTACACCATACCATAATCATGATTTTTTCAACTTTGGTCTTAGACCACACGACTCTACTTTCTGAGGGCTCTGGAAATCATTCATCCCCCAGTAAAAGGCCTCATAATGGGAGTGGTATAAACAACACCTTATAAAGGTGTGTTTGATTCTTCTCATCCTTGGATGTGGTATTTCTATACACCCCCACCCCCCAACAATAAAGACCCAGTTTCATCACTATCACATGAAATTGACATTGGCATGGATACCATTTGTGACATCACATTCTATCCCATGATCATGATATTGTCAGCTTTTTTCCTAGCCCACATTGTTTGGCTTTCCTTAGGCTCTATCCATCAAGAATACCCTTGGAAAAGGTCTCATAATATTAGAGGTATCCACACTACCTTATAAAGGTGTTTTTCATGCTCCTCCTCCTTTTATGTGGGAATTCCATAATCATGTGGATTATTGAAATCCCAAATCAAAAGAGGAGTATACAAAAACAGATCTTTATAATGTGTTGTGGATATCTCTACCATTATGAGGTATTCTCTTAGGGGATAACAGATGTCCAGAACCAAGAGAAATAAAACCATAAGGGATATTCCCAAAGCTAAACATATAATTATCATGCACTAAACTGGGACTTCATATGAATAAATGGAACTATGAATTTGTATGGATGTGTCCATTCATTTTCAAAAGAAAATTTTTCAAATTGATGCATTATAATTGGTTTTAATGAATTTTATATGAGTTAAATAAAAAAATTGATTAATATCCACATTTATAGTATTAAAAAGGTATGGTTATAGACATATTGTTTTTTTACATTCTTAGTTAGGGTTGAAGCTTAGTTATGGATGAGTCTAAATAGATTTTTATTGATTTATTCACATCAATCCTAATGAAAATAAATGTGAGTAAATACTTATATTGGTGGTGGATTCTCCAATAGTTGTTACAAGAGTGTTCGGATTCATTAATAATCATCAAGTGTATTTTATGTTGAAGATATTATTTGTTTTATATTTATTATTTCTCTTTTTCAATTTCATGAATTTATAATATTTGTTCTATCAATAAAAAATTTATTCAATTATTTCATAGGAAGAAATATGAATTTATAAAAGAATAAATTCTGATAAACATCCTCTTATAGGGTATAAAAGTAGTCCACACTATAACCGGTGGTTTCACTCCATTCATGGATGATGAAAGGATGCCGCTGGATGGTACATGGAATATTCATATTTATTGTCATGTAAAGAAAATTGTATATAAAATAATATTTTATAAAATATTTTTTAAATCATATTGGGGTTATGGCAATGAAATGAAGTTGGTAGAAGCTATATAATATTTATAATAAGAATGTTAGAGTGAATCGAACAAAGCATCAAATATTTCATGCTAAATTTGATGAAATTTGTTTCTATGAATGTGTATCCTTATATGATTTGTTCATTATTGATAGTTTAATTTTAACATCTATAAGATTTTTTTGTGGACAAAATATGGAATTATGTTATATTAATAAATTTTCAACTTATGTTATTGGATATAACAAGTGGAAAATTTTCATCTATTGAAGATCATGAAATTATAACTATTATAGTGAACATGCTTATTAGTCTATGTGTTTTATATGAAATGAGGAATACTGATTCATGGGATAAGAAAATTAATGGATATAATGAAAAAACATGTGATTCCATAGTGAGTTAATATTATTATAAAGAGGTCATCTAATAATATATTCATTCTTATTTCAAATAAGATTTTACAGGGAAATTTTACATGAACATCATAGTTATATCAAAAAGTATTAGACTAAGTAAATGCTTAATATTATACTAAATAAACATAAAAGAAATTTATATAGTTTAATTAGATATTTTTCTTCCAATTATATAATGTTTATGGAAGTCAGTAATGATTAAGATGTGTTATCAATGATATAATACAAAATAATAAAAAAAATATAAATAAAAAAGTAACTAGTCATTACAAATGAAATTGAATTTCTTTAATAAATAATAAGAGTTTTTTATTAAAAATGAAAAATTATGTGATGAAAATGTATGGTAATATATAACATCATTTAGTGATGTTGGTGATAGATTATAGATCTTTAATAATAATGAAATATAATTATCTGGAAAAAGAGACCATGACTAAATTGATATTTTATTTTTAAAAAGTCATAATTTTAAGGATAGAATTTTGAAATAACAAAGTAGGATAAGGTTAATAGTAAGATGGGAATGGTAACATAAGTATCTGATTAGAGAGAGAAATTACAATGAGAAAATTTTTATAGCTCATGAAATATGTATGAATTTCATCTTTCTACTGAGGTAATGTATGGAATTAGAACTATTCACTAGAGAATAAAAATATCAAAAATAAAACTAACATTTTGATTTCATAAAAAGCACATATATGAAAAAAAATCTTCTAATGAAGAAGATGATAAATTTTTTAAAATATGTGTTTCTGTTTTGAGAATGTTCCAAGAGAGGTGAGAAAATATTTTAGGGATGTGGTAATTTCATTCATCACTCATATAATAAGATATATCCTTTTATGAATTTAGAAATATATTAAATAAATTAGAATAGATCTTTAGATAATTTTATGGTCAAAAAAATATATATTCTTCAAATTTAGAGTTCTTGAAACAAAAAACTATTAATAAAAACATAATATTGATATATTCAATAAAAAAAGTGAAATAAAAAATGATAAATAATATTTCATAGGAATGAAAATTTTTAGGTTCACCACATACATTATGATTTTTAAAATGGACTCGGTAAAATTAGTTCTAGAAGTGATAGAATGGGTATGTCGTAGATTGTAAGGAAATTAATTTTTGATAAATTGTTTTTATTTTTTATCACTTGTGGGATTTTTCATGTCTTTGATAAAATGAGCATACATTTTTATTAAAAATATTATATTTCAGTAATAAAAAATTAGTATAAAATGTATAATTTAGGGTTAAAAAACTATTCAGAACTTATTAGTTTAGAAAGTGTAAAAATAGTTAAAAATATTAGAAACCTGTTTAAATATTTGAATGAATATTTGGGAGATGTTATTTATAATTTAATAATGACGATGTAATCCAACAAATATTTTAAATTAAATCAATTTTTAATAATTTTCAATGATTTAATTAGATGAATGAAAGTGTAAAATACTATAAACTTATAGCAAAAGTTTCATTAAAATAATCCTTAAAGTACCACTATTGGATACATAGAAATGGTTGTTCGTTATATATGATGACTGATTCATGGATTCATAATTGATTGGTAAATTTTAATGAAATAAAAATTAAATTTCATAAAGATAGATAACAAAAAAATAAAGGGAGTTTTAAAATTACACAGTCTGATAACACATATAATTATATAATTTTTTATCTAAATATCTAATAAATAGAACTGAAATATGTATCATCCTTATGTATTTCAAAAAATAGGTAATTAAAACAACAAGAAGTTATTAAAATAAATCATATTTATTTTTACTCTATAATTCGATTCTCAATAACTCTCACAAAATGGAAAAATACTAGCTTGTAAATTCCTAAAAGAATATTTCGGTTAAATTGCATAGTAAGGGAATAAGCATGACAACATAGCATAACATATTAGTAAAAATAAATAATATTATATAACAAAAGACAAGGATCGTGAATAATCATATATTAGAATAATATCATGCACATGTAAACATAATATCATGAAACATATGAATGAGCAAAAAAATTGAAACATGACATAAGCATAAGTTCAGTCTATCTAAACAAATATATATAATGAATGAGATCATCCCATCATGAATCATGTTTAATCCCTAATCACATACATAACATCTTATGAGACATAATTATTATCCATTGCATTGAAGAACTATCTGGGTGAACCTATAAAAACATGCACATTCTTATTTGGTTAACAAATGTAAATTAAAGGTAATTCTTAAACATGATAAAGAGAAATTGAAATAAATGGGTTGTATAATCATTCTTTATATAAAAATAAATAGAGTTTGAAAATTAATTCCCAATAGTGTAAGGAATTTGATTTTTTGTATTTTTTAATATGATAAATAAAAATTATCTAAAATTTGGTTTTCATGAAAAAATCATGGTAATGTAAGTAATATTGGGTACTGAAATTGATATTCAAAACTATGTTTTAAGGGATCTGTTAAAGAATTTTTTTTAAAGAATGAATATGATTTTTTTAGTAAAAATAAAAGGTAAACAAGTATGGTTATCCCAAATATAATACATTATTTAATGAAATAATGAGTTTTAATAAATATAATAAAACGTTTTACAAAAAAATGGTCAAGGGATAGAATAGTTCCCCTCAATTGATTTTGATATTGAAGAAGGTAGTTAATAAATAATGTTAGGGCATGTATAACCTCAAAAAATAAACTGAAAATATGAAAATAATATATCAATAATAGAAATATATACAAAATTTATATCCATTCGTTAACCTCAGTGATATAGATAATGTGAGAGAAAGAATGAATGGATATCACCTAATTAAAATAGTGCAGTTTAGGGAGATACCTTATATTAGGTTTAGATTCTCTCTTCACATGTACTTATCATCTTGATTAATAAAATTAAATTATTTAGTGTATTTATTCAGAACTTTTTGAATCTATATTCTTTAATACTATTATATATTTTTTATGTATAACCATTATAGTGATATTTAATGAATAATTATTCTATTCTGAGGGTATTCATTTAATAGATTCTATGTTAGGTCCATTGTGGATAATTATGGAATTTATTTTCAAAAGCGACTAATAATACTAATGTTAAAAGAAATAATTTTAATTTCCCTAAAAGATGGAAATTTTAAAAAATATACACATGTGTTCTTTTTTAGGGATTATTATTTATAAATATTTTAATTATATATTTTGTTCATTTTAGATGTTATAATGACCATCATTAAGTTTATTTTTTCAACTAATTCATTGGACATTTATATATTCTATAATAATAATACAATTCATAGTATATTTATTATCATCATATTTAAAAATTATAATATTTATATAACTATCCATGTTGTTGGTGGATAAAAATGATGTACATTGATAGTGGTGGTGGCTAATCCACCCAAATATGAACAATGTTATTATTTTTATAGTGTGGATATATGAGAAGATGAAGGATGACCGATATTAAATTAACACAAAAAATTAGTATATATATATATATATAATACTTCATACATTTTGTCCTGTTTTATGGGGGATGAGAGGATAATGTAATATAAAAAAAATATTTGGAAGATATATATTGTGTATATTACCTCTAAAACATAGTTTCTGGAACTACAACATAAGGAACATTAATTTTTTCCATTTGTTGAGACCATAACTATTTGGGTGTGTGGGAGAGGTTTTGGAAGATAATTGGATAGAAATGTTTCAGGTTTCCGTTCACATAAGGTGTGGGGAGTAAGTATCATATTTTTTTAGCAGATAGAGGTTTTTTTTTGTAACTATTATATTAATTTGTTCATTATATTTTCTTTAGACTACCCAGAGTGATGAATATTTTGAAAATATATAGTAATTATTTCATGTGATGCTGAAAAAATGATCATATAAATCATATATGACTTATATTCCTTATATTTAAAATTATTAAATCTTTACAAATTTTAATATTCACAAAAAAATAAACTATTTTATAAAAAAAATCATCATAATTCGTTTTGATTGTGGTTATTCCTAAAATGAATTCAATTTTTTATATTTAATTAATATTTATGATATGATTAATTTATATTTAAAATAAATATTTATTTTAAACATACCCATTTTTATATTATGAACAATTTTTAGAGCTATTGAAAAACTACATATAGTCTCATAAATTTATATAGTCTCTATTATAAAACAAAATATTAATTTATAAACCCATTTTATGAAAATAGAATTTATTTTCATTCATTTATGTTTTTATAAAAATAGGAATATATAATTTATTTTATAAACGAATTGAATAATTACAATATAATTTTTAAAACAATTATTTACTTCTATCATGATATCAGTATATTTTATTTTAATTTTATTGGATAAATGTCAATTTATCACACATTCATTGATGACAATAGTATTCTAATAATCTTGACACTATTCATGACCTTCTTGTTAATATTCTAATATCCTATTTAATATTATAATAGTGAAATTTTTAATGGTCATATGGGTTTCTTAATTTTTTAATAACCTCACAAATCATTTATTATAGATTCATATCTATTTTTTATCATGGTTATATTTTTTATATTTTAATGATGAATATTATATTAGTAAAAATATTTCAATTCAATATAATTTTTATCTACTAAAATTATTTTGGTTGATCAAGAATAACAAAATGTACATATTTTAGTTATATTATTTTGTTTTTTGAACCATTATAATATTTAAATAATTATGGATTTATTTATTCTTGAAATGTAGTTTCAAAATTAATGTAATAAATAAATTTTGTCTTATCAAGGATTGAATTTTTTAAATATAATACTATAATTCTATATATGAAAAAAAATTATAATGGGAAAACAGATTATATTTATAAAATTATAGGTTCATACAAGTTGTCTCAGAAAACATTAAGGGTAATAAAATCATATTTAAGAGTGAACTCATTGTAAATTTTTTAAAATTTAACTATCAAAGAGTTTTTCAATTACATAATTAATGATATAAATTAGTTTTTTAATGGTGGATTTTTGGGAAAAAAATTTTTAAGGATTGATGTTTTATAAAACTAGGATGCCTGAATAATGGTAACCAATTTCTTATAAAAGATGATTCGAATAATTTTAATTTTTGTATGAGGGATAAAATGGTCTAATGGGGTATGTGTATTAAAAAATAGTTTAAAATAGAACGAATAAGAATAAATATCGGGATAATCTTTATAAATGTTTGTTATTATAAAAATAAATATAATGTGAATAAAATATATGTCTGAACGGAATAATTTTATGTTCATTACATAAAAAGTATAGATTTCTAAAATCACTTATCCAATATTTCAATTTGCATATTTATATACTAATTAGGATTAAATATTTGATACCGATATATTTTTTATTTAATTCATTGGTGATTGAATTCAAATATAAGGAAATCTTATTCCTTATGAAGAAACATGAATCATTAAAATGGAACAAGAGTTTTAAGGGAAGTGTCAAAAAAGGGAAATGGTTATTCTAATAAGATGGTACATATAGATAATGTAGATGAACACAATAGTGAAATGTTTTAAGAGTATTTATAGAATCAATGGATTTTTTAGGAGTTTTGTGAACCCATTACCACATAATAAAACGTATTTTCTAATTAAATTAATCTGTATTAGGTTATGATGGATTGTGTCTTATTGATAAAACATGTTACATTCAATTTTTTTTGGTGTGATGTAATTGGTATAATGAAACTTAATCAAATAAAATTTTTATAAATAAAAAAGTATGTATGAAAATAATATGCATTATAAGATTACTATAATCAAATAGTATGAAAGTATTTTTGGAATCCCCTGGATCATCAATGATAATGGTTAAAATTTGATTTTCATTTAGCATAGAGGAGTAGAAATAATTTTCTATGGATATCTAAAAAAAATTTAGGAATCATCAATTATCAAAAAAATTATAAATGAATATACCGAATAGTTATGATATTTATAAGTTTAATCACTAATTTTATGGTTAAAAATAAAAAATGAATATATTTGGATGTTAATATATAATATGAATAATTTTCTAGAAATAAAATATAATATTATTGATAATTTGAAGGTATAAAATATGATATTTGAGAAGAGGATTATTTGAACATAATTATCGATTTATATCGATGAATATATGTTCAAAAAAAATTAAAATAAATTAGAGTCTATAATATCATATTTGACCATTGATTATGTGTATAAATAAAGGGTTCATTGAGGATAGTATAACACTTCTCGTTGATTTTTCATTTTTT
This sequence comes from Viscum album, assembly GCA_963277665.1. Taxonomy (NCBI): domain Eukaryota; kingdom Viridiplantae; phylum Streptophyta; class Magnoliopsida; order Santalales; family Viscaceae; genus Viscum; species Viscum album. The sequence continues at coordinate 1,272,757,340 of OY728152.1, forward strand.
TAGGAGTGTAGATGAATAATTAAATAATAATGTTTGAATTTATAAAATTAATAATGAAATATATCATATTTAAAAAATAACTTTTGTGATGGTTATGATTTTATGAACAAAAATGGTATATGATAAATTTGGAATTTGAATATATTTTTTAACACTAATGGAGATTTAATGAATTTAATGATATGGATTGTTTGGAAAATATATTCTTAGGTTGAAAGAATTAACATTGATGAATCATTTTCCATTGTTTCCTATGTAAAATTATAAGGATATTTATATCATTAAATTCTTATTGTAGAATTATGATTTTCAAAATAGATTCTACGATGAGCATTATAAATGGAAAAAATTAATGTGGATGGGAATCTTGTGTAAACTGAAGTCATTTTTCATGTAAATGAAGAGATATATGATTTTTTGTATAAAAACTAACAATATAAAATAATAGATTTTCTCCAGCTAACGAATTTGTAACAACACTCATTTTGTGTCTTGATGGAATTTAGGAATGGGAGAGTATATATGCTTCTTTTTACCAATGAATCTTTTAGGGTTCCACACACAAGTATAACCAATTTTGATTGAATTTTATTTGATGGAAATTAATAAGATATTTACAATGAATTCTAAAATCAAATAAAGTAAATTATTGATAATATGATGTTGGGAGGGATGAAATTATTATTTAGACTTTAAATTTATAAGGGTAATGTTCACATTTTTTAGATTGATATGGTTCAGAATTAATAATATATGATTTAATAGTATATTCAATGCTTCTATTTACCATAATTTTATATAAAACAAATATATCACTTGAATAACATGGAACTAATGCTGATTTATAATTTTTTATTTTTTTATTTTTTTTCAACAATTAATTTATTTGACACCCAATTTTACATATATTATTATATTTAATACAAGTAATCAGAGTGAAATAATGTGTGAAGATATTAAAGAAATAAATGAACCTCTATATAATTTAAAGTTGTCTATATTAGAATAATGGAAAACTAGAACTAATTTTTTATATTTCTTTATAATTATATGAATTTGTTGATGATCGAACATCCACATCTAGTAAGATTATTTTTGTGGGAGAAATGTGTTATATTGAACCGAAAATTGGAACAATATATTACCATTGGAAAAAAATTATTATCTTACACTATTGAATCAACCCAATTTATTATGGATAAACACACAACTCAAAGATATGGGATAACAAGGTATGTTACCCTTTATAGTGAGTTATTGTAACAAAAACATCCTCAATATTAAGTTATTTTTATCATTCCCAATTCAACAATGTTTATATAATTTTTCATTTTAACAAACATAATAATGTAAAATGATATTTCACCTTGTTCTATATTCCTATATTGGGGAATGTGTTTATTTTTTAACCAAACCACATACTTATGATGAATTTTAGAAATCAGCATTAATGATTAATGTACATATATAGTATTCCCATTTATTGGGCGATGTAACACATCCTGTATATCACTTGATAATTTATTATTTTTTTTAATGTGGAGAACATTATATGAATTTATCTAATGATAAAATTTTTTGAAAAAAGGAGAAAATAAATAATTTTATGGTTGTCTATTTTTTTATATGTTTTAAAAATGCTTAATGTTTTGAGTTCATCTTATAAATATGGTTAATATATTTGTGATCCATGATATCTGTAACGCAGCTTGTGTATGGATTTATGCTAATACTATTCAAAGTCATTTATTGAGTATGTGTACATGATATTTTCTTGAAACATAGATAGGAAGTTATTTAATAGGATAATAATAGGCCTATAAGTGGAAGTAGATATTTCAAATTGAACATAAATTATGTTAATAAAAATTGTTGAGATTTTTAGATATTTTTATAAATTTTGACATTAAGTACAATAATATAGTCATAAAATTATTGTATAATGATTTAGTTTTAGGTTTTTATTATATTTATATATTAATAAATGATAAAAAATAATAATTAAGATATTGGGTTTTCATATGAGGTAAATATCTTTTTTTCATTTTAACTCTTTTCCAACATAATGTGAGTTGCTAAAAAGATCATGAGAGTTTTGGGGGTTGTCTCGTTCATGTTTGGATCCTAGAGATAATCTTTTTTAGGAATAAAGTCAGGACGAAATGTTATGGGAAAAATTTTGAATGAAACTTCATAGTCAATAATAATTATATGGGGATGGATATAGGGATTTAGGTGGTTTCATGGATTGAGAAAGTGTTGCCCCCATAAGGCACACACCCATGTGGAATTCTATAGATCATTTGGAAGTGGTGTGTTGTACAGTCGTTGCCCAGTTTCTCTAAACAAGCATAATGAACATGTGGGTATTCCATTAGGATGTATAGGGTGCATAGTATGTCTAACAACGAATCAAAACCCTACAACCCTAATTTTATAGGGGAAATAACTATTTCCCATATTTCATTTAATTTTTAAATCCTTCTTCTATTTTCATTCTAGTGGATAACCCTCCCATTTTGATATCCCTTTTGAATCCAAATCATATTATTTTCTAATTTTTCTCCATTTGAACATGGATTCGAACATTATATGTCTTTTTGGATCCAAACCACATAGTTATTTATCTATCTTGTGTGATTCTTCGATTCTCTTAGTATCAACAATGTTATTCAGGGGCAATATAATATTCACTGTTTTCAGAGATTTCTTCCACTCTAAATTTTCCATCTGATCTAGACCAAATCATAGGTCCATAAAGATAGAGTTCTCCACTATGGTATTATATTTTGTGGTCTATAACATTACCTCAGGGTTTGGATTTTTATAAGAATACGTTTTCTTTTTCCATATGTCTAATATTCTAGTGGTTCCCCATTAATTAATTAAATTGTTCAATTGAATGAATTATAAACTATTAGGTTTCCCCTTTAGTTCCTTTTCATGGTTTTAGGACGTTTATTATCATACTAAGCCACCCATGGGGTATGAAATTTCTTTTTCCCATTGTTATACTACCTATTTGGTGCATGTTATCTATACATTGATTAATGATCATGTTTAATTGAATTAATTGATTTGAATAGATACGAGAGAGTTGACACCACATTTTCTAGTTATTTACATGATGAGAATTATTTAATTCATAAAATTTAATTATTATACGGATAGGATTAACTCATTGAATGTGATTTATTGTGAAACAATGGAGTAATGGAATGATGTATGATGACAGTATTGGATTCCTCGGATTTAGATTCCATGGGATTCATGGAAATGTCCATTTTAGGGGTCCTATTTATGGAAGGGTATTCCCTTGGCTATTTACCCCATATATCTTGATTCTGTAATATTCATCGGGTCATTAAACACCTTGGATCTAAATTTATTGGGCTCGTATTTAATGTTGTATTTTAACATGCTCTTTAGACTCCACCCAAGACTTTACCGAGATTCTATCAAGATACTCATGGGTATTGATGTGGATCAACTGGTCTTCTATACATCAGATCTAGACCTTCGTGGTTTGAAACTTTTTATTACATGTTGTGGTCATTTTGGATGAAATGTGATCATATAGTGTGGACGTTATAGATATTATATACTTTATTATATGGTGTGGCCATTGTATATGGTATACACCTTATTTACACTGTATAGCCTATGTTGTTTTTGTTGTACATTATAAATAGACTGGGTATGGGTACCTTAATATAGATGTATGTCTGATAGCTTCACACCTTATTTTATTCATTATAGTTCTCCTTTTTTATTGGAGCCTGATTTTTTTTGTATGGTTCCTTTATAGGACATACAGTACACTTGAGTTGTATCATTTAACATTCCTTATAGATATACCTCGGTTATAGTGTACACTACATTAACATGTATTGCATAGAATGTATTTTTTATAGATGAAATTTTTGTGGCCTAATGAGTGTTATCTCAGAATTTTTTCGGGCCACCATTGGGTTACCAGATATAATTCTAGGATATATGTAGGGAAAAGGGTAATCTCATGAAGTATGATGTTTGATTTTCTTGTTTCTTAGTATCATGATAGAACATGATCGAGATAGTCTCACAGTGTTATCTCATATTGTTACATTCTTGACTTCCATATATTTCGATACATGTACTGTACTAGTTGCATGTATACTTATTTTATAACATTTCATACAATTAATAGGAAACATCCTTTTGTATGTGCGATTACATATAGCATTTTTATTTAATCTAGTCATGGATGTTTATATTCTGTTAGGTTGATGTTATGTTTATCCTATATACTAATATGTTTTCTACCACTATGATAAACTAGTAATTGATGGAGTGGTATAACCATAGACATACCCTCGACCCTTCACTTATTGTCAGAATCCACTGGCATACGGTGAGGTTCTCTTAAGGCAATGTGACCCACAATATTAATGAAACTATTTAGTTTTATCTAGGCTAGGACATTAAAAATTGGTATAAATTTTTTTTATATTCTCTATTACAATTTTGAAAAAAAATACATTGATTCTTATGGAATTTTAATTTGTTAATGATCTATTCCTTGGAGTATCAACCCCATATATTAAAAATGCCAAATTTTCTGGAAGAGAACATGCTTATCTGAATTTTGACTATTACATTTGATTTGATTGCACCATTTTTTAGGGAAGATGAATAGTTATTTTATTGTTGACATGATTGAATATATACATTACCATTCCCAAATTAGAAGGGGTATGCATCTCATAAGTCATTTTAGGAACCTGTTTGCATTCACCTAACATTCATTATGTAATTCCATATAGGATGAATTAAATAATTGCATGAAATTTTGAATACGACTTGTGTAATATGAATTTTTAGGATATATTTTTGTGTAAAGGTTTTAGAATCATAGTTGGTATATAGAGCTCCTTCAAAAACCTAAACATTTTTTCCATCATAGGATACAATAAACACCCTAACATGAAAATTATGGAACAATGATTCACGAACCATTTTTCCATGGAATGGAACATGTTATGGAATTGATTAAGTAGATTCCAAATTTTGTTTCACAAGGTTTATGAGCCATTATCGATCGGAAGATGTAAACCATTTGGTTTAAATAGTTACAGAAAATTGTGACACATTAGTGGCTTAAAATGAAATGGAAATTTTTTAATAGAGAACTCATCCTAGATAGGGATTTTGAGAGATCTATAGGCAGTGTCTCTAGGGAGGTTATTGGATGTTCTTTTTTTACCAAGCCCTAGATTTAGGAGAAGGTAGAGGGGTGTGACTTGTTGGTATGACAATTTTGACATATCCGATGATTTTAAACTATGATCCCCCCATTATTGATATTTTCATAGGTTTTGTTTGGAATTATAGAGAAATTATACCATGATGACCTCTAGTCATACCCTGAGAGGGTGGCGACGACAATTATTAAGAGGTGGTCAACCATGGGATACGAGTTGTACCTTCTATAGTTCCATCTTTGGAAATAGTATTTTTTTTAGATATGGGTGATGATGCCCAATTCTATGGGGAGTTTCTATGATATATATAAATTTTTTAAGGCGAACTTATGCCTTTGGAGACATTGAAGAGTAGAAACATGTCTTCTAGAATTAGAATCCACCAACATTGTTAGGCTATGAGGTTTTATAGGCTTAAAAGATATGTCTTGAGACTTCATTTTTTATTTTAAAGCATAAAAAGACACCACCTGAGAGTAGAGTTATGCGTTAAACGTATTTAGTTCATGGAGTAGAAAAGTTCTAGAGGGTTTTTTTTTATTAATGATGAGGCACTGCACGATATGGTTTGGAGGGATTAACAATAGATGATTTATGAATACATTTTAATTAAGACTCTGGGATTATAGTGGGCCAGTGTGTTTATGCGTCTAGAGAAGTTCTCAATTACTGTCATAGAATATTTTCAAATCTTTACATATATTCAATATTTTTTACTAATATATCTTGCTGATGAAATATTGAGGGAGACATGTTTCGAGCTAGGTCTCAATAATGTCATTTAATAACTGGTCAGCGTGCCCAGGTTGATGAATATTTCGAACATAGTGAATCATGTGATTATTACTAAGAAGACTCTAACGGAATCTAGGGGTATAGAGTAAGGTAGTTCATTCTATTTACCTAGTGGATCAGCTTCCAGTGGCCAGAAGTACTGATTTGTTGATTCGTAGGATGAGAGTACTAGGTAGGCTATTGGTTCTTTTATATCTATTGTTTTTCATCAATATAAAATATGGGAACATATGAGAAATAAGTATGATTAAGACTTATTCAAGTGATAAACATGATGCAAGATGATCGAAAAACAGAATTTCTATAGGACCTTACCTCCAGTGGTCAGTCAAAGGGGGAATTTATAAATCTTGGTTTAGGAGTGGGTTTATCAGATATATGTCAGGATGGGAGTTATAGTAGTGCTAGTTATTCAGATATAGGTGTTGGTCATGGCTGACGTATCTAGGCACCAGTTATACCTAGACAATATAGTGGGCCTACTATGGGTCCTGATTTTGTTTCATAGGGTAACAGTTCAGGATAAATACATTCTTTAAATCATACACTTGATGAATAGGGATCCAAAAGATTTATGTTGAGAATCATAATATTAGTATCATCTATACTAGAATCTTCTCATTTTGATAAAGGTGTATCACATAGATTCATATTTGTACCCATGGTGAAGATCCTTGGGATTACTATTCAGTGTTCTCATGGTGTTATAATCATAGATACTCTATTAAGGATTAGAAAGGAGGGTGTAATCCAATACATGGAGTGACCCCATCAAATTGGTGGGTGTCACACCTTATGAGACCTCTTCAGCAACGAAATGAGAGGCGTTGACTTCATACTTGGGAAGGAATAGCTAGTTTTATGTCTTCCTCGTGTTGACTTCTATAACTCGAGTGTGACTTTCACATCACCTGATGGTAAAATTTTTATCTGTAACACACCAAGCTTCCACGATACGCTTCTCTTTCAATAATGCAATAGCATGCATTGTACGCAAGTTCGAGATTCTAACACACCGCAACCAATCAAAGTAGCTGTTTTGAATAGTAATAGCCACCTTTTGAAATTATATAAATTTTATATTTCAAAATGGACTTCATTTTTGGATTCGGAATATCGAAATTAGCCTATGTTGGATTTTTTGAAATTTTCTGAGAACTTCCAGTTTTCTATGAATAAAATAAATACTTAAAAACAACTTTTTTTTAATCAAAAATAATTTATAGTGATAAATTATACTATTGAGTGGTTTTAAAGTATAATTAGAATATATTATTACCATTTAATCCAATGGTGGGTATTGGAATTAATTTCACTTTTAAATGGGACATAAATAAGTGTCAATCTTTTGATATGTATTGTTTCCTAAAAACACGCTATTTGTGTTGACAACGTGAATTAATTATTAAATTAATTAATTCAAATTATATGTTTTGAATTTTTTAAAATAGACATCATTTTTGAATTTGGAATATCAAATATAGCTTAGGGTGAATATTTGGTATTTTTATGAAAAACTTCAATTTTGGATGAATAGTGAAACCACCAAGTGGTAGTTAAAAAACTGACTTTTTGTTTAAATGAAACTTTACCACTTCTGTGAATTAAATTTCAAAAATATGACATACATGGTTGTAATTAGTATGTAAAATGTGGTTCAGTGGGATGAAAATAATTTTTGGTGAATAGTAACTTTTATGTTCTATTAATCGCGAATAAAGGTAATTAGTGTGATTTAAGGTAAATATAATGTTATAATAATATGAAATTACCTTTACACTTGTCCTACCCTTATTAGATGAGTCATGGACAACCAAGAAAATCCATTGGTCAACTTGGGGACCCCATGGAGCCACTTGGGTAAGAAAATGACCTTAATAACTTTTTATTTAAAGTAAAAATAAAAATATCACAAACATGTATTGTTTTACTAAAACAATTTTTACAAGGGGTTATACAAGTTATATTTTCGACTATAAATATTCATTAGAAGGATAAAAAGATTTCATACATCATTTTAATTTTTTTAAATTTTATATACATTAAATAAATAAATTTATTTATGATTCCATGATGATGCAGTAATTGCCTCATTAATTAACGATTTAAATAAAATGAAAATATAATTTAAAATCAAAGACTTACACTTGTCAAAAACCAATTGGGTGAGTATATTTCGAACCCTTATCGCCTTATCCTAGAAATATATAATTTTGGGACCTTTAAAATCCGAAACACATTATATAATAATGTAACATTTCATGACTTTCTAAGAGTGCCCCTCCTCTCCTCTTATAAAAGGCCCCCACCTCTACCACCATATTCACACCTCTCAAGCCATTGGCTCAGCCAAACTCTAGTCATTATATCTCTCCACAAACCTATCTTCATCATAGAAGCCTTAACTTAGGCAGAAAGATCTTTACGAAACCCTTTTGGTTCAAACCAAGAGGAGTTACCTGATTTAAAGGAGGTTAAAGAACGATCGAGTCAAGTCGGACACGAGGTAAGGGACTTCGTCACAATATCCTTTCATTGAGGAATATTTTGTTTTATACACAATATTATTTTATGTAGTGAATAAACCCCATTGAATTTTATGTTTATTCAAAAGGAATCTTTTTTATATGAAGCGTTTTACTAAACAATAAAAGGGAATGTTTTTTTGTCGTACGTATGCGGCGAAAACGAATTCTCCACCACCGTGACCATTATTTGAGTTTCGGATTCCTCTAGAAGCCATAACATTTTTTAAAAAAATGATAAATAAATACCAAGTTTTATGTTTCTTTCATTTTTTTATTGAAAATGGTTTTATTATATCAATGTGTTATTTTGATATCTAGTGATTGAAATGTGGAAATGTTATGTTTCCTTTATGAATGTTTTATGTGATACAATTTTTTAATGGTTTATGATATGTTTAAACCTATTCATATAAGTAATGAATTAGACTTAATAAGTGACGGGTGAAGCCCGCTATATCTCCTCGATGCATCGGTATTTCTCATTAGACAAACTAGTGTCTTGGAACAAGGCCTTGACAAAATCGTATTTGTAGTCTTCGCACAAGGCCTTGACTATGTGGTTATGATAGTCTTGAATTATGCATTCCATCATTATGAAAGTGGTTATTGATATTTCATGTGATTATTCAACTAGTAGAATATCCATGTGAATAAGTAAATGGAATTATTTCATTTTACTTTTGGCATATTATGATGAAGTTCAAGTTTAAAAAGCTTTTGTTTTAGTTATACATTTCCTTAAATGTTTAGGTTTAATTATGAAAGTTTCTGCTATATTTTTATCCTTACTGGGCATCTAAGCTCACCCCATTCAATGTTTTAATTTTTCTAGGATGTGAATAAGTATTTTATGAATGACCTGCAGGGATAGTATGAGGGGATATGAAGACAAGGTGTTGTTGTAGTTTTGTTTTACTTTATGATGTAATGTAAGACTTATGAGTATATGTTGTGTTTCCAAGGCTACTAAACTAATCAGTCTTTCGAGACATGATATTTTGTGATCATTCCAATGTTACGTAATAATTCACCAACTCTTGGTAACTGGGGTCGGCTCATTACATTTGGTATCAGAGGCAGTTTAGTACTAACCTTGGAAGCTATATTTTGATAAACTCTGATTAGAGCACATCGCCCTAAGATAGACTTTGAAGATTAGTATAGAAGAACTTCCTAGAATTTTGGTATTATAGAGAGTTTGTGAGTTTTTCAAGCAATAAATCCCTATCTGGATATGAGCAGGTAGAGGCGGCTCTGGCACAGATGTACCTTGGTAAAAAACCTGAAAACACCTCTTTGAGCTAGACTCGAACGGGAACTGGTGCACGACAACGAGCCTTGCTCCACTCTTGGTTAAGACACTCCTGAGGGATATTCTTAGGATAATTCACTATTTCCTTACAAACAATTATGAAGGGTTTATGAGTATATACTTCATCAATGAAAACATTTTTATGATTATGGATTATATCCATAAACTGTTCAATTTTTGGTTGGTGTTTTGCAAGTTTGTTATTTTTTATTTCAATTCATAAACTAATCTAGTTTATTCCATTATTTAGAAATGGAACCTAGTGGAAGGAATGAAAACTATATCGATGCACACACTCCATGTAGGGATTTCCCTCCTGCTCATGATAATTATAGTGGAGTTGGTGATACAACTGGTGCTGATCAACTTATCAACATACTGGGACAACTCACACAGGTTATGAATAGTAACCTTACTCGTATGGATCACCCTGATCTGCAACGTGGAGGATCAATGTTAGACGGCATCCTGAGGAAACAACCACAAACATTCAATGGGATTACAAATCCCTTAGTAGCTGAGCAATGGATAAATTCCATAGAGAAAATATTCCATGCCTTGGGGAGTAGTGAAAGGGAAAAGGTTATCATTGCAGTTTACCTCCTCACTGGAGATGCTGATCAATGGTGGTCATTGATTCAAAATACAAAGGAATATGTAGAAGTATCAAGAATGGAATGGAGAGAGTTCAAAGGTATTTTCTTAGAAAAATACTCTCCTCGTGACCATCGAGCAGATATGGAAAGGCAATTTCTGAGTCTGAGGCAAAAGGAGGATGAGAATGTCGCAAAGTATGAGGCTAACCTTACAAGGTTAGCGAGGCATGCAGTAGATTTTATACATAACCCAAGAACTAATATTTATCATTTCTTTGATGGGTTAAAACCATTTCTCCATCAATATTTAGTGTCACAATCTTTCTCGTCGTATGAAGATATTGTCTCGTGTTCTATCAAGACAGAAAAGGAATTCTCTAAATCTTATGATAATAAAGTAAAGAAAGAGAAGAAGAGAATGGTGGAACAAGAGACAGATAAAGGAAAAAACATAAATAAGGATTTTCCATTATGCGATAATTGTGGGAAGAATCACCCCAGTACATGACTAAAAGGAATGGGAGTTTGTTATAAATGTGGAGAAAAAGTTCACCCAGCTCGTGATTGCAAGGGAAAGAAAGAGGCTATCAACGTTGAATGATACAATTTTAGGGAAATGGGGCATTATTAAAATGAATTTCCGAAGCTTAAGGGAAACTTACCTCAGAAAAGGCCAAGGGATCAAGGCCAAGCTTATGCTGTTACTACAGATGAAGTTGAATAATTATTGTATTTGTGTTTTTGGACTCAAGAACTATAATATGGTTATAAGAATAATGATTGTACTGCAGTACGTGTTGTTTTCATTAATGTTTTAATATGATGAAGGTAATCTTATTTTTAGTATATGAAAATAAGAGAAAATTTACTTTGCTTGGGGAATCTGATGAATTGATTTTGGAATTTAGAGACCTTTTAGTGAATGTCTGGATAGTGGTATTTTGGATAAATATAAAGGATAGAGTGAATTAAGTTTAACTTTGGATAGTATTTTTTCAGGTTAAAACATTTCTGAAGATTGTTTTTGGAATATTATAATACTATAATATTAGGAAAAGGTCAACCTGCAGGTCGGGGGATAACCGGTCGCGTCGGATAAAGTTGTAGGAATGGAACCCACAACCATAGTGCGACAGGACTTTATTACCTATAACTAGCCTACAAGAAGTCCCTAGTTATTACAAAATAGTTTTCCTAATCTAAATGGTTTGTGTTAAGATTTTGAACCTTGTACGATTAGGATAAATATAATATTCACTACTAGAACCTGCCCCTTTATCAGCGCTAAAAACTAACATTAACAGCGCTAGAAAAGCGCTGTTAATTCCGGAATAGATAAAGGGGGTGTCCCCTTTATCAGCACTCCGAGAAGCACTGATATAGGGGACCTTTATCAGTGCTAATTTAGCGGTGAAAAAGGTCCCCTATATCAGCGCGTCGTGGAGCGCTGATAAAGGCCCCAGCGCCTGCACCTAAAAAACAGTACATTCACACCTGCACACCAGAATACCTGCACAAAGTAGCACATGCACACCTGCACACCATAGAACCAGCACCCAATATTTTGACTGCAATGGTATATACATTTACTTAACATCATGAATAAAAAAAAATGCATTGCTATATACATTTCAAACATTGTTTTACATGGTTACATTTAAAATTACTAAACAACAGTTATAAAAATTCATGTTTCATCCTTTGATATCTGTGATCTATTCTCGACGGTATTTGTTGCCGAACAAAGCATCCGAACTCAAGGAAAAAAATTCACCTATATAAGAAAAAAAATATCATGTTAGTAATGCAATAATGAAAGAAATTAAAACAATAATATGAAAGAATACATTAATATGGAAATGTGAAACTAAAATATTAAATTTTAAACCCAAAAGTTTTCATTTTCATAACAATGAAAGGGAATAATGTAAAATCAATATGTTTTTTATTGTTTTATCTCATTTAATAAATACTGATTCTTTATCTAATGAAAAGCTTTACCAGTCACACCGTGCATCAGATTGAGGTGCGGTCGATTCGTACACGTCACAAATGATTCATGCATCATTTTCCCAAAGTATCAAAACAATCCGAACGTGTTTTCTCGGTTTGGCGTATGTCATTGGTGTTGTTTTCCAAAGTTTATGTCATTTTCAAACTGATATCATACAATTTTAGCCATACCGGTCACACCGTGCGTCAGATTGAGGTGTGGTTGATTCGTACACGTCACAAATGACTCGTGGATCGTTGTCCTAAAGTATCAAAACAATCCGAACGCGTTTGCTCGGTTTGGCGTATGTCATTGGTGTTGTTTTCCAAAGTTTATCTCAATTTGAAACTGATGTCAGACACTTTTAGCCATACCGGTCACACCGTGCATCAGATTGAGGTGCGGTCAATTCTTACACGTCACAAATGACTCGTGGATCGTTATCCTAAAGTATCAAAACAATCCGAACGCGTTTTCTCAGTTTGGCATATGTCATTGGTGTTGTTTTCCAAAGTTTATCTCAATTTGAAACTGATATCAGACACTTTTAGCCATACCGGTCACACCGTGCGCCTAATTGAGGTGTGGTTCATTCGTACACGTCATAAATGACTCGTGGATCGTTTTCCTAAAGTATCAAAACAATCCGAAGGCGTTTTCTCAGTTTGGCGTATGTCATTGGTGTTGTTTTCCAATGTTTATGTCATTTTCAAACTGATATCAGACAATTTTATCCATATCGATCACATTGTGCGTCGGATTGAGGTGTGGTCGATTCATACACATCAAAAATGACTCTTGGATTGTTTTCCTAAATTATAAAAACAATACGAAGGCGTTTTCTTGGTTTTTCGTGTGTCATTGGTGTTGTTTTCCAAAGTTTATGTCATTTTCAAACTGATATCAGACAATTTTAGCCATACCGGTCACACCGTGCGTCGGATTGAGTTACGGTTGATTCGTACACGTCACAAATGACTCTTGGATCGTTTTCCTAAAGTATCAAAACAATATGAAGGCGTTTTCTTGGTTTTCCGTGTGTCATTGGTGTTGTTTTCCAAAGTTTATGTCATTTTCAAACTGATATCAGAAAATTTTAGCCATACCAATCACACTGTGGTCAGATTGAGGTGCGGTTGATTCGTACACATCAAAAATGACTATTGGATCATTTTCCTAAAGTATCAAAACAATCCGAAGGCGTTTGCTCAGTTTTTTGTGTGTCATTTGTGTTGTTTTCCAAAGTTTATGTCATTTTAAAACTGATATCAGACAATTTTAGCCATACCGGTCACACCGTGCGTCGGATTCAGGTGCGGTCAATTCGTACACATCACAAATGACTCTTGGATCGTTTTCCTAAAGTATCAAAACAATCCGAAGGCGTTTTCTCGGTTTGTCGTGTGTCATTGGTGTTGTTTTCCAAAGTTTATGTCATTTTCAAACTGATATCAGACAATTTTAGCCATACCGGTCACACCGTGCATCGGATTGAGGTGCGGTCGATTCGTACATGTCACAAATGACTCGTGGATCGTTTTCCTAATGTATCAAAACAATCCGAACGCGTTTTCTTGGTTTGGCGTATGTAATTGGTGTTGTTTTCCAAAGTTTATCTCAACTTGAAACTGATATCAGACACTTTTAGCCACACCAGTCACACCGTGCGTCGGATTGAGGTGTGGTCAATTCGTACACGTAAAAAATGACTCGTGGATGGTTTTCGTAAAGTATCAAAACAATCCGAAGGCGTTTTCTCAGTTTGGCGTATGTCATTGGTGTTGTTTTCCAAAGTTTATGTCATTTTCAAACTGATATCAGACAATTTTAGCCATACCGGTCACACCGTGCGTCGGATTGAGGTGCGGTTGATTCGTACACGTCAAAAATGACTCGTGGATCATTGTCCTAAAGTATAAAAAAATCGGAAGGCATTTGCTCGGTTTTCCGTGTGTCATTGGTGTTGTTTTCCAAAGTTTATGTCATTTTCAAACTGATATCAGAAAATTTTAGCCATACCAATCACACCATGCTTCGGATTGAGGTGTGGTCGATTTGTACACGTCACAAATGACTTTTGGATCATTGTAATAATGTATCAAAACTATCCAGAGGTGTTTTCTCAGTTTGTCGTGTGTCATTGGTGTTGTTTTCCAAAGCTTATGTCATTTTCAAACTGATATCAGACAACTTTAGCCATACCGGTCACACCGTGGGTCGGATTGAGGTGCGGTCAATTCTTACACATCACAAATGACTCGTGGATCGTTGTCCTAAAGTATCAAAACAATCTTAAGGCGTTTTCTCAGTTTTCCGTGTGTCATTGGTGTTGTTTTCTAATGTTTTTGTCATTTTCAAACTGATATCAGAAAATTTTAGCCATACCGGTCACACCGTGCATCGGATTGAGGTGCGGTCAATTCGTACACGTCACAAATGAACCGTGGATCATTTTCCTAAAGTATCAAAACAATCAGAAGGAGTTTTCTCGGTTTTCCATGTGTCATTGTTGTTTTTTTCCAAAGTTTATGTCATTTTCAAACTGATATCCGACAATTTTAGCCATACCGGTCACACCATGCGTCGGATTGAGGTGCGGTCGATTCATACATGTCACAAATGACTCGTAGATCGTTGTCCTAAAGTATCAAAACAATACGAACGCGTTTGATCTGTTTGGCGTATTTCATTGGTGTTGTTTTCCAAAGTTTATCTCAATTTGAAACTGATATCAGACACTTTTAGCCATACCGGTCACACCGTGTGTCGGATTGAGGTTCGGTCGATTCTTACACGTCACAAATGACTCGTGGATCGTTGTCCTAAAGTATCAAAACAATACGAAGGTGTTTGCTCGGTTTGGCGTATGTCATTGGTGTTGTTTTCCAAAGTTTATGTCATTTTCAAACTGATATCAGACAATTTTAGCCATACTGGTCACACTGTGCGTCTGATTATGGTGTGGTCAATTCATACACGTCACAAATGACTCGTGGATCATTTTCCTAAAGTATCAAAACAATCTGAAGGCATTTGCTCGGTTTTCTGTGTGTCATTATTGTTGTTTTCCAAAGTTTATGTCATTTTCAAACTAATATCAGACAATTTTAGCCATACCGGTCACACCGTGCATCGGATTGAGGTGCGGTCGATTCTTACACATCACAAATGACTCGTGGATCGTTTTTCTAAAGTATCAAAACAATCCGAAGGAGTTTTCTTGGTTTTCCGTGTGTCATTGGTGTTGTTTTCCAAAGTTTATGTCATTTTCAAACTGATATCAGACAATTTTATCCATACTGGTCACACCGTGTGTCCAATTGAGGTGCAGTCAATTCATAAATGTCACAAATGACTCGTGGATCGTTTTCCTAAAGTATCAAAATAATCCGAACACGTTTGCTTGGTTTGGCGTATGTAATTGGTGTTTTTTTCAAAAGTTTATCTCAATTTGAAACTAATATCAGACACTTTTAGCCATACTGGTCACACCGTTCATCGGATTGAGGTGCGGTCGATTCGTACACGTCAGAAATGACTCGTGGATCGTTGTCCTAAAGTATCAAAACAATCCAAACGCGTTTGCTCGATTTTCCGTATGTCATTGGTGTTATTTTCTAAACTTTATGTCATTTTCAAACTAAGTAGTAGGAATTCACTAATCTAAGGATATGAAACATAAGAAAGGGAGATCATAGATGCTCAATAAGTGTAAAGGGAGATATCAATGACCATATAAAGATAACATAAGTATTAGGAATTCACCTTCATTGTCCTATTTGTTTACATTCTTCGATCAGGTACGCTGCCCATTCGTTTCTAAAGACATTTATATCATCTTCTAAATAGGAGTTTTTGCGACAGTTATAGTAGTACTGAAAAAATATAAATACACAAAGGATTAATAATTATTTTAAATAAAGTAGTAATTATTTTCAAAAATACCTCTTCAGGGATGCTATTTTGTTCATGAAATATGATCTCTTTCATAAATTTACAAACATAATAACTGCAGTCTTTGTCATTTGTTTGTTTCGGACACCGCAAAAACATCGAGAAAAATAAGTAATTTGTTTTGATATGTATTTGGATAGTGAAATATAATTATATATACCGAGATACTTCTCTATTTGTAGATCTTTTGGGGATTGTCGTCCTTATGCCCTAGATTCATTCCAGCCTTTAGACAATATTCATACACCGCCCTATCATAACAAAATCCTCATTAAAAGATAATATAAATTATATAACTAGATATTTAGTTCTAAAATTTTGGATCTAGTGTATTACAAATTGAAAATCGTCATCATGTGTGGTCGGTTAGTTGGATATCCATGCAGTGAATCCAGAAAATAAATCTTTGGAGTATCCAAATTGACTGCAATGAGCATCCAATGTTCCCTAAAAACACAAAAAAAAATAAGTACTGATAGAAATGAAAATATAATTGATATGATTAAAATTTATAGTTTTACCCTTACATCGTTGGTATTAAAAAGAGCATGTCAGTCATAATTCTTCTTTGAAACGTTCTGAGAAGATTTGACATCAATTCAGCCTGAAAATTAGAATCTATTTATGTTCATTGTGTAGAAATGGTATGAGGACTAACGAGTCCAAATTTGTATTCATGGGAAAATCCCTTCAATTGTTTTTCATATATACGCCTGTGAAAAATATGAGATGTATTTATCCATAATTATCAAAGTATATCAGCTTCTGTAAAATCAAATCATGAAAACATACCTCATGTATACATTTATAACTGAGGCGCCTAGCCAGTCTTATGTGATGATCTCAGAAACAGTCTCTGCACTAACGAAATCTATTGTTTCCTCTCCGTACATATCTTTTTCACAAACAATTTTATGACTCTTTCCGTCTTTCATTTTCGTATCCACATGAGCTTGCAATGATATTAAATGTGGATATAGAACGGGCGGGGTGAACGCGCTCTCAGTAGATTGTTTTGATCGGTTGGTTGATCCAATCTTGGAGATGCTCTTTCGTTTAAGCTTCTCCATTTTATCCGTCTATAATAACATTCATCGGTTCAGCCATTTTCTAATTTAATGTTAAAGGTTCTGCTTGAAAAATGAACTGGAAATGGATACCTCCTACTCGACGTGTTTTTTTACAAGATTCGACAGCCATGCAACGAATGTTCCAATAGCTTTTTCCACCGTATGAATGTCGTCATCGTCATTTGGCATGGGTATCTTGGCGCTCGGCTCATGAGCTACGTTAATCGACACTTTGACATGATCGGTTGGAAGTGCTTTGCAGTGTAACGTGTCATTCTGCATATTGAACACCATAGCCCTCGCTACAAGGTGATGGGTGGGAGTTGACAGATATAAATCACAGTCATTTTCACCCTGCAGAATATCATTAAATGAAAGGTATCAGTGTCTATGTGATTCACATCTCACAAAAACGAATATTATAACATTGATTACCTCGGTTAAGTCCGGTCTTTAAGGGGAATGGCTCACCTCAAAGCTGGTGAGGGGTGGATCTTCTTGCGGGGGTTGTTCTTGAGTTGTTTGTTCTCTTCGCCTCTCCTCCATCAAACTCTTTAGCATCTCTCCCTGAGTTTGGATTAGTTCTTCAAGGGTAGCTACTCTATCTCTCATTACATGAAATTATTTAGTTTGTTCATCCTCTTGTTTTTTTTTCTTAAAATATGTCTTGGGTGAAACCCCAAAACCCACACCTCTGATGCGGCCATACTGTTCTGGCTGTTTCAAGGCTATTGAAAGTATGTCTGCATCCGGTGCGGGTGTTTTTGATTCCTGTGACTATGTCAAATAGAAAATATAAAAAAATAAGTAAGCATCATTATGTAATAGTGATTTAAAGCAAAACAAGTTTATATTATGTCATACTTACACATGTTTCCCACACTTTTTGTGTGTTTTCATCTATCAGTTTCCCCTCTTTATTAACACGAGCCTCCTTCCATAGCACATGGAGTGGAATGGAAGTGACTTGAGATTTTTCTTCATCAATCTGCATATAAACAGAGAAACATGGTTACAGTGTTGTTTTATGTCACATAAAATTATTACAGTACTTTTAAAATACATACCAATTGTTTTTCAATTGAAGCGTACCCCAACCTTGCTTTACGGTAGGGGTACGATGGTTTTACTGCCCGTTCGTTATTTTCAGCATTCAGTTGTTGTTTCATAAATAAAAACCTATCAATAAATGTGATGAATACAAGAAATGTTACACACCGTGTAACCAAACACAATGTACCTGAAAATTCTTTTCTGCACGACGGTTGCAAAACGCATCCCACGTTCCTTGGGATATCAAGTGTGTATAAAGAGGAGGCGGGTGTGGCTTGATTTTCCCTTCGGCATCTTTTAGATTATTTTTCATTAAAATGGTGCGAAAGCCTCTGTGAATCCTTCCTGCCAGTATGAAAACATATTCATTGTGTGAAACATCTACTATAAATGCACTCCGCAAGAGATGATGAAGGGTTAGTCAATATTTCAATATTTTATTTTATTTTAATAAATTAAATAGATGATATCGTAATGTTACCGTAATCTCTTCCCACATTAATGTTTTCAACCCGTTGAAAACATGGTGCCATGACTCTACGTCAATCGGAACGCGTTGTCGAGTGACGATTCCAGTGTAGCTACTAAACATGGCTTTGTTGGGGTTTACATGCTGGCCTAGCTTATTCCATCCCACCTCATATTTGATGCCTTTTTCTTTTTCCTTAAGGATTTTTGCTAAAACTATCAAACTACGGTGCACTTGTTTTTTTTGTGTCGCTGGGGTTTCATCCCCTACCATTTCCTTAGTTTTGGCATCATCATTATGTTTCTCTGAAGCGCTAGCTTCGGCACTGACACCAGCTGCAACAGGTTGAGAGACTCTTTGTACGTCAGTAGTGGGACCAGCTGCAACAGGTTGAGAGACCTGTTGTATCTCAGCAGTGGGACCAGCTGCAACAGGTTGAGAGACCTGTTGTACGTCAGCAGTGGGACCAGCTGCAACAGGTTGAGTGACCTGTTGTCTCTCAGCAGTGGGACCAGCTGCAACAAGTTGAGAGACGTGTTGTGTCTCGGGATTGGGTGCATCAGCAGGTGAAGAAGTCATTATCTGCAGAACTGGTTTAAAATTTAAGTTAGATCACATAAAAGCAGCAGTTAATAGATAATAACATAATGTAACACAATCTATATTACAATAAAAATCAATAACCTGATTATTGAACTCCCTTTTTTTAAAAGGATGAAGGGATTTGACCCCTCTATCAACTATCCATATCCCTTCATTGTGGTCTCCTCTGACATACAAAACGTCGTCTACATTGGGACCACTGCGAAATGATTGCGAAATCCCAATGAAAGGGTCATCTTCTATTGAATTTTCATCTAACCCTTCAGCTGTTTTGGTCGATAACAGAACAATTGACCAATTTCGGTTTGGGGGATCGGGAACATAAAATACATTCACTGCCTGTGATGCCATTATAAATGGTTCGTCTTTCTCCCCTTCCTTACTGAAATCAACTTTCACAAATCCCAAATCATCTATTTTAACAGCACTCCTGTTATCAACCCACTTTCATTGAAATATCAGAACTTGAAATTCCGTATAATCCAACTCCTATATTTGTTTGATGATGCCAGAGTATGACATATTCGCATAAATTGGATTTCTGTCCTTAACACCGGAAACATGCATCGCTTCAGCCACAAGTGTAACCCAACTATTCTGCATGGTACTGTCTTCATCATGTTCATTAGTATAAAATGTATAACCATTAACTATATAAGCATTGTAAGATAATGCATACACACTTGGTCCTCCGGCTAGCCATTGAAGTCATTCCAAAATAGACATTGGATTTTCATCTGACTTCTTAAAAATATGATCTCAAAACCATCCTATAAACTTTCGATTATGTGTATCTGATATCCATTTTTCAGCCCTTGATGGATTCAATTTCCTAAGAATTTCTTTGTGGATTTCAACATATGGGTCAACGTCCAAACTGTTATGCAAAACATAAAGGTGGGCCTGCTCCCAATCTGTAATATTGATTGTGACAACCTTTCTTCTAGAAATTACTTCACCCTCTAGCCGCCCAGTGTGACAAGATTTTGGTAAGCCAATGCTTTCCACACCAGACAAGTATTCGGTACAAAATTCAACGGCTTCCTCAACAATATATCGCTCTGCAATACAACCCTCTGGCCGACTTCGATTTTTGACATACCCTTTCAAAATCTTCATATACCGTTCAATGGGGTACATCCATCTGTAATGTACAGGACCACATAGTCGAATCTCTCTCACCAAGTGGACCATCAAATGAACCATCATATCAAAAAATGTATGCGGGAAGAACATTTCTAATTCACATAATATGACGGCAATTTCTTTTTCCATAGCTGACAATTTCGCCAGGTCTATAACTTTGCTGAATATAGCTTTGAAGAAGAAACATAGTTTCGTTAATGTATGGTGGAAATTCTTGGGAAAAATGCAAAGTAAATCAATTGGAATGAGATTTTTCATCAAAACATGACAGTCATGTGATTTCAGACCTTTTAACTTCAAGTCGCTCATTGACACAAGGTTACTGATATTTGGAAAATACCCCTCTGGAACCTTTACGTCATTCAAGAAGTTGAAAAACTGATATCTCTCCTGCCTAGAAAGAGTGTAAGCAGTAGGAAGAAAAAATGTTCGTTTTTCACCCTTTATTGGTGCCAACTCTTCTCGTATTCCCATCTCAACCATGTCCAACCTAGCCTTAATTCCATCTTTTGTTTTTCCAGATGTATTTAGCAACGTGCCAATAACACTGTCAAATACATTTTTTTCTACATGCATAACATCAATAAAATGTCTTACATACAGACAATTCCAGTATTGTAATTCAAAAAAATTGATCTCTTTTTCCAACCAATTTTCGTAAGGTTTTTCAAAGCCGGTTTACCAAAAGTAGTGTCCAAATTTTTAACTTTCTCAAACAATTGATAGCCTGTTAGTGGAGACGGTGTTGTATGTTCTTCTGAACTTCCATCGAATGATGTCTTCCAAGAACGGTACTTATGTCGTCGCGGTAGAAATCTGCGATATCCTAGAAACACGGTCATCGATGAATGTTTCAACCTAATTGATTGTGTACCTTCTTCGCAAATGGGACAGCCTTGAGTTCATTTAATGCTATATCCTGACAAATTTCCATAAGCTGGGAAGTCATTTATCGTCCCATACAACATGACTCTCAAAGTGAAATCTTCCTTTCTGTAAGAATCATACAATGTAACACCTGAATCCCACAATAATTTCAAATATTTGATCAATGGAGCTAAATAAACATCAATATCATTACCCGTTGTTTTGGTCCTGATATAAGCATAGATAACATGATTTATTTTCTTTTCATGCATAACCACGGTGGTAAGTTATAATTTATCAACATAACCGGCCATGTACTGTGACTGTTTCTTTGAAAACCAAAAGGATTCACTCCATCTGTAGATAACGCAAGATGAAGGTTTCTCGACTCGTTTCCAATTTTAGGATAATCATGATCGATTCTCTTCCACTGAGGAGAGTCGGTCGGGTGACGTAGTATCCCATATTTAATTCTTATATCTGCATACCATGTTAATTGTTATGCAGTATCCTCACTTCCATATAGGTGTCTAAACATTGGAATGATTGGAAAGTACCATACAACTTTAGTAGGACTGGATTCATCTTTCTTGTATCGAGAAGCACCACACTTTGGGCATTCTTTAAGTGATTTGTGGTCTTTGCAAAACAGTATATAGTCATTCGGGCAGGTGTGTATTCTTTCAGAGATCATACCCATAGAGCGTAGCATTCGTTTGGCATCATATGTTCGGCTCGGGAGCTCATTGTCTTCTGGGAGCATGTCATTCAAGAGGGCAAGTAGTTTTGTAAAATTGTCGTCACTCCACCTGTTATCTGCTTTCAAATTATACAGCTTCAGTACGGCTAACAATGCTGTATATTTAGTGCAACCAGCATACAGCGCCATCTTTGCACAACATTTTAACTTCTCAAACAATTTTGGGCAATCACGAAGTTCATCTTCGAAGGTCCTTGTCATTTTCTCAATACGATCTTCATCATCATTCACATATGTAATCACATCCTCCATACGGTCATCTTCATTGTTCATGTTTGTAATCATATCAGATGATCCATAAAACGCAGTGTCACCCCAGTCACTACCTACATTCGTTGTTTCCCCATGTTTATTCCAACATGTATAACTTTGATCTATTCCGTGACAGATCAAGTGTTCTTCCAACTCATCTGGACTAATTTGTTTTGAATAACAACAGCGTAAACATTGACAAAGGATTTGAGAAGAGTCACATGCATGATCTTTTGCAAACTTGAAAAATTATTTCACACCTTCTTCATACTCTTTTGTCAACCGATTGGCATTCATCCATTCTTTATTTATATTCATCCTATTTAAAATTCATAGGATAAGTATATAGGTTAAAGGATAAGGAATATGAGTATAATTTAGATAAAAAACAAGATACTTCAAGGAAATAAAGGAATAAATAAATACAAAAATAAAAAATATATTGGGAACCACTACAATCCCCAAGCCTCACATCATCTAGATCTCTAAAACCCATCAAATTTACTCCAACTCGATCTGGAAACACTGGGACCCAATTCTACCAGACCTTCAATACATGAGGATTTCTTGGGTACTCAGTAGGGAACCACCAATGTCGTTTCATAAATTCTAATTTTTAGTTATATGTGCATGTTTCATGCTCTGAATAAATAAATAATATCTAAAAAATAAATAAATAAATCATCATTGATCCTCAGGTTCGTAGCCTCGATAATCCATACCAACTTTGGCTAGTGCCAAAGTGTATTTGAGAACATTGTGATGACTATACCAACCATAACAATAATCATGAGGTATTTCACCCTAGTATACATTGATAATTACCCTAGATATAAACTCACCCTGGTGAATATGATAATAACCTGGAAAACCTCCATCCCATTATCACAACTTGAGTAGTATCCATACTAGTATAAAATTGTTCCCACCAACTTAACCCCAGTAGTGCAGGACACTCAAACAAACAGGCCAAATACACAATAAGGACTGAAATCTCTCACCTATCCACTTTTCATAACAAATATAATCACTACTCAAAATCAATGGCATCCCTATTAGTAGTATCATAGACCTCACTACTATGTAATTTTTTCTATTTCAATAAAATACCACCTCAAGGTCATTTTTTTAACAAAAGTGGTGACATGAATTGGTCACCTAATTCATGCCCCAAAGGACTCAATTAAAAAAAGAGTATAAGTACAAACACAAGGTGAAAATAACTTACACCAGTAGGGATTGAGAGAAGTATAAACCAAAAACACCAAGGAAAATCTGGAAAAATATCTAGAAGCAATGAATGATCCAAACAACCTATTATCAACTATTCCATGATCTCCAAAAGGGGTTTTACTATCCATGGGGACAGCACTAATCCATCTGGCTCAAAGGGAATCCAATGCCTTCATAAATTTTCCTCTCTATCAACTTGAGTTATGTTATTCATGCTGTTATAAAGTTGTTATTTTAAAATGAAGGGCTGAAATGAAACCTGAGAAAGACCTTAATACATTAAAACCAATGTTTAGAAAGGAAAACCCTTAAAGGTTTGGATCAATAAGTTGTTAAGAATGAAGACCATCATTGCAATGTCACCATCCAACAGAAGCACATGATGTAGTGAAACACTCATCGCATGATAGAATCATATTATTTATCAGTGTCTTACATGGTATAGCCTCATAATATTTACATGGTAATATTCCATACTATAAATACTCTCAAGAGATGGCTCATGTCCCATTTCAATATATAGGTTTGTTCCGGGTCAGTCTACACATCCAGCCTATCAACAACCTTACAAAGTTATACCCACCCAAGTAGTCACATCCCCAAAGGGGATGTTCACACACTTTAGGTTCAATTAAATAAGGCCAAGGGCTCTGATGTATCACTAGTTCCATGTGTGTCCTATGGGAACAAATACATAAAAGTCACAGAATGTATTCCAAGAGGTCTCCGGGTTCCCCCTAACAAGGTCCTGTAAGTCACACTCACTATAATAACACCGATTATAGAATTTATAAATCCATAAAGAAATTACCAGGACCACATACCTATTTTATATGTTTCTACTATATTAATTCCAAGTTGAAAACTTTTCCTAGGCTCGCTAATCCTCGTCCAATGTCTACCCCAAGATCAAATCATCAATATAGCTCCTTCCTCTCTCCAAAAAACCAAAATTATTAAATTATAACATTTATAATTAATTATCCAAATCAATTTAAACTAGTTATATTCACTAGAAACTCATCTTTTGGACTTTTCATGTTAGAACCAAGACCAAAAATCCATATAAGATCTGAAGTGGGATCTTAGTGCCATATTAGGAAAAATTACCAACCATCAGAACCAAATCCATAGACAACATTATATAATTTGATCCAATATCCAGGAAAACTAAAAAAGGAAACACAAATCCTTCATAATGATTGGCGACTTGCAGATACCATCATGATGCCTCTTATACATGAGTTAGTAAAACACCCCCATAAAATCAATATGATACCACTGTGCTCTAGTTGAATCACCCATAAAACCTAATCTAGATAAATCAAAAATCAATAGAAACTAAATATAAAGAATAAAATGGTAAGGAAGATGGTGAAATCACTTAGAATTATTGAATAAATCCACTAAAAAACTCCCCATGGAAAGGGTAATCAAAGAGGAATAAGGGGGTGGGTCGATTGGGCATTGTATAAGAGGGAGGATGAGAAATGGGGGCTTCCCCTATTGGAATTTCAGAAGGAAAGGATGAAAATATAATTTTAATGTTCTACAAAATTTTCCAAACCATATACTAATAATGTGGTGGCACTATACAAGAAAACCCCTTCAAATATTTGGTCAACATAGTTTACCAAACTATGCATTAATTATGTAAATTGGAACTACCTCAGTCTACAAAATTTCACATGTTTTGTATGAAATCATGAAAAAATGGTATGTTAATCCCTAACTAAAATCCACCTCACATGGTTTCCTCTAAGATATCTCATGGTTAACATTCACTAACCATGAAAGTCAACTATGTGATTTAGAAAGAGGACTGAAAACCTCCTCATGCTCAAGGTCCTACATTGTTTCTCAAAAAATATGAAAACAAAACCATGTTTCATTTGCAAAATCTCTAAAAAAATCATATAAAACTAAAATAAAGCTTGTGAGACTCACATGAGTACTTGAGGCACCTCTCAAACCGCGGTGGAGGAGGAGGAAGCAGAGTAGGCAGAGGAGGAGGAGGAGGAGGTGCCGGTGGAGGAGGAGGATGAGGCAGTGGCCTAGGAGGAGGAGGAGGAAGCGCCGGTGGAGGAGGAGGAGGACGAGGCTGCAGTGGAGGAGGAGGAGGAGGACAAGGAGGAGTAGAGGAGGAGGAGGAGGCGGCGGCTGGAGGAGGAGAAGAAGGAGGAGGCGGCGGCCGGAGGAGGAGGCGGCGGCCGAAGGAGGAGGAGAAGGAGGAGGCAGTATCTGGAGGAGGAGGCGGCGGCCGGAGGAGGAGGAGCAGGAGGAGGCGGCGGCCGCGGCGGAGGAGGAGGAGGCGGCGGCAGTGGTGCAGAGGAGGGCTTCCATGAGAGCTTGACAGGGTGTAGGGAGGAGGAAGAGGACCTGCGGGTTTTTAACAAATCTGTGTGAGCCTTTATCAGCGCAAGTAAAACGTGCTGATAAAGGATGTATTTATCAGTGCTAAAATGAAAAGCGCTGATAAATACAACCTTTATCAGCGCTAACAGAAGCACTGATAAAGGTCCACTTTATCAGCGCTAAAAAATCACTAATAAAGTGGACCTTTATCATCACTTTTGTTAGCGCTGATAAAGGTCTACCCCTTTATCAGCACTTTTCCGTTAGCGCTGATAAAGGCAGGCGCATGCCTTGCCCAGTTTTGTGGTAGTGTGTTTTGAGATCTATAATATTTTTGAGTGAAAGATGAGTTGTGGTCGAAATTAGTTGAAGGTTGAAAATCTACTTGTCAAGTATATATATATATATACCTCTCTCTTATTCTATGAATAATTTAATTCTTAAACATTAGGAATGGGATATTAAAAAAAATGTGGTATCCTAATACTGTATGTTTTGTTGAACTGATGATATGTAAAATCACCATAGATTGAAGGCTTGGAGGCCCTCAATTTTACACTTATTTGTGATTGATGACCTCAATCACTCGCTAAAAATATTTATTTTTTCCCTCCAATTATTTTTCTCTAATTTCCACCAATGTTCTCCTAATCAAGATCAGAATTTGTTGGTGACTTTTTCATTTCCCTTTCCCTATTATTAAGGCTAAATTTTATTAACCTTATTTCCGATGTGGGTTTTCCAAAAAGGTATTTTCTACTTTCAACATTTTATTTTCGAATAACGTTTTCAAATTTCGAGGATGAAATTTATTTAATGTGGGTAGAATGTAACACCCCAAGCTTCCACGATACGCTTCTCTTTCAATAATGCAATAGCTCGCATTGTACGTAAGTTCGAGATTCTAACAAACCGCGACCAATCAAAGTAGCCGTTATGAATAGTAATACCCACATTTTGAAATTATATAAATTTTATATTTCAAAATGGAATTCATTTTTTGATTCGAAATATTTAAATTAGCCTAAGTTAGATTTTTTGTAATTTTCTGAGAACTTCCAATTTTCTATGAATAATAAAAAATACTTAAAAACAACTTTTTTTAATACAAATAATTTATAGTGATAAATTATACTATTAAGTGGTTTTAAAGTATAATTATAATATATTTTTACCATTTAATCCAATGGTGGGCATTGGAATTAATTTCACTTTTAAATGGGACGAAAACAAGTGTTAATCGTTTGGTATATATTGTTTCTTAAAAACACGTTATTTGTGCTAACAACGGGAATTAATTATTAAATTAATTAATTCAACTTATATGTTTTGAATTTTTTAAAATAGACATCATTTTTGAATTCGGAATATCAAATATATCTTAGGGTGAATCAATGGTATTTTTATGAAAAACGTCTATTTTTGATGAATAGTGAAACCACTAAGTGGTAGTTAAAAACTAATTTTTTGTTTAAATGAAACTTTACCACTTCTGTGAATTGAATTTCAAAAATCCGAGATACATGGTTGTAATTAGTATGTAAAATTTGGTTCAATGGGATGAAAATAATTTTTGGTGAATAGTAACTTTTAAGTTTTATTAATCACAATTAAAGGTAATTAGTGTAATTTAAGGAAAATATAATGTTATAATAATATGAAATTACCTTTACACTTGTCCTACCCTTATTGGATGAGTCATGGCTGACCAAGACCATCCATGGGTCAACTTGGGGACCCCATAGAGCGACTTGGGTAACAAAATGACATTAATATCTTTTTATTTAAAGTAAAAATAAAAATGTCACAAACATGTATTGTTTTACTAAAACAATTTTTACAAGGGGTTATACAAGTTATATTTTAGACTATATATATTAATTGGAAAGATAAAAATATTTCCTACATCATGGTAATTTTTTTATAATTTTTAGACATTAAATAAATGAATTTATTTATGATTCCATGATGATGCAGTAATTGCCTCATTAATTAACGATTTAAATAAAATGAAAAGATAATGTAAAATCATAGACTTACACTTGTCAAAAACCTATTGGGTGAGTATATTTTAAACCCTTATCACCTTATCCTCGAAATATATAATTTTTTTACCTTTAAAATCTGAAACACAGTATATTATAAAGTAACATTTCATGACATTCCAAGAGTGCCCCTCTTATCCTCTTATAAAAGGCCCCCACCTCTACCACCTTATTCACACCTCTCAAGCCATTGGCTTGGCCAAACTCTGCTCATTATATCTCTCCACATCCCTCTCTTCATAATATAATCCTTACCTTAGGAATAAATCTCTTCATGAAGCCATTTTGGTTCAAACAAAGAGGAGTTACCCGATTTGAAGGAGTTTAAAGAACGATCGAGTTAATTCGGACACGAGGTAAGGGACTTCGTCTCAATATACTTTCGTTGAGGCATATTTTGTTTTATACACAACTTTCTTTTATAAGGTGTATAAACTCCTTTGAATTTTACGTTTATTCAAAAGGAATCTTTTTTATACGAAGCGTTTTAATAAATGACAAAAGGGAATGTTTTGTTTGTCGTATGTATGCGGTGACAATGACTTCTCTACCATCGTGACCATTATTTGAGTTTCATCTTCCTCTAAAAGCCGAAATTTTATAAAAAAATGAAAAATAAATACCAAGTTTTTATTTTCTTTTATTTTGATATTGAAAATGGTTTTATTATATCACTGTGTTGTATTGATATCCTGTGATTGAAATGTGGAAATGTTATGTTTCCTTTATACATGTTTTATGTGATACGATTATGTTATGGTTTATGGTATGTTTAAACCTCTTCATATGAGGAATACATTGGACTTAATAAGTGATGGTTGGAGCCCACTATTTCTCCTGGATGCATCGGTAGGTCTCATAAGACAAACTATTGTCTTGGCACAAGGCCTGGACTATGTGGTTATGATAGTCTGTAATTATTCATTCCATCATTATAAAAGTGGTTATTGATATTTCATGTGATTATTCGACTAGTAGAATATCCATGTTAATAATTAAACGGCATTATTTCATTTTACTTTTTCCATATTATGTTGAAGTTCATGTTTAAAAGGATTTTGTTTTAGTTATACATTGCCTTAAATGTCTATGTTTATTTATGAAAGTTTCTTCTATATTGTTATCCTTACTGAGCATCTGAGCTCACCCCTTTCAATGTTTTAATCTTCCAGGATGTGAAGAAGTATTTTATGAATGACCTGCAAGGATAGTATGATTGGATATGAAGACAATATGTTGTTGTAGTTTTGTTTTAATTTATTATGTAATGTAAGACTTATGAATATATCTAGTGTTTCCAAGGCTAATAAACTAATCGGTCTTTCGAGACTTGATCTTTTGTGATCATTCCAATGTTACTTAATAATGCACCGACTCTGAGAAACTGGGGTCGGGGTGTTACATTATCCATAGGGGTGAATGTGATGTCCAATAATTCCAATATGGAACAAATAATAATTTTTAGGGTAGGATTAAATACAATATTTCTAGTTTATATCAACAGGATCAGGGCTCACATCAAGAATATTTTCCCTCCTGTGGTTGATTTCATCTAGGAATTTTTCTGAGAAAAATTTTCTAGATTAACTTCAATGATAATGGAGGAATTATCCATCAATATAGTTATAATATTGGAACCGATTCGCATTCATCATTATATAATGTTTACTATGGTCTTTTATCAGCTCAAGAATTAGCTACATGATATAAAGAAAAAAGGGGTTTATATGACCTAGTACTTCTCTATGTGGTTTTCTAGACCTTTTTATGAAATGGGGTAATGATACCCCTAGGATATATATGGATTAATTGAAATTGAACCAAATGATGATTAAGAACTGGTATCCCATAATACATATAGATGATATATTCTACTAACAATGAGGATCTCTAGTTTTCTCGAAGATGTATTTTAGGTCATGTTATCTCTATGTACGTGTTCGACCTGTATACCAACATAATACAAAATTTCATAGTTGTTATGGTCTATCTGAATATCTTGTTATTTTTTAGTCTGATGAATTCCCCAACAATTTTTAGGGTACTGATGAACTGAGTTCACTATCCTTATGTGGATTCATTTTTTGTGTTTTTAACGGAAAACATATTGGTGAATTGTCACAAACTACGCGACCATTCCAAGAATCATGAGATCATTTTGGATACACACAGTGAGAATTAGTTCTATTCATAGCTAACACATTGACATTTATGGATTTATAAGATTCCCTTCCTTGGGAATATTATATTTGATATTAGAGTATTAGTTGACTATAGAGTGTGAGATCTATATTTTCCTAGAAAAAGATAAGGACAATCTTTGACATATGGTGTTTCATGGGGATAGATGGATATTACTGGTTTTTCATATAATACATATCATTCTTAGAAGCACCCATTATGATCATTTGTAAGAAGGGTGTGATTTTTTTATTGTATGATACCTGTGTGATAGTCTTTCAAGAGATGAAAGGGAGACTGACTTTAGTGTTGGTCTAGATTTAGCTAAAACTAGGCATGAGCTACACTGTGCATTGTGATGCATCATGTATCAAGCATGGATTAGTGCCAATTTAAAGAGAGTGAGACTTGGAATATAGGTCGTGTTGGTTGAGGCCACAATAGAGGAACTACCCAACACATGATATCTAGTTAGTTGTTGTTGTACATTCCTTGTAGGGTTGGAGGCACTACATTTTGGGAATGTTTTTTTGTTGTTGTACATAGACCACAAAATCATCATATTTATATTAACATAGAGTGACTTGAAATTTAGGAAGTGAAGGTGGGTTATGTACCTAAAATATTTAGGAATCATGATTTCCTATATGCCTTGTAAAGACAATAGAATGATTGATGCATATACTAAGGGTAATCATATACTAGAAGTTTAGGATTTCAATAAAAATATGGAACTTATTGTTTTGTTTTCAGATATGCACTTTGAGGTGTAGAATAGTTGTGCATAAATATTCCTTTTTCTTTAGTGGTTACCCACAATTTTTAGATAGAGTTTGAATGATATAGTTATATTATTATGAAGTCTAGTTTATATGGGAGAGTGTGGTATGAGAGGACCCACCTCTTGGTTACAACATTGAAAGGGATGAAATTCTATGTATACATCGTTTCATGGTAGTTCTAGAATAAATACATGAGAATTTATATGAGATCTTCATTCTTTTTTTGGGAAGTATATCCTAGAGTAACAAAGGAGCTTCATGATTTACGTCACCCGTATTGGTGTCCAGGGATGTATTGTGTGGTATGTCATTTTATTATGAGTTGTTCGACCAATCAGTATATTAAGGAAGAACATTAGCGACTATAGGTCTTTTTTACAATAGTTACTAAATCCTCAGTGGATATTGGATGTTGTTTAAATGGATTTTGTGACTTTATTTTCGATGTCAACAAGATTTAGTGATGTAGTGTGGGTTTTTTGGAAATTATCATGAATGTTTCAGATTTCCAACCAATTAATGAGACCGTCGTAGTATATTATATTTGAAGACTATATTTCCATGATATAATGTGACATTATGGGGTTCCCTATACTATTGTATCATATTGGGACACCTGGTTTATGTTCTATTTCTAGCAGTGTTTTTGTGCGAATTGGGAAAACATGTGTTTTCTAGAACAGCATACCACCCTCAAACTAATGACTAGTCATATTTCATGATTCAACGGTTTAAGAAAATGGTCTGGGAATGTGTCCATGATGTTGGAGATATTGGTATAGGAATATCCCTATAGTTGAGTTATCAAATAAAAATACCTATCTAAAGATGATACTGAATAAACCCTGTGGAACTTCCTATGGTAGTCCATGTTGATCTACCCTATTCTGGTTAGAGGAGAGTGAGGCATTGTTTCTCATACTACATCTCTTGTATTTGAATTCAAAGAATATATAGTTGATTTAGAAATGGATATATACCACACAGTTCAGATAAAAGTATTTCACTAATGACTATTGTTGACCTTTAGAGATCACGGTCAGGGATTGGGTCATTTTTTATATGTCACGAGGATAAAAAAATTATGTAGCAAGAGATAGGGTATGATTTCACTGAGATATGTCAGGCCATTTGAGATTCTAGATATAGTTATTCTCATAGCCTATTGGTTGTAGTTGCCTCAAAGGTATCGATATATATAGACATCTTTCATGTATCTCTATTGAACCATTATCACTCAGAACCATATAATACTTTTCAACTAGATGAGGTGGAATTACAGATAGATTTTTCTTTCAATGATTATCTTATATGTATAACTGACATGAGCCTGAAGGTTCACTTTGGATGGATATTTCATCTACTATGGGTGTTATGGTAGCATGTCTATTTTTAGGATGTGGGTTGGGAGTTCAACAGATGTAGTTGCTCAATGGTCAAAGGTATTCTTAGTAAATTCATGACCCCACATTGGAGGTTAATTTGGGGAGGAATTAATTTATGTGGGTAATACTGTAAAATTCATTGTTTCCTAATGAAGAACAGAATTTTTATTTCAATTTTCCTTCTTATTTTCACCCTAATGTGAGTGCCTAATGTGATTATGGGAGTTTTAGGGGTGTCGGGGGCTTGTTTGGAGCCTAGATCCTGGCTTTTCATGGAAAAATTCTAGGTCACATGGATAGGGGAAACCATGTGACCCAATCTATAGGGTTACATGTTACTTTGAGGGGCCGGACAGAGGGATTTGGGAGGCCACACAATTTTGAAAAACCATACAGTCTCTAGAACACACATGTATGAAATTATGAAAACCATTGATAGAGGATCAATGCATGGTCAACACAAATTTTTTCTAACCATGTTCCATAGACATGCATATTCTTCCTTTAGGAATTATGGGTTGCACGGTCGATGTAGACATTGTCCAACGGTGTGACCCATGTTTTAATGATAAAATGACTATTTTCCCAAGATTCATTTTAAGATTAAATTATACTATTTTTTCCATTCCAGAATATATCCCACTCATTTAGAACTCCCTTTCAGAGTCAAAGAATAGTCTTTTTCACCTTTTCGACGTCATAACATGAATTCAAATAATTAATGTATTATTAGATTTTCACTGGTGAGTTCTTCGTTCATCTTTTGTCGGGATTCATTTTTATTGGTATCAATATAGTTTATTAAGTGCAAGATAATATATTATATTTTACGGATTTTCATATTTTCTTTATTATTCATTTGATATGAACTGAATCAAAGTTTGATATTGGACGATTACTCAACTATGGACCTATGGTGGGTGTTCTATACCTTTACCATGGTGTTTGTTGTTTTATAATCACAGATTCCACTGTTCAACATATTAGTCATTTAAGTGGTTAGATATTAATTTATTAAATAGATTAATTGAATGAATTAGAATATGTTAAGTTCTTTATTTATTACTTGTTTCGGGTTGTTGGTTGCTTAACATCCACCTAGGCCTCCCACGAGGTCACCATTTTTCCCCTATGTTATACCACCCCAGTCGGTGCACGTTTTCTCCACATTAATTTCAGAGCTTTCTAAATTGAATATAAAGAACAATTTTCCACTAATTTTATTGGAATGACCATGTGTAAACTTTTTAATTATTTAATTGTAGTTTTTATATGAGTTGGATAAAGTCAAATAATGATATTAATATTGAAACTTTGAGTGAATGGAATGATGAGATGATTATTATATTGGATTCCTTGGTTGGTATACCTAGTATCCATATTCCATAGTATTCTGGAAAATTTTTACTCCAAGGTACTTGTTTATGGTAGTGGATGCCTTGTACCTAAAAACTCATTTTATCTGGATTCTGTAGGATGACTTGATCCTTGAAACTCCTTAGAACCAACTTTCATGGGCTCATATTGGACATGGTTTGTTGGCATTTTCTTTGTACTCTTCAAGTGTCTTTAATGAGTTTCCATTTATATTTCCATTGGAATTGATGTGTATTTATTATTCTTATATACCTTGGATTCATCCCTTCATGGTCAAAAACTATTTATTAGATTTTACAAACATTATAAATGAAACATGATTATACGGTGTGGCCATTAGGGATATTGTATAGTAGATTAGTTGGTGTGTCCATCATATATGTTATAAAAAAATTTTACATGGTGTGGATGTTGACTTTTTGTTATAATATAAAGATATACTATGACAGGTTATATGTTTATAGATGTTAGACTGATTTTTTTACAGCTCTTTATTCTTTATAGCTACCCATGTTTATGGGAGCTCAATTATTATCTACATGGTTCCTTTATAAAATATAAAATAAACTTCGCTTGTATAATTTGACATTCCATAAAATTATGTATAGGATACACTACAAACTAATTTAAAATGTATTTCATGGCATGTATTTTTTATAGTCGTCGTTGTTAGAGGCCTACTAAGTGTTATCTGACACCTTATTCGGGCAGTAGATGGGTCTGTATAGACTTCATGGATGTAGGTAGGGACTTGGGAAAGCCTTAATGGTATGATGTTTTTTTTATATTTCCATAGGATCAGGAGGTCATATGATCATGATAGTCTCATAATGATAGATGGTATATTTACTTTTTGGTCTTTAGGTATTTTGATACATTTATTTTATTGGATGTTTATATACATATTTTCAAAATTTATTGTGACATGAAATGAAACATCATTTTGTTTATGAAATTACTTCTACATTTTTTATTTATACCTCTATTTATTTTCTATCTTCTGTATTGTTGATTTAATAATTCCTCTATTGACTGGTATGTTTACAAATGTTGTTCTACTCTCTAACATGTTAGAATTTTCTCCCCACAATCCCACCCTAGTTCATCGCTTCTATTCAGAATCCTCTAGCAAATGGGGAGTTTCACATAAGGCCATTTTACCAATCATCTCAGGGAACTATTTTGTGGCATCAATGTTAGGACATTACATTATAAGTGAAAAATTTTCATTACCAATAAAATTATTGACATAATAAGGATAACCAAAATTGTTTTTGATTTAAAAGGGGTGGTTTTTTATTATATACAACATGAATTTGATGATATTGAATGTGTTTGTGTCTTATTTTATCAGTAGGTGTATAAAATTAGTTGTAGAGAAGTGTTCAGAATATTATTGAAGCTAATGTGTGGTGTTTGAAACTATTTGATTATAGGACATAATTTTTTTTTCATATCTCAAAACCATGCAACAATATTATAAATTGTAAAAAATACCATGTAAATACCCAAAAAAATTAAAAAAAATTGTTCATTAATTTTAAATATATATTTTTTGATTTCCCTAATAATAATTGGGATTCCAAATTACATTGTAGTTACTATTTATCTAATCAATTATTTATCTTAAAACACTCATTTTTAGATTTTTGAATATGGTGAAGCATTGGTTCTACGTTGATAAAAAATATTAAAAAATTATTTCATACATGTGGAAAGAAAAATGATTAAAAAAATATATTGTTTTTTGTACCATAATGGTCACTATTATACATAGTAGGTATAGGGGTGTGGGAACATAGGAAATATAGCTGCAGATTTGGAGGTTTGAAACCATGACATGGTAAACTCACCGCCACAGGTACAGTAGGGTGTAAGAACTGAACTGCGCCCTACGGGGTTATATAAAGGCCGCTCTTATTTATAATGAAATTCAATGTTTTTATAACATTTATGATCAATTATAATTTTTTTAAAAGAATAAAATGAAAATGGCAATGTCATTGTTTCACAGTCCTGATCATCGTTTCAAATGTATTTCAATTTTTTTTCAATGTTCTACACATGAAAAAGTGATAGTTTCACCTAAGGATATTTTTTTATTTGAAAATATAATTTCAGGTGTTTTAAATGATGTGTGTGTAAGAACACAAACATGATAAAGGTAATTTTTTATTATGATACTAGTTAACCCCAATTTTTGATAATTGAATAATGTTTTTTAGAGTATGGAAGGTCCTGGGAACATCTAGTGTGTTCAAGAAATGGAAATGAGGAATACAAGTCATACAAAACATGTTTTAGGAAATGTTCAAGTTTATAGAAAACCATAAACAATAACTATGTATTTCAATTGAGGGGCATGGTTTTTCAAACCATACGATGATTCTCGTTTAACTCTTATGTTACAGAAACCATATTCCAAAGAATTTCACATTTAATCATCATAGATTACCAAACCATGTAGGTGGCCTAAGAAAAATGTGTGAAAAATGTTCTTCATACAATATGGGGCTCACATAGTTGGTGTAGGGTTTTTTAAATTGTGTGTGAAAAGTATTTTCCTTATTAAAAGTATAAAATTTACCATTTTCCCATCTTAATTTTTTTATTAACTTATCTGATTCTCTCACCCATTTCACTCCCAACAGCCCTTAGAGATCTCCATGATTCTTCACAAGATAAATATAATATCATTTTATTATCTCATATTTTTTGTGTTGTTTCTTGTGGTTCAAATCCCTGAGTACATTTATGCGTATGTTTCCTACCTATCCTTGTATTTTCCAACCCTCGGTTTTCCCTTATCATTTATATCTCATTTTTCATATTTAGAAGACTATTATTGAATTTTGTGCTTGAGGAAACATTAGAAAGAATAGAAGAATGGGTTGGATGATTGGATATATATATATATATATATGGACATAAGTTAAGTATTTAAAGATTTATTTCCAATATTCATAGCACGTATTTCATGTGTAAGTCATATGTAGGATAGGACAAATCTATTGGGCATTTATCTCTTGTTTAAATAAATTGAATGGGTAAGAAATTGGCGACTTATACACTTCATGAATCATGTCGGGTCTATTCCTAGTAAGGAGAAAAATAATTTTTCCAACCATTAGGTGTAATTATTCGTATAAATGGAATTTGTGGACAATAAATTGTGAAATATAATGCTAATAGTACTAACATGATTAGGATTGTTGTTTGGAATGATTATCACGAACCAAATCTAGTTTCCACCAATACCGGCAACAAACCCAGCACGTGACAAGGCCTGAAGGGCGTTCCCTATCCCCACGGGCTGGAACAAGTGCCCGAGTATCATTAATTTAGGTTTGGGAATGAATTACCTGAGTATGAAAGCATAACACATTAAAACAATCCATAGTATAAATCTGAAATTTTTGAGCCAAAAAAGTCTTAACCAAAAACCAGAACTGAATAAATTGGTTTAAAGACAATAAAAGAGGTCCAAATACAAATAAAGACAGCATCAAGACATCACCAAGGACTCCACATGACAAGGGGTAATCACCCACAAGCCGTCTCCACAACTCCGCACCAAGGATGGGAACTAACACCCTAAACCGCATCACCCTTAGCCTTTCCTTTACCTGAGTCAAACATAATCAAGTCTACTTACACCCAAGGGGTGTAAGTTGGGTGTGAGCCTAAGCCCAATAATATACCACCCAATGATTCCAAATATCATGCAATACAAAGTGAAAAGGAAATTAGTTTCAGTAGGAAAGGAAGAGTGGTGTTAAAATTCCAAGAATTGTAACTTTCATTTGAAAATAGTTTTAAATAAAAAAAATTCAGAATGTTCATGCATTTAAATAGGAATTTTATCTACTATAATTTACTGCCAAACACACCCTAATACATGGGTAAATACTATAAATCCAATGACCAACAACATTGGGAACACCTCTCGGCACTAGGTTATCTTGGGCCCTATGTACCTCGTACCTTTGTGTAAAGTAACCATAGAAAAATCAATTCTCGTGCACAAGAAACTAGTAGGGGACATACCCATAACCTAGTGGTCCCTAGTAATAATCCACATAGTTTAGTTAGATTTGTTGTTATCCAAATTCTAAGTGAAACAGGGACAAAACCCATCCGGTCCACTAGCCGTAATATTAAAAATCTGCCCGACCTATGTACCTGGGCTTCCCCTTTTGTGATCAATCAATTTCAGCATGAAATATAAATCAATTTTCATATAAAACACCATTACTGGTCAAACACAACCAATATAGTAGCTATCAAATTTTATACCACTTAAAACATGCAACAAAACACTTAGATTCTTAATAAAACAATCTTTAAAAATCCCACATTATTTTGCACCCAAATTTCTTTGAAATATCCACTTTGAACACTATGTGCACACTTGTAAGTCACAAAAACCAATTTTCAGTTAAATAACCTTTATTGAAAACAAAAATTCAGTTATGGGGCAGCCCCATGTGAACCAAGAAGTTATATCCTTTAAAAACCCCCATTTTCACACAAATATGACACTTTAAGCCCATTTGCTTCCCAAACACCATTTAAACAAACTTTCACAGAAACAACCAAAAATAATAAACATTAAAACATTATTTCTAGTCCTAATAAAAAACAATAAAATAAACTATGTAATTAAAGGATAGCCCTGAATGAACCAATAAAATATTTGTATGAAAACCCCCCAATTTCAACAAAAATTGGCACTTAAAATTCATTTTCTTTATAAATGCCACTAAAAACAATCTTTTCAGAAACATTAAAATGAAATATACATGAAAATACCATAAAAACAGAAAGATACATCACAAAAATTTCATGCACAATGGAATCACATACCAAATTAGTTAAAACCTTGAATCCTTTGTGCGAAAATCAAATCGCACCACCATCGCACCAAGAGGGACTTAGATCAAATGTAAAACCACAATAAAAGACCATGAAAACCCAAGGTTAAACCCTACCCTCTGTAAATTTTTTAATTCACGAAAAAGGGATGAATCCCTAGTCAAATTGAATGAAACCCTAATCCATTTGAAAGAGGAAATAAATGGACTCACTTACTTGAAGTATCTTGGAGTAATCACTCCAAAACAATAGTAGATGAAATTTAAAATATCCAAAATTCAGTTTTCGTATGAGAAGAATCTGTAGGAAATTTATGAACTTGAATGGAGAAAAAATATTATGAATTGAGAGAGTTATGAAAGAAATAAGTTACCTCTTCAAATCTGGACGATTTGAGGAACCCTATGGAGTTCTGCACCAATTCGCGATGAACCACATCTCCAAAGAGGGGGGAGAGAGTTTATACGCGTTTTGGGTTCAATGGTCTTGGTTGAGACATAGAATCACCGAAAAATCAGAAAATTTGAATATGTTATAAAACAAACAAAATTTAATTTTAAAACAGGAATTGGGCTTTCGGGCAGGCCCAACCCCTTAAATTAAAACCCCAATATACATTGGTTATGGATTTTTAAATGCCTCGAATTGACTTGGTGGTGTTAATATATCAGAGGAGGACATTTATTAGTTTTAATTAGTGAGAAATATTAAAAAATGAAAAAGTTATAAAAGAAAAAAAATTATTTTTAAATCTGGAATTGGGCTCACAGTTTGGCCCAATTCATCAAAACTCACCTATTCCTCCATAAAACCTTTGGAAACCTTAAAAACAATGCATTAATGGAAATTAAATGAAAAATACCATTAAAATATTTCATTTATCTGACAATTATCCCCTCCATGAAAACTTTCCATCCTGGAAAGTCAACCTGAATCTAGATCAGAAAATAGGAACAAATACTCTTCCTCAACCCATGACTTATGCTCCCATGTCTCATGTGTATCATTACCATGCTGCATATGAACCCAGAGCAATGTAATGGACTTCCCTTGAAGCACCTCATTTGGGAGTCCACTATTTGCATCAGTTGCTCAATAATAGTCAAGTCTGGATCTAGCACCAGTTCTTCCCAACTCAGCACATGTGATGGATCCGGGTTGTATTTCATTAACTGGGAGACATGGAAGACATCATAGATGGATTTCAACCGAGAAGGAAAGGCCAATCTGTATTCCACTTTTCCAATATGCTCGATGATATCAAATGGCCCGACATACTGCGGTGTCAGCTTCCCTTGCTTCCCCAATCGACGATGGACCATATGAGGGGCCACTTTCAAAAATACCCTACCACCCACAAAAAACTCTAGGTCATGACGCCTCGGGTCAGCATATGATTTATGGAAACTCTGAGCTGTTAATAAAGGCTACCTAATCAACTTGACACTCTTAGATGTCTCATGCACTAGACTTGGCCCCAGTAGTGAGGTCTCACCTACCTCATCCCAACACAGGGGGGCTGACACGGCCGACAATAGAGTGCCTCAAAAGGAGCCATTTGAATCGAGGATGGGTAACTATTATTATAAGCAAACTCAACCAACCTCAAATGGCTATCCCAGGAACTTCCAATGTCCAGTACACATGCACAGAGCATGTCCTCCAAAATCTGATTTACTTGCTCTGTCTGACCATCCGTCTGAGAATGGTTTGCCGTGCTAATCTTAATCTAAGACCCCAAGGCCTTCTGAAGGCCTTCCCAGAACCGAGAAGTGAAACAATAGTCTCTATCTGATAGAACTGTTAATGGCACACCATGGAGTCTCACCACCTCCTGAAGATACAAACGGCCCAACTGATCCACTTTATATGTATCTCTGATCAGAATGAAGTGGGATGATTTGGTCAGATGATCAATCACCAGCCAAATGGAATTATTACCCCTAGGTGTATGTGGTAGGGCAAAAATGAAGTCCATGGTGACCTCGTCCCACTTCCAGGTAGTAGTGCGTAATGGATGCAGCAAACTGGAGGGCCTTTGGTGCTCTACTTTCACCTGTTGGCATGTGTAGCATCTCGAAACAAAGTCCGCTATGTATCATCTCATACCAGGCCACCAAAACTGACGACAGGCATCATAATACATCTTAGTGGAACCCGGATGGACATCTTACTGAGAATGGTGTCTATCCTGCATCACCACCTTCCACAGAGATAACGGCACTACTGAACGACCCATGAAGCACAAGATGCCCTCGGTAGATGACAACCAATCAGAGGATGTCTCACCACCATGAATGAAACTGCTTTGACCACTGACAAAGTTCATCACTGGACTGCTCCCGCTGAATCAACTCCAATAGATAAGGATTCAACTAGATGTTTTCCATGAATTCCCCTCCACTATGTTCCCTGGTCTCCACATGAATCTTAGAAAAGAGCACCATTAATTCCCACTCATCACTGTACTTCTTCAAAGCCAGCACTGGAACCCTTCTGCATAAGGCGTCAGCCACTACATTACCCTTTCCTGGGGTATAGACAATGTCAAAGTCAAACCCCTATAAGTACTCAATCCAGCGACGCTGCCTCAAGTTGAGGTCCTTCTGCAAGAAAATATAATCCAAGCTTTTGTGATCAGAGTAGACAAAAAACTTCTCCCCAAAGAGATAGTGACGCCTTGTCATCAAAGCATGCATCACCACTTCCAAATCCAATTTATGGGTTGGGTAGTTCTTTTCTTGTGGTCGAAGTTGGCGAGATCCATACGCGACCACGTGATCATCCTGCATAAGCACGCTGCCAAGACCCATACCTGAAGCATCACAATATACCACATATCCCTTTCGAGCCTCTGGTAAAATCATCATGGGGGTGGTATTCAGCCGCCTCTTCATCTCCTTGAACAACGCCTGACATTCTGGACCCCATACAAACTTCACCCCTTTCCGGGTGAGGTCGGTCATCCATGAAACAAGCTGAGATAAATACCGAACGAATTGCCTGTAATAACCAGCCAAGCAAAGAAACTCTGGATCTAGACACATTCTTTGGTTTCTCCCACAACATGACTGCACTAATTTTCTCAGAGTCCACTAAAACTCCATTCTTTGAGATCACATGCCCCAGAAATCTCACCTCCCTGATCCAGAAAGTGCACTTTGACAACATTGCATAGAGGTAGTGATCCCGTAATGTACCCAAAATGAACCTGAAGTGATGTTCGTGTTCCTCTTAAGAGCCAGAGTATACCAGAATGTCATCCACGAACACCACAACAAAGGAATATAGATACTAATGAAACACCATGTTCATTAGTTCCATAAAGACCGCTGGAGAATTGGTCAATCCGAAGGGCATGACCAAATACTCAAAGTGGTCGTACCTACTTCGAAAGGCTGTATTTGGGATATCTGACTCCTTCACCCTGAGTTGATGATACCCTGAACGCAAGTCTATCTTTGAGAACAAAGTTTCCCCCTTCAACTGATCAAACAAATCATCTATTGTGGGAAAAGGGTATTTGTTTTTAATTTTTACCTTATTCAGCTTCCGGTAGTCAATGCACAACCGGAGGGATCCATCAGCCTTTTTCGCGAACAACACCAGAGCTGCCCAAGGGGAGATGCTCGAGCGAATTAATCCTTGGGATTCTAAGTTTTCCACCTGTAACTTTAATTCCCTCTACTCAGTGGAGGCCATACGATATGAGGTAAGAGATATCAGTTTTGTTCTCGGTGCCAGATCAATCGAAAACTCCACATCCCGCTCAGGGGGAAAACCTGAAAAACCATCCTGGAATACCTCTGGAAACTCATTCACTACATGAGGT
The DNA here is from genome assembly GCA_963277665.1 of Viscum album. Classification (NCBI taxonomy): domain Eukaryota; kingdom Viridiplantae; phylum Streptophyta; class Magnoliopsida; order Santalales; family Viscaceae; genus Viscum; species Viscum album. Next base: position 1,272,800,046 of record OY728152.1, read on the forward strand.
AGTGCACATTCAGGGGAAATACCATCCTCTAGCATGAGAAAAGACAACTGGAAGATAACACTTCCAAACTCTGGGAGTGGTGGCCCTGAGCGACCTGACTGAGGATCTTATTCTCCTTGAAAAACCTGACGACTCCAATCAGGTGCTTGGAAACTCACACGCCGTCTGTAGCAATCGTTGTATGCCTAGAAGTGTAATAGCCAATATATCCCAAGTATGACATCAAAGAGGTGCATATCTAATACCAGGAGGTCCCACTCCATCATGACCCCAGACACAGAAAGCACACACGACAGGCACCTGAGACCCTGCTCCTTCTTCTTTCCCAACGTTGTTACCAACTCCATCGCAAAAGACATCAAAATAGTTGGAAAATTAAGCATGTCCACAAAACAGGAAGAAATGAATGAAACAGAGGCACCCACATCAAAAAGAGTAGCAGCTATAGAAGATGCGATCAATACGGTACCTCAAACTGTCGACGGTCCTACCTCTGATCCTGGTGGTGCCTAATCCACTGCATGGAGATGTCCAGTATCAGCCTGAGGAAGACCGCTAGTCTATGGTTGTGCCCTGAACTGGATCTGCCCAGAAGATGATCCATCCCAACCACCACGATCGCCAAATCAAGATCCCCCAGTCCTCGACGGCTCGGACTGTGCTTGCACTCCCCTTGAAGCCACTGAACCTGCCCCACTCGGAAGTGGACGTGCCACTCTACAGAAACGCAATAAATGCCCCATTCCTCCACACTGGTAACAAGTTTTTGGAGGAAGTGGACATTCTGGTCAGATGTGCTCGGGATTCCCACACTGGTGGCACAAGACCGATCTCGCATCAGAAGCCATGGAAGAAAACTTCCTGGAAGAGTGCCATGAACTGCCACATCCTTTCTTCACATGATCAACCCGCTTCCTTTTCTTCTCTGAGTAGCTACCACTTCCCACTGCTGATACTACACCATATAAACCAGCCCTGCCTGTCCTATCAATCTCCACCATGCCCACCCAGTCAACGACCTCAGCATAGGACCTCAGCTTAATCAAGAACACCTGGAAGTATATCTCTGGTCGCAAGACTTTCTCAAACCTTTGGGCCTTCGCTTTCTCATTAGATACAATTTCTGGAGTGTACCAAACCAACTCACCAAAATGGTTTGCATACTCCATCACAAATAGATTCCCCTAAACAAGTTCCATGAACTCTCTAGACCTAGCATAAGCCAACACCTCAGGGAAGTGTTGTTCATTGAAGACAGCCTTGAAATTTCCCCAGTGCATCTGCTCATTCTTCCCAGCTTGAAGCACTGACTCCCACCACTTACAGCTAGGACCCTCCAACAGAAAGGAGGCACACTTCACCCTGATCTCCTCAGGTGTTTCTAATAACACAAACATACACCCAATCTTCTCAAGCCATTCTTCTTCTTCCTGGGGTTCCGAGCTACCTTGGATGGTAGGAGGCATGTTTTTCAGAAACTCTTGTGCTTTATCTTTTCTAGGACCTGTCTCTTCTACCCTAAAAAGAATTGGAGTTGGAGCTGGTCCATGTCCCAATGCTTGGATAGCCCGAACCATAACCTCAATGAGCCTCTGATCAATCGGTGTGGGAGAACTCTCTCCAGCTTCTTCTTGTGGGTGTGTGGGAGCTTTCTAGGGAGGCATGTTGCTACAAAATGCAAAAATAACAAAATAATATTCAATACCACAATTCAGAAAAGGGTAATCAAATACATAAAATATAAATAAACTAAACACATTTCAGTAAATAAAGAAAAAACTACTCCACATCTGCCTGATGTCCACATGTGGTCTCCAGCCCACACGTCTCACTTGGAAGTGATGTCAATCCGAAAATTCCAACATCCCCTGGTGACTCAATGTTTTCCATGAGAGGTGTGGGCCAGGAACCCTACTCACAACCAAAACCCTGATCCCCAACTGTCCTATCTCATGTCTATCCCAACTCATCCCAAAATAGCAATATAACCCAAAAATGGTTACCTCCTTTGATACCATTTTGTCATGAACCAAATCTGGTTTCCACTAATACCGGCACCAAACCCAGCCCGTGATAAGGCCTGAAGGGCATTTATTATAGCCACGGGCTGGAACAAGTGCTCATGTATCATTAATTTAGGTTTGGGAACGATTTACCCGAGTATGAAAGCATAACACATTAAAACAATCCATAGTATAAATCTGAAATTTTCGAGCCAAACAAGTCTTAACCAAAAACCAGAAAAGAATACATTGGTTTAAGACAATAAAATAGGTCCAAAAAAATAAATACAGCATCAAGAAATCCCCAAGTACTCCACATGACAAGGTTTAATCACCCACAAGCCGTCTCCACAACTCCGCACCAAGGATGGGAACTAACACCCTGAACTTCCATCACCCTTAGCCTTTCCTTTACCTGAGTCAAACATAACCAAGTCTAAATTCACCAAAGGGGTTTATGTAGGTTGTGAGAATACACCCAATATGATGCCACCCAATGATTCCAAATATCATTCAATACAATGTGAAAAAGCATGCAGTTTTAATTGGCAAGGGAGAGCAGTATTAAAATTCCAAGAATTGTAACTTTCATTTGAAAACAGTTTTCAATAAAATATTTATAGAATGTTCATGAATTTAAATAGAAATTTTAGCTACTATAATTTACTTCCAAACACACCCTAAGACATGGGTAAATACTACAAATCCAATGAGCAACATCATTGGGAACACCCCTCGACACTAGGTTGTCTTGGGCCCTATGTACCTCGTACCTCGGTGTAAAGTAACCATAGAAAAATCCATTCTCGTGCCCGAGCCACTAGTAGTGAATATACCCATAACCTATTGTCCCCTAATAATAATCCACATAGTTTAGTTAGAGTTGTCTTTATCCAACTACTAAGTGAAACAAGGACAAAACCCATACGGTCCACTAGTCATCCTAGTACAAATCTGCCCCACCTAGGTACTCGGGCTTCCCCTTTTGTGCTCAATCAATTTCTACATGCAACATAAATAAATTTTCATATAAAACACCATTACTAGTCAAACACAACCAATATAGTATCTATCACATTTTATACCACTTAAAACATGCAACAAAACACTTAGATTTTTAATAAAACAACCTCTAAAAATCTCACATTATTTTGCACCCAAAATTCATTGAAATATCCACTTTACATTATGTGAACACTTGTAAGTCACAAAAACAAAATTTAAATTCAATACCCTTTAATGAAACCAAAAATTCAGTTATGGGGCAGCCCCATGTGAACCAAGAATTTATATCCTTTAAAAACCCCCATTTTCACACAAACATGACACTTTAAGCCCATTTGCTTCCCAAACACCAATTAAACAAACTTTTTCAGCAACAACAAAAAAGAATAAACAGTAAAAAATGATTTCCAGTCCTAATACAATTCCATAAAATCAACTATGTAATTATAGGGCAGCACCGAATGAACCAATAAAAGATTTGTATGAAAAAACCCCAATTTCACCAATAATTGGCACTTAAAATTAATTTTATTTATAAATGCCACTAAAAACAATTTTTTCAGAAACATTTAAATGATATAATCATGTAAATACCATAAAAACAGTAAGCTAAGTCACAAAAATTTCATGCACATTGGAATCACCTACCAAATTAGTTAAAACCTTAAATCCTTTGTGAGAAAATCAAATCGCACCACCACCACACGAAGAGGGACCTAGATCAAACCTAAAACCATAGTAAAAGACCAAGAAAACCCAAGGTTAACCCCTAGGTTAGAAACCCTATCCTCTGGAAATTTTTTACTTCAATAAAAAGGGATGAATCCCTAGTCAAATTGAATGAAACCCTAATCCATTTGATAGAGGAAAGAAATGGAATCACTTACTTGAAGTATCTTGAAGTAATCACTCCAAAATAGTAGTCTAAAATTTAAAATAGCCACAATTCTGGTTTCGTTCGAACAAGAATCATTAGGAAATTTAGGAACTAGAATGGAGGAAAAATATTAAGAATTGAGAGAGGTATGAAAGAAAGAAGTAACCTCTTCAAATCTGGACGATTTGAGGAACCCTATGGGGTTCTGCACCAATTCATGATGAACTAGAGCTCCAAAGATGGGGGATAGAGTTTAGACACGTGTATGGGTTCAATGGGCTTGGGTGAGACTTGTAATCACTGAAAAATCAAAAAAAATTGAATATGTTATAAAACAATAAAAATTTAATTTTAAAACTAGAATTGGGATTTCGGGCAGGCCCAACCCCTTAAATAAAAACCCCAATAAACATTGGTTATGGATTTTTAAAGGCCCCTAATTGACTTTTTGGTTTTACTACGTCAGGGTAGGACATTTAGGAGTTGTAATGTGTGAAAAATATTAAAAACTGAAAATGTTATAAAAGAAACAAAATTTATTTTTAAATCTGGAATTGGGCTCACAGTTTGGCCCAATTCATGAAAACTCACCTATTCCTCTATAAAACCTTTAGAAACCCCCAAAATAATGTATTAATGGAAATTAAATGAAAAATACATTTAACATATTTCATTTATATGTCAATTATGAAATTGTAAAAGGGAATACATGTAATTACATTGAAATAAAGTGTATAATGACATTTTAATAGTGTGGATTGGATAATGGTTGAAGTGGGATGTTTATGTTTTAAATGTATATAATGAATATTCAATAGTTTTTCTCTAGGTATAATTGATGAAATATGTTATTTGGGAAATTTTTTGAAGTCTGTTTATCATGATGGGTCATGGTAAATAATGATGGAAGAAATAATTCATTTATGATTTTTTATATCTTCTGAATTTTTATATATGTTGTTCCTCAATAATTAGTTAAAAAATGTAATGGATTAGGATGATCGACTCATTATCTTCATCCATAGTCTATGTTTCAGACTGATGCTCTAGGAAACCATTCTATTTTAGAAGGTTTGGGATGTTTATCTGACATTGTACATACATGGTATATGTGTCAAGATGTCTTTCTTGGAACCAATTTTTTTATACATTGTTTATTTTTTGGAATAACACATTATGTCTTTTTATTACTATATCATAGTATGGGTACCTTCGACTAATGCTTCATGGAAACAAGATTTGAATAACTAATAAATCTTATTTATTTTATATAATGTATTGAATCATCTTGTGATTTCTATATCAGATGATCATGTTTTATAGAAGCATCATTGGTTGTTTAGTGTTACCCTTTATGACCCATGGGTTAATAGGTGAACAATTAATTATATATTTTAACTATTTCATGGATTTATTTTTATTTCAGTTATTCTATTGTAAATCTATAAACACTATTTATCATAATGTTTATTTATTTTGGAACTATTGGAGGCATCCTACAATATCATAATTATAATATTCTTGAGCTACCATTAGTACCCATGGAGACTTCATGGATTCATGTCCGGATAAGGGAAAAGGCCCATTGATAGAGGGATGATTTGGGACATTATTTGATAGATCTTGGATAAGAGTACCAATATTTTTTTTCATGAACCATTTTTTGTATTATTAATATTTCTATTTCCCTTGGGATCCATTTTCTTATGGTATAATCCTTTTAGGGAATAGTTATTTTAATAAATTATAGATACCTACAAAATTTTTGGTGTTTGGTAAGTATAGTGTTATTGCATGATGCTTATAATTTATTTTTTACATATACTCTTGTTTTATTCTAAAAAATAGGGTATAGTCTCCCCACATTCCTCAATGAACATATGCTTATTGTTATAATCCTATAACATCCGAGGAACCACACTTGAAGAACTATGGTGACCTGTTTTTGAAACTATTTGGATTATTTCAACTGATATTTTAAAACGTGGTATTAGTGCAGTTTATATAATCATTTTATTTATTATTTTTGTAATATGGACTTGAAAATAATATGTTTCATGATTTGGTAATGAATTACTACATGGTATTTTCTAACTCATGTGGGGGGGTCCATATATCGATGGATGTAATTTCTCTTTATGAGGATATCTTATTAAGGTTTAAATATTATTTTTTTAGGTGGGTAATTTACATATTGTCTAATTCCATTGAATGATGCAGTTTTACTCATGGGATATAATGACATGATATTGTGTATGCTTCAATCATTTCAAAAATACATGGGTTATGTGACATGAATAATATTCATCACATAAAGAATTATGGTATCTAATAAACTTATCTATGTCTTTTAGTATTGTTAAAAAAATATGTATATAAAAAAGAGGGTTGAGGTATTTTAGACTGAAATTGTCAAATATAATTAATAAAATTTAATATAAACATATATTGTACCATGGATAATTACATATAGCCTCATATAGCTAGTGGAATGGGGTTTGGATAGTTGTGGTGTAGTGATAATATTATGTTCATGTCTGTTGAGATATTAAATGTGTACTAGCATGGTTGTGGATAGTTGTGACCCTTATTATGTGTAACCATGAAAATTATCAAGTAATTTGACTTGTATATTTTTTTGGATGTTTAGATATATTTATCCATGGTGAAATTTTATGGAATGGTTCTAATAGGACACTACTGAGAATCCACATCATGTAGTTAAACTATAGCCTCCATTGGCTCTAGGTGGTATGGTGTATAAGTAGTTATATAAATATTTCACCATCTTCATCATGTTTATAGATAGGGATTACTTTAGGATACACATTAATTTTTAATATGACTTGGGATTTTAAAAGTATTTTACAATAAATTTATCCATAGACCGTGGTCATATGATTGTTTATTTCGGAAATGATTCTATCCAAATATTCTTCAACTCAAAGAGATGCCTCTAGTAAGGAGTTTCATGTTTTAAGCTTACATGTTATGGGTTCCAGTGATGCATTGATGGCATATTCATGTATTGGATGATCAGCCTAGGGGAATGGCATGGAAGAACATACAGGAGGTGTTCTGGGGACCATTCTACAAAGAGACCTTATGGTATGAAAAGGAAAAATATTTTATGCATTTGGACCAGGTATATATACTAGTAATTGATAATTATGACTTCATTATAGACCTATTGTTTTTTCTATAGTGGTCACAAGAGATATAAAATAATGCATGGAAATTTTTTAGGATGTTCTAAAGTGTTAGTTCAATTCATAGGTAAATATTTTCAAACATAGAAAAATTTATGATCTGGTAAATCATTATCTCATTACTATGGGAATAGAATGAGGCCTCTAAGGGTGGGTGGGAATTTTCAGCTTGGTGATCTATAATTTTAAAATAATGTATAGTGAAGAATCATTAAGATCTCTTATGATAATGAAGTTGTTGGAAGTGTAGTTAGGGAGAGAATATTGGCCTATCATTGTAGTGATCTAGAGCTTTTCTATCTGTACAGCATGTCTAGCCACATGTGAGGTTAGTTTCTACAAACTGTAGTGGATTTGTGATCTTGTGTTAAGAAGGGATACATACAAATGTTCTATAAGAACCCTCAGCATATGTCTAGTGATGTGAGACCTAGGCTGACCCGATGCACCGGGATGGGATCTCCTTCTCTAAAGAAGTATTGAAATTTGTGTTCTATCAGTTTTACCATTCAAGGATTTGGATGTGGTACTCTAAATGAAGATAATATGAGTTAGTAGAGTTGGGTAGTGTGTGGGAATAAGGCAAGAGATTAGGTTCGGGAAATAGGTCAACAACAATCAATTTATCATGCTCCCATAAGAAATGAGGTTGGACAGTCAATTATCAAAGATAACATTCATGGGGATTCATTTAATTATTCTATATTGTTTTAAATACAAGAACATTTTTGTAATTATGGGTGGCCTAGACCAAACTATACAGTATTTTATGATTTCCATTTCTAGTATACAAGTAGTAATACATTATGTATACATTACATTAAAGTGTAGTCCCTTCGGCATCCTCTATTAAAATTGTAATTTCTATAGATTAATTGTCATGTCCAAATGTTATTATAGATCCTAAGGTATAATGAGATCCTCAAGATACTATGAAATTAATCATAAAAAAATTCATATGTCTATATACTTATTACTAACTGGGAATAGTAGATGTCTAACTATCAGGTGTGGGAAAATCAAAAGAATCGGGTCATATTCTTATAAGGTTCACACTTTTGAGATCTATTGTATTGAGACCAAGAGGAAAAACCATCCCATAAAAACACCACATGTTTCATCTGACATTGGGTGTTCATTTCTATGGACATGTGTATTAGTCTCCTGACATGAGGTCATTACTGTTGTGTGCAATTTGACTGTGTTCTTGGATTAAATGGAAAAACCTTGATAATGAAATCATGGAGAGGTAGATTGTGTTAGGTTCTTCATTGGTGGTATGGTATTAGCTGAATGGAAAATATTTGATTGGTTGCTTCAGGGTTGAAAAAGTTATATCTCAAGCCTAGTTGGTCAGGGAATTATTACCTTCATAAGTCTTTGGCCAGAGTAGTCGATTGTAAATCCATCTAGTTAGATCAAAAAACAATAAATAAAGAAAGAGATGATGACACAAGTGTGCATCCTTCTTTATGAGATATCTAATTAAAAATATATTTTAATACAAATTACATGTCCATAGGTTGGTTGTTGATGTTATGACTATATTTATAGCTTTAGGTCTTTGATGAGTTGTTAGCCTCCACACATGGTCTGTAAATATTTTTACTACTACCATAATACTGGCCTTTAGGGTCACACAAAATAGTGCATTCAAAATTTCATCATATTTTTTTGAATAGGTATATCGGGCATGGAGGTCCTCAACATGGAGTTAATGTGTGGTCTAGGATATCGAACATTGATAAATAAATAAGTTCATTATAATTGAAGTAATGAATAATTGGGTTGAATTTATTTACTAAAACTATTTACATGATAAGTAAATACAACAATAATGTAAATCAAATGTATGTTATTTTAATATTCCATGATCATTTAATATTACAGAGGGATTATGAGTTGAGTAAATGAATCTGGATTATCACATAACATATTATATATATTATAGGTATGCGATACAATAATAATACTAGGACACAGTTAGGTTTATCATAATCATTTACTTAGTGTGCGTTTAAATAAATGGGGGTCGAGAAACCCTACCATAAATTTTAAGTATCCACTATTATTTTATGAGAGAGGCATTGGAATAATGAATATTCATAGAGAATTCATCAGATCATATCATTCATCTACCTCTTTCTTGATATAGGTACTACGGATTCAAGCTATCAGATCGAGTTCTCCCTTAAGCATCAAAATCGTATCAATGTAGTGATCTTCGACGTAACAAAGGCATCTTTGGATGTCCATTCTAGAATATAAAATTCGACGATCGACATTTCAATGGATTATTGAAGTGCGCGTGGACAATCTAGAGGGATCCTACTTTGGAATCATTATGTACTGAACTCCAATGATAAAATGATGTTGTGTGCGTCTTTATATCAAAAATTATATTTTCAGTTTATTCTTTTTTCTCAATTTAGTTTACATGAGATGATTGGATTGTATCGGAGGTCGAATAGTAAGAGACGAAAAGTCTCGTTATCCTGATGAGGAAAATTTTAAAAATATCCAGCCTAATGGATTCCACTGTGACCCCAACACCTTCAATTTGAATCATAGAAATCAAATCAAATTTATGATCATAGAAAAAATAATTTTATTTAAATTTATGAATGAGATTTAATTTCAGTCCAACAGTTCTAACCATGATTCGATTCAAGGTCGTATGACCATGTTTTGGCCATCTGTAAAAAAGATATCGATTGTTTGTGTATTCCTTTTATATTAAAATTTTTGGTATTAAAGTAGTTTACAACATATTTTTAAATATGTTTTTTTTACAGAGATTGTTTGGTCGGAATGGATATTCTGGAATGTGTTGATTACATTGGAAATGTGTATATAATTATAATTATTTTACAATTATTTTATTATAAAAAATATTATTATTTTAGTGAAAGGATATTAAAAATTATTTAAAGAAAGGTGTGGTCATGCATGTGGAAATATACCCACATGATAAAAAAAACCCTAGTGGAGGGAAGCAACTAATTCGAAAGTCAAAAAAATGAAAAAAACATTTTAAGAAATATGAGGTTTTCCCCCTTCCATGTCGGCCACTCGATGGTTACACACTACCCCCTCTAACATGATTGCTAGACTGTTTAGAGACCTGCACCATCAACACTAGGTGTCCCTTCCTCCACCTTTTTAGAGACATTCTCCCACCGCACTAGACCAGTCCCACCACCTCCATAGCCAGCAGCGGGTGTATTCCACTGCTTACTCGGTGCACATCCATTATGACTCCTCCTAAGCAACAAAAATCCATCAATTGTGGAGTCTATCCCCATCGGCCATGACAGTTCATGTGCAGTGTATTGGGCCTCTAGTTAATTTAAATAATTTAATTAATTATCTAAATCTTATAGTTAAAATAAATTAATTAAAATATTAATTTGTGATTTAAAAATTTAATTTTAATACCCAAGAAATAATAATTTAATTTTAATATTAAATTAAATTAATTTCTTAATTTATTTTTTAGATTTAAAATTAAATATATTATAGGACATAATATAATTAAATAGTTTTTAATTTAATTAATTCATTAATTTAATTAAATATACTGGTACTTTAATTTTTATAACTTAATTTTATCCCGCTTTCATTTTTCCCACTCACTACACTTGTGAAATGGGAAAACATATGTATGTATTATAATTATTTATTTAATTACATAACAATGTGTGATGTTTCTAATTAATTAATAACTATATCTTGTCTTCACAACCTCTTTTCAGTCAATAAGTATTTTTTCGTTAGTGTCCATCATGATTTGAAAGTACATTTCACCCCAATTCCTCCTCTGCTGCATGGAAGTATAATGTTTCTTTTCACAGAGATGATATATGAAATAGGCCCACCATGATGAAGTGGTACACTGGGATGAGGATGGTGCAAGATGCATACAATGCCAAGTGCGGGTGAAATCCATATGAGTAGTGGACATACAAGATGGGGACTAGCTGCTTCATGAGTAACACGATGACTCGGGTATGATACTCTTAGGTCATGGTTGATCCAATACTTTTTAATGGAAAAAATAAAATATTGATTCTAAATGTCAGTCAGGAAGTTTATTTAATTTATTCATTTATTTATTATTTTTTAAATTTAATTATAGTTGGAATATTCATAAAATAATCAACAATAAAATTCATAAAGAAGTGATTGATTTTTTTCAATTATTGTTTAATTGTGATCATGAAAAAATATATGAATAAGATCAGTATGAATGATTAAATTCATTGAGTGAAAAATAATAAAAAAGTCCTCAAGGAAATATAAAGTCATAAACACCTTCTTCCGTTTCAATTTGAACTCATCCAGGCATCTGTGTTGCTCGATAAACCATAGCTGAGTGTGCCTCCTACTACTGGGGATTTAATATGAGAATGGAAGTTTGAATTAACTGATGTTTATAGTCAAGATTATAAATAGATAAAAATATATATCATTATAGGAATTCATTGAGGAAATATTTTTTATTATTTTAGAATCTAAGACTTCAGTCAACAGATCAAAGTTTGCGAGTAAATATGTTTTACCAGTAAAATTTTACATTAAACCATCCATGTAGTGACATAGCCATAGCTTGTATACTATTAGGAAAATTTCAAGGATCATGATCACTAGAATAATCTACTGATAGAGTATTCTGATTCTAGTACATGCAGTTCCATGAAATCATTAAAATAGTTTGACACTATTAATTGCTTAATTAATAAATAAATAAATAATAATTTGGTAATAAATATAAAAGTATAGATCTACTTGTTTTATTTTTGTAGAAAATGGAAAGTAATGCCATCAAAAACTATGATAATTATTATACAAATTAAATTCTCAAATAAGTGTTGATATCAATGTGTATTCCTGACACAAATGTACCACACGACCATACATGAAATTCATGGTGTTGTTTCTTTATACCTATTAATCAACCTCACAATGAAAGGTTATAAAATTGATTACAAGAGACTCATATATAGAGAATGTGAAGGTTATGTCACTATTCTATCATAAACATTTGATTTTTCTTGTGGATACTACATCAAGTCGTTGATGATTTCACATGTAGTCTCATCTCCAATAATGTTTCGAGGAGAAATTCAATCCATATATGAATGGGTGATAACTATGTTGTTATATGTAAATTGAAAGTTATATTATGTTCATTTTATTGATCCCTATAACATATCATTTTCACCCAAATACATATATTTTAATTTCAAATGAATATTATGGAGTAAAATGGTTCAATGCCATTTTGGTAAGGTTTTCCATATAAAATATTATATTAAACAAGGATAATCTTTAGTTCTTATGATGAACAAATTGAAAGCAAAGGAGATAATACCACTGGAAAGGGTGAATCCAAATTCACATTCTCTAATTTTTTTAATTTAATGTGGTGGATTTATAAGAAGTAGGTTATTTACATCGCATAACAAGAAATCATTCTATGCAAGATATATACAATGAACTGAATTAAATAAGAAATAACCTGATTTTTCTTCTAGTATATTCGTCAATATAAAATAAAATGATTCAGTCATACACCTTGAGAATTAAATAAAATATTTTTCTAAAATATTTTCATTAAAATTCAATAACAAGGTCTTTTATATATTCTTTGGAAGATGCTTGGTGTATTCACCAGGAAGTTTATAATGGGTGATTCCATATTCAATGGTGAGAAGTAAACAACCTCTAATTTATACGTGAATGATTCTAGTGAACAAGTTGTTGAGTATAACCAAAACATTTATCTCATGTTTCATTTGTAAAAAAATAAGAAATCATTCCATGATTAGGAATTAATGTTTTTTTGTATATCATACTTGAAAAATAGTTCAGAGATACTTGAATCATAGGTAATAAATTATGAATCAAAATGTAGGACTTAATTCCCCAGTTGTGAAAAGATAATTCTTATTCAAGTAAAACTAATGTGGACATCAGAAATATAACTAAAATGCTATTTTTATTCAATGGATCTATAAACCATTGGTATTATCTTTGTATTTAGTTTGGAAAAAGTTACTTTTAGAAATAAATGTATTCCACAAAGCATTTAGAATTAGTTCAACTAGTGACTGTGAATTATTAAAATGGATATCTAGTGGTTAATATAGTTCATAAAATTCCTTTAAATAATTATGGAATGTGAAATTTATGTATATTTTCATGGTAATAAGATATAAATTTTTTTGGGCAGGTATGCCGAATAATATATTGAACAAGCATTCAACGATCGAGATAATGTAACATGGATTAAATCTTGAACACACATTACCATATCAACATCACGACACTGATGTTATTAAGGAGGATCGATAATAAGTCTTCCCTTATAACATTGATCAATTGAACATATCATATCTAAATTCCTAAAAGCACATTTTATTCAATAGAGTCATGATGTATGACGTATCAATGATTCAACTTGAAAGAACTACTACTATATTTCATGTCGTGCTTTGAAAATAACGATGTTTTACCATAACCATAATCCAAATATAATGAAAAATGTATATTATAGGAGTCATAGAATGATTTAAATCCATCATACCATTAGTATATTTTTATATGCAATGGTTTTGTTAAGATATAATCAAACATTCATCATGATAAACACATTGTGTATCAATGTTACTATCCTTACAGTTTCCTTGGATATTACATATATCCATATGATAGAAGAGTTGTAGTCATGTGATAGACTAAATTTCTATCAAATGGTGCTTTCCTATATTAAATATATTGGGATCTATATTGACTTGGGCATAGTCAACACTTTAAATAGACATGTAGTTAGAATACTAAGAAGTTACGCAAGACATGTGGAAGAGAAATGTTTGAGTTACACATTCTGTGTAAGAAGGATCAAACCCTAATGATGATTTTATATTCACAATTAATAGTGATAAACTATTCATTGTGAATAATAATTCCTATTGGTATGCAATATAAGGGAATAAGAAAAGATTGACAAGATCAATTAATATTCAATAATGGATTTCGTTTATCAAAGTTAAATGGGGCTTATTAAATAGAATATTGTGGTTGGTTTTCAAGGGAGATAATACATTAATGATATAACCATGGTACTAATAAGGATAATTTGTTTGTAAAAATTTATTATTCATAAATTCATTAAATTATACATGTCGTTTATAATTTCTAATATCATTTAATAAGCCATGGTATGTCCAAGACAATATACATGGAAGGTGTCAATATGATGCATCTAGAAATGTATGTAGACACAATAGGATTTGAATAAGTGTTGTAAGTTAAAAAAATCTGTTTAGGATTCACTAATGTGATAAGATCTTTGAAAATTCATTTGGAATGAATCTTTTCCTTGTGTCTACTAGTGTGCAGTGGGAGCACTATGGTTTTCCAGGAAAAATATGTTCGATAACACATGGAATAAATATATCAGTATTACAATTAATTAAGAATGAAATTACCTATCTAATGATTAAATTAAATTAGAAATATATGTTCTAGGGAATAAGATCTACTAAGTTAGATATAACAGTTTCTTGGACCCAATCAATCTTACATATACTGATATTATACTGAATAATACAAGTTAGAACAAAACAATTGAGAATTTTTTCTAATGTCACATGGTATAAATCCCTCCAAGACAACATGTAAACACATAGGAGTTGATTTTGTGGTGATTTGAGTTCCATATGATTCATTGATGTATAAATCATGTGTTCCATGATATATACAAGAAAAGATATTAACAATATATACTTTGTTGTAGTAAAATATAATTTATTTCTAGGAGAACTATAAGGGAATCATTCCTAACACTTTGATAATATTTTTCCAAGTACAAAATATATATACCACGTATGTGTAGAAGAAGGATACTAATCTTAAGGGGACACAAAATAGTATTTTATAGATCAATGTGATCTAACATCCTAGTTAGGATATGGTTTTTAGTTCAAAAAGATCATAAAACTCAGTAGAATCCATACCTACAAATATCAAGTATGTTTCTACATATGAGGTAGTTAAGAAGAAGTTATTAAATGAAATGATTTATTATAGTTCTTGAAATTTCTACTACCATTTATTTTTTTTATCATAATGATATTTATGTTACTAGTACTAGACATGATTTCATGTTTTGACAGTGGAAAAAAGGTATATACTCATGGATAACATCTCCTATGATGTGTTACTAAGGGTTATGAGGTCACACATAGCATAATTTCCATAAAATATAATCATGGATTTCCAAGAAACTAATTCCATTATTTTGATGAAATTTGATCTTCATTATGTGAGGGATAACATGTTCCATGAGAACGTTGTCTCTACTTCAAGTATGAGTATTGTAATAGTGGGTTCCCTAGAACCAACTATATTTTACATTTATATTACCATTCCATGAATGCATTTAGTTATACAAGATTTATACTTTCAATTATAGTGTATACTTTTTTACATCCACTCTTGTAATGGAAATTTCCATAGATTAATTATCGGGTATAAAAGTTATAGTTGATCCTAGGGTATAACGAGATCCTTGAGATACTATGATACTAATATTAAATATATTTAAAATGTTTTGGAAATATATTACTGATTGGGAAAAGTAAATTTCTAAATATCAGTTGTTGGGGGCTCATATTCATTGAGACTTCTTCTCATGAAGTTTTCACTTAGTGATGTCTTGTAGTGAGACCATGGGGAAAGACACCCCATAAATAACACCACATGTTTCAGGTGTAATTGTGTTTTCCTTTATATGGACATAGGTATTCCTATCATAATTTAATATGATTACTATTGTGTGTCATTTGATCACATACTTTCATGTAATGAAAAAACTTGATAATTAAATCATGGATAGTTAGCTTATGTTTGGTGTGTTATTGGTGTTATGACATTGGTTTAATAGTCATCATAAGATTTTTGCTTACGAGTTGAGGAAGTTATAACTCAGGCCAGGTTGGCCCTAGTGGCAGTACCTCCATTCATATTTCCCAAAGCAGTTGAGTGTAAATCAATCCAACTAGAACAACAAACAATAAAGCAAGAAATGGATGTTGACACAAGTGTGCATCATGATTTTGAAATATCTAAATACAAAGTTATTATATTGCATATTACATATTTGTATGTTTGTTTTTATTGGTGTTACTATCATTATCATTTTAGGGGCCTCGATGGGTTACTAGATTCCACTATTACTTAGTGAATATTATTCACTGTTATCGACATAAGGGCTTAGAGGGTCACACACAATAGTGCATTCATGAATCCATCATATTCTATGGAATATGAATATCAGAAATTATGGGATCCATCATGTGGTTCTAGTGTTTTCTATGTTATTGATCACCGATAAATAAATAAATTTATTATTAGTCAAGTAAAAAAATAATATGTTGAATTTATTTATTACAATTATTTAAAATATATGTAAATAGAGGAATAATTTTGGTCAAATTAATATTATTCTAAAATTCATGATTTGTTTAATATTATTTGTGAATTACTAATCAAGTTAATGGATTTGATTTATCATATATATATATATATATATATATATTACGTATGTGAGAGAATAATAACATTTTTACACATTTTGATTCATCATAATTATTATTTATTGGATGTTTAAATAAACAGGTGTCAAGGAACCCTTTCAGGTATTTTGAGAATCCACTATAAATTAAGGAGAGAGGATTTGGCCTAATAAATACTCATATAGAAATATTCAGAGAATCTCTCTCCTCTTCAAATTTATAGAGAGGGTAACTAAGGATCTATAATACTGGAATGAGTTCCCCTCACGCATTGCAAGCACATCGACACAGTGATCATTACGGTATTCAAGGCATCATTGAATGTCTGTTATAGAACTCATAATTCATGGATTTATGTTTAAAAATGTTTTTGAAGAACATGTAGATGATCTAGAGGGATCATACATTAGATCCATCATATAGAGATCATCTTCGACAAACATATGTCGAGAATGGAATCAGATCAAAAAGGTTTGTTTTCTATATATATATTTTTCTCTGTTTAATTTTTGTGAGATCCTAGGACTGTACCACGGCATGGGTCATTAGAGATGAAAAGTAGCATCATATCGATGATGATACTTTTAAAAAATACTTGTACCATCATCTTTTACAATAGCGCCAATACTAGAAAGCACCACATTAATTTATATCTAACCGGTATGAGAATAGTTTGCAATTGGTTGTGTAATTCTTATATGTGTTTATGTATATTGATACACTATTAATGATGTGATGGTAAGGTATATATCATTATTGTGATTTTACCCATGTGATTAGTGGAGATGTTTTTTTGGGATTTTTTTCATGTTTGAGATGTCGGGATGTGGCTTGATTCTAGGAATGGAGTGGTCGGTTTCATAACAAGATCTCATTAATTATTACTAGAGGTGAGTGACATTAATGTCTCTCTATGGTATTAACCATGTTCATAACATGAAATTTGATATCTAGGTAGGATATGTAGGACCAATTCATCTAAAACAAGATTATATCACTTTCCTATTTGAATGTATTATTCTAGATGATAGAGTAGAAAAGTTAGATTTTTCCCCTAATGTAGTTGATTGATTTCATTATGTCTTTCCTAAGAATATTTAATGTTATCCACCTAATTGATAGGTTGAGTTTAATATTGATCTAGTTACAAGGGAAAACCCATTATCCATTATTCCATATAAACTCATAAGATCTCCACATTAGGATCACCAGTTAGAGGATTTTGTGGCTAAATAGTTTATTCGGCTAAGCAAGTCACATTGGAGGTCCCATATTCTATTTTTCAAAAATTATGATAGAAAATTTAACATTTTTTTATAAAGGATGAAACATATAATAATTAATTACTAAAATCTTCAATTATATACTGAATATCTTCCCCAAACCCACCATCTCATATCTGATGCTAAAAAATAGACATTTCATTTCAAACTTTGATACTGATTTTGGTGACCCAATTTTCACCATCCAAAATAAAAAACATCAAAAAGAGAAATTGTAACAATAACATTATGATGTCCCTTTTAAGGTTATAGTTTAATTTAATTTTGAAAAATCCTTATATTAACAAAACACGTCTCTTTAAATGATAATTTATCCCTTATTACTTAGTTTTTCTTATTTCACATTATGAAATAATCATCATTCATATGAAACACTTCAAGACATAAATCATTCAATATCATTCATGATAACCTTGGGAAAAGGAAACATAAAAAGAGTGAAATCAAATTATCAGTAAGCGTAATCATATGCTTGAACAAATGAATATCAGAAGTGAGCATCATAAGAGCCTAATAATATTATAACATAATCAAAGTGTATAAGCATAGACTAAGAATATTCATACATCTCAATACATAGATTATGAAACATTTAAAAATGTAATAATACTTTAAAAAAGTAAAGGGTAATAAAATTCAATAATAATGATCCATCTGATATCAATCTTCATCAAATGAAATAGTTATTACCTATTCCAGGAATAATGAAAATGTGTTGGTATCTCAATAAAATATCTTTATATAAACTTTAAAAACCATTACGAATGGATTATCCATATAATCTACATTTATTCCCAATAAATTAGATCTTTATATGGGGATTCCCATTATATAAGATATGATGGGATCATCTAGATCTATCTAGGATCACCCACTATATAATGAATTTATAATAACCACATTATCAACAATTTATATAGATCATGCATTTCATCAAAAAAATGATAAAAAATCAATATTCCTTTCATTAAATGATTAAATTGTTGAAAATAAACAGGTTTTATAATTATCCCTTTTAAAAAAGATTAAAAATGGAATTGAAATGGTTTATATTACAATATATTTGAAATAATCAAAATCATTATAGATATCAAATTATCATGATATCATTAAAAATATTCCCTTTGGATAATATGAAACAATATGGGTTGTTAAAAATGATGAATGGAAATACCAATAAAGGATATTCAAATTTTTAGGTCAATCATCTTTTCATTTTGAATGTCACTTATAAAAATGAAAACAACACAAAATATTGACCACAAATTATTTTAAAAACAATTGGAAAGATATAATGGAATCTTCTTGGATAATAATGGAAATGGCATTGGAAATTTTTTCATGTTATAAATGATTATAATAATCATTATTATGATTATTTTGAAAAAGTCAGTCAAAAAGTGACCCATTTAAAAAGTGATAGGAAATTTCATTTTGAAATCCTTTAAAAAGGAGTTAAAATACTATGTAAATGTATTAATGAAGTCACTTATTTTTATAAAAGAATACTTCATATTTTTTTTAACATTATTAGAAATATCCTTATAATATTATAATAAAATATAATGAGCATTATTAAAAATAACCTTAATCATCAATGATCATGTAAAACCTGAATATAATCAATAACATAAAAAATATGTCCCCAAAATGTAAAATAATACTTCACGTAAAATAATAGAAAATGTAAAATAGGTTTTTAAAATATTAAAAATATCTTTAAACATAATTATATATGATCCTTATAGTATCCATAAATCCTAAGATAACCTCCCATGAAAAGGTCATAATTTCTAATGTCATCTAAACCTTCCTCTGATACTAATTATAATAGCCTCAAACCTAGACTCCTGGATATGATGATAAAACACAAAATTCATATTTTTGGTATTTATAAAAATGAAGGTGAGCATCGTTTCACCCTTAAAGTCATAAACCACAAAAATAATAAATTGGATCATATGAAATATGAAGGAACTTTTAGGATTATAGTTTCATAGAATTAGGAAATAATAATACATACAATGTACCAAAGTATTTAAATGTGAATTTCTCCCAATTAAAATATATTTTCTTCTTAAATATTAATTCATTATTATCACCAACGGGAAAAAATTCTATATGTAAATAAATAATCATAATTCTGGATATCCAATAGAAAATGAATCATAATAAGGGAGAGATTAAATTACCATTAAGGAAAAACATATGGATTAACATTTTATTTTCTTCAGTGGGAATAAGCAGAAAATAAGGGTAGGATTATATAATCATTGTTCATGATAATAAAATAATAATATTTATACCCATCAATTTTGTGATGACGAAACATTAATACATGGATTTGGGTTCCTTAATGGAATGATTCATAAGAATAATTAATAATTTTCTATGTGATACCAATCTTGATCAAAAGAATCATTTATAACCCCTTGAAATCCTAACAAAAACATATTGGTATCGTGAGACATTATATTCAAATTACCCTTATCTTACCCTTAAAATGATATAACTATATAAATGAAATCCAAAAATAATGCATTTGTGTGCTATATAGGCACACCCATCATATACTATTTAAAGCGATCACCTATATTTATCTAGGTGATAAAATTGTACAATAATGTTTCAAGAACCACAACATGGAAAATGTATGCAGATTATTAATTTAATCCAAAAATGTATAAAAAACACTATTTAATCATAAAATTATTAGCATATGGAAAAGAAACTAGTTCCATAATGATAATTTTTAAAATTGGATTAACCTGTGGAAAAAAAGAAGGTTCCATAATAATAAATTTGATTCAATCATATCCAAGGAAAAATTATAAGGCCCCATCCTTAAACCTTACAGAATCTTGAGTTAAGTCATGAATTTACATTGAGGATCTTTTTAGGCATAGAGTTTTAGAGAATTGGGTCTTAACTATTACATTACATCTCAATATTACAATGTAGGCACTTCTACTCTATCCAATGATTTACACAATAATAAAACTCTATAAATAAAACAAGAATCATTTTCCTGGTATAAGTCTTCATGAATTATTATATTTCTCTATCCTTCCTTTTACCCAATGAAAAAAATTTAAAAAATATGGGATGAGCATAAAAATCACAGTAATTGTTCTAAAACATGGAAAGAAAATATTATTCCATCAATACATACAAATCAATGAAATAATACTTTTAAATGATTAATATATCACACAAAATCATATTATTTATGAATAATGCATTGTAATCTGAAATCATAAAGGTAACTTGTGGCATCCATAACATTCTTACGTTGTAGATTTTACCGCTACGTAGGGAGTTGCATTTGGAATTCTCATCATAGTATATTGTCTAAATATATTAGGAGAAATATTAACGTTTAACTCTTTCATGATACCCAATACATTGGAGAGATATCATGGGCTCTCCCACCCTACGTTTACCACTGATTCAACCATATACATAAATAATGCCCAAAAACGATAACATAATCATAACACATAAAACAAGAATAAATGAAAGATAACATTTACACAATGGAATCATAATATAACATTTCAATATATTGACATAATCAGTCAAATATAAAAACCATTTTCAATACAAAAATATGTAAAAAAGAGTATATGGTATTTATTTTCCTTTTAAAAACATTACGACCTGTTAAGGAAGCCAAATATCAAATAATGCTCGTGGCGTCTAGAATGGCCTTATCACTACGTACGTTAAAAACATTTCTTTTATCATTTAGTAAAATTATTTGTTGAAAAAATATTCCCTTTGAATGAATGTAAATTTTAAAGAGGTTTATTATAAACTGTGTAAAATCAAGGCGTGTATAAACCAAAATATTCCTGAATGAAGGGATATTGAGACGACATTCTATAAAAGGATAATTTTTTAAATAAAATAGATAGATTATGTGTATTCACAATAGTTACACATAGTTAATGTTAAAATTAAAAATTGGAAATAAAAATTTATTTCTTACAAAATTAGAGGACGACATAATTTAATGTAGAAGATTAACCCAATGAATGGAAATTGGGTTAAAATGTTCCCTTATGAAAATTCGGCAGCCTAACGGCGTCACATAAAAATTCAGAAAATTAGTTGATGATAATTAAAAGTGTATCTCATCACATGGACATAAAAGTTATAGCAATAATGATATATAAGAACATATCCCAACATTTTAAACATAAAATTTAAATACATAACATAAAAGAAGTCTTTGACTAGGAGAGGAGGGTGAAAGGTTCCCTTACCTTGTGTCTGACATGACTCGTTCGTTCTTTAATCTCATGAATAATTAACTAACGTTAATTTCTACTTTATTAAGAACCTTTTTAAATTTTATTATTCCATTTATATAACTAATTACCACATTATAAACCTTACATAATCATTTAAGTTAATATCGGTCGTTTTTTCGATATATGGTACTTGAGTAAAAAATGAACTTCTTATAATTACAAATTGTCCATGTTTTTAAAATTCCAATATATCCATATTTATATTAATGATTTAGATATCATATATATAATATATAAACAGTATATATATTTATTTATTATAGTACATAACATTTGGAGATAAAAAATGAAATGCACCATTTATGGAGATGGTAAACCGCACGTACGCATGGGCACTGCTTTCACTTATATTTCATATTTAATGGAACATAATGATACATAGGTATATTATAATTCCAGTATAATATCATATATAATTTTATTAACTCTATCCTTTATACTTTCAACGTATGGCATAAATGAGTCATATCACTTTGAGGGGTGGTAGTCTGCACTTCCTCAAATGAAATTATCATATTTACGCACTATAGAAACCATACTGGTATGATAAAATTAAAAAATTCTGAAACATATAGAAAATATAAATATAATATATATATCATGAAAATAAAGTTCCATTATAATGGCCACCATGTGATGTGGTAGGGAAAAATCGAACAATCATCATTTTGTGAGGTAGTAGTTCGTCGTATACAGAAACAATATGCTTGAAATCCATTAGATGGAGGAGTGTTTAAGTGTAAATTGAATAATTATCACAAAAAATCCTAGTATTTTGAGTATGATAGTGTTTTTATTTAATCAAATAATAATAACATTATAGTGAGTGAGTAAGGAAAATAAAAGAAAAGAACTTGAGAGAAGACAATAACTCTAAATCTGGTAACTCCCTTTGATTTGAGCCCAAAGGCTTTCTTGATTTTCCTTCTACCTAAGGTAAGGTTTCTAAGAGGAATAAAGGAATATTTGGAGCTTATGTGATCATATGTTGAACTAGCCAAGTGTCTTGGGATGTGTGAGTAAGGGTTAGAGGTGATGGACTTCTATAGGGGGGAGGAGGGGCTCTTTTGGAATGTCCGAAAGTATTATTTTATTATCAAATGATTTTCAATTTCAGAAGGTCCAAAACTCATTAAATTCCAATATAATCTCTCTATTGTTCTAAATTTTCTTAACCAATTGGTTTTAGACAATTTTTGGTTTCATATTTAATCATATCATTTAGTATTAACCCTTAGTTAACTAATTTAACTCTTACCATGTCTTCTTATATATTCATACGATATGGTTAATATAGTTACAATAAAATTATAATATAACCAAGAATGGTGCATTGATGACATTATCAACCTTATCTAATTGATTTATCCTAATAATATATTTTTAGTATTATTATATCATTTAATAAAATAATATTTGTTTTAAAAACTCATTTATGTCAATTTTTATACTATTCAAACCATGACTTTTTAAAAACCCCTAACAACTTTATTATTTAAAAAATCATAATTAAATAAAATATAACAACTCATAATCATCCCTAAAATTCTTGGATGGTATAAAAATTTCCAAAATAATTTTTTTTAAATTTTTATAATCTCGTTTATTTAGAATATTCTTTAATAAGGTAAACACTATATAATCATTGTGTCATAAATAAATTAATTTTTTTGATTTATAAAAATTATAAATAAAATAACATGTTGTATAAAATCATTTTAAATATCAAATTAATATTTATATTAAAAAATATCACATATATAACACCATGTATGTTTTTTACAAAAAGATATATTTTTATTTTTCATTTTCCTTAACTTTAAATTGATTTTTATAAAATGTTTATTTCCCATACAAGTGGCTCCATGGGGTCCCAAAATAGCCCCAAATATGACCATGGTTGGATATTTATCATATAATAGGGTTAATACATGTGTTAGGGTAATTTAATATTATTATAATTTTATTTTCTTACCCTTATTTACAAGATTTACACTTTAACCATGGTAAACAAAAATATTTACTATGTTACTATTCATAATGTTTAAAAAGAAAATATGCCTATTAAAACAATTTGGACCTCATGATTCAAAATATGGAATCCATTTTTCAAAATTCAATACATTGAAGTTACAAATATTTATTTAAAATAAATTCCTGTGGTTTAAAGAAAAGGGTGTCTTTAAGAAGTAAAAATTACCAAATGATTAACACGTGTTTATGTCGAAATTAATAATGAAATTACATAAAATGACCAAAATTGGATTAAATGGTAAAAATTTAATCCAATTAAATTTAAAAACAAATTAAAAGTTCAATATAACTATATAAATAAATTAGATTATAAGGATGTTTTTAAATTAAAATTCAGTAATTTTCACTATTTATTAAAAAATGAATTTTATCAGAAAAATAACAAAATATTACCCAATGTAAATTTTTATGTTCTTATTCTAAATAAGAGTTTTATTTTTTCAAATGGGACATATTAAAGTAAAAAAATATATTTAAAAAGTGTTCTCCATCAAAAAGTGGTAAATGAACCTTTTAAATAATATTAGAGTATTTCATGCTTATAATCGGATTCATTCTTATTTTAAGCCTCTAAAATTTATTGGATAAAAGTAAAAAAATCAACAAACATGTGTAATTATATTGTAGTTAGTTATGTTCATTCCCTCCAATACAATGGCAATGCTTTAACTACCATTTAAAAAAAATAAGAATATTTTTTTTTGTATTACTAAATGTTGTGTGCAACATAAGATTTAAAAAAACTGTAATTGAATATTGAGTATGCTATCAGACATAGAATCACCTTGAAAGTAAAATTAATAATAAATTCAAAAATATTAATAAATAAGAAAATGTGATATTCTTTATTTACCTGGGATGTTACAAAAAATGAGAATGGAATAATTAAAAAAAATCCCCAATGTAGAATAAGTAATAATAAGTGATATTGATATTAATGAATGGAAATATCATTAATGGATAATTGAAAATATTATTGTGGAAAATTAAATCTTCATTTATAAAAATGAAAAATTGAAAAAAAATTGAAAAAATCCTTTTCTTTGAAAAGATACTTGGAATAATATATATGAAACTTACAGAAAATAATGGAAATTATTGTTTGAAAATTCTTTCATGATATAGATTTCAAAACTATGTTACCCATTTTCAAAATTGAAGGAAATTTACATTTAAAAAACTTTTAAAATATGGTAAAATATATTATATAATCTATTTATAAGGTTATCTTTTTAGAAAAGAAAATTCCTGAAAACATATTAATAAACATTGATAATTAATAGAAAGATTCCATATCTAAAATAAAATACAAGATTGACACCATTTAGAAGTTAATTTAATGATATATTATTAGTGTTTTAGGGAGGAAATAGATAAAAAAATATGTTAAACACATTCATAATGTATGGATAATAATGAGATCTTTTTAGTAAAATAATAGAATATGATATCCTTTAAAAGAACCATGTATGTTAAAATGTTTTAAAATGAAGGATACTGTAACCTAAATCCATTGCATCATTAGTAACTCATCAATCATAAACCAAATTAATTAATTACATCCATATGAAACATTAAATATCCTAATAATTATGATTTTAATGATAAAACGTGTCAAATTAATTATATACACCTCAAAAAAGAAAATCGGTGAATATCATTAATATTTGTCCTAATTAAAAAGAATTTGAGATTAATAACCCATACAAAAATCATAACATTGAATTTGATAATTAATCAATTAATCTAATATGTGTATAAAAATGAGATACACTTAATAAGAGTGTATATAAAAGATAATATATTCCTTATACTTTACAATAAATAAGCTTAAAATCATAAATAAATTGGAATATTAATATAACCCAATAAAATGAAATTGATTTTTGAAAATTTATATCCCTTGGTAGCTTCTAAGTCAAATCCATTTTTATGAAAAAATTCAAATTACAACATAATAAACCATGATTCATTAGGATATTATTTTATTAAATGCAAAATAGCATGTTTATAAACCAAAAAAATATAAATTATTGGTGAATATTGTATATGTCACATAGAAATTAAAAAGTGATATGACGAACCCTTACCTAAAGTCAAGAATTAATATATATGTTGTTAACCAATAGTATAATAATAATACATATATTATTTTATTAAATGATAAAATTTTCAAAGTTTAATAAATTATACATGAATAATTAATTTTAAGTTTTTTTTTTCATATTCAAATGCTTAATTAGTTATTTACAGATCAGGTGTTTTAACGATGTTCGGTTAACTATATCAAAACAGATTAAGTGTGCTTACCATGGTCAAAGAGGTGATTAATAAAAATCTCCATAATACTAATAATAATGGCATTGTTATCATATGTATACATCAATTATACTTATTAAATCCAATCATGAATGATGTTTGTGAAAATGAACAATTCTATGAACATGGAGATGATAGGTTGTATGTACACAAGAGTAACATTTCCATTTTCAATGATAATTAATGAAAAAGGTCTTCATTATTTTACCTTTAACTAATTATAATAAAATCATAAATATAATATTATTTAATAAAAAAAATTATATATATCATCCATGTAATTTATTGTTGAAAAAAGAATCACATCGCTTTGTGGAAGCAGTAGTACACGTGTCCAGGAACGAAGTTATCATTTTTCAGTGTAAGAAATAAAATAATATATTTTCCTTTCAGAATGAAAATTATTTCATTAATATAAATATTATTAAATATGTATAAAATATTTTAATTATATTTATCCTTATTGACTTCTATGTAATGCTTTAGTATAAAAAATCACATATCCCTATGTGGCGGTAGTCCTCCATTCACACGTGAAATGTTAGCATATCCCCCAAGAAATGAAAATTAAAAAGGAATTCGTGATATAAATAATATAAAAGTATAAATACATCAAAAACATCATATATATATATATATAATTTAATTAAAATATTTTAACAATCTATTACAACCAATGATTTAAAAAAATGATCTGGTTTCACGGTGCGGTAGTCCACCACACACACGAATGAAGATTTCGTATTCTATTTAACAAATGATAAGATTTATGTAGGTTTTTAAATTACCTAAATATAATATTAGTATATGGGATATACTATTTTTATCATATATTCATAATTAATAATATTTTAAACATGTGGATATTTAAATAATATAAAAACACTCAGTTGACTATGGCACATCTTCTTCAGGAAACCTCCTCAGGAAAGTACTAAAATCCTTCATTGGAGAGATTTTTTAATAAACCGAGGGATATATGATTTTTGGGTTGAAATAAGTATTATATTTGGAAATTTATTGCAAATGGAAAATTTATTTTTTTAGTTTAAATAAGAAAGGATATGGGGTGGACTTCTATAAGTGAGGTGGGCATCACACTTGTATATTTTGAAAAGGAGTACTCTCTTTTTTTAGATGAAAAAGGATCCATAATAGTCTATAGTAGAGATTTAGACATTATAAGATATAAATATTTATAGAAAAAAGATTTTATATGTGATTTTAGTTCATTTTAATAAATATATTTTTAATTTAACCCCCCCCCCCAGAATGATACAAAGCATCTTTCTCCTCCTAGGGATATAACTGGTGCTTGAAAAACATCGGAATGGATCAACTCCAAGATCTCCTGACTTCTTGTTGTTGACGTCCTGAACGTTAACCTGTGTTGCTTGTTCAAAACACAATTCTCACAAAATGGTAAGGATACCTTTGTCAGCCTAGACATCAACTTCTGATCCGCAAGAATCCTCAGGCCTCGTTTTGAAAAATGTCCAAGCTTCTGATGCCATAACGTTGTCAATGCTTCTGTCGAGGTAGTTGATACAACAACTATCTCTGTATCCTTGTACATTCCATCTATAAGCACGTACAGGTTCTTTGAGATTCTCTCTGCCTTCATTACCAGAAATGCACCCTTCACATTTCTCATCACTCTATTCTCTATGCGAGTCTTCCATCTGATGCCATCAAATTGTCCCACATACATTATGTTCTTCTTCAGGCCCTTCACATGATGTACTCCATGGACGGTCTGTACTATGCCATCATGCATCTTCAGTTTGATGGTACTGACTCCAATTATCTTCTAAGTGTGATCGTTCTCCATGTACACAATTCCTTCCGGGGTGGTTTCATATTGGTCAAACCATTCTCGTCGAGACGTCATGTGTCATGTTGCTCTGGAGTCGATAATCCATGCATCGTTAAGATGTTGTCTGCTTCCAGTAGTCATTGCCGCTTCACTAACTTGAATATCTCCACTTCCAGAAGAACTCACCACATTTCTCTGAGAGATCTTTTCACACTTTCTTTATATTCCAACAATCCTTCTTGATGTGCCCCTTATTTCCACAATTGAAACATGTGACATTCTTATTCTTACTCCTCGATTGGGACCTACCATTATTTTTGCTCCCACTGGAAGCACAGTCCATCATCCTTCCTCTCTCCATTGACAGAGCCTCTACTTGGTGCGATGTTGTCTGTCTATCCGCTTTGTTCTTACACCAACTTTCTTCTTCAAGAACCGTGGCTGCAACATCATTAAAGAGCAGTATATCTGTTAGGATATTGTTGGTGAGGTTGATGATTAGTTGGTCATATAAATCTGGCAAACTATGGAGTAGAATCTCCACACGTTCAGTATCCACAATCTTATAGCCCAATGATGTGAGATGAGAGAAGAAGGTATTGAGGTTGTAGATGTGTTCGGTCACTGATGATGAATCCACCATCTGAAGAGTGTACAATTTTCTCTTCAGGAAAATTTTGTTGTGCAGTGACTTGGCCTCGTATAGCTTCGTCAGAGTATCACATATTTGCTTCACCGTATTTTTCTCCATAAAGCTCGATTGGACCATGTCTGCTAAAGCCAAATGGATTTTGGCAATAGCATTCTCGTCCATATCGTTCCATTTATCCTCTGTCACACCCGCCAGCTTTTCACCAACTGCCACTAAGCAATTATCTTTCTGTAGCACTGCCTGCATCTTCATTTTCCACATCGAAAAATTATTCCCGTTGAATTTTTTGATCTCGAATTTCTCCGCCATCTGGACATGTCGTTAGTCCAGAGCCTCCTCAGTTTCACAATGGTGTATTTAATAATCCCCATAAATTTTTTCTGATGTGATAGATCAACTAGAGTTGTAATCACAGAGAATACTCGAATTTATGAGAATTATTAATACCTGAAAATGTGAACAACATCGTGCCAGAACCTTTCCATTGATACCACTTGTTAGGACTGTAAATGATTGGCCCACAGGTGTAGGGATAATCACGAGATAAAAATAAAGTGAAAAATACGGAAAAAATGACACCAGATGTAACGTGGAAAAACTTTCAAATGGAATGGGTAAAAAACCACGGGCAAATAGAAGGATCACTATGAGGTAAAAGTGCGTACACACTCCCTCACTTTTTACAAGGAGAAAACCCTCGTAATATTCTATCTTGAATAAAGGGAAAACTACCTCAAAAAATACCGCAAATAAATAGAGAATTTGAGAACCGGATGAGAACTAACGATTGAATGATAAAACTCATGGGAGAAAGCCCTTTATATAGCCAGCCTCTCCCCCTACCATCCTATATCCCGCTAGATGATTTGTTTGTGGTTTTCCACCCACCATATACCACCACCAGCCCCCCTTTGACAATTGGAGGGGAGGCACCGTGCTGCGGACATGCTAGCAGGGAAAATTGCTTATAGGGAAGGCGAGCAGGTCAGACCGGTCGCGGGCAAGGGGAAAATGATGGGGGTCACAACCAGCATGGGGGAGTGGTGTGCTCCGGCGGAGAGCTGTCCAGGGAAGTGCACCCGGAGGAAAGCTGGTGCCGCACGCACAGAGGGCTTGGGGGAGGCCGAGTGGTGGAGTGGAGGGTTTTGTTCGGGCTGTGAGTTGGACGAAAAGGGATGAGCACCCGGAAAAGTCGATGTTTTGGTGTGCGCTGAGTAGGAGGGTCGGGGGGTCAGCGCTGGTGAGTAGGAGGATCGACGAGGGACCACACTAGGGAGAAGCAAGGAGCAGGAAGTAGGGATCTGCGCCAGAAAACACAACAGTAGGGGGCACACTGGATGTCGCCACAGTAGTGGATGAGACCGGAGGAGTGGGGCGGCATCGGGGAAAGCTGGATGGGGAGCACGACAGGGAGGAGGAGAGGCCGAGATGTAGCTGGGGCACGCTGCATGGGAGGCCACGGTCTAGGGTAGGTGGCCTACACTCGCATTGCATGAAGAAGGCACTGGGGGGGCTCGTCGCTGCAGAGGAGGAAATAGGGCGGCGACTGCCAGGATGAGAAGGAGGGTGACAGGAAGGGGCACCTAGGAGTGCTAAATCATGCCACAAAAAGAATAAAAAATGGGGGGTAACACGGAAGAGGGAGATAAATTAGTGTTTTAATATTTTTTTTCTTTTATCTTATTAAAACAATACCATTTAAATAATAATAATAATAATAATAATAATAATAACAATAAAAAGAGTAAGAATAATTATAATAATGACAAGAAGAACAACCTGATGAAAGATATAAAAATAATACAGGTTTTCATTTCATTTAATAATAATAAAAAAATACATAATAATATTGATGTATAATGATAACAAATAATAATAAAAGTACTCGTATTATTTCCATTATAATAAAATTATTAACACATTAAAAATTTTAAATGACAATACAATTGATATGAGTTTTAATTACAAAAAATATTTTTATTTAAAATTTTCTGAAGACGAAGGGGATGCACAGTTACCCGAGTGGAGCCGTGAGGGGTTTACAAAACGCGCTCCACTCATGGTCCCAACGACGTCAACTCAAAATGTGCACTTTTTAACATAAACTCAAAAATTTATTTCATTTTTACCAGGTATGGGTCATATTCTACAATTTATCCTATTGTATTTCTAGATGCTTTTGAAAATTTGATTAAAACGTAATACTATATGTATAAAGAACCATTTCATATCAATCCACAAAATCAGCCCGGTCATTGTTTAAAAATAAAATCTTGAAACAAGTCATCCCCACTTTAATCAAGGACACGTGATGTGTCTTGTTGCTACATCAAAAAATATAATTCCTGAATGAGGATGTGAACCATTTTATAATATTACAGTAAGAAAAAATGTTATTCTAATTCATGAAACTTTTATATAATTTAAAATGGATATATATAACATTGTAATAATATTACATTATTCCAATGATGAAGGTATATCACTGCATGATTAGTATTTTCATTAGAGTTGACGAAAAAAATAATTTGAAATCCAATTTATAGCATTTTTATATCACTGGTCATTAAGAAGTCCATTAAGTACACTAATTAAATTATTATAACATATTGTTGATATTTTCTTGATTACATAGATTAATCCATAAATATATTCATGGATTATTTTATCATCTTATGTTATACCCTTGATAAGTTATTAATTATTTTTGAAACTATATTAAATCATTTTACCAAAAAAAATTGAATTAATTTATTTGAAATTCATTTTTACATTATGAAAGGGAATAATATAAGGACATTTCATTAGTCAAGATATAAAAATGTATAAAATTATACTATTGGAGCTATTTAATCCATTCTATAGTATAGATATATTTTGGGTTTATAATATTAATAATGTTACGATTGAATTTTCCCCATTTTAATTTGACATAAGTTGATTGCTCACCTCTTCCCATCATTACCCAAATTAAATTTATTTTTTATTTTAAATAGACCTACAATGAGATAGTAAATAAAATAAAAAATTAAACCAACTTTACCATTACAATATATGATCCTAGGATTTATTTTTCCTTTTAATTGTCATGACCCGTCCCCCAGAGTCCGTGTCGTGACTACCTCAAGCCTACCTTCCATAGGCCAGGAGATGGTGTCTAGCACCAAAGGTGTAAATCAATAAAAATGGGAAGACATTACCTTTAAAAATTATAAACACACACAATAGAGTATGTTGGAATCAAAACACTAAGTAAAACTTTATACAAAGGAGTGTTGAAAAGTAATGGGGCCAGAAATACAAGCCCAATTGTAAAGTACAAGGAAACTGAAAACAAGTACAACTGAAGAAAGGTAAACAGCTTCCGGAATATTAACCAGGAAGTCCTACTTAAAGGGTAGGTATAGAAAGCCTCCAAAGCACTCCACGTCTGATTGTCTCCTTCGTGTACCATCACTCGGTGTTGTCCACCTCTAGGTACCATCCAGTCCTGTTCACTAAGCCTCGATCATCACTGTCCGTCATCTGCAACCAACACAACGAGGTGCTGGCAAAGCCAGTGTATGGTTGAGTCTAAAGATACTCTGTAGGGACCCCAAGACTCTCAAGGTCTCACAAAATCCATCAAGGATAAACCACAAAGTATGAAATCAACAGATAACCCCACTTAGGTATATACACATACATATACCTAAGTTATCATGTAATCCATCTCAATCATGAGGTAAACAAAAAATTTACTAACTCGGCTCAAACGAGGATTTTAATCAAGGGTTAGTATCAGATAAGATCCCAGTCACAATGTCCAAATCACAGCAGCTGGAGAATACAGTCGTTGGGTAACCCACTACCCAGCCCAGCTGGAGGGTAAACCCTATGAGGTCGTCGGGTAACCAACTGCCTAGCCCAGCATGAGTGTAAACCCTACGAGTCAACAGGTAACCCACTACCCATCCCAACATGAGGGTAAACACTAAGAGTCAACGGGTAACCCACTGCCCAGCACAGCTTGAGCATAAACCCGAGGAGGTCATCGGGTAACCCACTACCCAGCCCAGCTGGAGGGTAAGCCCTACGATTCAACGGGTAACACACTGCACAACCCAGCTAGAGGGTAAACCCTAAGAGGTTGTCGGGAAACCCACTACCGAAACCAGCTAGAGGGTAAACCCGGAACTAGTCTGATAACTCCACACTTATGCTCACTCGTCTCCAGAAGGATCCACTCCATGAGCTACAGGTCGTTAATTCAACTATCATGAAGTCCCACGTAGAGGTATCTCCAAGGTCTGCCTCGTCATAGGGGTCTCAACGCAATAGACGGGGCGTCAATCAGACGCTCAGTCTGCGAGTTATTAGCCTTTTAGTCCAAGGGTTTAAGAATCTGGTTCTTCTCTTTGAGGTATGGGTTTCTTCTTTTTCTCCTTTCCTTAAGTGTTTTTGAGAATAAAAGGAAAATACGAAAAAATACCAAATTTTGGAAGTACACGCTGTGTACTTTTCCACACGCCGTGTACTTCTGGCCGTGTAGAATGAGTACACAGGGTGTGTGGCCGTGTCGGCGATGAAGGGTGTAGGAACCGACTACATGTCGTGTAGTGGTCCTTTACACACCGTGTAGTCAGTCGACAGGAGAATAGTAAGGAGGTGGAAAACTGTGCAGCAGAACATGATGTGTACTCATGAAAACACGTCGTGTAGTCATGTCAGCAGGTGAACAGTGCCACACTGGCGGGAAGCTGCCTGAGGAACAGTTTAAAAATTGAAATTACACGCCTTGCAGTTTGTTTTTTTTGGCTTAAAAAAGGAAGTAGCCTCCTCATTTGGTAGAGGAGGCATTTGAGCTGTTTTGGAGCCAAAGGAGGAGGATGGAACTTCGGAGATCTGCCGGGCACACGTCGAGAATCCGTTTCCGCCTCAAATGATCTCGTTGGAACCGCACGGGTGAGTTCTCCCTTCTCCTGGAGTAGTTCTCACCAATTCTTCCTCGTATAAAAGTTATTTGAGTTTGAACAGTTTGTCTTTTTCCTCAGATCTACCTCATTCTAGGAAGATTCGTGGAACGTCATTCGAGTATACTGATCATGGGCATATAAGGTAGGTGGATTGGTGTTTATTTTCCAACTTTTGTGCGTTTTCTGTGTTTTTAAGCTACGAACACATGTTTGGGTGTCGTGAGGCTGAGTCCGTGGATAATTTAACTACCTAGAACTGTATAGGTAATTAAATAAAGTTGTAAAATGCTGTTTGGGATCGCCGCTTGGATCCAGAACCATCCTGAGGGGTGCGTTCCTCTGTTTAGCCGTTTGGCCAGGATACCCGAGGGTATGCCATGTTTAAATTATGCATTACTTTTGTCTTGAGAGGAATCGTATGTAAATTGCATGTTTATATGTTTGGAATGACCCGATTACTTATGCCTGAGGGCGGTGTTTTTTCTATAGCATGAGGGCATGACTGTATTAGCCTAAGAGTGACATTTTATTTTCGCCTGAGGGAAACCTTTCGTGCCTGAGGGATTGACTTCTGTGTTAGAGGGCGACACTTCGTATGCCTAAGGGAAATTTCTTTTACACCTGAGGACAATACCTGCGAGTTTGATTCTGATTACCTGAGGGTAAGATTTTGTTTGTTTGAAGACGCTATCTGTTTACTTAGAAATTCATTTTGGTGATTTCTTAATAATGAATGGTTAAATGAATTATAAAATGGAAATATAACTGGTAAGTCAGTTACTTTTGTGTAATGATTAGTTTATTTCATTTTACTTTTGCACACTGTTGTTGCATGATTACACGTAGTTGGGCACGAGCCTTTGGTGGGTGCCAACTAGGATTATTTCTCAAACCCTGTTTGGGCCATGATTTTTGGCCCAAATAGATTATGTTTCTTCTCGTGTAGACAAGGGAAATAACCCTTATACAGGTACATGATTTTTTTCTGAGGAGTAAGGGAGCATGGGACTGAGCTCGGGCTTGCGATGCTACCGGCTGTTTTATTCTGTGTTGCTTTTCTGTATTTGTACTATACTGTATCATTTTGTAACATGTTCTGATAGATTTCTTAGAATTTGAGGCATGTTGAACCATTATTTATATACTGTTTGGTTACATCTACTGCAGTTTTTTATTTCAGTTGTGTATGGTTTACTGCTTCCCATGTTCTTACATGTTTAATTAAATTTGGCTACGCTAAACTTTGAAAAATGAGGGCATAGTTTTCGCACTATCAGACATGGTCCCTCACTGCTAGTCGGTAGCCTCTAGCATTTGGGGAAATGTGCATGAGGTCATGTGGTGAACTGGGTTCGGGGCACCCATTGAGTGGCAATCGGAGCCGAAACATTAGAAAGTGGTATTAGAGGGGGTTCTTTTCTTTGACTTACTATTTGGAGCCTTATTCAGGGATAAGACGAAATGGTAGTTGGTAATAATCTGTGCCCGGGCATAGCTAACCTACATATAGGGAAAATCCAATTTACCTCGTGTTGTAATATTTCTGATTTTGCAATTTACACTTGATTTGATTTCACCATTGGGAGACACACTTGAGATTGTGCTGTTTATATTTTATCTATGGGTTTTATTTAGTTTCATCCCGATAAGATGAGGGTATGCCATCTCATGCATCATATAGGCACATGCTAGAAATCAAATTCCATGCATAGTTTCCATGCCACGTAGGTGCATTATAAATTGCATGTTGTTGTGATAGTTGTTGTTTTAGAAAAGAATGATGTTGTGATAACTACTTGATAAATACTAGCTATGTGATAGGGTATTGTTTTATAAACTTGGTGAAAGAATGGATGCCAAACTTTGGTTTTTGGGGAGTATGGGCCCCCATAGACTGGAATTTGGTGGATCATTGACTGTTTAATTTGTATAACACAGATAAGTTGTCAAACATTGATTTGTGGGGAGTATGGGCCCTCACGGATCGGAATTTGACACTTAGGTGTTATTTTTTCTGTATTTTCTAGGTTCCAAAGAAGTTTCTGATGCATACTGTCTGGAAACCCATCATACACGACGTGTATTACATTAAACATGCCGTGTACGTTTTTCTATTCGGGAAGAAAAATAAACTTTTGGAGTACATGCCGTGTACCCTAAGTACACGCCATGTAGTCTCTTCCCGTGTCAAAAAACCGTGTTGGTGGAGAAACGGGGAAGGGAAGATATTGGGGAGAACATGCTGTGTAGCTTAAGTACACGCCGTGTAGTCTCTTCCCGTGTCACAAACCGTGTGGGCGGCGACACGGGATAGAGAAAGGCTTGGGTAAAACACACCATGTACCTAATGTACACGCCGTGTAGTTTGGACCCAGAGTCCGGCCGTGTAACTAAAAACACAGGTTGGTAAACTCTTTTCTGGAACACGCCGTGTCAACGATAGACACGTCGTGTAGTGTGATTTGTGTGTCCAACCGTGTAACTAACAACATGGGTCGGTGAAGCTCATCTAGTACACGCTGTGTACCTGTGGGACTCACCATGTAGTCATGTCTGAGGACAGACCATGTGTAATTAGCCGTATCGCTGGAAACAGGGTGGTGTACACACCGTGTGCAGGTGTAACATGTCGTGTAGTGTCAATCCAAGTAGTTGTTCGTGTCACAAAGGACACAGACAGTTGGAAAATTACCCCATACACGCCGTGTAGATGATATACAATCCGTGTAGTTTTGTTCAACGGGGGCCGTGTGGCTTATCCATGTCGACGGACCCAGGCAGGGGAAGGGAAGTCAAGTACATGCTGTGTAGTAATGGAACACGTCTTGTAGTCTTGTTTTGCAAATTTTGAAATGCCTTCTTCCTCTTGTTACCTTTGTGGTTCCTTTGCTTTCAGCCTTGATAAATCTTGAAACTAAGGCATGTTTTTTGACCTTGTAGTGTCATGGCGCCTAGAAGACCGTGCGTTGTTCACCAGGAGAGCGACGATGACTATACTCCAGATTTGGTCGGCCATGGGCTACTAGTTGATCCTCTAGAAGATCCAGATGCGGCGCCAGCTGTTATACCAGACACAGGTGCAGAGGCGCAGTTCCGTGAAGGCTTTATGCGGTTCATGCAGACCTTTTAGGGATCACTGCAGGCTGCTACATCTATGGCCGTGCTGACACGTATCTTCCAGCACCAGCATCCACCTATATTTTTAGGGGATGGCGGACCACAGGCTACAAAGTCTTGGATGGGGTCGATGCAGATTATTTTCAAGCATCTTGAGACACCTCCAGGGTGGAGGGTCAAGCTCACGACTTATATGCTGTGTGATTCCGCCAAGAGGTGGTGGGATGTTACCACCCAGTCAGAGCATCATAGAGACATGGTATGGGAAGATTTTCAGGTAGTCTTCTATGAAATTTTTTTCCTAGAGATGCTGAGGGAATATAGAGCTCAAGAGTTCATGAATCTGCAGTAGGGGGCTATGTCGGTGATGGATTACTCTGCTCGTTTTACAGAGCTTCAGAATTTTTCACCCATACTGGTGGGTGATGAGACGTTGAGATCCATACGCTTTGAGGATGGTCTCCGTTATGAAATCCGAGGGATGGTGAATTTTTTCAGGTTGCCTTCAGTACATGAAATTGTGAACCAGGCGCTGATTATAGAGCGGAACCTGCAGGAAGGTAGTGGTGTGGGCCAGGGCGGTTTAGCACCAGTTTCTGGTACTATTTATACTGGTAAGAGGAAGAGACAGATAGATTTCTCTCAGGGTTGCAGTACCAGCCAGGAAGTCTCTTGAGGTTGCCCGATTAGGTTATACCAGTGTGGTAAAGAGGGGAACAAGAGGCCGCAGTGTCCACGAGACCCAGTGGAGTTCCGAGCTTGTGGAAAGATGGGTCATCTGCAACACTTTTGTAGGGATTTTCCACCGATGGCTAGTGAGAGGGGTTATGTGCAGACTCCACGAGCGGAAGTACGACCAGTGGATTATTACCAGTCAAGGAACTGGAATACGTCAGGGCGTGCAGGCAGAGAAGGTGGTCTCAGAAACAGCAGGGTGGGACAACTCAGGGTAGCCAGGCTATGTCGTAGGGCCGCGGCCCTGGGCAAGCATATGCAATGCAATAGACCCAGAATGAGCAGGATCCTGGAACTTCTACAGTCAGAGGTACTATTCTAGTAGCTTCTGTCTTGTCTTTAGTACTTTTTGATACGGGTGCTAGACATAGTTTCATATTTGTACCCGTTGTGGAGAGCCTTGGGCTCTGTGTTTCTTCTTCTTCTGATGTCATGACTCTAGACACTGTGTTGGGGACTAGAACGGCTGGTGTGCGTTAGTGCAGGGAGTTCCCCCTTGAGGTTGGTGGGTGTAACATTATTTTGGACCTCTATGTCTTAGAGATGACATCTTATGACGTCATTCTAGGGATGGACTGTTTGGTTCCCTTTCGATCCTTTGTAGACTGCTATCGTCGCAGGGTGAGTTTCACGTCACCAGAGGGAGGAGAGTTTCTATACAAAGGTGAATGGGATGTGTAGGTGAGCCGAGTTGGACTAGAGCATCCTGGGCAAGGTGGAGTCACAGCCCAGATTTCTGGCTTATACCTAGATGATCAGGGGACTTGTCAAACAGATTTCCCTCCAGTTGTTGATCGTTTCAGGGATGTCTTCCCGGTCGACTTTTTAGGTCTACCTCCAGATCGAGAGGTGGATTTCTCTATCTAGATTATTCCAGGAGTATCACCAGTGTCCATTCCTCCTTATAGGATGGCCACGCCTAAGTTACAGGAACTCAAGAGGAAGTTAGAGGAGTTATAGGTAAAGGGTTTTATCCGACCCAGTACTTCTCCATGGGGTTCTCTGGTCCTTTTTGCGAAGAAGGCAGACGGTACCCACAGACTCTGTGTGGATTATCGGAAGCTGAACCGGTTGTCGGTTAAGAACCGATATCCCATGCCAAGGATTGATGATCTTTTTGATCAACTTCATGGAGCATGAGTGTTCTCGTAGATTGACTTGAGGTTAGGATATCATCAGTTGTGCATTAGACCATATGATATACCTCTCACGACTTTCAGGAGAAGGTATGGTCTATAAGAGTATACGGTTATGCCGTTCGGACTCACGAACACGACAGTAGTTTTCATGGCTCTGATGAATCGTGTGTTCCATCCGTATCAGGATTCTTTTGTGGTAGTATTCATGGATGACATCTTTGTGTACTCTCACACTCGGCACGATCATGCCATCCATCTCGAGATCATATTGAGTACATTGAGAGAGCATTGGCTATATGATAAGCTCTCAAAGTTCCACTTTTGGATGGGCCAGATTCACTTCCTAGGTCATATCATCTTGGAGGCAGGAGTTGTAGTAGACCAGAGAAGGTGAGAGCAGTAGTTTCTTGGGAGCATCCCAAGAATGTGTTTGAGATACGGAGTTTCTTAGGGCTAGCTGGTTACTAAAGACACTTTATACAGGACTTCTCTATCTTAGCAGCGCCGTTGATGGGTTTGACTAAGAAGGGTGTGAAGTTCGTTTGGTCGAAAGCTTGGGAGACAGAATTTCAGGACCTGAAAGGAAGGTTGTCATCAGCACCCATCCTGATACTCCCAGAGCAGGGGAAGAGCTATACATTTTACTATGATGCATCAGGTATTGGACTGGGAGCAGTGTTGATGTAGGGCGATCGAGTTTTTACGTATGGGTATCGGCAGTTGAGGCCACATGAGAGGAATTATCCGATGCAAGATCTCGATTTGGCTGCAGTTTTGTATGTGTTGTGATTTTGGAGGCATTATCTATTGGGAGAACGTTTTGTGGTTTTCAACGACCACAAAAGTCTCAAATATATCTTTACACAGTGTGACTTGAATTTGAGGCAGAGAATGTGGGTCGAGTACCTACAGTCCTTCGATTTTGAGCTTGCCTATACACCTGGTAAAGGTAATGTAGTAGCTGATGCACTGAGCAGGAAGACATAGACATAGGCTGTGCAGGAGGCCAGTGGTGAGTGGCAGCTTATGGATTTGTTCTCTGAGATGCATGTGGAGGTGCCCGACAGTTAGGGGAAGATCTATCTTTCATCTTTGGATGTGACTTCTACCCTCCTGGATAGAGTGAGGATGAGACAACTATCTGATCCAGAAGGCCTAGTTCTACGGGATTTGGTGGCAAGTGAGGACCCTCCTCCTGGTTGGATGGTAGGCGATGATGAAATTTTGCGTTTCCATGGACGAGTATGGGTTCCAGGGGATATACACGAGGAGATGATGAAGGAGTTTCATGCTTGAGCTTGGGCAGTTCATCCCGGGGTTACCAAGATGTACCGGGACTTGAGACGTCAGTACTGGTGGCCAGGTATGAAGAGAGATGTGGCTGATTTTGTTACGAGATTTTCCACCTGTCAGCAGGTGAAGGCAGAGCATCAGAGACAAGCTGGGCTGTTACAGCAGTTACCCATTCCAGAGTGGAAATGTGATGATGTCGCGATGGATTTTGTGATGAGGTTTCTGAGGTCACATAGAGGCAATGATGTCGTGGGGGTTGTTGTGGACAGACTCACAAAGGTATCTCACTTTTTTCCGATCAAGGAGACCATTGAGGTTGATGAGATTAGAAAGTTGTATATCCGAGATATCGTCTGTCTTCATGGGGTCCATAGTTCTATCATTTCATATAGAGACGCCCGCTTTACGTCTCATTTCTAGAAGATTTTTGAGAGGGCACTGGGTACACAGGTGCTTCTGAGCACATCATACCACCTTCAGACCAATGGCCAGTCAGAGAGTATGATACAGGTGTTAGAGGACATGCTGTGTGCATGTGTCCTAGACTTTGGGGGCTCTTGGGAGAAGCATATACCCCTAGTCTAGTTTTCCTACAATAACAGTTTAAGGAAACTATTAAGATGACACCATACGAGGCTTTATATTGTAGGCCATACCTATCACCTTTGTGTTGGTTAGACGTAGGTGAGGTAGCTTTACTAGGACCACGTCTCGTGTAGAAGACTTTTGAGCAGGTCCAGTTGATTCAAAAGTGGATGGCTACCGTGCAGTTTCGTCAGAAATCTTATGCTGATCACCACAGACGACCTTTGGAGTTCATGGTTGGGGATTATATTTTCTTGCGCATTTCACCGAGGCTGGGACACAGGTGAATCATGAGGTAGGGTAAAATTTCACCGAGGTATGTTGGGCCATTTGAGATTCTAGAGAGAGTCAGGCCGGTTGCCTCTCGGTTGCAGTTACCTCATAGGTATCGGGCCATGCATGACGTCTTCCATGTATCTCAGTTGTGCTACTATCATTCAGACCCATCTCACATCTCTCAGCCCGAGGAGGTTGAGCATCAGATAGATGCGTCCTTTGAGGAGCATCCGATTTGTATCATTGACAGGAGCACGAAGGTTCTTCGAGGCTGGTTAGTTCCTCTCGTACGGGTGCTATGGAAGCATGGCCGAGTGCAATACGAAACCTTAGAGCAGGAGACCGACTTACGTGCTCAGTGGCCAGAGCTGTTCTGAGCTTTATATTCGCCACCCTTGGTAGGGAAATTCGGGGAAGAATTTATTTAAGGGGAGAAGTCTGTAGGAACCCAGTTCTTCTCTTTGAGGTACAAGTTTCTTCTTTTCTCTTTTCCTTAAGTGTTTTGAGCATAAAAGGAAATTGGGGAAAATCCTAGATTTTGGAATTACACGCCGTGTACTGTTCCCCACATCATGTACTTCTGGATATGTGGAATGAGTACACAGGGAGTGTGGCCATGTCGGTGATGAAGGGTGTAGGAACCGACTACACGCTGTGTAGTGGTCCTTTACATGCCGTGTAGTTAGTCGGTAGGTGAATAGTAAGGCGGTGGCCAGCTGTGCGGTAGAACACGTCATGTAATCATAAAGACACAACATGTAGTCATGTCGACAGGTGAACAGTGCTACGCTGGCGGGAAGCCGCCATAGGAACAATTTAAAAATGGAATGTACACACCCTGTAAATGAGAGTACACACCGTGAAGTTAGTTTTTTTGGATTAAAACATGAATTATCCTCCTCATTTGGTAGAGGAGGCATATGAGCTATTTTGGAGCCAAAGGAGGAGGCCGAAACTTTGAAGATCCACCAACCACACGTCGAGAATCCGTTTCCACCTCGGACAATCTCGTTGGAACCGCACGGTTGAGTTATCCCTTCTCTTGGAGTATTTCTCACCAATTCTTCCTCTTATGTAAGTTATTTGAGTTTGAACAATTTGTCTTTTACCTCAGATCAACCTCGTTCTAGGACTATTCGTGGAACGTCGTTTGAGTATACTGATCAGGGGTATATAAGGTAGGTGTCTTGGTGTTTATTTTCCCACTATTCTGCGTTTTGTGTGTTTTTAAGCTACGAACCCATTTTGGGGTGTCGTAAGGCTAAGGCCGTGGCTAAATTAACTACCTAGAACTATATAGGCAATTAAATAAAGTTGTAAAAATGCTGTTTGGGATCGCTGCAAGGATCCAGGACCACCCCGAGGGGTGCATTCCTCTGTTTAGCCATTTGTCCAGGATACCCAAGGGTATGCCATGTTTAAATTATGCATTACTTTTTCCTTGAGAGGAATCGTATGTAAATTTCTTTTGTATATGTTGGGAATGGCCCGATTACTTATGCCTGAGGGTGGTGTTTTTAATATAGCCAGAGGGAATGACTGTATTAGCCTGAGGGCGACGTTCTATTTTTTCCTGAGAGAAACCTTTCGTTCCTGAGGGATTGACTTCCGTGCCTGAGGG
This sequence comes from Viscum album, assembly GCA_963277665.1. NCBI lineage: Eukaryota > Viridiplantae > Streptophyta > Magnoliopsida > Santalales > Viscaceae > Viscum > Viscum album. The sequence continues at coordinate 1,272,842,862 of OY728152.1, forward strand.
TGACACTTCATATGCCTGAGAGAAATTTCTGTTATGCCTGAGGGAAATACCTGCGGGTTGGATTCTGATTACCTGAGGGTGAGATTTTGTTTGTCTGAGGACGCTGTCTGTATACTTAGAAATTCACTGTGGTTATTTCTTAATAATTAATGGTTAAATGAATATTAAAATTGCAATATAACTGTTAAGTTAGTTACTTTTGAGTACTGCTTAGTTTATTTCATTTTACTTCTGTACACTGTTGTTGCATGATAACACACAGTTGGGCACTGGCCTTTGGTGGGTGCCTACTAGGATTATTTCTCACACCTTGTTTGGGCCATGATTTTTGGCCCAAACAGATTACATTTCTGCAGGTGTAGAAAAGGGAAAGAGACCTTATACAGGTACATGATTGTTCCTGAGGAGTAGGGGACCATGGGACCGAGCTCGGGATCGCGATGCTACCGGCTGTTTTATTCTGTGTTTCTTTTCTGTACTTGTACTATACTGTATCGTTGTGTAACATGTTCTAAAAGCTTTCTTAGAATTTGAGGCATGTTTCACCATTATTTATATACTGGTCGGTTACATCTACTGCAGTTGTTTATTTCAGTTGTGTATGATTTACTGCTTCCACTATTGATATATGTTTTATTAAATTTTGTTGCACTACACATTGAAAAATGAGGGCATAGATTCCCCACTACCAGACCTGAGCCCTCACTGCTAGTCGGTAGCCTCTGGCTTTTGGGGAAATGTGCTTGAGGTCATGTGGCGAACCGGGTTCGGGCAACCCGTTGAGTGGCACCTGGAGCCAGAACGTTACAAGGGGGCCCGGTTGGATTCATGTTCAATCCAATCTGACCATATATCAACTTTATCCCGAACTCCAGTGGGGTATACTCATAGGGACGGCTACCTTCCAAGATTACCAGCACCACTGACAGTTCGTCAAAGGGTCGACCGATGCCAAAGATATGTCTAAAATAATGTAAAGTCTGGTAGGGAGCCCGGGTCCAGTCCGACCCAGTCGGACCGACTCAACCCGTCTTAGTCTGGTTCGGCCCGGTCTGGGTCGACCCGGTCAGAACTATTGGGTTTGGCCCGACCCATTGGTCGGGCATGCCTGTTAGGTTCAGCCCGACCCAACAGACTACGAGGGAGATTTGGCCCGGAGGTCACCTCGAGGGGCGCAACTCATCCTAGAGGGTGTGACTGATTCAGATTTTCCAGCGCCGTGAGGGGTGCAGTTTGGGCGGCTCGGCTTGGAAGGTCGATCTGGTTCAGCTAGCGACACCACGAGGGAGGCCTCGGGCCATTGCGGGAGGCCTGTGCGGCAAGGCCAGAGCGGCCGAGAACCAGGGTATGACCCAGGTAGGCCGGTGGGGCGGCGGCCTGGGCAGGCCGGCGGGGTGGTCGGGCAGGCCGGGAAGCAGCCTAGGCATGATGGCTGGGTGGCCAGGTGGGTGGCCAAGGCTACCGGGAGGGCACCCTGTAGCCGGCAGGTGGGCCGGCGGTTGGCAGGCGGCCAAGCAGGCCGGTTCGGTGCGGCGCAGGGCGGCGCCGACCGGCAGGGTGGCCGGGTGTGCGAGACGCGTGGAGGCTGGCGGGGTCGGGGCCCAGCTCGTCCAGGGCCGGTTTAGCCGCAACGCCACAAGGTCGGCATGGGTCATGGAGGCTTCAGGAATCACATTCTTTGTCGTTTCTGCCTTCGTCGCCTCATTGCTTTGAAGCCATGTTGAGGATAATCTCAAACAAGAACCACAGAGGGCTCGAGCCATGTTTGTTTGGCCCGCACCCTCCATGTTTAGGGTGGTATCAATTAGATCATCAAGAAAAGAAGATGAACAAAAACACACCCACAAAAAATACATTTCCAACTGTTGAAGAAGATAGAAAAGGAATAACATCAACATTTAATAAACCCCCTACCTTTAATCATCGGTCATAGATGGTGAAGTCGTGGAAAGAAGACGGAGTTGTCGCTCTTCACGTCCGCCACATTCTTGCACTCTCGAATTTTCACGACAGTTGTGGAAGTGGTTCCACGTCGCTAGGTGTCCGGGGAAGAAGATCGAAGGAGACTGTCACTGGAATTCTTCGTTGGAAGAATGAGTTCTTCGTTGGAAGATGAGGTTCCTCATTGAGATCATTCTCTTCAATCATCCAAGTGAAATCGTTTTTACAAATAATAGATTAGTTAATCTATTATTTCGTTGGCACAAATTCAAAAGGGTGAATTAAATTATAAAGACTCCACCTCATTAATTCATGAGTGTTGGTTAGAATTAATTAGGTAGTTGGCACCAATTAAATTAAGGGAAGGTCAAGTGGATCTCCCTCATTATTGAGGGAGAGTTGAGAGGTTATACTGTCCTCCCATTAATAGGGGTTGGGTGGTCCCAACCCCTATTATTCAAATTGGAGGTTATGTCATCTCATGTGGTGCCCACGTCGTAACCTCACGTGGGAGGTTATGTTCAGGGGGCCCTACCACCATAACCTCTCTTGGGAGGTTAAGGTGTGATGGTCCCATCTCCAACATCCATGAGGAAGTTTTAACTACCTGTCACCCACATGGCAGCTTAAATAAAAAAAAGTGTAGCTCAATTTATTTTATTATTTTTCCAAGAAACCCCAAAAACTAACTTTTATTCTCCACCAACTTACATTGAGGTGAAACTCATTTTTAGGAAAATACCGGTACATCGAGTTCAACAGTTCCCTCAGATTTCAATTCTGAGCACCAGTTCAAAATTTATAAAAACCCGCTTGTACATTTATGGAATGTACCCAAACAAAACTTCAAAAATTTATTTCGGGCACACCGGGCCTTGGAATCATGTTCCATAAATTTTTGCGGACTCACAAAGTTCCCATGTATTTAAGAAAAAACATTTCCATGGAAATTCATGGTCTTTACATTCTCCCCACCTCAGGGCATTATGTCCTCATAAGCTATAACTCGAACTAAGGGAACAAATAAGGGTACTGAGCACGCAACTGAGCTTCCCACTCTCATGTGCTCTCCTCGAGGTTCTCGTGATGCCAATGAATGCGAACCAGAGGTATCGACTGTCCATATAGAACCCACTCCCGTCGATCCTCAATACCCACTGAAACCTCCGTAAAAGTCTCCTCATCGTCGACATCCATCTAGACATGGCCAATGATGTGTGAAGTGTCGTTCATGTATCTCCTCAATGTATGATTCCAAAATTAAATAAATAAAAGATCACGAGTATGGGGTACAAGCATACACTATTTATTGAAAAGACTTCCAAAAGACCAAATAAATACTATGAAATAGAATCTCAAGAAAGGCTCAGTGATTTCCCCCCAAGATCCATCCGAAATAGAAAATGAATCAAGCATCAAAGCATCACACTTGTCTAAATCCATATCTGTGTACATGTAGTCTCCTTATGTACCCTACGATGTCAGGGCAAGGAGTGATATAGAATCTCAGTTGGCAGGCACCCGCAATGTCTAGAATATTCCATTTCGAGTTGTATACAAGTATCATTTTTTCCATTTATATATATATATAGATAATAAATACATGAATGTAAATAAATTAAAAGAATAATGGTAACTTGGTTTGGGTTCTGAAGCGGACACTCATCCCATACCACCTACTTTGCCCAAAGATGAATGTCTGAATGAGATACCTGGTAAAACAGAATATATATATATATATATACACTTATATATATATATATATCAATGCCAGAGTAATATGACCTACCAAATAAAATTTAATACCCCCATTCTTTTTCTTTTTGTTGCAATTTAAACCATATGGCAAACCAATCAAACTAAAGGTGTAAGAGATGTATCAAAAATCATAAGGAAACTCTATACAATATCAATAAAAACATCTCACACATTTATATTAAAACTTACACTTTTTGAGGTGGAGTTAGAGAATGTCTATAAGGTATTGCAACAATACATATAATCTATTGCAAGGAATGACACGAGCTTCTCCAAGGCAATCCTTTCAAAAGTCCAAGTATCGCTTATGTATGGTAACTATGAGTTTATCCCAGGTATCACATGTAAGGGATCAAGTATCAATCAAGGCATGGAGAATCCATATTTCTAATAGATCCATTATCGGTTTCCACTGGGGAACTTGTTTCACAAATTAGTATAGCAAAAATCCCATCAAAAGCCCTTGTCTCTTGATCCTAAAAAATTGATTTACTAGCATGTTGTACTATAACCTATTGAGCATAGAGAGTCCAATTAAGGGTTCATAATATGAAACCCACATTCTCTCACTTGACCAATTTTATTTAAAATAAAAAGATAGGAATATATATATATATATATATATATATATATATATCATAGAAGACCATTCATGATTGTATCCCTCTAATTAACCACATAATTCCATGCTTACCAATTATTCAAACCCCACAGTCATGACTATTAATATTAATGTAAAATTAAATAGAACTAGAACTTATCAGTGATAGCATAGGTAGGATTATTTAATAATGGTTAAATATGAAAATTATTATAAGTATAATTATTTATGAATAAACTTCAAGGAAATCCAAATTATTAGTTTTTGATTCATCCTAAGAAATTTTATTCAATTCAAAACATAAACCTAAATTTATTACTCATGCACATGTAATTGATAATTTAAATGTTGAAGGTTAATTGTATATAAGACCATCATATTGGCACTCCTAAAGGTGTTTACAATTCCATTTCAACAACCTAGGAAAGGGTTCATCCAAAAAAAGGTCCCAAGGATCAATGATATATAGTTTAATTAAATTAATATTCATTATTTGTGATTTGTTGGTAAGAACAGATGAGCATCACAATAGTGAAAATTGAATAAAGCAAACAATTACTGGAACGATCATAGACACCCTACCTTATAGTTTTAGTACATCGAACTCCCCATGGAAACCTATGATTTGACCTATAAAGGAAGAAATAATAGGATTTTAGAAAAAGCCCCATTTCAGGTAAAAGAATCCATGGAATTTTGAGTGATAGATAGTGGATGAAACTCAATGATTATTGGTGTGGAAATTTAGATTTACTATGAACTTCAATGTTCATCCAACTACATGGAAAACGAAGACAAGATAAATGTGTTACGGGCTTCTAATGCGGAGGAAGAGGGAGGTGCACCACCTAGTGAGGGGGGTGTGACACATAGAGGGGGAGAGGGAGAGAGGAGAAGAAATAAAAAAAGAAAGTAAATAAATAAGTGAGGGAAAAAATAAAATTAAAAGGAAGAAAAGTATAAATAAATAAAATAAAATAATAAAAATAAAAGTGGAAAGGGAAAATAATAAAAATGGGTTAAGCCCATTTTTAATTATATTCATTTTTCTCCTAACAGCTTTTTATTTTATTATTTATTTTTATTCCTTTTTTTATATTAATTTATTTATATTTATTATTTCCTTTTAATTATTTTTTACCTGAATCATTACACCATGGTGCAATGTAATATTTTACATAAATATCATGCAACAATTTAAATAAATTAATAGTTTCTCGGGACATGAAACAGACTATGCTGGCATGCACCATACATTTTTTAAGGAAAAGGACATAAAATTAAATGACATTCACCTTGGTTAATTTTGGGATGTTACAACCTTACCTCTTTACCAAAACCCATCCATATGTTTCAATTTTGTGGGTAAGGAATGTCTCCTGAGAAATGTTTCAGCCACCAGGAACATACATCAGTATCATACTCTCAGGTATCATCCCGAACAAATCTTCATTTCCATAACTCCTGGACTAGAGTAATTGATCCACATTTTATAACCTTCATTCTACAGTCGATGATAAAAAACAGACACTCCTCAAAGGATGCATCTGCCTCATGCTCGATGTCCTCAGGACTAAAAAAATGTTATTGGGCCTGAGAATACTATTAAAGGTGATAGATTTGGAATAAATCATGCATGGAACTTTACCTATAAGGTAATAGAAAATGATAGGCCACTTTATTAACTCTATCCACTATCTCGGATGTCCCAACATATCATGGTGACAACATTCCCTATCTCCTAGTTCTCTTTTGACCCAATCTCAATGAAACATGCAGAAAGACCTAATGTCCCACCATAAACTCTAGGGGCAATGACAATGATCAGTACAAGACTTCTATCTAGACTAAGCTATATCCATACAATTCTGAATTTTTTGGACATGATTAGAAGTATCCTAGATGAGATGTGGACCCATAAGACATACCTCACCATCTTCGAGCCAACATAGAGGTGAACGGAACAGTCTACAATAGAGGGCCTCATATGGCTCCATTTGAATTATTTCCAGAAGTTGTTATTATAGGAATCTCAACTAGAAGAATATGTTTCTCCCAAGAGCCTCCAAACTCAAGGATATAGGCCCACAACATATCCTCTAAAACCTGGATGGTTTTCGTGGACAACCCATCTGTGTAACGACCCAGAGTTTCATTAATGGAAATACCTCTTGATCTAATTAAATGTATCATTATGTTTATATAAAATGTCAACTTCTTTAGATTTATGTAATGAATTTTGACAGTTGCTAATATAGCAGTTGAACAGTGATCACAAGATTAGTATAAATATAGGGTTTTAACAAATCCAATTTACTCAGACAAAAGAAGCGATGACCTCATCTAGTAGAATTTCCCCATACGAAGCCCATTTTTTAGAGCTCGGAAAAGAGGTGGTATCCTTGGGCTTCGCTCTTGACCAAGCCCATGATGAGCTTCATCATGTCAAGCTCGAATGGGACCGTCTACGGGAGAACTGGAAGTTGATAGAGATTACCACTCGAGCAATGTTAGCTGAGTCACCCTAAGAGTCTATCACCATCGCACACCTTACCCTTAGTTCTTATGCGGCTGTTTTAAGAGGTTATGTAACAAATAAATAGTACTATGTTCATGTACATTATTTTTGAATATAATAATGAATATAATTTCTAGTCATTATTGATACATTGTAAATAGTTTTTAAAGTACAAATAGTGTTTTTAATTATTATTTAATTAAGAAATATATTTTATTAAATTAATTTATTTTTGAATTAAATAATATTTTAATAAAATATTATTTTTATTATTAAATTAATTTTTATTATATATAAATGATCTTATAATTTTATGAATGCAATTATAATTTTTATTAAGGTTTGAAAGCCATTTCTTTCCAAACCCGTGAATTTTTGATAAATGACAGTTTTTATTTTAAATGTGAAAATTAACATATTCAAAAAATTATTTAGATAAAATAAATGTTATTTCTGGAATAAGGACATCTAAATTATCCAACTGTGAATTTTTCATAGTTTTCTGAGAAAATCAAATTTTTGGGTAAAAATTAAATATTGTTTAAATATATAATGTGTTTTATGACATAATAATGACCCAATAATGATGTAATAAAATACTGTAATATTTATGTTCTACCAATATATGTTTTACCATTAAAATAATGTGATTTTGGGTTCGTTTGACTTACTTTTCAAAACATTAATGGACCCCTCAAGACTTATTAAGCACCTTGTCTTTTTAAATTAATTTACATGGTAGTGTGACTCACCTCCACATAAGCAACCCTAATATTTTAAGAAGTTAGGACTTTGGACTTATAAAATATTTTTTTCCTCTTCCCTTTTCCAAAAACCATGGGCAAAAAATCATGGGATGGTTTGTGGTTTGGATTAATTTAATGTAAGGGGTCCCAAACCTAAATATTAATGAATTCCCTCACCTTTCCTATATAAACCACACAAGATCTCACTTCCTCCCCACTCAAAGCCTCTAGAGTTCATCCAACATCTGCCCTAATCTCTCTAGAATCCTCCCAAGGTTCCCCAAGCTCCCAAGAAGCCTCTCACAAGCCTCTCTCTAGCCTTTGGAAGCACACTTCCAAGTAAGGGTTTTTTCTTCCTTTCTCATTTTTGTCCAATTTTCATTAAGTTGTTTTTCCCTTTTAATTTCAATTATGAATGTTGGGATATAGTTTCACACCTCCCTCATACTTCCCTCTTTATGTTTGAACGATGGGAGACCCTTTCTCTCTCATTAAATGTCTCTCAGGTACACCCGTTACTATGTCGAAATTCTGAAAGGAACTTCTCTCTCCTCTCTTACATTCAAGCAATACTTTTGTATTATGAATCTAAATTCCATTAAAATTGTTGCGAAATGTATCTATATGACCTCCTTACATTCCATTAAATTTAGATATGATGAGGAACCCCTTTCTCTCTCATCAACCTTTTTTATGAATTCTTATGTCACGCCGTTACGCTGCCGAAATCGCACCGATTTTCTAAGCCAATGTCATTGTGTAGTGAATACCATGCCCATTTCTCCATCAAGGGTATTAAACTTTATGCACATTTAATTGTTTATTATAAAGTTTCATGTATGAATTCCGCATTCCATCAACGTGTAATAAATTATTATGTTTTATGAATCTTTGTTTTATGATCCATGTGGCACATTTATGCATGAAATGAAATGTTAAGAAGGGTGCGCCCTTATAGAGCTCCAATGCATTGGGTAAAGTATAGTATCATGATATGTCATGTACAATGATTGTTGACTCATGCTAATTCAGGTTCAACGAGGGCTTACTCGTGCTTTATGTGCAATGAGGATTTACTCATGCTCTATGTGCAATGAGCCTTGGCTCCTGCTAATTCCATGTTACGTGTGGTTGCCACATTCCCATGTTATGATTATCATGCTTTATCATGCCTTTATGTAAATGTTTCTCTTGTTCTCTATTGATATGCCTATTTTCTAACATGTATTGTACTCCTCATGTTATTCCATGTTTATTCCTTTACCAGGCTTTATAGCTCACCTATTTTCTTATGCATGTCCTCATGTTATCTCATGAAATGCTAAGTACGAGGGAATGTAGTGATCATGTAAAATACGTTTTCAATAAAGATGTTGTATTTCATGTTTTAAGTTTTTTATGTAATGATCCTAAGCCCCAAATACACTAAACCTCTAGATCTTCTTTGTTTTATCAAGGGAAGTTTTATGTAATAAATCATGTTTCAGTATGTATTAAAAAGATGGGTTGTCATAGTTGGTATCAGAGGATAGGTTTAGTTATTTTTGGGATTAGGAAACCCTAGTAAATCCTTAGATACAAGTCTTAGTATAATAAAAACATCCCTATGTTTTGGTAAGTACTGAGTCAGTGGTTTATCATACAAATACACCCCTTTCTAGATATGAGCAGGTAGAGGCGGCTCTGGCACAGATGTATCCTAGGGGTAAAACCCTAAAATACTACTTTGAGCTAGACTCGAACGGGAACTGGTGCACGAAAACGGGCCTTGATACACTCTTGGTTATGACACTCCCGGGAGATATGCTTTGATAAATTCACAAGGATAGTATGAACCCTTATTATGGGAATTAAAAAAATGCCCCTAAGAATATATGTTAGAAAGTAGACCATGAAAAGCCTATATTGAAGCCTATAGACTCATGAGTTAAGGAAATAAAAGTTTATTTATAACTCATCAACTTTTTTCATTGAATTACCCTTTATGTGTTACCCCTAACTTTCCTTTTATTCTAGCCAATGGCCAGTAATAGGAGGACTTGGGCTAACAACTGTTGTGAAGATCAGTGTGATTACTGTACTAATGAGATGCCAAATCCAATGGGAGCGAGAATAGCGAACTTTGTCACGCTTCTCTCTCAGCTAACTCAAGTTTTGAATATAAACATGGGTCAAGAGGAACGTTCAACCCCCCCTAATAAACAACAAGTTTCTATCGAGTGCTTCATGAGACAAAGGCCTCCTACTTTTAGTGGATCATCCGATCCCATGATCGCTGAACAATGGATCAACTACATTGAAAAGATCTTCCCCATCCTTCAATGTTCTGAATAAGAGAAGGTTCTCCTGGCTGCTTATCGTATGGAGGGTAAAGCTGATCAATGATGGACGTTGATAAAAAATACCAAGCCCAAGGAGGAGATCGAGGCGTTGGAATGGAAGGATTTCTAGAAGATGTTTTTCGATAAATATTTTCCGCACACCCTCTGGATTAATATGGAAAGGGACTTCCTTTCCCTCAAGAAAAAAGATGAAGAATATGTTGGAGCGTACGAGGAAAACTTCACAAGGCTTGCACAATACGCTTCTGCCTTTATCGTTACCCCCGAATGCAAAGTTGACCTCTTCTTTGGTGGGCTGATGCCTAGCCTGTGGAAAGCGTTGGCGATCTGTGACTTCGACAGCTGTGAGGAAATTTTCTGATATTCCCTCAAGGTCGAAATGGAGATCGTGGAATCACAGTGGTATCATAGGGACAAGAAGCGTAAGGTGGAATTCAATGCTGGTGGTCCGATGGATAAATCCAACGGTGGTAAGAAGATCCAACACCCCACTTTCAAAAAGTGCGGAAAGAAGAACCCTGGAAATTGCTTTAAGGGGATGATGAAATGCTTCAGGTTTGGAAGGGAAGGGCACCTAGCTGTTAACTGTCGGCAAGAAAGACTCGCGGCTGCGACAGAGGAGAGGAACGCTCCGTTAAAACCTCAACACATAGTTCAATGCTACAAATGCAAATAACCGGGTAATTTTTCAAATCAATGCCCTAATCCAAGGGTTTTTAGAGGCAACCAACAACCTCCAAGATAGCAAGGAAGAACTTTTACCATCACTTCGGCCGAAGTGAACCCCGACAACAAAGTGGTGGCAGGTACACTAGTTATTCATTCAAGAATAGCGAACGTACTTTTTGATTCAGGTTCTACGCATTCTTTTATATCTCAAAAGTTTAGTAGAACAATCCCAGCACCACCAAAAATCATGGAAGTGAAGATATCTGTGAGTACGACAATTGGGGAAATAATTGCATCCCATGAATATAAGTCCTCCCCTGTTATAATCTGTGGATTGAATTTCTCAGTGAACCTCGTCATACTCCCTCTGGTGGAATTTGATGCCATCCTTGGCATGGATTGACTTTCCTTATATAGATCCAACATAAATTGTCGGGAGAGGGAAATCACACTCCATATGGAGAATCGACCCCCGATTCTTTACAAGTGTCAGGAGGAAGATGAATCTCCTTTAGCTCCATCATCTCAATCATTGATATTACTGCCCTATGAGCACACATATCTGGCTCAGATGATTAAGTCCAAATAAGAAACCATCCTTGATGAAATTCCTATTGTGAGGGTATTCGCGGAAGTGTTTCCCAAGGAACTGCCTGGTCTTCCTCCTAGAAGAGAAGTTGAGTTCTCAATTAAACTTATACCTAAGGCATTACCAATATCCAAGACTCCATATAGAATGGTTTCTGTTGATCTTGAAGAGCTGAAGAAAAAAATATAGGAGAATCTGGATAAAGGGTTTATACGCCCAAGTGCTTCACCATGGGGTGCACCAGTCCTCTTCCTCAAGAAGAAGGATGGGTCAATGCAGCTTTACATCGATTATCATGAACATAAAAAAATCACTATAAAGAACAAGTATCCTCTCCCAAGAATTGATGACTTGTTCGATCAGATGTGTGGAGCACAATACTTCTCAAAGGTGGACTTGCGGTTAGGATATTATCAAGTAAGGGTGAAGAAAGAAGATGTCCCCAAGACAGATTTTCGTACAAGATACAGGCACAATGAATTCATAGTAATGCCTTTCGAACTCACCAATGCTCCAGTAATATTCATGGACTTGATCAATAGAGTCTTTAGAGATTAACATGACAAATTTGTGGTAGTCTTTATAGATGATATTCTAATATACTCCAAAACCATGGAGGATCATGAGGAACATTTAAAAACTGTACTAGAGACTTTGCGCAAGGAGAAGATCTATGAAAAGTACAGAAAGTGTGAGTTCTGGTTGATGGAGGTATCATTCTTGGGCCATATCATCTCAAGAAATGGGATATCTGTGGACCCCTCCAAAACAGATGCAATTAAGGGATGGCTGAGGCCAACATCGATAACGGATATCTGTAGCTTCTTGGGGTTAGTTGGATATTATCGATGATTTGTGAGGAATTTCTCATGATTGTCCAACCCTCTTACCAAGCTAACTCGGAAGGGAGTAAAGTTTTCTTGGAGTGATGAATGTGAAGAAATCTTCAAGGAGTTGAAAAGGAGGCTTATCACTACACCCGTTCTCACTTTACGCACAAGTGGGGAATTTTTTGTGGTATTCAGTGATGCTTCAAAGAAGGTCTTAGGCTATGTGCTGATGCAGAATGATAAAGTGATATCCTATGCCTCAAGGCAGTTGAAAATCCATGAGAGAAACTATCCAACACATGATGTAGAGTTGGTGGCTGTGATCTTTGCCTTGAAAATCTAGCGACATTATCTCTATGTAAAAAAATGTGAGATATATACTAACCACAAGAGTCTTAAATATATATTAACACAGAAAGAGCTTAATATACGCTAGAGAAGATGGATAGATCTCATCAAGGATTATGACTGTTCAATACATTACCACCCTGGAAAAGTGAACAAGGTGGCAGATGCCCTAAGTAGAAAGGATCCAACGATTCTATCAGTGATGAGAATTGAGAAGGATCCAATCTCCTTACACTAAAAAAAATTTGGGCTATAGCCTTAGTTCTAAACCACGACTATAGGCCCCAAAACTGTGGCTATAGGTTATTGTCACGATTTCATGAACTGTGGCTGGTATTGGCATGGCTATAGGGCTGACCCTATAGCCACGGTTTTGAACCGTGGCTATAGGCCTATACCCATGGTTCAAAACCGTGGCTATAGGGTTAGCCCGATAGATCCCAGTAAAAGCCACGGTCACCGTGGCTAAAGCCCTATAGCCACGGTTTCAAACCGTGGCTATAAGGCTTTCCACTACATAAAACAATCCAGCACGGTGAACCATGCTGGCTGTTGGGAGGACTGCCCCAGCACCCCCACCCCTGCTCCTGCACACGTCCCTGCCACCTCCCCTGCCCTCCCACCTTCACACCCCCTCCCCCTACCCCCCCACCTGCCCCCACCTGCACACACCCCTGCCCCTGCCCCCCACCTTCACACCCCTCCCTCTTCCCTAGCACACCCCCTAGTACATCTATAAAAAATCATTTAGATGAGGTTAATAAATTCATGTTAGATTTATACAATATTAATGTTTATGTAGATGATGAGGATCCAGAAATGATCATATTAATCACTCTTGAAAATAGATATAGAACACTTGTTATGAACATGATGTGTGGTTGTGTCTATTTAACATTAGAAGATATCAAATCATCCAATCTCTCTAAGGAATTGCTTTCTAGAACCATAAAGTTGACCCCGAAGTCCGCACCGCTACAGTTCCTGTTGGTGTTGGTCGGTCAGCTCTGCTACAGTTGTGGGCCACAAGCATTCGGGCCCTTGTTAAGAGAATATGTCCATTGCGAACTCAATGAGCTATAACAGTTTGGCAAGGTGGATGTTCGTTGGACATGCCAAATAAATTGACGCATGCAAGAGAGAACTGAACGTCGAGAGCCATTTGGTTGAATGTTACGATCACAAAAGGGAGATGATATGTGTGATACAATTGCCACTTGAAAAAAGGTGAATACCGTACAAGAAATTGTCTCTTTCTTGTACCTACATTTTACTCTGCGGTCACTGGAGTACAGACTCACCTGGAGGCACCATCAGTTGGGGAGGATGTGATTATCCTCCTCCAATGAGTGCTAAATGAGATGAGGGGATTATGGAAGGAATTTTTTCTAGAACAGCCAAAAGAAGACATTGAATTTCCATCACAACAGGCTGATCCGGTTCAAACGACATGTGCAGATGATGAGGATGATCTGGTTCGGATGACATGTGAAGAGGATGAGGAAAAATAATAATTACCGAACAAATATTATGTGATACATGTAGAATAAAATATTATAGACAATTCCAAACAAATGTTTTCAGTTGAATTGAGCCTTTGAACCACCTGCTATGCACGTTTTGTGGAAAGATGAATGAGAGGCAGCACTGAGAGGAGATATAGTTTAGGAATGAGGAAATACGAAAAATTATAGAGCTAACCATTCAATGTTGCTCTAAGGAGGAGTAACTAGAATCTTATCTAGAATTAATTGAAAAGCCTCCCATTTCAAAGGTTGTGAGGATAAAAGTTATGCGAGATGCGTAGAGAAGGTGGGGAACAGAGGTTAAAAACTCACTTTCTACTCTGTGTAAAAGACAATCAACTGCATACCTATTATTTGAGATGAGATGAATATAGAAAGGAGAAAGTTAATTTTGATTAGGAAGCTCATATTCCAATAGTTTAACCTTATTTTCTGAAGGAATTCATTTGTACTGGTGGAGATTTTGTTAGTGTGATAGCTATGCAAACATGGTAGTTGGGTATAGTGTTGTTGAAACATAAAATTTTTCTACCGAAGAAAGGCCCTTGGAAAGAGGCTTCAAAAGCACAATAATGATTTCCTATGGAATTGGAGATTGTTGAGTGTGGAAAAAATAAAGCAACAGAAATCAGTATATCCAAGATGTGTGGATTAACAGCTAGTTCAATATTCATCACATGAAATAGAAATCTCTAGTAAATAATGAATCCAGTTTTCTGAACAAAAAATTGATTTGGACACCGGTTGGAGAAGTCTTGGACAACAAATTAATGATATTTGTGTCCTGAGCTATCAACAGTTTAAAGATTTCAATTTTAAAAATAGCAGCAAGGTGTACATTATGGACTGTTCAACAGCTTATGGACTGGACATGCTTCAACTACTACTTAGTTGTCCTTCACTAGGTTCGAAGTAGGAACTAGTTATGTGCTACCTCATGTTTACATTTTTTGAGTGCGTCTATCATATAAATATTATAAAAATTTGTGTGTACACTTTAATTTTGGATGAACTAAGGGCTGTTACATAAGGCTTCGCTCCTTCTAACAGGCCACGAGATGGTGGCTCTGGGCCATTTTATAAGGGTATTTTGGCATATGATTCATTTACTAAAATTTTTAGTTGGTATGGGGCAGGTCTGCCCCCTGACCCTGCCCCCTACCCCCTGCCCCCTGCCCCCTGCCCCCTGCCCCCTGCCCCCTGCCCCCTGCCCCTTGCCCCCTACCCCCTACCCCACATACCTGCCCCCTGCCCTGCAGAACTGCACCCTGCCCCTGCCCCTGCCCCCTGCCCCTGCCCCTGCCCCCGCCCCATGCCCCTGCCCCTGCCCCCTGCCCCCTGCCCTACAGACCTGCCCCCTGCCCCTACCCCCTTCCTTGCAGACCTGCCCCCTGCCCCTGCCCCCTGCCCTGCAGACCTGCCCCCGGCCCCCTGCCCCACTCCCCCCTGCCCCCTGCCCCCCCACCCTACCCCCTGCCCCCTGCCCCCTGCCCCCTGCCCCCTGCCCCCTGCCCCTAGTGATTCAACTCTTTTGCCTCCTTTAGTTAGACCCAAAACATTTGAATGGTTATAACCCCCAGTGTTGAGCCTCTTCAATAACTGGTCCCCCTATTCACATGGTCATTCTTCATATCTTGATCAATTATATGATGATTTCATGATATTTCACAATGAGATTTCTATATTTGATTTTCTAATGTACAACTTCAAATACCGCGACGTGACCGTGGTGTGACCGCGGCGTGACCGCGGCGTGACCGCAGAGTGACCGCAACGTGTTGGCCCGGTCCATCGACATCTGAGGGGCAGCATCTTCCACTTAGTTTCAAATAGGATGATATGGATGGCATGAGAGGATGTTTTCTCGGAATATTTAAAGAAATTAATGTTAATATGTGATGACTAGAGGATTGGATGACCCCTGATATACCTAATTCGGTGAGGGATCGAATGCTGGTGGAAGAGGGCTGGTTACAGGTGCTGGGGGGATGGTGTGGGCTAATTCGAAGGTGGAAGGGGGGATGTTGTGGGCTGTAATGCTGGTGGAAGTGGGCTGAAATGAAGGTGGAAGGGGGCTTGTGTGGGCTGGATGTGGCTGGAGCAGGGCCAAATCATGACATTACCATGGCGTGAACACGGCGTGACCGCGGCGTGACCGCAACATGTTGGCCCGATTCAGCGACATCTGCGGGGCAGCATCTTCCACTTAGTTTCAAATAGGATGATATGGATGGCATGAGAGGATGCTTTCTCAGAATATTTATTGAAATGAATGTTAATCTGTGATGACTAGAGGATTGAATGACCCCTGATATACCTAATTCAGTGAGGGCTCGAATGGTGGTGGAATGGGGATGGTTACAGGTGCTAGGAGGATGGTGTGGGCTGATTTGAAGGTGGTAGGGGGCTGTTACGGGTTGGAATGCTGGTGCCAGTGGGCTGAAATGAAGGTGGAAGGGGGATGGTGTGGGATGGATGTGGCTGGAGCAGGGCCAAATCACGTCATTACCGTGGCGTGATCGCGGCGTAACCGCGGGGTGACCGCGGCGTGACCGCGGCATGACCGAGGCGTGACCTCGGCGTGATCGCAACATGTTGGCCCGGTCCAGCAACATCCGTGGGGTAGCATCTTCTGGCCAGGAGCGAAGGGAGCTGGAGGAGGCATGAATGCTGGTGGAAGGGGGATAGTTGCAGGTGCTGGGGGGATGGTGTGGGCTGATTCAAAGGTGGCAGGGGGGCTGTTGTGGGCTGGAATTATGGGGGCAGTGGGCTGAAATGAAGGTGGAAGGGGGTGGTGTGGGCTAGATGTGGCTGGTGCAGGGCCAAATCATGACATTACTGCGGCATGACCGCGGCGTGACTGCGGTGTGACCACGACATGGCCGCGATGTGACCGTGGCGTGACTGTGACGTGACCACGACATGACCGCGACGTGTTGGCCCGGTCCAGCGACATCCGGAGGGAAGCATCTTCCAGCTAGGAGCGAAGGGAGCGGGAGGAGGCGAGGCAATTGAATTGAGAAAACCAAAAACATGCTAATATATGGTATTATACAAAAAATTCCAGTAAAATTAACTACACTAATAAAAAACATACTAATATGACTTGAACTAAATCAAACATCATCAAGCCAATTTGAGTGAAGTGGAACCAAACCAAATGGTTTTGAAAAAGATTAAACTGAACCAAACTGAAAATAATGTAACCAAACTGACTCAAACCAATCAAAACTGACTTCAATAAAGCATAATTGAGGATGCAAAAAATGAAACTAATGAAACATACCTGATTGGATCTAAAATTAATTTAATTTAACCAAATAGCCCCAAATCGAACAAAATGAACCTGTTAAAACTGATGTAAACCCAAAAAAATGAACCCAATAAAAAATAACTTATGAAACCTAACCTGGCTCAAACAGAACCAAGGATCCAGGCCTTGTGATAATCTTTTAGAAGGGCTCATTCCCACAGGTTGAGAGGATATCCCAGTCATGTGGTGCTTCACTATCCTCAACAAGATCCAAAACACACTGTAAAAAGATATGGAACCCAGAAATCAAAAAAACCCAAATTAAAATTGAGCCAAAGAATAAAAATGGAAGAACCCTTACCTGAATCCGATGTTGAACCCACTGCCTTCTATGTTGGTGGGTATAACCGACCTCATCATAAGTAACCACCTGTAAGTAAATAATAGGAAAAAGAGAGCGATATAACAACTTTTATATATATGTGATCAATGTGTCAACTGTACATGATAAATGATACATAACTCCATAATCAAAAATGAACAAAGAATATTCAGATTGATATGTAAATCCCAATAATGAATAACATGATCATTAATAAAGGATTTTTGTTCAAATGAAATCCAATTTCATTCAATACATACACAACAGAATCATTGGAGTAATATTATTCTATATCTGTTGAGTATCCCATAATAGAGTAGGTTGCTCCACTATCGATGGGAATCATGAAAGATATGAGGGGATAGTGATGTCGTTTGACACCGTTTGGGTTGTGTTGTATTTTTTGAAAAAATGTGTGGACTTTTCCCAAGATGATTTGTTGAAAAGATGGGGAGATTAATGGAAACCCCTAAAGTGAGTTTGAGTTAGACATGTTGACAATGAGATGTGGTGGACGAAGAGTGGTGATGCAGCTTGGCCATGTGAGGTAGTTCATATATTTAAAACAATAAATGTAGTTTTTTTCAAGTCCAGCATGTAAGCCTACACAATATTAGGATGCTTCATGTAAGAAATGCTCTAAGGCCTGGAAATTTCTCAATACCCATTCATAATGATTTACTTCTCTTGAAGGAAACTTCAGATCCCATCAATAGGCAGATAATTCCTCCATATTTCCCACTACCTCTAAAATAGGGTAAATATGAAATCTATGGGGATGAAAAACTAGGAAGATAGCTCGGTAGCTTGTGTTGTGGGGATATAACTGCTATTTTAATGGGTCATGACCAGAATCATCAGTATTTTCCTCTAAAATAGGGTATATAAAACCGTGTCTATATGTCCCCACATTCCATAAAAAAAACAGTGCCCCTTCCCCTGCCCCCTTCCCCAGCACACCCCCTGCCCCCTTCACTTCCCTCCTGCCCACTGCACTTTCCCCCCCAGCCCACTGGAGACACCCCCTGCCCATTGCACTTCGCCCCCCCAGCCCACTGCACACCCCCTGCCCACTGCACTTCCCCCCAGCCCATAGGACATGTTTGATATTGCACACCAACAATTATTTTATATGGTATATTAACTTCCCTATTTTATTTATGCATAATGAATATATTTAATTCATTCATACTTCACTAATAGAATTGATAGGTGCTCATGGGGGGCAGAAATAATAAAGGGCTAGCGCATCTCATTTAACATAAATGTTACAATCATTAGGCAATGAACCAATACTATTGTAAAGGATAAGTGAATCATGGGTGTCTCCTTAGATATCCAATATGTCTGATTCCATATTTCCCTCCCTCCATGTGTGAATAACCTTCATACCATGATCAATGAAGATACTAGATTTTCTGATGAGATAAGTAAGGTACCAAGGATCTGTACACTTTTTTATGAGAGTGTCCACAAGAATTTTGGAATTCGATTCCATTACCCCAATGCCTATATTAAACAGTCTGTAAAAGGAGAGGCCACTGTTAAGGGGGCAATTAGATCCCTCCCATTTTTTATTATTGGTCTTCCAAAAACCTATCACATAACTTTAAAACTCATGCTATGATATTTCCTTTCATTACCCTTATACTCCACCCTTGAAATCCAAGAGGCGATAAATTCCATGGTGGAGCCTCTCTGTAATAGAATACTAAGGCACTGACCAACAAGATCCCAGTTGAACCAAGCCCACCCATATTCTATGAATAGGTGTCTGCACGTCTCCATGTTTGAAATCTTGAAGTAATAAAAACATTAGGCTTGGTGGATTAATTTCCTTTTTTCATTCTCTTCCACTGATTGTACCTTATTTATGATTATCCAGAAAAGGAAGTTACGTTTGGTGGGTATCTTCTTGCACTATAATCGGTCCTCCCAATCATCAGTTTCCTGGTATGGTGGATTAAGGGATGGAATCTATTAATATTAAATCCAAATATATTTTTTTATTAAGGGAAACAAAAAATCTATTCATATTATAAATCCATTAATAAATTTATATGAATATTCAACAATTAGGGGTATCCTCCAGTTGTATGCTTGCATTCATGTTCTTCTATGCATCATTGAGAATGGTATTAATGAGATTAGGGTGTTTACATGTACGTTTAAACAAAATGTCTGGGGTTGGGTATCTAGGAATGTATAGATATTTTGCCACCCAGTTCTCCTTCCAAACCATGATATCCCCCTCATGACAACATAATGAGTTTTTTATCCAGTAAACCAAAATCATTATCCATGCAGTAGGCCAAGATCAAGTGAAATATTTTTTTTCTTTTTCAAACATCTCCAATCATTCCCATAGCTAGTGGGAGGGGGATGGTTACAGGTGATGGGAGGATGGTGTGGGATGATTCGAAGGTGGCAGGGGGGTTGTTGATGGCTGGAATGCTAGTGGCAGTGGGCTGAAATGAAGGTGGAAGGGGGGTGGTGTGGGATTGATGTGGCTAGAGTAGGGCCAAATCATGGAATTACTGCGGTGTGACCGTGGTGTGACCGCAGTGTGACCGCGACGTGACCGCGGTGTGACCACGGCGTGACTGTAGTATGTTGGCCCGGTCCAGCGACATCCGCAAGGCATCATATTCTACTTAGTTTCAAATAGGATGATATAGATGGCACGAGAGGATGTTTTCTCAGAATATCTAAAAAAATGAATGCTAATCTGTGATGACTAGAGGATTGGATGACCCTGACATACCTAATTCAGTGAGGGCTCGAATGCATGTGGAAGGGGGGTGGAATGTTAGTGCAAGGGGGCTAGTTGCAGGTGCTAGGGGGATGGTGCGGGCTGATTCGAAGGTGGCAGGGGGGCTGTTGCGGGCTGGAATGCTGGTGGCAGCGGGCTGAAATGAAGGTGGAAGGGGGATGGTGTGGGCTGGATATGGCTGGAGAAAAGCCAAATCATGGCATTATCGCGGCGTGACCGCAGCGTGACGGTGGCGTGACCGCGGCGTGACCGCGGCGTGACCGCGGCGTGACCGCGGCGTGACCGCGGCGTGACCGCGGCGTGACCGCAGCGTGACCGCAGTGTGTTGGCCCGGTCCAACGACATCCAGAGGGCAACATCTTCCACTTAGTTTCAAATAGGATGATATGGATGGCATGAGAGGATGTTTTCTCAGAATATTTAAATAAATGAATGCTAATCTGTGATGACTAGAGGATTGGATGACCCTAATATACCTAATTCTGTGAGGGATCGAATGCAGGTCGAAGGGGGATGGAATGTTGGTGGTAGGGTGCTGGTTGCAGGTGCTGGGGGGACAGTGCGGGCTGATTCGAAGGTGGCAGGGGGGCTGTTGCGGTCTGGAATGCTGGTGGTAGCGGCCTGAAATGAAGGTGGAAGGGGGCTAGTGTGGGCTGGATTTGGCTAGAGAAGAGCCAAATCATGGCATTACCGTGGCGTGACCGTGGCGTGACCGCGGCGTGACCGCGGCGTGACCGCGGCGTGACCGCGGCGTGACTGCGGCGTGACCGCGGCGTGACCGCAGCGTGACCATGGCGTGACCACGGTGTGACCGAGGTGTGACCGCGGCGTGACTGCGGCGTGACCACGGCGTGACCGCCGCGTGACCGCCGTTTGACCGCAGAGTGACCGTGGCGTGACCGCAGCGTGTTGGCCCGGTCCAACGACATCAGTAGGGCAACATCATCCACTTAGTTTCAAATAGGATGATATGGATGACATGAGAGGATTTTTTCTCAGAATATTTAATGAAATGAATACTAATCTGTGATGACTAGAGGATTGGATGACCCCTGATATACCTAATTCGGTGAGGGATCGAATGCAGGTGGAAGGGGGATGGAATGCTGGTTGAAGGGGGCTGGTAGCAGGTGTTTGGGGGATGGTGTGGGCTGATACGAAGGCGGCAGGGGGCTGTTGTGGGCTAGAATGCAGGTGGAAGTAGGATGAAATGAAGGTGGAAGGGGGCTGGTGTGGGCTGGATATGGCTGGAGCAGGGCCAAATCAAGGAATTACCGCGGCGTGACCAAGGTGTGTCTGCAGCGTGACCGCGGCGTGACCACAGCGTGTTAGACCGGTCCAGCGACATCTGCAGGGCAGTATCTTCCACTTAGTTTAAAATAGGATGATATGGATGGCATGAGAGTACGTTTTCTCATAATACTTAATGAAATGAATGCTAATCTGTGATGACTAGAGTATTGGATGACCCATGTTATACCTAATTCGGTGAGGTCTTGAATGCAGGTTGAAGGGGGCTGAAATGCTGGTGGAAGGGGGCTGGTTGTAGGTGCTGAGGGGATGGTTCAGGTTGATTCGAAGGTGGCAGGGGAGCTGTTGCGGGCTGGATTGATGGTGGCAGCAGGCTGAAATGAAGGTGGAAGGGGGATGGTGTGGGCTGGATGTGGCTGGAGCAGGGCCAAATCACGGCATTACCGCGGCGTGACCGCGGCGTGACTGCGGTGTGACCGTAGCGTGTTGGCCCGGTCCAGCGACATCTGCATGACATCATATTCCACTTAGTTTCAAATAGGATGATATGTATGGAGTGAGAGGATGTTTTTTCATAATGTTTAATGAAATGAATGCTAATCTATGATTACCAGAGGATTGGATGACCCCTGATATACCAAATTCGTTGAGGGCTCGAATGCAGGTGGAAGGGGGGCTGTTGCAGGCTGGAATGCTAAGAAATGGTAAAAAGATATGGAATGTAAAATAGGTTCTTTGTACATTAACCAATTTTGGAACTTATTAGATAAACATGAAAGGGTGAGTACATTTCGGTGAAATTGGGATTTCGAAATGATAACCCACAAGGATTGTAGTTTCTCTAAATATAAATAAAACCAAATTGTAAAATGTTACAATATAATTAATGGTATTGAAAATACAGAAACTATTTCACCTATTTTGATGATATTTTATATTCATATATATCACATATACTCACATTGATTATGAGATATATCAAAAAGATTTCTAAACAACTTTACATGTTGGGAATTTAGTTGTGTATGTTTATATGATATACCCTAAAGTTTTTAAAATACCAACTGATACTTTTATATTATGAAATATACAATGATATTTGATATAACAAACAATATGATATATACTTTCTTTAGATTCAAACCACAAAATAATCCTTTTAAAAGAATAAAATCCATACAATATCATTATATATATAGAAACACACTGGGAATTTGTCCCACATTTTTGTAGGTCCAATTACTAATTCAAAGCCTCATGGCCAAACCTTAAAGCTGTTATATACCAACTCACTAATTTTTCCATTACACAGCATACATTATCCCTAAAATTAGGAAATTATTTATTCTTAAGTTAGTATATAATATTTAAACAAACTAAAAAACTAATCCACTAATCCAGAAAAAATTAAAAGAGTGTATTCATAAAAAAATAGATGTTCAAGCATTAAAAAATGGTAGAATCTTATACAGTAGGATATCTGCTGATTTAAATCATACATAAAAATGATGAATGTGTTTTAGAAAAAATTGAATGTAATAACAGGATATTATCTTATGCATGGGGTTTGGACTCACACCTATATGACCAAGTGATTATATTATTACCCAATAACCTTTATCTTCATTTCATTATTGCACATTTAGTTTGTTATACCCAATTATTTCTATATTATTAATTGTCAAATATTAGTTAATTGTTCCTTCCCAAATCACATATTTTATTCATGTTTTCATTATTTTTAAAATAATCAATATTAAAAGTTAAATAATTGAAAATTCCATAATGTTTTTGTAAAATTAATTATATAGATAACCCATGGTAAGATCCAAATATCAGTTATTGAAAAGTAAATTACTATTTTATTAGGTTTTTATGAAAAATTAATTTACCAGTCAGTAGATTCACCATTGATGTAATATATTTTAGCATAAGTGAATTAGAACTACCTACTACTAGAACTAAACAAGATGTGTTTTTATTAAGAATTACATGGTTTTCAAAATTACGTTCCTGCACATGTAGTTTAATTCATATAGGATATGGTCATATTAGATTTATTGTTTCCAAAACTACATTTTCTATTAAGGCGTAGTGTTTTTATAGTGAGGGGTCGATCCTATAGGGGGTATGAGGTGGAAGGCATGATCTAATTATAGAACCATTTGGGACATGAGTCCTCTCATGATGATTTTCTTTGGTAAAACTAACTCAAAGATAACTGGGTTTAGGATCATAGATAAGGAAGTGATCAAGATCAATTTTTGGGGTCATGAAAAAAGATGATCTTAATTTTAAATCAGTATGTTCTCAAGGTTTAGGCTGTAAAGAACGAAGATGTCACTTGTTTATCATGGTAAAAACATGTATATCTATCAATGAGGATGTTATTTTGTGTTCTAGAGATAACTACATAATAAATTCATTAATCATGGATTCTATGGTATAATGTTTCATATTCTAATGGTAATATTCTATTCTACATCAATTAGGCCAGGGAAATTCATTTTAATATAACATGGCCATGGTTTCTTAATATAATGTAATTTACAATTTTTATTTAACCTAATTACAATTCGTTATGATTAAAAAGATTATAATTAATGATTAACAAGATTCAAAAACCCCTACACTTGATCACTACCCAAAGAAGTTTAGTTAGTCATGGCATAATCGATCACGAATTGGTGAGAAATTGAAAGCATATTTTACATGGAAACAAATACTGAGATTAAATGACTAACAGTCATGTAATGATTAGGATTAAAAAACTAATCATCATTCAATTGAGAATATGAAATGTAAATATCAAACCCATCACAATTTCAATCAACATCATATTTTAAAAAATATTGAGAATGAGTACAACACCGATTCGATGAAGATTGATGAGATAATCAATGAATGCACATATAACAGTGTTTGAGATGAAAAAATGGATGAATAAATTCATTAAAATCGATCCACAGTGCATGTATTAAATTAAAAAAAATGAAAATACTTGATGAAATTCAAGTTTGGGGAGAGGGTTCTGAACAATAATGAGAGAACAATGAAGGATAAATGAAAAGTGAGATCCCTTTTGTACATGGTGCGCCGCTGTGGGAGAGTTCGACGGGGAGGAGGGTGACGCTGTGAGAGAGGGATGCACAGTGAGATTGTCGGGGAAATTTTTTGGAGGAGGATACATCATCAGGGAGGAGGGTTGCATGGTGATATGGCCGTGAACCGGGGGAGGATGAGGAGGGCTACGGGGAGGAGGAGACATCGTCGGGGAGGAGGGATGCAAGGTGATAGGGCTGAAAATAGGGGAAGGAGAGGAGGGATGCGGGGAGGAGGAGATGTCGTCGGGAGGAGGTCTCCGCGGTGTGAGAATTGGGGGAGGAGTAGGGCTACACAGTGTGCCAATCGAGGGAGGATGAGGGCTGCGTGGTGTGCGAATCAGGGGAGGAGGAGGAGGAGCCCGATAAAGATCGTGGAAAAAAATGACGAAACTGATTTAGCCACGGAAATCAAATTTAATCTTGGAAATATAAAGGCAATAGCCACGGACCTATAAAACCGTGAATATAGGTTTGTGGCTATAGCCTGGATTTCCAGTAGTGTTAGACTTGATGAAGATGGACATGGGAATCATAAAGAAGGGGACATCATCAATCATTTCACAAATGATTGCTCAAACCTCTCTTTTGTAAAGGTTAAAGGATGCTCAAAAGGATGATGTGAAAATTCAAAAAAAAGTGGAAGCAATCAAAAAGGGGAAATCCTCAGAGTTTAATTTTAATGAAGAAGGAATTCTGCGGTTTGGGAAAAGGCTATGTGTTCCATAACGTCTGGAGCTGAAGAAGGAACTTTTGGATGATGCACATAGTTCAAATTTATCTATTCACACAGGGATCACAAAGATGTATCGAGATCTCTTAGAAAACATTTTTTGGGATAATATGAAAAAGGAGATCGCAGAATATACATCAAAGTGCCTGGTGTACCAGCATGTGAAGGCAGAAAGGCATAAGTCTAAGGGTATGATGCAACCATTTCCTATACCAGAATGGAAATGGGAGAACATCACCACTGACTTTGTCACCGGACTTCTGAGGACATCCAAAGGCAAAAATGCAATCCGGGTTGTTGTGGATCATCTTACAAAGACTGCACACTTCATTGCTATATGTGAGGATTTTTATTTGGATCAACTGGCACAGATATATATCAGGGAAGTGGTAAGGCTGCATGGAGTACCACTATCTATTGTATCTAACTGAGATCCAAGATTCACCTCTAAGTTTTGGAAGAGTCTTCAACATGCTCTGAATACTGAACTGAACTTCAGTATGGCATATCATCCTCAAACTGATGGCCAATCTGAGCGTACTATCAAAACACTTGAGGACAAGTTGAGAGCGTGCTCATGGGACTTTAAAGGAGGATGGGATCAACATCTTCCTCTGCTTGAGTTCTCTTATAACAATAGTTTCAACTCAAGCATCCAAATGGAACCATATGAAGCCCTATATGAGAAAAGGTGCAGAACACCGACATGTTGGGATGAGGTCGGTGAACGTAAGCTGCTTGGATAAGAAATGGTTGAGGAAATAATGGAGAATGTGAAAACCATTCAGCAGCATATCAAGGCAGCCCAGAGTCGACAGAAGAGTTATGCAGATAACCGTCGATGAGACCTTGAATTTAAAGTTGGAGACATGATTTTTCTATGCATATCTCCATGGAAGAAGGTCATGAGCTTTGGAAAGAAAGGGAATTTAAGTCCAAGGTACATCGGCCCCTTCGAGATTCTTGATCGTGTCGGGGCTGTGGCCTATCGACTAGCACTTCCACCTACCATGACCAAAGTGCATAATGTCTTTCATGTATCCCTCTTAAGGAATTACATACCATACCCTTCACATGTACTCTCTTCTAAGGTGGTGCAATTGGAAGATGATCTCTCTTATGAGGAGAAACCAGTGAAGATCTTAGATCGTAGAGAAAAAGTTCTACGAAATAAGACAATGCCCCTCGTCAAGGTGTTTTGGAGAAACCACAAGTTTGAAGAAGTGACTTGGGAATCAGAGGAAAAGATGAAGCTGATTTAACCGCATCTGTTTTAGTGTGGGAAAAGGTAAATTTGGAGGGCGAAATTTCTTAAGGGGGGAATATTGTAACGACCGAAAGTTTCATGAATGGAAATCCCTCTTGATATAATTAAATGTCTCTTTATGTTTATATAAAATGTCAACTTTATTGGTTTTATGTTAAGAATTTTGACCATTGCTAATATAGCTGTTGAACAGTGATCACATGATTAGTATAAATATAGGGCTTTAACAAATCCAATTTACTCAGACAAAAGAAGCGAGGACCTCATCTAGAAGAATTGCCCCATACGAAGCCCATTTTTCAGAGCTCAGAAAAGAGGTGGCATCCTTGGGATTTGCTCTTGACCAAGCCCAAGCTAAGCTTCATCATGTCAAGATCGAACGAGACCTTCTATGGGAGAATTGGAAGTTGATAGAGATTACCACTCGAGAAATGTTTGCTGAGCCACACCAAGAGCCTGTCACCATCGCACACCTTACCCTTAGGTCTTATGCGGCTGTTTTAAAGGGTTATGTAACAAATAAATAGTACTATGTTCATGTACATTATTTTTGTATATAATAATGAATATAATTTCTAGTCATTTTTGATACATTGTAAATAGTTTTTAAAGTACAAATAGAGTTTTTAATTATTATTTAATTAAGAAATCTATTTTCTTAAATTAATGGATTTTTGAATTAAATAATATTTTAATAAAATATTATTTTTATTATGAAATTAATTTTTATTAAATATAAATGATCTTATAATTTTATGAATGCAATTATAATTTTTATTTAGGTTTGAAATCCATTTCTGTCAAAACCCGTGAATTTTCGAAAAATGACGGTTTTTATTTTAAATGTGAAAATTAACATATTTAGAAAATTATTTTGATAAAATAAATGTAATTTAGGGAATCAGGATGTCGAAAATATCCAACGGTGAATTTTTCATAGTTTTCTGAGAGAGTCAAATTTTTGGGTAAAAATTAAATATCATTTAAATATATAATGTATTTTATGACATAATAATGACCCAATAGTGATGTAATAAAATACTATAATCTTTTTGTTCGTCCAATATATGTTTTACCATTAAAATAATGTGATTTTGGGTTTGTTTGACTTACTTTTCAAAGCATTAATGGACCCCTCAAGACTTATTAAGCACCTTGTCTTTTTAAATTAATTTCTAAGGTAGTTTGACTCACCTCCACATAAGAAACCCTAATATATTTAGAATTTAGGACTTTGGCCTTATAAAATATTGTTTTCCTCTTCACTTTTCCAAACACCATGGGCAAAAAACCATGGGATGGTTTTTGGTTTGGATTAATTTAATGTAAGGAGTCCCAAACCGAAATAATAAATAATTCCCTCAACTTTCCTATATAAACCCCCCAAGCTACCACTTCCTCTGCACTCAAAGCCTTTGGAGTTCGTCCATCTTCTGCCCTACTCTATCTATAATCCTCCCAAGGTGCCCCAAGATTCCAAGAAGACTCTCACAAGCCTCTCTCTAGCCTTTGGAGGCACACTTCCAAGTAAGGATTTTTTCTTCCTTTCTCAATTTTGTCCAATTTTCTTTAAGTTGTTTTTCCCTTTTAATTTCAATTATGAATGTTGGAGTATGGTTTTGAACCTCCTTCATACTGCCCTATTTATTTTTGAATGATGGGAGACGCTTTCTCTCTCATTAAATTCCTCCCATGTACACCCGTTACTATGCTGAAATTCCGAAAGGAACTTCTCTCTTCTCTCTTACATTCGAGCAATACTTTTGTATCATGAATCTAAATTCCATTACAATTGTTGGGAAATGTATATATATGGCCTCCTTACTTTCCATTACATTTAGATATGATGAGGAACCCCTTTCTCTCTCATCAACCTTTTTTTAAGAATTCTTATGTCATGCTGTTATGCTGCCGAAATCGCACCGATTTTCTAAGCCAATGCCATTGTGTAGTGAATACCATGCCCATTTATCCATCAAGGGTATTCACCTTTATACACATTTAATTGTTGATTTTAATGTTTCATGTATGAATTACACATTCCTTCATCGTGGAATAAATGATTATGTTTTATGAATCCATGTTTTATGATCCATGTGGCACACTTATGCATGAAATGAAATGTGTAAGAAGGGTGCGCCCTTATAGCGCTCCAATGCATTGGGTAAAGTATAGTATCATGATACATCGTGTGAAATGAGTGTGGACTCATGATAATTCAGGTGCAATGAGGGTTTAATTGTGATTTATGTGCAATGAGGATTTACTCATGCTCTATGTGCAATGATCCTTGGATCATTCTAATTCCATGGTAAGTGTTGTTGCCACATTCCCATGTTATGATTATCATGCTTTATCATGACTTTATGTTAATGTTTCTATTTTCCTCTATTTATATTCCTATTGTCTAACATGTATTGTACTCATCATCTTATTCCATGTGTATTCCCTTACTGGGCTTTATAGCTCACCCTTTTCTTATGCATGTCCTCAGGTTATCCCATGCAATGCTAAGTACGAGGGAATGTAGTGGTAATGAAAAAGAAGTTTTCAATAAAGATGTTGTATTTCATGTTTTATGGTTTTTATGTAATGATCCTAAGCCCCAAAGACACTAAACCTCTCGATCTTATTTGTTGTATCAAGTGAAGTTTTATGTAATAAATCATGTTTAAGTTTGTATTAAAAAGTAGGGTTGTCATAATCCATTTGGGGGTGATATGCTCTACTCAAAAGCACCGGTGAATCTAGTGCCTTCTGTATCCTTTTCACGAATCTTTATGTGAAATGGGTATCTCGCTCAAACATTATACAATGGGGAACACCATAAAGTCAAACTATCAACTGAATATAATGCCTCCCGAAATCATTAATAGAGATGGTCTCCTTGATATGTAGGAAGTACACAACATTGGTCAAACTATCAATAGTCACCATATTGAATCATTGCCTCAAGTAGATCTCGACAAGACTATAATGAAATCCATTGTGGCATAATTCCATTTCCAATCAAGAATAGACAATGTTTGTAGGAGGCTAGAAGGTTTTTGGTGCTTTTCTTTTAACTACTAAATGGTGGAGCACCAGGCAATGAATCCCACTATTTTCTTCTTTATACCTGTGAACCTATAATGACGATTCATATCTCATATATATTGGTAATTCCTAGATGAAATTTCCTAACATAGGCATTAAATTCTTGGATCTTCTCGTCCTGAATATTAGAAGGGACCCATAAACAGAAAAAATAGAGTAGATTTTCACTACTATAAACAACCAATGAAGGGGTAGATTATATCTAGTGATGATTTACCTCAAAACTATCCCCTCTTTATTAGATAAATATTACATGCCAACTCACTCTAGAATAGAGTAAGTCATTGCAAGAGCTGCTAGAACTAATTTTCTACGCAATTTTAAATCCTCAATATGCATCT
This sequence comes from Viscum album, assembly GCA_963277665.1. Lineage (NCBI taxonomy): Eukaryota > Viridiplantae > Streptophyta > Magnoliopsida > Santalales > Viscaceae > Viscum > Viscum album. The sequence goes on from OY728152.1 coordinate 1,272,872,927, forward strand.
CATAAAAGAATTCAATAATCTTCTTGTCAGTTATAGAAACCTAGAATGCCTGATTATATATCTTTTAACTTAATTAATCATCCAAAACATTACCCTTTCATGGGGTATATGCAAGTTACAACTCAAACGACTGCAAGTATTGGACACACCTATGTTGTGTAAAATTTAAGTCCCTCTATGTGGAGATATATTTAAAGATATTATTGTCCATTTAAATGATGAACCATTCTCCCAAAAAGTGGTGTCTCTAAAAATATATAGTATGATCCACTAATTCCAATTTGAGGCCTTGTGAAGGATATTTCCTCCCATGACACCTCAGTTGGTGGGATATATAAGCCATGACTCAATCAACCTGCATCATAACTGCACCCAATTTAACTCATGAAGCATTATAGTTAATATTATTACTTCATGGATCATAGAGAATCATGATTGGAGATGTCATGAGACCTCTATTTTACTCCTAAAAATCTTTCTCATGAACTTCTAATAAGAATAATTGAACACCCTTCTTAGTCAAGGCCTTTAGAAGAGTTTCTACGTGGGAGGAATTCTAGAGGAAACATATATAATATGTTGTCTACCCTAAGAAGCTACATATTTTAAACACATTATTGGGCTACTCCCAGTAAACTAATGCACTATCTTTTTCAGGGCCAACTGATATGCCTGACTTAGATATGATATTACCAAAAAAGTAAACCTTATCAATCCAAAAGTGGCATTTACTAATCTAAACATATAGCTGGTTCTATCTCAATGTACTCAACAAGATCTCAATATGGGTTTAATGGTCTCACCTTGAGCATGGATAAACCAACATGTCATATATGAAGACTACCACAATGAAATCAAGGATTGGGTGGAAAAACCAATTCATCATAGCCATTAAAATTGCTAGTGTGTTTGTCTGACTGAACCGCATAACCAAGAACTCATACTATTCATACCTACGTTATACATCTATATGTCGTATATAAAATGTTCCAAAACATAGCTTATTATAGTCTGACATCAGATCAATGATGTAAAAAATATTTTTCCATCAGAGATGGTCGAAGTTGTCGGCTATATGAGGAAAATGATATCAATTATTTATAGTAAGCTATTTGAGTCAACAATAATCAATGAAAAATATGAGGGTATCATCCAAATTCATTGATAAATGGATGAGTGAACCCCACAACAATGTACTGGGTATAAAGAAACCCTTCACCTCAAGATATTCAAGCAGCTTCTTGAGTAAAAGAATCTCTTTTGGTGCCATCCTCTAAGGAGGAATGTACCATGGTGCTGTAGCTGTAAATAGATCGATAGTGATCTAAAATTCCCTCAAATGAGTTAAGATGAAAAAATATTCAGGGAATACATCCGTGAAACGATCCACAATGGGAGGGTATTTCACTGAATTCAGTACCTGATCACTCATAAGGAGACTTTCAAGATGAGTTGTCACTTTTCCCATCCGAGATCACATAGGTCCAGCTCGATCTACCTGGATATCCCATTCTCCCTTGTGTATATACATGATATCCTCTTGTGTTTTGAAAGAATGTTGAAGATGACATAAATCCAATTGGTCATGATAAAGTATGATCCAATCCATAACAAGAACGTCAACAATGTAATTCATCTCAAGGATTAAGAAATTATAGAAGAAACAATACCCACCATTATCACGGGGAACTCCTAGAACTGGTGTTTGCCTTCGGTTCTGACCCCCCAAAAACATGTCTAGAGACATAAAACTGCATATTAAATATATGTAAAGACCCAAACACTCTAAAATTGTAGTATATATGAAAGATTGTGAAGAACCAATATTAAAAATGGAAGAAACCAAATTAGAGGCTACAAGGGTTGTACCTCTAACCATAGAGGTACATGGACTCTACAACAATGATTTTGGTTTCACATCATATATATGGAATGATCCTTGGCCCTAAGTTTCCACCAGACTAGTATGAGTAAGTCCACTCTGTTGATGTTGGTGTTCTAGAACTTGATTTCCCCAACCATGACCTCCACTACCTTTTCTTGATTGGACGGTGGAAAATGTACTCCCATCCTGACATGGTATCATAGATCCCCTACCTAAGGGAGGCCCTCACACAAATCCTCTACAACTGGATGCTGAAGGAAAAGAATGGTAGAAACATTGAAGGTTTCCCATCTTTCCATAAGAACATCACTCCATTGGGTTCCTAATGCATTGGGATTTATTATGGATGATCATACAACACTGATGACATATGATAGTGATTTCAGTACATGTCATTTGGCTTCCATTACCCCCATGTGCACCCTTGAAACAACACCTCTTACTGCCTAAAGAACCATTACCCTGCTTCATAATTGAACTGCCCTATCTCATAGGATCATCTCTCTGAAAATTTCATTCTGTAATTTGGGCCTAATTAATGATCTATATAATGGTAAAAAACAAAATACTTTCACGTTATATATGATAAGATATCTCATTCCATCCTCAAAATGTCGTGCAGTCATTTGTGCATCACCTGTCAGAGATGTAAAAAAACACTAGAGCTCAGTGAAATAAGTATAATACTATTATAAGGTCATAGTGACCTATTAAATATTTTTGAGCTGCCTAGAATGATCATCTCTCACATTCTGAAGGAAGAAGTTACCAAATACTATTTTTTGTAAGTCTTCCCAAACCATGTCTTAAGGTTACGCTACCTAACAAATGACATCCCACTAACACTTGGTGGATTCATGAAGAATAAAGACAATAATATTTTACCTACACTCTAAAAGCATCTCAAGATGGTAAAATATGGATTTTGTGGCTTCTATCCATGAAAATACATCATTGGAACCACTATTCCACAAGAAAGTGGGATGATGAATCTGTAGAATGTCTTATGTTAACACAGTAATAATTAGGGTAGGCCTGGGAACCATTTGAATAGACTGTATAAACCAGAGAAGATTATACCTGAGCTGGGAATCAATTCCCAATGGGAGAACATGAGGAGTTACCATATGTGTAACTATAGGAGTAAATACAAGTGGTTCTATAGGAATAACTATAGGAGATTCCAGACCCGCCTACTCTGTGATGTTCTCATCACTACACTCCTGACATACGATACAAAGATGTCATGGTGGCATTGCCCAATAATTACCAAATTCAAATCATATAATAGATTCTATTTAAGAATAGGTAAACAAGTAAATGTGAATTATGTTAAGAGGGTATGTGAAATACCTATCTAATCATGGAAAAGTAGGTAATAAAATCAAATAAAAAAATATTGGTACATGGCATGCCTCTGATTTTTACACAACAAACAACCCTCTCCATGATCCGAGCCTAGGTAGAAAGGGAATATTTCTTAGATGGATCCCTATGAAACATTCACACTTTATATTTATATCTAAAAAATTCTTCAATATATAACAACAAAACAGAAAATCACTCACATGGAAATAGGAAGATGTATGCAGAAAGTTGGTATAACATAGTAATATACATATCATTTAAATCTATATGGTGCGTAATAGGATGCATGTTAATGAAATTCCATCATATCATCAAGGTAAAATATTAAAACTAATCATATCAGTAATACCCATACCATAAACAACATAAAGGTTTTGTGCCTCCCAATGTTGAAGTCATATAAAAAATAAATGGAATAATCAATAATTGAATCAAAAACCAAGGAAATTTGGGTTCCACCTATACATAGGTTTGATACTTCAAAGAGAAAGGTACCGTCAAAATTCCTATATCCTAGTATTCTTTCTAACCCAATAAGTAAGACAAAAGGAAAAAATAATAGCCTCCAATACCAACTTTTAGCATCCCACCGTGAGTGCCACTTAACCAGGCCCAGATACGGTGGGCCGCAGGACATCAAGCTCATCTCTCCAAATTACAGAGGTTGTCAACTAGTAGTGAGGGATTTGGGTAAGTATTTGAATAGAATATTCCCTCATAGGATAAGGTAATACACAATGGAAAACCATATATATTAGTAGAAGAATATGAATAGTTATATCAGATATTAGGATGATGTCAATTTAAGATGTCAAAACTAAAAAAATAAAAGTGTAGGGGTACAAGGTACAAGAAAAGGATGTATGCTGAATAAACTACCAAAAGACCAAACAAAATATATGACATGGTATATTGAGAAAGGCTCGGTTCACTTACCCAAGATCCATCCAAAAAAGTAAATAAATAAAGCATCAGAAGTGGCACATTTCCTTGATTCAATACATGTGTGCATAAGCCTACTTGGGTACCAAATGGAACCTGATCAGAGAGTGAGATGAAATCTCAGTAGGTTGACACCCACAATGTCTAGACCTTTCCATTTTGTTCTGTATAAAAACAAAAAAGTGGAATACATAATTATTAATACAATAAATGTAAATAAATGAAAGGAATAACTCTAATATGGTCTAGGATCCCAAGAGGACACTCTTCCCATACCACCTGCTTCGTCCTAATAAGAAAGTTTAAATGGAATACCTATAAAATCATAATTTATATGTATACATACCAAGGCTAGAGTAATATTATAGACTAGATAAAAGATCATAACACCAATCTTATGCTTTGTCTGGGGGTCTAATCCATAATTCAAACCAGACATACTGAAGGCACAAGAGATGTATCACAAAGAAAAAGGAAATTCTATGCAGAACCAATAAAAACATCTCATGAATTTATATTAAAACTGGAAATTTTATTGGTGGAGTCTGAGCCCATCCTGAAGGTATGTTTAGTGTATATCCAATCAATTATATCCAATTCCACGATACCATCCATGTAAATCCTTTCTAATATCGAAGTATTGATTATAGACGGTACCTATGAGTCCTTCTTGGGTATCGCACACAAGGGACCAAATATCAACCGAGCCATAGTGAATCCATTTTTCCAATGGATATGTCCTTGGTTTCCCCTCAGTGAACCAGTTTCACCCATTTGTATAGTAAAAAATCATTTGGAAATTCCTTCCTTAGGGACCCTAAAACATCACTTTCTCGACACATTGTGTTGTAACCTATCAAGGAATCTATTAATAGTGTTAAATTTTGGGAATGTATCTAATTTCATGGGGTAGTAAGAAATATGGATTCATGTTATTATCCCTTGATGAAGCTAAGAATATTTTTTTATGTAGTTCTTACGTATAAATTATATTAGTGAAACACACATTACTAGATTAGGGATATTACATTTGAAATGTCCCTGTACACTATGATTATAGAAGTGATATTAACATTTATAAGAATACAATATCTCATTCAAGGATAAAACATATTGATATGAGACACCACATTTTGAGTGACCTTTTAAAAAAATAGGATATTATTCTTCAAATATTTAGTATTTAAATGAATTATTATAACTTATTTATAAATCCATTGAAGAATGAGATAATTGTTTTTATTAAATATGTTTAAGGGATGATTTAATATTCATAAATAATTCAATTCCATTTTAATTTTTTAATTTATTTTAATTATTATAATATGTTATCAGCTTTTAGGAATAAATTTTTTTCTTATATTTTTGGGAATAATTTTCATATAGTATATTAAGTACTGATGACTTATCTTTAATTTGGTCATTATACGTACCATGAGATTTCACTCATGTGGCAACCATACCTACCATTATACATTACTTAGACTATCACTATTCCCAATGTGAATATGCATTAATTATAAATACCAAGCAATTGATTCTAGGAATACATCGTACATATAGAAATTATAACTATTTTTCATTAGAAATTATATTGAGTTTTCGTGGTGGTATTTTCTATATGTTTATTATTTTTCTTTTACCTATGTGATTGAATTGTAAATAAACATAGAATATGAATCAATTAACTAAAATTCCAAATAATTAAATTTTTATTCAAATCCCATTCATCCTACTTTCTCAAACCACTTGGAATCCTCTCTCAAAATAAAACATGAACATCCTACAACTAAATTATAGTGATATCATTCAAGTATAAAAAATTAATGATGTTACACATATATGAGTATCACATCATTACACAAAAAATAAAATAATGAACGAGGTATCTTGAGTGTTAAGGATAAACCTTTCATCCCTTATTTTTTACATTAGATAGTTTGTGATAAAAATTAATTTTAGGCAATATTGTTTATTTTTAGAGAATCACCACTTTGGAAAAATATTTATAAACATGGATGGAAGAAATGGTTCATGGAAAATGTAATATAAAAAAAAATATTTTATAGAATACATTTGAAAAGAAACATTAATTTTTTGATTGATTGTATTTTTTGAAACACTTATTTTATCTTTTATTACATGAAATAATGATTTTCGTTGATTTTATGAATGAGACACCATGAAGCTTCAACGAACCATAAAATAATTTGATTGAAAATTGAAAATTTTTTACCTAGCCATTATAAAGGTCAGCATGAATGTAATTAAATATCTTATGAAATTTATAAATAAAATTAATACTCAATATAAATTTATTTACAAATAAATAGTATACAGTCAATCAATTATTAGTAAAGTAATTTTGTTGATCAATATTTTTTCATCAAAAGTGATGTTATTTATTTTTATGGGAAATATTATATTAAAAATATAAATATTTTAGAAAATTAATTTTATAATATATTTTTTAATATAATAATATTGAAAATATCTTTTTTTGAAATATATTCATATTGTAGAAAATATTTATTTTTAGTGGACACTAAAAAAATACAAATTTTATTTAAATTATCAAATGTTATCTATATATTATGTAATTTAAATGTCTCAGTATGTTTTAATGTAAAATAATTTTTATTTTTTATATATAAAATAATTATTTACTTTTGGACAATCTTTATACTGGATTTTAGCATATGTATATTTTTGTGTTTAAAAAATTTGGTTTTTCTGAAATCTATTTTAAAAAGTGTAATGTATATCAATTTTAATTAATTATGTTAATCCATAATGAAGAAAGTTTTAAATGAAACATATATATATATATATATATTATTGATAAATTATATTTAATTTATATTTATAAAATTATTATAATTATGAAATATATTAAATAAAAATAAACATTTTCGTGAAGAATACTGATCATGAAACCCTTAATTTTCAACGCATTTACAAGTTTACTAAACAAATATTTTTTTTACAATTATGTTATTTGAATATGGAAAAATGGAATAAATATTTATAATAATTGAAATATATTCTATCTAAAAATATTAATATATATTTTTCTCATAATTTCCTGTGAAAACAAAAAAAATTATTTATTATGGGGAAGGTGAAAATAGATTTACCTGGGGTTTAAACTATAATGGTATGGGTAAATGACTTATAAACATATATAACCACAAATTTATTTATATATTTTGAACAAATATCATTAAAGTTCATGTAATGGCCGATTGTTTTTCTTTTTTCTTGTAAAAAGGGTGTGTACACTTTTTTGTTTTCAAAAATTATAAATGTGTCAGTCACCTAGCTTTTAAATGGGTACCACATATACTCTCTTTACCACACAAAAAAACCAATCGGTTCACCCAATAATATACTAAATAAATTCTTAAAGTAACTCCTATAATACTAGAAGCCTTATATTAGTCATAAAGGAAACCTATGTAGTATTTTGGTGAAAACTAGAAGAGGTTTTCTGAAGAAGAGGTAACATTCCAAACCGAGTGTTTTATTTTATTTCTTCCTATGCCTCATAAAATATCATTAAACCATGATGATATAAAAATAAAAATATAATACATATTAAGAGATGATATTATGATAATGAAATGACCTACACCCATATCATATTTTATCTAATTGGAATTGAAATTATCGATCGTGTGTATGGCAGACTACCACCTTGTGAATCAATATACTCATTTATCATAGTTGCATCATGGAGATTGTTTGGATGATATATTTGAAATATATATCTGATATTTTTAACTAAATTTTAATTATTTAATTTTGATATGTTATATATTTTATTTCTCCATTCTATGTGGGATACGATAATGTCACTCATGTGTACGTCGAACTACTTCCTTGAGACACAATGTGTTTTGTTATTAAAGTATCATTTTAATAGAATGAAATAAGGATAAATGTGAAATATCATGTTTTAATATAAGGTAAAGATCATTTTAATTTTTGTTTAATTTCTTATTTATGGACTAAAGTGAGTACCATTTGAGGTTATTCAGGTATCTATGCTGTCTGCATTTTTCTCGAAGCCATGAACCAAGATTTTTTGGAAAGAATATTCCTGTTGCACGGTTAGGAGTGACCATGTATCGAAATCCTCATGGTTTCATGAAACCATGCAGAGTTGGAAATGAGGATTTAGGATCTCACAAGGTTTGAGGAATCTTATTAATGTAGGGGCACACCCATACAGGGAAACAATACTTTTAAAAGTGAAAAAATTCATGGTTTTCACATGTATAATTAAATTGTGTGCATTGAACATGTGGGAGAACCCATAGAATTGAATAGGGTACACGGTCATCACATTGTTTTTCCAACTGTATATAAAAACTGTGTGATCCTCAAGCCTTATAAAATTACCATTTTTCTCTTATAATATTAATAAACTGAATTCTAATCCTTTCAGTCTCTTAATGTTGTCTGAACCTATACTGATACATGATTTTCATATATTAAAATTACACAACTTTTGTAGAATAATTAAAACATTATAAGGCCAAAATCCATTTTTTTTATTATTTTGAAAATCACTTTTTGGAAAAGTGGGAACCCACAAGATGAAACACCCGCCCAATCAACCATCAAACAGTACATTCAAATTTCAAATTTCAAATTTCAAAATTCAAACATCGCCCTGAGCCACGTCCTGAATCAAGTCGCGTATCTCGAACCGATCAACGTCACAGCGTCACAACGTTGTCCCATCAGCATTTTCCATCATCATAATAACATTGGTTACCAACATAGGTGACAATTGAAACTCGCCCCACCGCCGGAATGTCGTTGTTGAACACCGTAACAGTCGCTGGAAAAACCCACTGCCAAAGGCCATCAACCTCACCGTAAACAACAAAAACACAAAACCAAAGACCATGAAAACCACCAACCAATGAAACCATTGATGCAAGAGAAACTATCACGGTCACCGCCAACACACAGCCATCGTCGTCTTCGTCATGACATAATCGCCGCGGCGTCAAGGATGAATGTCAAAAAACTAGATGGAGAGAGAGTAGGGAAACATACCCTGACCCACCTTGTTATACACATAAAACATATTACATATCATCATAAACTGTGGTAAGGAAACATAAAAAGGGTTGTGTTTAGATTCCCAGTAAAGGTAAATAATATAGATACATAAAAATAATCATGAACATAAGGGTATATGAGGATAAGGGTATAAGGACATGATCATGAAATTAGACAATCATACCACGCATATCAAAGATCATACTCAAGAATCATGGAATAAATCTTAGTAGTTAATCAGATATGAATCACAAGGAAATAAATAATATAAAACCATAATGCATAAAATATGAATAAAACAAGTAATAGTGGCAGAAACATAAGTATTTATAGTGATTTCTATAGTATTCAGGGCATTGTTTTCAAGGTCATATTACTAAACAATGTCCTTTACTGAACCGGGTTCACTACCCGTTCTAGCCTTGTATTGCGTAACTGAGTTCAGTACCCATTAAAGTCCTATAATACTAAACGGAGATCATTTATCATTCTAGCATTGTCTAACTTATGAGATATAAATAATTTCCAAATTCATTTGATTGAGATATAGGCCCCACTCATATCATAATGAAATCATAAATACATGTTCCATAAGATCCTAAATAGTCTTATCCTCAGACATGAAATGAAATGGGTGTCATAGACATGTAATCAAATCATAACCTATGGATGAAGGTAGGATTCATAATAATTTCATCAATTACTAACCTAACAAAGGATGTGGGTTTCAAAATCAGATAACTCAAGGAAGAGGAATGAGTTTCATAAACATCATGTAATCAAAACATAATCTATTTAGAGAAATAATATGAATGAAAAAATTGAATAATATCCCCAGAATGGAATGATTAACACCAATGGATGTTATCTTAGATGGGAAATAATTTTTAAATAACTCTTAAAAACATTTATTGATGAAAAATGTCATTTCTATTTTGAAAAAATATTTTTAAAATATAAATAATTTAAAAAAACATTTTTATTTTATAATATATTTAAAAAAATATAAAAGAATATTTGATGAAAATAATAAAACATTTTTAAAATATTTTCTCATTGAAAATTCTCTTTAAGTATCATTTTAAATCATTTTTTAAACCTTTTTTTTGAATGGAAAAAATTTCGACCGAAGAGAGAAATACGGTTGCACTTTTGTTAAAAAAAATTTCTCAATTATATTTGGTACCAAAGAGTGGAAAATTGAACTAATAAATGGAAAGAACCTAAATTAATATTGGATAAGGAAACTATTTTCATTTCTTGATATATAGAACATAATATTTCAATAAAATAATTATAATCATAAACAATCTCGATAGACGATGTGATTGTTTTAATAAACTCAAACCACATGGTAACTCGGGATCATACTCTCCATGTAAGAAAATGAAATTTTAGGAACATTAAATTATCATTAAATTTTAGAGATTAAATATAAAACAATTAAAATTAGAGTATATACACCTTGAAAAAGAATGTTGGTGCATATAGAACTTATGTCTTAAAGAAAAAAAATTAAAGCAAAATTGTGTTCTCGATTTGATAGATTTTGAAACATTAACCCCAAAAAATAAATATCGTATAATGGATATGTAAATAATACTAAATTTATTTATAATAATAATTTAGTACATCCATGGGTAGTATACACAACACACAAAAGGTTTGAGTGGTGAATAGTGTATGTATCTCATGAAAATGAAAAGTGAGATGAAATTCCCTTACCTTGTGTTTTGATTATCATCATACTCATACATTCTTCCTGTATAATAAATTTAATATTTTTATAAATATTATTCATAATATTATGATTATAAATAATAGAATATATGGTTTTATTATGACTTTATATTACCCACTTATTAACCAATCTATGATATGGTTTCACTCTAGGCAATATCTATTTTGTTCTTTGTATGTGTCTTTATATGTTATAACCTTGTTAATTATATTTTATCATGATTTGAATAATGTAAAAAATGTTATAAATACCCTTTATATTAATTATATTTTTATTTTAACAATCTATATAATATATAATTATGAAATAGAATACACCATTAATGAAGATGGTGAGTTGTACGTACGAATAAAATCTACAGATTTTTTATAGTCACATTAAAAGAAAAAAAGAAAATGAAATATATGTTTATAAATTATAAATCTAGAATAAATATTATTTCCTATATACTAAATAATTTCACTATACTCATCCTTAATAAATTCAATGTATTGGGTTAATTAATCACATCACTTTGAGAGGGTTGTAGTCCACACTTTCTCAAACGAAATTAATGTATTTAGACCAAATGGTAAATATAAATATATGTGTTTTAAAAGTATTAAATAAATATAAAGACATAATAAATATAATATATAAATTTTATAAACACTATTTCTATTATATTTCCCACTATTAGATTCGGTAAATGAAAAATGAACAATCATCATTTTGTGAGGTCGTAGTTCACCATACACCTAAACAATATGTTTGTTACCCATTAGATGGATGTGTGTGTAAATGTATGTATAAACCTTATATTAACAACACAATATTACATTTAGGGTACTTTTTATTTTATAAAATAATGGATTAAGAATTTTTGAGTGGGTAGATAATTGAAATAATTAAAAGAACCCCAGGAAAAATGTTACATCTTATTCGGGTAACCCCTTTTGGTTTTCATCCAAGGGATTCCTTGGAAGGCTTTATATTGAAAGGTATTATTAAAGGAGGAAGGGAGGTATTTTTAGGATTGGATTTATCAGAGTTTTTTTGAATATAATTGGTTTGATAGGTTTGAGGATGTGGGAGCATTAGAGGCCTTTTTATAGTGGAGGAGGAGTGGGAGTCTCTTCAATATTTGAATAGATAATTCCATCCACGTTTCTCATGTTTCAAGTGGGTCAAAAAATATAAAAAATTATATAAAATATAGTTTAGGTTCAAAATATTTCCATTAAATGGATCTTATATAAGAATCTATGTCGTTCGGGCCCTTAAGATTAATGTTTAGTCCCTTATTAAGTTTAGTCTAAAAATATTCATTGTAATTAATTTTAATTTCTTTCAACAATATTTTTTTTCAAATAAAAAGTTAAACACTTTGTAAATTATAAATTATTATGTTTAAAAATATGTAATAAATTTTTCCAAATTCTAAAAACATAACTGGAATAAATTAAATTAAATTAAATCTCATTGTGGGGTCAACAATGTGGGTTTTTAAAGTAAAAATGTTCAAATATATGCTATATTTTTTAATTCAATATCAAAGTGAAATTGTTTAAAATTTACCCCATTGGTTCTATTAATAAAAATATGATCTAATTAAAATTTTAAACCCAATTAAAATATAATTTAACCATATAAATAAATAACACAAAAAGATAGTTTTGAATTAAAATCTGGTATTTTTCACTATTCATCCAAAAAATGATGTTTCTCAGAAAAATCCTAAAAATTAACCCTAATTTAATGAAAAAATTTTAAATTTGAAAACTAATTTTATTTTAATAAATTAAATTTCAATATTTTTCTAAAATTTATTTTATTATTTTTCATAAAAAGACACTAAAAAAAGTTTATTTGAGAAAATAGAATTTGTAAACAGATACGGACATTTACAAATATTATATCAATTATTATCATTATGATTTATATATATAAAACAATTATTAACAATATTTGAAAATTATTTATTAAAATTAATATTACTATGTTTAGTGTCTAGGATATAATTGTCTTTTAAAAAAAAATATTACAATAAAATGATGTTTTCTAGAAACACAATGTTCTGTGTAATGTATGCCAAGTCAGTGTTGCCTAAAATGTACACCAAGTTGAGATATGCATAATTTAATAAAATTCAGTTCCATGTGAAAGGAATTTTGGACTTAGTGTTTTGAAATACATAAATGAAAATTAATTTTTTCAAGACAAAAAGTTCCATACAAACTCAGGTTCTTACATTCTACCCCCTTTAATATTAATGTCATCCAAAAAAATATTCTCTATGTTAAAAAAATATGGATAATTGAACTTCATCATTTCATCATGTCCCCACATAGAATCCTCTAACTGGTGATTTCATCAAAAAAATTGACGAGGTGAGTGGTATTGTTTCATAGACCATTCTATATATGATCCCAAATTTCTACTTTTTATTCCTCATAAGAAATATATTACTCTAGTGGTATAACATCTATGTTTAGTACCAGTAAAGGGTCGGCTATGTACTTCCATAGGATAGATACATGGAACACATCATGGACTTAAGATATATTTGGAGGAAGTTCCATGGGATTGGAAACCTCCTGATATGATCAATAATCTCAAAATGATTGACATACATAAGGATTAGTTTACCTTTCTTCCTAAATCCCCTAACATTCATCAAGGGTTAGATTCATAGAAACAATTTCTTGCCAAATTCAATTTCTATATCACGTCATTAGTTATCAGCATAACATTTCTTCCCACTCTGATCTTCCTTGATATTTTTCAGAATTGTTCTAACCTTCTTGAAAATTTATTTTGTATTATCAGGTCCCAATAGCCTCCTTTCACCAACCTCATCTGATCACATTGAAGATATATATTTCTTACCAAACTGATATTCCTAAGGTTCCATATAAATTCTGGATTGAAAACTATTATTTTAGATAAATAATCTTTATTAATGTTTTTATCCCAACCACAATTGAAATCCATAGAATAATATCCCAACATATCCTCCAGGGTTTGAATTGTTCTTTCAAATTGACCATCTATATCAGGATGATAAGAAATGTTGGAACTCAATTATTATCATGTTCTTACTGAATAATTTTCTAAAAAATTTATGTGAACCTTAGATCCAGATCTCATATAATAAAATGTGGTACTCCATAAAACTCTACTTCTTCCTTAATGTATAACCTCGAAAAATGATCCAGAGGGAAGTCTTCTCTGATACCGATGAACTATGATGACTTACTATGGTGATCAACTACCACCCATACAGTATTATACTCTTTAGAGGTTTTGGTTAGTCCAATATAAAAATACATTGTGATTTTATCCCATTTTCTCTCTAGTATGGGTAATTGATGCAACATCCCCCTTTTTTTTGTGTTTCACCCTCAACTAGTTGTCATACCAAGAATCAAGATACAAAATTGGTGATATCTCTCTTCATTACATCCAACCAAAACTATTCTTTCAAGTCCCAATACATAATTATACTTATATAATGAATAGATAATGACGAAACATGAACTTCCTATTACACATCCTTCTTCAAATATGGTATGGAAGGACCACATAAGTGGTTCCAGAGCCTTATCATTCCATTCTGATCAAGGTTATACTTAGGAACACTTCGAACAATATTTTATAGCTCTATATCTTCCTTCGACCCATCTTAAATCATTAAATGGATAGAGGGTTGAAAATTCATTTCATAATGTTAATATTTTCCCCCTTAAGGATTTCTAGATTCTCCATTTAAAATCCATAAATATTGGATCTTTTTTGATCTACATCATGGATAAGATTTCATGATCCTTTCGACTCAAAGATTAATACACCTTGTTTTCTTTCCCATTGTGGTGATGTATTGAGCAGTCATAATCCTTCATCAACTCTAACTATCATCTTTGGGGTTTGTTCAACTCCTTCTGGGTGAATATATATTTCATATATTATTTATCAATATTTATATCACACTTTTCTCAATAAATATAATTCAACCATTTCATTAAGGAAAATATTACCGATGTTAACACCAAATGATGTGTTGGGTAATTTTTCTCATGAATATTCATTTTTTGTGAGGGATAAGTGGTTAACACGTTATTATGAATAAGAAAAAATATAAATACCTTCATGGAATCATTTCTATATATTATAAATGATTATCCACTACATGGTAATGTAAGAATAGGTGCACTAACTAACCTTCTCTTTAGTTACTTGATATTTTCCTCACATGCATTAGTCCAAAGGAACTAGTAACTGTTTCTGATTTGACTTGGTCAGTGGATTGTATAGTCATTATAAATTATCCACAATCCTCAATAATTTCTTGTTGATACACGACAGATATGGATCTCATTCGCCTTTGTTGTTCAAGGTTAGCATTCAGTAGCCTCCATCTTTGAAGGATCTACTTCTATTCCATATCTTGAGATTATGTGACCCAAAAAATGAATTCTTATGCATCAAAAATTAAAATTTAGTAATTTTTTCATATACTTACACCTTCTATGGGGTATTTAGTACATTTATCAAGTGTTGTTCATGCTTTTCATTTTTCTTTGAATGAATAAGAATATAAACTATAAAGAATACCAAAAACCAGTTAAGGTAATTTCTAAATCCTTTATTTATTAAATACATGAAGATAACATCAGAATTTGTAATAAATAAGGAATCACAATATACTCACAGTGTCCATAACTTCTATGGAATTTCGTTTTAGGTATATCCTCCTTCTTGATTCACAATTGATGTTATCTAGAACAAAGGTCTATCATAGAAGATTACTGACCATTACACAGTTGATCAAACAAGTCATCAATATGTGGAAGATGATATTTTTTCTTGATTGTGATATTTTATAACATCAGGCAATCGATAAAGAGTCTTATTGATCCATATTTCATTTTAAAAAATGGAGTAGATGAACCACAAGGTAACACATTTGGGCGAATGAATCCCTTATCATTGTTTTGAAAATGACCCAGTATTTATTCATTAGAAATAAAATTCTTATAATTATATTATATAATCACATGAAATCACAACAGAATGAACTACTAGGTACTATGTGGCCTTTAAAAATAATATTGTCGCTTCTGTGTTTTAAATTTAAAAAATATGACATACACGGTTGTGATTAGTATGATGTTTAGAGTTTGATAAGACAAACGTAACTTTTGGTGAATTGTATCCCACCCTTAATAATAGTAACATACCCTTATTAATAGTAATATGACCCCTATGAATATAAAATCACAATAAATAATAGTAATCTCACCCATGATTTTTATAAATAAAATTTTTGCATCTTATATGTGATAATATGACCAAAGTAATGGTATTGGTTTTTTTATAAGTCATAAATAATTAATTATAATAAATTAATTAATTTAAAAGAAAATTTATTATCCTAAAATGTGATCCTAAATTATTAATTTTATTTCTTCTTGTTTAAAGATAATTTTACAAGGCATTATGTAATTTTTGAAAGCAATATAAAGTCAGTTAGAGATTTAAAATATGTATTTTTTTAAAATTATGATATTAATTAAAATTGAAATTAATCATATTTATAAAATTAAATTTGAAAAATGGAGTTCATTTTTGGATTCTAAATTTCAAAAAAGTAGGTAGAATTAATTGGATTTTCCTAAAATTCATGAATTTTTTGATGAACAATAAAATACGATAATTCACAATAAATGAAAAAACCTAAATTTCCGCCCCATTATTTTGTAATGGATGATGTAAATGGCTAGTGGTTCGAAGTCACATGCATGTATTTCTGTTTTTTGTCATGTAATAATCACTATTTCTAGTCTTGAGGGAAATTAATAATCAATGTAATTAAATATTATGAAAACCCACCTCTCAACCACTATAAATACCACCCCTCTTAACCTCTTATCATCACTCCTTTAAATCCTTGTGTCTTGCCTAAATTATGCCCAAATATATCCCCAAGATCCTTCCCCACGTTCAATAGACCTTATTCTCTTCAAAACACCAAATCTTCTCTCCTTAAGAGGCTCTCATGGAAGATTGATTCAAGTGGTAAATTCCTTTTTTCAATTATTTTACTTTCTTTTCATGTTCATTTGTTTTATTTTATATATTTACCTATCCTCATACAAATGTTATGAAAACTCCAGTACCTAGCATGTACATTATTTTTTTATGATAATTTAATAAGTTATTATTAACTCTCATTCAATCTTCTTTTATACTATTAGTAAAGTTGCCATCTGAGATGTGTTAATTTACCACATTCAAGGACGGTGGGTTTTCAAATTCAATTAAAATATTCAATTATTGTCCTAAAACAAATTTTTAGATGGAATCAGACTATTAAATATGTATTTTATCTTATGTTTTTTCTATAATCCTTCTGCTCACATGATGTAAAATAATTGCACAATACAATTAAATTAAGAGAAAAATCTCAAAAATTAATCTAAGCATTTATCATTAATGTTTTATATAATGATTCAAATTATCACTAAATAACCCTATGAATTTTATAACCATGTATTCTTCTGGTTGTTAAATAATTTCATATAACCTCTATTATGTACAAGCTCTCTCATCATACATGTGTATTAGAAAATGAATATAAGTGAACCAATCATTAAAACCAAAGAAGAAAACAAACCCAAACAATGAAATTGAACCTCACAACCAAAAATATGGTTATGAAGGAACTCAAAATGGTTATTTTAAATAATTTACATGTAAAATAGGTTCATTAATTATTAATTAATGATCCTAATTTGACTATTAAGGTCATTAATATCAAGTTTAGAACACTATCAGACTTAATGTAAGGGATTTTATCTTTCACACATTTATATAAGAATCTCCTTTATGTTATGCACTTTTATGTGTAATTAATAAAAATGGGGTATGATTTATCACCTCCCCCATACATCCATCATGATTTATAAGTGATGAGAACCCCATTCCTCTCTCATTAATCTGTTTTATGTACACCTGATACCATGCTGATAATCTTTAAGGGATTCCACCCGAACCTCCTTTGTTCCATCAGGTTTCCTTATCTTACATTTAACATAATGATGACATCTTATCATTTTTTGTATATATTATAAATTAAGTGAACATGAACCAAATTTATTTTTCAAGACTCTTTTATCATTCTGTTATGGAGATATACATGTTTTTATGTGATTCCCTCCTCAATACTACCCGATAAGAAAACATGTTTTGAGGGAACTTCTTGGATTCTTATAGGATTTCAAGTGCACTATATATTCTATTTTGTTTTAACATTTTATTTATAAAATACAACTTTTTATTATGAAAGACTGATTTGTTCACTTATGGTTTTATATAAAGGATTATTCCCTTTTAAAATTTAAAGGATCTTTAGTATATTCATAAAAACCACACAAATATATTTTAATGCTAAATTTTCATAAATACTTTTTCATACATGTTGTAAATTCTACTTGACATCACTTACAGTGATACATGCCTCTTTTTCAATATGAATTTCCAAGTACATTTTAGATCCTTTCATTCTTGTACACTTTTATTATATGACCATCTTTATGCTTTATGACATGATTGTGTTACCCAATTATTTCCATTTGTAACCATTATGTTTATGTAAGATTGATTATATATGATTATATACATGGGAATCATATTCATGAAATGTTAAGATGGGTGTGCCCAGATTTTTCTTTAATGCAGTGGGTAAATTTTTGTGTCATGAGACATTAAGTGTGACGGTCTTGGCAGTTAGCCTTGGCATGTGGTACCATGTGAAACAGTCTTGCTAGTTAGCCTTGAGTCATACTAATGTCATGTTTTATGTTTCTACCACATTACTATGACACTACATTTATATGATTCCATGTTTATATGTTAGGATTCAATATGAAACTTGTCTTTTTAAATCATCATTTCATTCCTTCTATCTCATCTAAAAATTCTTTTTTCTTATGGTTATTCCCTTAGTGGGCTATTTAGCTCATCCCTTAATTCATGTGTTCCCCTTAGTATCCTATGCTGATGTCTGAGCACAATGGAAGATAGAATCCTGTTATCAAGATTAAATGAAATTATATTTATAATTTTTTATTATGTAACTAGTATTCCTTGACACTAGACATTACGATCCATGACTTGTACACTGATATATAATTATGCTTAAAATTATGTAATGTTATTTGTAAAAGCAAGGGGTTTCTCTAGTTTGTATCAGGGGATGGTCTAGTTAATTTTTGGGATTAGGATTATAGAAATTTAGTATGAACCTTAAGGATGATAGTATGTATATTAAAACTCCCCTAAATTTTGGTAAGTATAGGGTAAGTGGTTTATCAAGGAAATACATCCATGTCTAATTACAAATAGGTAGAGGTGGATTTGGAATAGATGTCTCTAGGGGTAAAACACAAAAACACCACATTAATCTAGATTAGAATGGGAACTCGTTCACGACACTGGGCCTTGATACACTAGTGGCTTGACACTCCCGAGGGATATGATTTGGTAAATTAATTAGCTTAGTACAAACCATTATTAAGGGAATAAAAAAATCACATAATAATATAAGCTAAGAAATTGATCATGGATAATGTAGATTTAAACCTAATCAATCACAGGTTTGGATATAATTCTCCATTTCAAGTTTATCCTTTTAGGTTCAATGTATCCTTTTTTATGCTCAATAAATAAGTATTCAAGCCCTATATATTACTTTCATTTTCAAATATAATGGTGGGAAATAGAATAACACATGACAACAATCAATGTGATAGGGAATGTGAAGATGGCCCTGAATATATGCCAAATATGATGGCAGTGGATGCTAAAAACATTAGGATAGTACATGCTCAACTTTCTCAAATTATGAATAATAAATTTAATCACGTTGAATTCCCTCCTACTACAAGGAAAGAACAAGTGGTCATAAAATCCTTCATGCTGCAAAGGACACCCATGTTTACTAGATCTTATGATCCCCTCCTTCTGGTACAGATGAATAACACCATTGAAAAAGATATTCAATATCTTCTAGTTATCAAAAGTTGAAAATGTTGTGATGGCAGTCTATCATTTTTATTAGGAAGTCGATCAGGGGTGGACACTAATGAGGAATACAAAGCCCTAAGAGGAAATTGATTACATGGATAGGTAGGAATTTAAGAGAATTCTTTTCAAAAAAATACTTTCCCTGAAACCTCTTCCTCAGGATGGAACGATAGTTCCTTAGACTCAAGAAGAAGGATGATATGTCTATAGAGGCATATGAAGAAAACATTACAACGATTTCAAGGAATATCTATGCGTTTTCATGAACACAGAAAGAAATGTGGATCGCTTCTTTAGTAGACTAAATATGATTATACAAAATGATTTGTCGATTCTGGACTTTAATAGTTATGAGCTGATTATATGTTGGTCCCTTAAGGTTGAAATGGAGATTTAAGACTCTCAGTTGTATCATGGTCCAAATAAAAAAAAGATGAAAATGAAATCGAATGTGGGAAGTTCCGAAAATAAATTCCATGATGGAAATAATATAGACGATCCCATGTGTAGATATTATGGGAAGAAGTATCTTGGGAACTTTATAAAGGGAACCAATAATTTGTTCAAATTTTTAAAAGTTGGGAAACAAGAATAAAAACTGCCGACTGGATATGAACAATCTCGTTATTGTGGAAGAAGAAAGCAAGTTTCAAATAAATGCTCTTCAAGTGGTGTAGTGTTAAAACTACAAGGATCCTAGGAATTATGTGAAAAATTAACCTAATACATGGGGTGTTAGAGGCAATCAACCACAAAATCCAAGGAAATGAGTAAGGGATTATGCTATCACTACTACTGAGGTGGATCCAGAAAATGATTTTGTGTCAAGTTACCTAGTTATTCATTCAAGAATATAGAATGTATTATTTAATTCTGGCTCAAAAAATTCTTTAATATCTTGCAAGTATGGTAGAACTATTCAAAAACCAACTTGAAATTTGGAGGATATGATATCTATGAGATTAGTGAATGGGGAAATTATTTCACCAAAGGTTTATAAAAAATCCTTGATAAATGGTTTTAGACTAAACAACCTATAAAATCATTCCATACTTTATTTAGTTGAGTTTTACGTTATTTTGATCATGGATTGGATATATTTATACAAATCCATCATCAACTACCTATAAAGGGAGACCACCCTTCACATCCTAAAGAATCCTCTAATTATTTACAAGCATAAGGTGGAAGTTGAATCTCTATTATAATCATCATATAATTTTTGGATATTTATTCCTTATCAGAAATCATGTCTACCTCAAATGATTGATGAAAATGAGAGAATCATGCTTCAATACATGCCCATAAAGAGGGATTACACTAATGTATTTCCCAAAGAGTTTCCTGGTCTTCCTCCAAAATGAGTGGTTGTGTTCTCAATTGAACATATTCCTAGATCACTGCCTATATCAAAGACGCCTTATAGAATGGCCATCGTAGTTTTGGAAGAGCTGAATAAGTAGTTATAGGAGAATCTGGAGAAGGGTTTTATTTGCCCAAGTGCTTCACTGTGGGGAGTTACAGTCCTCTTAATCAAGAAGGAGGATGATTAAATGTGCCTCTACATTGATTATCATGAGCTCAATAAAATCATGATAAATAACAAGTATCACTTACCACAGAAGGATGACTTGTTCGATCAGCTTCTGGGGGCCATTTATTTCTCTAAGGTGGACCTTCGGTCAGGATATACCAAATTAAAGGTGATGAATGAAGATATTCACAATATTTCCTTTCGAATGAATTATGGAAACTATGAGTTTATAGTGATTCCCTTCAAACTCACTAATCCTCCAAAAATTTTCATGGATTTAATGAATAGAGTCTTTGATGATTACCTCCAATTTTTTTTGTTGTCTTGGTTGATGATATTTTGATATACTCAAATTTCAAAGAGGAACATGATGAGTATTTTAATATTGTGATGAAGAAATCTCAAAGGTAAAATATGTATGAAATTTATAATAAATCTATGTCTAGGGTGGAGGAAGTATCATTCATGGGGCATGTTATCAGAAGAAAATGGATATCTGTGGACTCTTCGAAGACAAAGACAATTGAATAGTTTCCTTGGCCAACAACTATAACTGAGATCCACAGAATTATGGGACTATCCGATTATGTTCAAAGATTAGTGAAGAAATTTTCTTGATTTCTATACCTAATGACCAAAATGACACATTGGGGAGTGATGTTTGTTTTGACTCTAGAATTTGAAGATGGCTTTGATTAGAAAAAATTTCTTATCACTGCACCAATACTCACACTCCCTTTAAGTGGGGACCTCTTTGTGGTGTACAATTTTTCTTCAAATAAGGGTTTTCGATGTATGCTACTGAAAAATGATAATGTGGTAGACTAATCCTCAAGGCAGTTGAAAATCTATGAGCAACACTGTCCTACGCATGATATGGTGTTGGTACCTATGATATTTGCATTAAAAATCTGGCGACATTATCTCTACGGGGAGAAGTATGAGATATATAATGATCACAAGTGTCTAAAATATTTATTCACACAAAAAGATCTTAATATGTGATGGCGAAGATTGATAGATCTCATCATGGAGTATGGCTGCTCAATCGACTACCATCCCATTAATATAAACAAGGTGGAAAATGCTATAAGTAGAAAGGATCATGCATCTTTATCAATGATGAGAATTGAAAATGATCCAATATTCTTATATTTTTAGAGTACGGACATGGGAGTAATTAATATATGAACATCATCAATCCTTTTTTAAATGATTTCTCAACCATCCCTCATGGATAAAATAAGGGATGCTCAAATAAAATATGTGTAAATTCAAGAAAAGGGTGATAGCCATTAGAAATGGGAAATTGTATGAGTTAATGATTGATGAGGAACAATTAGTATGATTTGGGTCACAACTATGTGTATCATTTGATACAGAGATGGAAAAGGATATATTTAATGAAACACATAGCTCAACCCTCTATATTCACCTAGGGAGCTCAAAGATGTATTCATATCTCCGGGAGAACTTTTGGTGGGACAATATGAAGAAGAAGATTTTTGAGTATACATCAAATTGTCTGGTATGTCAACAATTGAAGGATGAATGAAAAAATTATAAGGGGATGATGCCATATCTACCTATACCAACATGGAAGTTGGGGAACTTAATCATTGAATTTTTCACTGGACTTCTAAAGACATCTAGAGGAAACAATGCTATACGAGTCATTGCAGATTTCCTTACAAAGATAGATCACTTTATTACGATTCAAGTGGACTTATCATTTGATAAACATGCACAAATATTTATCCAAAAAGTTTTAATGTACCACTATATATTTTATCCAATCGAGATATGAGATTAACCTTGATGTTCTAGAAAAATATATAACACGTTCTAAGCATTGAACTGAACTTCAGTATGGCCTATCCTCATCAAACTGATGTCCAATCTTAGTGAACAATTTAGACACTAAAAGATATGTGGAGAGTGTGATATATGGTATTAAAAGGAGGATAAGAGCAAAATCATAAAATTTTCTAATTATCTTACAACAATAGTTTCCACTGGAGCATCCGAATGACACCATATGAAGCTCTCTAAGAGAAAAGGTGAAAAACACTGGCGTGTTGGGATGAAGTCTATGAGCAAAAGCTACTAGGACCTAAAATGGTTGAAAAATTGGTGGAGAAGGTGAAAACCATTCAGAATCACATAAAAGTAGCCCAAATTTGATCAAAGATGTATTAAGAAAATTGTCGATGAGACCTTGAGTTTAATGTACGAGACTTGGTATTTCTCCACATATCTCTAAGGAATAAGTTCATGAGATTTAGGAAGAAAGGAAATCTAAGTCCCAAGTACATCGGCCCCTTTGAGATCCTGGATCATCTCAGAGATGTAGCATATCAACGAGAACTTCCCCCGACCACAAACAAATTACATGATGTCTTCCTTATATACCTCTTAAGGAAGTACATACAAGACCCTTCACATGTACTCTCCTCAGAGGTGGTACAATTGTATAATTCTATTTCTTACGAGGAGAAACCAATGAAGATCTTGGATCATAGAGATAATGTTATTCATAACAAGGCTACTCACCTGGTAAAATTATTGTGGAATAAACATATGTATGAAGAGGAAACATGGGAACTAAAGGAGGCAATGAAGGAAAAGTAGCCGCACTAGTTTATGACTTAGAATATAAATCAAAATATCAGGGGAGAAATTTCATAAAGGTGGAATAATATAATGAACCAATGTTTTATCAATGGAAATTTTATTATTATAATTATGTTATATAATCATATTAAATGAGAACACAATGAATGAAAAAGTACAATTTTACATTTAAACATAATATTTTAACTTTCATTATTTGAATTTAGAAAACCTGACATACACGGTTGTGATCAGTTAGATGTTTAGAGTCTGATAGGAAAAACTTAATTTTTTTGAATAGTAAACTAGCCATATGAATAGTACCCACCTTTATTAATACTAACGTGAACCTTATGAATATTAAATCATCCAAAAGAATACTTACCTCACCCTTTAATCTACAAATAAAATTTTTGCATCTATTAACTGCTAATTTGACCATAATAAAAGTATTAGTATTTTTGTAAGTCATAAATAATTAATTATAATTAATCAATTAATTTTAATGGAAATTTATTTTCTTAAAAGGTGTTTAGAAATTAAGTAAATTATTTCATATTATTTTAAGATAATTTTATAAAGCCATATGTAATTTTTGAAAGAAATATAATGTTAATTATTGTTTTAAAACATGTATTTTTCAGGTAAATTAATATAATAATTAAAAATTAAATTAATAACATATAGAAATTTATTTTTTAAGAATATATTTAATATTTGTATTCTACATGATGAAAAATCGTAAGGGTTATTTTTTTGGATTTTTCTAAAATACATGAATTTTTGATGAATAGTAAAATATGATAATTCACAATAAATGACAAAACATGAATGCCTGTGTCATGATTGAGTCATGGATGATGTAAATAGAAATTGGTTCAAACTCACATAAACATATTACTAAGTTTTTTCATGGAATCATCACTATTTCTGGTCTTGAAGTAAATTAATAGACTAAGGAATTAAATGTTATGAAAACCCTCCTCTCCTCCACTATAAATACCACCCCTCCTTACCTCTTATCTTCACTTCTCTCAAGCTCTGTGTGTTTCCAAAATTCTTCCCAAATATCACTCCAAGATCCTCCCCCACATCCAAAAGCCCATATTCTATTCAAAATACAAAATACTATCCCCTTAAGGGTCTCTCAAGGAATATTTATTCCAGAGTTAAATTCCTTTTTTCAATTCTTTTACTCTGTTTTCAAGTTCATTTTTTTCTTTTCTATCCTTACCTCTCTTTAACCAAATGTTGTGAAAACTATAGTACCATAAATTTAATGTAATGTTTTTATGGTAATGGAATAATTTATTATCAACTCTCATTTACTATTATTTTATAATAGTAGAAAAACACCATAAGAGATATGTTAATTTACCACATTCAAGGACGATGGGCTTCCAATTTCTTTTACCATATTCAATTCTGGACATGAAACCCATTTTATGGTAGAATCAGAATATTAAATATTTATTTTATATTATGTGTGGTTCTGTAATTCTTGTTCAAACATGATGTAAAATACTAATAAAAAAAGTTAATTATGAGAAAAATCGCCAAATTAATCCAAGCGTTTATCATTAATGTTTAATATAATTATTCACCTTTACAAAAAATAACCAAAT
Organism: Viscum album; assembly: GCA_963277665.1. Taxonomy (NCBI): domain Eukaryota; kingdom Viridiplantae; phylum Streptophyta; class Magnoliopsida; order Santalales; family Viscaceae; genus Viscum; species Viscum album. The sequence goes on from OY728152.1 coordinate 1,272,898,777, forward strand.
GAATTTTATAACCATGTAAAATTATGGATGTTCACTACTTTTATATAACTTTAATTCTATACAACCACTCTCATCATACATATGTTTCCAAAAATTAATATAAGTGAACTGATCATTAAAACCAAGGAACCAAATAGACGCAAACAATGAAATTGAACCTCATAACCCCACAAAAAGGTTATGAGTGAAATAAAAAGGTCATAAGAAATAATTTACAATTAAAATAAGTTCTGGTATTATTAATTAATGATCCTAATTTTATGATTCAGGTTATTAATATCAAGTGGAGAACACCATCAGACATAAGGTAAGGGATTCTATCTTTCAAACATTTATACAAGAATATCCTATATGTTATTCCATTTTATGTGAAATTCCTAATGATGTGGTATTATTTAGAACCTAAAATTTACTTACCTCAGGATTTATAAGTGAGGATAAACCCCTTTGTCTCTCATTAATCCCTCTTATATACACTTGATACCATGCTAATAATCCCTAAGGGATTCTAACCGTATTTCCTTTGTTACTTCGGGCTGCCTTATCTTCCTTTAACAGAAATGAATTAATCTAATCCTTTTAAGAAAATATTATAAATGTTATATACATATATGAAATTAATTTATCCATACCCTTTCATCATTCTATTTTGGGGATATAATCGTTTTAAAGTCCCTCCTCAATACTTCTCGATTAGTAATCTTCTTTTGAAGTAACGTCTCATATTCTTACCTGATTTCAAGTGCACTCTATATTATGTTTTAAGCCCAAATTTTCTTTATAAAATTATTTTAATTATTATTTAAACCATATTGGTTTAATTCTGGTTTTATATAAAGGATTTTCCATTTTCTATTTTAAAGGCTCTAAAATATTTTCATAAAACAACACAAAAATGATTTAATTTTAAAATTTCATAAATATTTTTCATATATGTTTTCACTTATATTTGATTTAAATTACCATTGTACATGCCTATTTTCAGTTATTTGTTTGCATGTATATTTTATTTACTTTCATTCATTGAAACTTTTATGATACAACCATTTTTATGTTTTATGACAAGATTGTGGTACTATATTCTTTCCATGGATAAAACTTATGTTTATGTAAGCTTTATTATTTATGATTATATATGTAGAAAAAATATTCATGAACATTTAAGATGGGTACCCCCAGATAGAACTCTAATGCATTGGTTAAAGTAGAGTTTAAGGAGACGTTATGTGTGACAGTCTTGGCGGCTAGCCATGGATTTTGCGACCACATGAAACGGTCTTGCTATTTAGTCTTGACTCATGATAAATTCATGTTTTATATTATTTCCACATTACTACGAATCCATTTTTATATGATACCATGTTTATATGTAATTATTCCATATGTTATGTTTCTTTTTATATCATCATGTTCTGTAACACCCTAAGGTTTTCAAATTATATACTGAATTCATTTTATAATCGATCCATTAAACACAATTTGGACTCTACTATATTTTGAATTTCAAAAAATGGTTATCTAGAGTGGTGATCAGTAAGCTATTTGGAGTTTGAGAGAAGAAAATTGATTTTTGTAGAATAGTAACACTTCCTTATAACTAGTAATATGACCCTTATGTATAGTAAATAATGATATTATTTTATATTTCTAAGCTAATAAGATAATGATATCTTAATTAATTTTTCAATGCGATATAAAACTAATTATACCTTTAAAATTGTTATTTTTTAAATTAACTATGATTTTATTTAAAAAATTAAAGTGAAAATATTTAGAAAATTATTTTTGAAAAATGGAGTTCATTTTTGAATTCTACACATTGATAAATGGTTGGGGTCAATTTTTGTGATTTTTCAGAAATTCTTGAATTTTTATGAATAGTGAAAAAAGGTATAATATTGTGTATTCAAATTATTAGTTTAATACACTATTTATAAAATCATAAGTGATGTAAGGAAACTTAGTTTGAACTCATATGCACTTATTACTACTATGGGTCAGATGAAACAACAATATTGGTGATCTTGATGGAAATAATAAAATAATTAATAAAATATTCAAAATATGCCCCTCTCCTGCACTATAAAACATCCCCTCACTCCCACTTCACTTATCTAATCTAAGCCTCAAATATCCTCAATGATCTTCCTGATTACCCTTCCATAGTCACTACCCACAACCAAGAAGCTCCTTTTCTTTCCAAAAGGCCAAAACCCCTACCCTTAAGGAGGATCTCAAGGAGGTTATTTCAAGAGGTAAATCACCCTTTTTTTCATTTAGTTTCAATTCAATTTATCTTATTTTGTTATCCACTACTCACCTCCTCTATCAAAATGACAATTATAACTCTGTTGTCATCTATATACTGTAATTATATCATGTTAATGGATGAAAAATAATCAATATTCTCACTCCCTCTCTTTTATTTTTATAAACTAAATCAACGTCCATGAGGTTCAAATTTATAACCTTTATGGACGATGAAGTTCTATTCTTAAATTTTTTCTTAATTACTGGTAATTAAAGAATTTATATGGCTGAAACAGACTTTAATATAAGTATTGTAACATAATTAACATTCAGGAAGCAGTATATATTGAAATTATTATTTTTTTTTGTCAAAAGTAGTTCAAAATAATCCAAATTCAACAAAAAATCGAAGTTGTTGTCATCTAATGATTCATCATAATTCATTGTAACTAAATGATTTAAATGACCATTAACTATTATTTATGTTCATAAATAATATAAATTTCAAATATGAAGATTTTCAACCATTCCACAAGAAATCCATTACTTAAAAAAAATTGAACTGATTGTGAAAATCAAGAAAATGAACACTTCGAAATGATGTGATTGTATATTATAACTTATCAATAAGGACATAAATGAAGAAAAATAATATATGATAAACAAAATAAATTTATAATAGGTTTTTTATAAAGTTATTAATGATTACAATTTCATATTCCAAGACATTATGTTCAAGAGGAGAAAACATTTGGACTTAAGGTAAGGGTTGTCTCACCCGAACCTCCATTTTCATTCGGGTGACTTTTATTGTCTAATTACCTCAATAAAATTCATGAATATTATTATGTAATACTCATAAAATATGTTTGAGTGTTCTATATATGTTTACCAACCCTAACCATTCCTTATTTTATGGATATTTGTAGGTTTTAAAAATAACATTCAAAATTGTTTTCAGAATACAAGCCTGAATAAAGGGAATTTATAAATTCGTACCTATTTTCAAGGGAACTCTACAATATTTTTTTTTGAAACCATTATCTTTATAAAATATCTATTTTTATTATAAAATCACTATCTTATTTCACTTCTGGTTTTATAAATATATTTTTCCAAAAGAACTCTTATTTAAAAAAAAAACGAGTATTTATCTCAAGAATTTCTTAATAATTTTTTAAAAGTATTTTCATATGGTTCAATAATCTTGTGGATTCATATGTATTATTGGGTTTAATAGTTTATGATTTCATATATAATATTTGATACAATGGTTTATGGAAAAATTTCGTTTGGACGATTTATCCTAAAACCATTAACCATATTACTCGGAATGGTTACTATTTTATGTTAAATGATTGGGAAAAGTTAGTTACATTTCATATGAATGTTTCAATATGAATGTATATGTTTTTTATATTTGTCCACACATATATTATGAATTCATTGGACTTATTATTTGATGGGTGTGTCCCAGTTTAGCCCCTCGATACATTGGTTGTTCTAATGAGACAAATAGACGTGGAATTGGCTGAGGCCTTTACCAATTTGATATATGGTTTTTGCCGAGGGCATAATAATTTTTAGAAATCATGGAAAAGGCCTTGAAAAAATGTTTCAAACTGTTAGGAATATGCACCTCAATAATTATGAAGCTAGTTATTGAATTTTCAAGTTGTTATTTGACTAGTAAAATACCCATGATTATGTTTTATTATGACATTATTTAATCATCTCACATTCCTGACATATTGTGTTCAAGTTTATTATTTATAAAGATATGTGTTTTAAATTATTCACCTTACCTAATGTTTATTTTTATGTTATCTTCCACTGTATTCCTTAATCTTACTGTTCATATGAGATCACCAATTTTTGATAATTAATTTTCCCAGGATATGAAGAAGTTAGTTATGAGTGACTTGTAGGCATAATCTTGGAGGTTTGAATGTTTTTAATGGAATAAATTAGTGTTGTATTTCCATTCATGATGAAATGTTAAACTTATATATGTATCTTGTTTCCAAAATCTACTAATCTAATTTCTATTTCAGGATAAATATTCCTTTTTAACATGCCAATGTAATAAAATATGGCACTGGCTCTGGGAAATTGGGGTCGGGTCCTAAGAGTTTGTATCTAAGTATGTTTAGTAGAAAACCTGGAAACTAGATTTAGAAAACCTAGATTAGGGAATGAATACCTTAGTTAGTCATTGAGGATAATAATACGAGAACATCCTAGTATTTTGGTAAGGAATAGATTATGTGGATATTTCTAGAAAATGCATCACTACCTGGATACAAACAGGTAGAGGTGGCTCTGGAATATATATAACTAAGAATGAAAGCTATAACAAGGAGTTTCGGGCATGACTTTGGGTATCCTAGTACACTAAAATAGGACACATTTCACTCTTCGTATTGACAATCCCAGGGGATATGCTTAGGATAATTCACATTTTCTTTTCAAGCCATTATGAAGGATTGAAATGTAAATTTTCCTCAAAGAATCCATTTTTGTCATTTGGGGTTAGCCATGCGTAGTATTTAAATTTATGATAATTATTTTTATATGTTTAGATTATTATTCACACCCTAATATAGTGCATTCCATTATCCAAAAATGGTTTCGACTGGATGAATTAAAACTGCATGAACACATGTATCCCATGCAGCAATTACCCTCTGATGCAAGATAACAATGTTGGCTCTGGTGCTGCGACTGGTGAAAAGAAGATTATAACTATACCAGGACAACATACTCAGGTTATGACAATAATATTATGCGTATGGAGCATCTTGACCCACCATGTGGGGGATCTTTGTTAGATCACTTTATGTGACAACAACCTATATCATTCAATGGGACTATAAACCCATTTTTAGCAGAGCATTGGATAAGTTCCCTAGAGAATATATTTATCACTTTGGGATGTAATGAAGGAGAGAAGGTCATTATGGATGATTATTAACTATCACGATATGATGATCAGTGGTGGTCGTTAATCCATAACACAAAGGAGGAGAAAGAAATAGAAGAGATGTAATAGAGAGACATTAAGGAAATAATCCTAGATAAATACTTTCCTCATGAACAACGAGTGAATATGGAATGAAATTTTCTGAATTTGAAGCAAAAGGAAGATGATAATGTTGAAAAGGATGAATCTAACTTCACATGGTTATCAAGGAATATTTTGGACTATATACAAAATCTGAGGAGCAAGATTGATCAATTATTTGATGGACTAAAGCCATTCTTCAAAAGGGATCTATTCTCCCAGATTTTCTCATCATATGAAGATATAGTTTCATGTGCTATAAATATGGAAAGGTAATTTTCAAATTCTAATGTCTATAAGGGAAATAAATAAAAGAACAGGGATACTGAACACTCTGGAAAAGGAAATAAGGAAACATGGAAGAAGGTAAGAGTTGAATTTACACCCAATGACATTTATGGAAAAAAATACCCTGGTGCCTGCTAAAAAGGAAAAGGAGTATGCTACAAATGTGAACAGAAAGGCCATTATTTAGGTTATTTTTTGAGGATAAAATAAGCCATTAATGTTCAATACTATAATATTTGGGAGATAGGACACTATGCTAATGATTCTTCAAAGAGTCAAAGAAACAAGCAACAGAAAAGGCCAAGGTAGTAGGGACAAGATTATACAATCATAACCGCTGATATTGAAGTTCCTAATGAAGTGGTGGCAGGTACATAAATAATTTCATCAAACATAGCCAATTCTTTATTTGATTTTGGATCATCGCATTCATTTATATCTTCCCATTTTTCCAAGAAAACCAGACATGTCCTATGTGATTTAATAAAGGATTTATAGGTAAAAACTCATAGTGGATGTGTCATTGAAACAAAGGTGTGTCAACCAGTCCCTCTCATGTCACATAAACATGAATTTGTTTCTAACCATATAATCATACCAATGCTTGATTTTGATATAATTCTCGATATGAATTGGAGATCAAATTATGATATGAAGATCTATTTCAAGAAGAAGAAAGTTACAATTTTTAAGAATGGTGTAGAATCCCTTATCTTTAGAGCCGAAACCACACCATATGATTCTCATCCTGATCCACCCCCAACAGCTCTACTAAATTCAATTATGGGGGGGGGGGGATGGAATGAAATAACTATGGGTGAGGAAAAGAAATTTAAAATATAATATGTACCTATTGTGCAAGAATATATTGATGTCATTCTAGAGGAATTCCCTGGACATCCTCCAGAGCAGGATATTGAGTTTTCCATTGACATAATTCCTGGTTCGCGGTCCATATCAATGAACTCATGTACAATGTCCACTATGGATTTATTGGAAACAAATAATAAGCTAGAAGAATATAGTGATAAAGGATTTATTATCCCTAGTGTTTCTCTATGGGGATCCCCTATTCTTTTCATTATGAAGAATGATGGGTCTATGAGGTTGTGCATTGACTACAGGGAGATCAATGCTACAAAAATAAAGAACAAGTATCTCATACCTTGCATTGTTGATGTATTTGATAAACTTCAAGGATCCCAATATTTTTTAAAGATTGATCTTAGATATGGGTATCATCAGTTGCTTGTTAGGAAGAAAGACATTCCAAAAACATCATTCTGAACCAGGTATGGGCAATATGAGTATACGGTAATGCCTTTTGGAGTAACTAATAAACCATATATTTTCATGGACCTAATGAATATATTTTTCAAGGGATATATTAATGACATTATGGTGGTGTTTATTGATGATTTCCGGGTATACTATAGAAGTTATGAAGATCATGAAAATAAGTTGCACACTATTCTAAAGACTCTTAGAAGATATGAATTATATGGGAAGTTTACCCAGTGTGATTTTTGGATTCCATCAGTTTCCTTTCTGGGATATATTTTCTATAAGAATAGAATATCTGTAGATCCTGTGAAGACAAAGGTAGTGCAAGAATGGCCTACTCTAATGAACATAATTGAGAAATGTAGTTTTATTGGTTTAGCCGGTTATTATCTGAATTTCATTCAGAACATCACCCATTTATCCAACCCAGTGACCAAGCTTACACAAAATGGTGTTATGTTTGTATAGAAAAAGGAATGTGAAGAATGTTTAAAAAAAAATATATGATAAGATTACTGAATTCCCCAATCTTGAATCTACCAATAGGGAATGAGGGATTTGTGATCTTTAGTAATACATCAATGAAAGGACTAGGTTGTGTCCTTATAAATTAAAATAGATTGATTTTCTATGCATCTTGGTAGCTAAATATTCATGAAAAAAACTATCCACCTCATGATCATGAGTTTGAAGTGGTAGTCATTGCTCTGAATATTTAGATACATTACCTCAATGGCGAAAAATCTGATATATATATAGATCATAAAAATTTGAAATATATCTTCTCACAGAATTAATTCAACATGAGACAAAGGAGGTGTATTGAGCTACTCAAGGAATATGATTGAACAATAAATTACCACCCATGGACGACATATATGGTGGCATATGCTTTGACTATAAAGGACCATAGAATTATGAACACGATGAGTGTTGAAAGGGATCCTTTGTTAATGGATCTATTAATGATGGATATATGAATAATCAAGGAAGGTAAAACATCATTACTTTCTCAAATGGATTCCAAACCTTATTTATTGGAAAGGATAAAAATTTATTAGGATTAGGATGAGGAGTTTCAAAATAATATTAAATCTAAATGTGATGGGAAGTTGAATGAATTTGTATATGAAAGTTTCAATTTGAAATTCAGAAAGAGGATTTTTTCTCTCTCTATCTCTAAGCTAAAGAGGGTACTATTGGATGATACTCATATCTCTAATTCCTCTATACAACATTTGGGTACAAAGATTTATAGAGATCTAATGGATCATTTTTTGGGAAACATGAAAAGGGAGATTATAGATTACGTGTCTATTTGTTTGGTTTGTCAACACATGAAGGTTGGATGAAAACATCCTAGAGGATTCATGCATCCCCTTTCTATTCTTATATTGAAATAGGATGATATTACCATGGAATTGTTCATGGGGCTACCAAATAATCCATTAATGAATGTTGTTATATGGGTCATTGTTGACCATCTTACAAAATCTGCATGATTTCTTGCTATAAGAGAATATTTTCCACTTAAAACTTTAGCAGAACTATATATTAATGAAGTTGAAAGACATCATGGGGTACCATTATCAATTGTTCCTAATCATGATCCCCATCTTACATAACAATTCAGGTAAAGTCTTTAGAGTCCCATAGATATTGATCTTCGTTTCAGCACTGTCTATCACCCATGAAATGATGGAAAATCAGAACGGACTATTCAATCATTGGAAGACATGTTGAGGTTTTGTACACCTGACTTTCAAGGTATGTGGGATAAGTATTTACCTCTTGTAGAATTTTCTTATAAAAATATCTTCCTTTCATGTATTGAAATGGAACCATATAAAGCATTATAAGGAATGATATGTCATACACCAACATTATTGGATGATTTTTTTGAATGAAACCACATAGGCCCAGAACATGTGGAGGAAAAATGGAAAAGGTGAAGATCATCTAAAACCACATCCAAACTTCTCAAAGTAGCCAAAAGAGCTATGTTGATATCCGAAGTAAGGATTCGGTATTTCATGAAGGAGAACATGATTTATTAAAGGTAGTTCCATTGAAGGGTATTATACAATTTAGTAAGAAGTGGAAATTAAGTCCCACGTACATTAGTCCTTTTGAAATTTTGGAATGAGTTGGAGCTATAGCTTACCATTTGGAAATTCAGCCAATTATATCCAAATTTCACAATGTGTTCTATGTGTCAATGTTAAGGAAATACATCCCAGTCCAAACACATGTACTCACATATGAAGAAATAGAGTTTGTGCCCGATTTGTCTTATTGTGAAGGGCCTATTAATATTCTTGATACCAGAGAACATGTATTGAGAAATTAGACGACTAGTCTATTAAAGTTTCATTGTAGGAACAATAAGAGAGAGTTTTCAACAAGGGATACTGAGGATCTTATGTTGAAGACATACCCAAATATTTTTAGGTATCATTTTCTGAATTTGAAGGAATTTTTTTTGTAAGGTGGTAATAATGAAAAACACTAGGTTTTTGAAAATAAATATTAAATGCATTTTATAATCAATCCATTAAACATAAAATTTCATATACTCTGTTTTTATTTCGAAAAACGGTCATCTATAGTTGTGATCAATATGTCATTTGGAGTCTAATAGAACAAACTTGATTTTTAATGAAAAGTAACATAAACTTATGAATAATAATATGAACCTTATGAATAGTAAATAATGATATTATTCTATTTCTTTAAGGTAATAAGATATTGAGTTAATAATTAATTTTTCAATGTGATATAAAACTAATAATACTTTTAAAATAGTTATTTTTTGAATTAACTATGATTTTTTTAAAAATTAAATTAATAATATTTATAATATTATTTTTGATAAATGGAGTTCATTTTTGAATTCTACATATCAAAAAATGGAATGGTTGAATTTTTGGGATTTTTATGAAATTCTTGAATTTTTTGATGAATAGTGAAATTCGGTAAAATACGATATATTCAAATTATCAATTAATTTCACTATTTATGACATTATAATTGATGTAAGGATTCTTGGTTAGAACTCAAATGCACTTATTACTATTAGGGGTCACATGAAACCACACTATTGGTAGTATTGATGGAAATAATAAAATAATGGATAAAATATTCAAAATTTACCCCTCTCCTCCACTATAAACCCCCTCACTACCTCTTCTCTTCACTCCTCTAAGCCTTGGAGCTCCTCAATGATCTGAAAAATTACCCTTCCCCAGTCACTCCCTAGGTACCAGAAGATATTGGTCTTTTGAAAAGACCAAAACCCCTTACCTTAATGATGTTCTCAAGGAGGTTATTTCAAGAGGTAAACCACCCTTCTTTTTCATTTTGTTTCATTTATATTTATCTTATTTGGTTCTCATATCCTCAGCTCCTTTATCCAAATGATCATGATAAATATATTAACTTATATATACTAGAATTATATCATTTTAATGGAATAACCATCACCAATAATCTTAATCCCCCCCTTTTATTTTTATAAACGAAATCAGCGTCCATGAGGTTCTAGTTTATAACCATCATGGACGATGAAATTTCGTTCTTCAATTTCTCCTTCATTACGGGTCATTAAACGATTTTTAATGTTTAAAATAACTATAATACATGTATTATAACCTAATTAATATTAAATAACCAGTATATGTACATATTATTAATTTTTATGACAAAATGAGTTCATAATAATCCATATACCGCCAAATAATCGAAGTTGTTGTCAGCTAATGATTCATCCTCATTCCATCAAAAAAATGATAGGAATGAGCATTAAAAATTCTGGATGTTCATAAATAATATTTAATTTATATTTTGTAGATTAAAAATAATCCCACATGAACTCCATTATTTTTTTAAAAAGTGAACCCTTTTTGAAAATCAAGAAAACAAACACTCTGGAACGACTTAATTCGATATTATAACTTATCAATAAGGACACAAATGAGATAAAAATAATGATAAACTAAATAAACTTCTAATATTTTCTTAAGTAACTTATTAATGTGTATAATTTCATATTCTAGGACATTAAGTTCAATAGGGGGACACATTCATACATAAGGTAAGGGATTTCCCACACGAACCACCATTTTTATTCGGGTCACTTTTATTGTTTAATTACCTCTATTAAATTATTTTATATAATTATTTAATCCTCATAAAATCTGTGTGAGTGTTATATATATTTTTACCAACTATAAAACTTCTTTATTTTATGGATAGTTACCCTTTTCAAAAGGATCATTCAAATTTTTTTCCAAAATACAATCCTTGCCCAAGGGAATTTATCAAATTCTTAACTATTTTCAAGGGAAATCAATAATATGTTTTTTTTGGAAACCATTATATTTAAAAAATGGATCATTTTATTTTTAAAATACTATATTACATCACTTCTTATTTTAGACAATGATTTTTTCCAAAAAACTCTTCTTTTCAAAACAAAAGAGTATTATCTTAAGAATAGCATAATGATTTTATAAGAGTATTTTTTTCTAATTCAACACTCTTGTTGATTATTTTGTATTATTGGGTTTAATAATTTATTATTTCATTTACCATATTTTATTTAAGGGATTATAACGAATTTTATTGAGGTTGATCTATCCTAAAACAATTTACAATATTACTCAGAATGGTTAGGGTTTTATGTTCAATGATTGGGGAAAGTTAGATACATTTCATATGATTGTTTCACTATGAATGCATATATTGTTTATGTTTATCCCCACTCATACAAGGAATACATTGGATTTATTATATGATGGTTGGGGACTTATATATCCCCAGGATGCATCAGTAGGTCTTATTAGACAAATAGAGGTGGAATTGGATTATGACTTTCCCAATTTGATATAAGGTTTTGGATGAGGCCTTAATAATTTTCAGACGCCTCAAAAGAAGCCTTGAAAAAATGTTTCTGAATGTCCAGAATATGAACTTACCCCATTATGAAGATATTAATTAAATGTTCATGTGGTTATTTGACTATTATAATACCAATGATTATGTTATATTATGGCATTATTTACTCAACTCATATTCCTATTATAAGGTGTTCTAGTTTATTATTTATAAATACATGTGTTTAAAATTATTCACCTTGCCTAATGTTTATTTTTATGTTATGTTCTACTATATTTCTTAATCTTACTGAATGTTTAATATTACCCCTTTTTTATGTTTCATTTTCCCAGGATACGAAAAAGTTAGTTATGAGTGACTTGTTGGCATAATCTAGAAGGCTTGGATGTTTCTAATGGAATAAATTAGTGATGTATTTCCCTTCTTGATGTAATGATAAGAATATATATATGTACCTTTTTTTGAAAAATCTACTAAACTAATTTTTCCTTCGTGATACATATTCCTTGTTTATATGCAAATGTAATAAAAAAGGCTCCATATTCGGGCTACTAGGGTCGGGTCCTTACATGTAGTTCCTTCTATCACATTTTCTAATGATTTGTTCTTATGGTTATTCCCTTACTGGGATATTTATCTCATCCCTTTATTCATGTGTTTTCTAGGGTATCTTTTGTAAATGTATGAGCACAATGTTATATATAAATCAATTGTAGAGATTAAATAAAAATGTTTTTTTACAATATTTTATTATTTACCTAGTCTTCCATGATTCTTGAATTTACAATCCTTAGATTGTACTCTGATTTTAAATTATGATTAAAATCATGAAATGTTATATGTTAAAGGCTAGGGTCTCTATGGTTTTCCTCGATTCCCTTCTTTAATTTTCACAAATCAATCAGGGCCATTGTATGAGTATTGTTTGAAATTAGGGTGGAACCTGGTATGAGTTCTATTGATAACTCAACATCACATTTTGGTGGAAGGATGGGAAACTATTCTTGAAATATATCCACTAATTCTAAAAAATATTCATATCATCGATATCAATTTTATCACGAAACATCTGAGATAAATAACCCTTATGAATTGGAATTAAGACCCATACACTTGGATGAATATCCACAAAAATATCATACATTTGTTCACATTGATGGATGATCATATAAGGGTATGAAATTCCAAATGTAACTTCCCTTCCTTGTCAATTAATGTGAGATATATGCATATAAAGTCAATCCATCCCTAAGATGACATCAAATTCAACCAGAAAGAAGAATGGAATTATTTACAGGAAGCACATTCCGACAAAATTCAACCAGATAGGAATCATAGAAATGGGATTCAATCATCATATCATTAGGGTTTACACTAATAATTCAACATCTAATTATTTTGGTGAAAACATATCACCCCTATAAAATTATTTATATATGAATGAATGGTTATATCTAGAATCATGTATAACATTATTTGTTCTAGAGTGGATAGTAAGTGTACCCTTTATCACGTCATGATTTCACCCCTCTTCCAAAATATTGATTTCATGAGATTTTCCCATTTCCACCGTCTTAAGAGGTTGCTGACATCGATCGTCATTACGAGCCCTTGGGTTGGGGAACTGGTTAGCATAATTCCCACTATCCTTACACATATAGAATTGAATCATGAGAGGATTATTTTTCATCTATTTTCTTCTATTTTAACGATCTAATAACATTTTCCCATCACTTTGAGAATAATATTCCCTATGGCCTTCCCTTCCACATGTAAAACAATTATTAGACCCCTTAAAGAAAATTCCTCCATGAATCTTCCTACATTTAAAGCATAAAATAAAATTCATCTCCTTTTCTCCATGGTTTTTTTAGTTTCCTCAAAACTCAATATTCCATTTCTTATCAAAACCTTGAAAATAGCATGGGACTCTAAACTCCATTTAATCATTGATTACACAAAAAATATCTTCATAGATAGTAAATTTGATTATGGATAATTACCTTTTGATACTTTTCATTATGATAATGAATAACCTTTCAAGTTTACAATCTGGTTGGATGATAACTATTGAAGTGTACCTCGCAATTCTTGTGAAATTAGCCTTGTAGGTACCAATTGATTCATCATCTCTTAACTTCAAATCAAGGAACTATTTATCCATCTTGGTAGGATGAATCTGAAGAAATTACTGATTGAAAAATAAGTTCTTGATCTCATCCCAATCCATGGAATCAATATCATCTTTCTAAGACGTATTCCGGATTATTTTCCGCCATTTGTCCAGTTCACCTTCTAAATGATAAATATCCAAAATAACTTTCTCACGCTCTGAACATTGGAAAAAGGATAATATATTTTAATTTTTACTGATCCATTATTCATGAATATGTGGATCATAATACACTCTTAAATAATGTTGGTATTTCCAAATGATAGACTCACCAAAAATTTTCACCCCACTTTTCTCATTTGGATGTCCACTGTGATTCATAGAATGATAAAGCAGTGTGAGCATAGAAACAAAGATTTTCATTCTAGCTCCCATAGCAATCTATTACATGGGAGTAAAAAAATTTCATTTTTTATTACAATCACCATTAAAATGGTTAATTTTGATTCTAGATATTGACTAAAACAAAAAATATATAGGAAGATTGTGTTATCATATTGAAGAAACACATAATCAGGAAAAGTCACTTATTGTATGCCTAAATTATGAAAACATATTTAATCTATGACACCTACATTTATCCTAGGTTATTAATAGACAAATCAAATTTATATTCTTCGTGATGGATCATGTAGAGATTGTGAATTCCAAAATAATATACCCCTGGGTGTCAAAATAGGAATCCAACAACGCTCGTAGTTATCTACCAGATTACCCTAAGTCAATCCTAGAACATCTATTCAATATTGTTACACATAGTCATATCTATTCTATATCCACATCCACTTATAGTATCCATACATGGATATATTTCTAGAAAACAACTCACTCTATCCTTTACCAAAATTCCAATACATTTTCCTATACTTTTCCTTATCCTTAGACTTATCCCTATACATTTACGCAGGGTTATCACTAAGGTTTTATTATGATAGAATCCAAAGTATAACTAAAAATTTTCACTAAATCCAATAATAGTGACCCTATATTTTCATATGTTAACATAAAAAAATTTATATAGAATACTTAAAACATTATTCAAACAGATACCCAAAGACATTACAAGTCAAGTGCATTTGAAAAAATGGAATCATAAACACTGGTACATAAATGAGATACATCATCTTCTACTGGGTTATTATTGACTAGAACCCTTCTTAGACACAGAAAACATAATAAATATCATTATGAACTGGGGGAACAAAACATAAAAAGGGGTGAGATAAAATTATTAGTAAGGTTAAGAAAGGGAGATATCTAAGAATAATCATGAGCATAAGGGTATCATAACATGACCATGAAAATATAATATCATAACCTATAAAAAAAGATCATAAACATTAATCATAGAATAAATCATTGGAGTTATTAAGATACGTGTTTCATAAAAATAAATAACTTATTCCAAGAAAGAATAAAATAGTAATAAAACATGGAATTGTGACAGACACATAATCATATATATTTATTTCCATAGTAGTCAGGTTATTGATTCTAAGGTTATCTTAGTGGACAATGTTCGTTACTAAACCAGGTTCACTCTCTCTTCCAGCCCTGTATTAGTAAACTGAGTTCACTTTTCATTATAGACCAGTAATACTAAATCGAGTTCATTTCCTTTTCTATAAATGTCTGTCACTTGAGATATAAATGATCACATAAAGTATTTTATGGAGATATAGGTCACATCCATCTCATAATGAAATCAGTCTTACATTTTCCATAAGATCCTAAATCATTATATAAAAACCCTGTGAAATGAAATGGGTTTCATAAACACTTTTTCTTATATTAACTAGTGGAAAAAACATAAGTTTTATAATAATTGAATAACCCATGAAAAGAAGATGGTTTCAAAAACATATAACTCATAGAAGAGAAATAGGTTTCAAAAACATCATTCTATCAAAACATATTCCATTCAATGAAAAAATTTGAATGGAATCATTAAATAATTTTCAAAGAATATAATTCTTAGCACAAAATCATGTTATCATATATATAAAATAATTTTTAAATATCTTTTAAAAACATTTCTTGAGTAAAATATACTTTGTCTATTGAAAAATAAATTTTCAACCTCATTCATTTTAAAAAACATTTTTATTTGATAATAGTTTTGAAAAATTATATATGAGGATTTGAAAAAAATAATAAAATATTTTTAAATTCCTTTTCCCTATAAAATTATCTTCAAGGATTATTTTAAAATATTTTTGAAAAAAAATCAATAAAATAGATTTACCATAGAAGAGAGAAATAAGGTCATATTTTTATTAAAAACACATTATTAATTATTAGGAGTAAAAAAGATTGGATAATGCTGATAATACATGAATATAGCTTGTATAAACATAGGATATGGAAAATCATGATTTTTCTTGATATATGGTAAATAAAATTTCAATAAAGTAAGCGTAATCATAAAATATTTCTATAAACGATGAGATTGGTTCAATAAATAGTTTGCACATGGTAAAATGGGATCATACTCACCATGTAATTAAATTAAATTGCATGAAAATTAAAATATCATTAAATTAAAAATATTAATGATATAACATGTGTAATGTAATTATATACACCTCGAAAAAGAATATAGGTGCATAATAAAACATGTGTGTCAAAGAAAGAAAATTTAGACAAACTTGTCTTATAGATTTGGTAGCTTTTGAAACATTAAAACCATGAAATAAATATCATGTAGTGGATACGTAAATACCCATAAATTGAAGTAAAATAACATTTATTACATCCATGGGAATTATACACACCACACAAAAGTATTGGCTGGTGAGGGAAACATTTATCTCACAGAAATAAAAAGTGAGATAAAATCCCCTAACCTTGTGTCCTGAGTCTATTTGTACTCATACAAGGTTCCTATATAATAAATTAAAATTTGATATAAATATTTTACAAAAACATATTATTATATCTAATTCCCTATATGGTTTTATTTTGAACTTATATTACACCTTGTTAAAAATTCTATGTTATGGTTTCACTTCGGGTAATATCTGCTTGTTTCTTCTCAGCTATCATAATTTTTATATTATTGGTACTTATAATTATATATATATATATATTATATAATTACACGATAAATATTATTTAATATATATCATATAATTTTACTAAATGTATTCTTATTATATCCCATGTAGTCTGTGAAAGAATCACATTGGTTTAAGGGGGTGGTAGTCCACATATCCTCCAACAAAATTATCATATTCACACCAAATCGAAAATGATAAGTAATGTAATGTAAAAGAATTAGAGAAGGTTAAGTAAATAATAAATAATATATATAAAACATATAAATAGGATTTAAATCATAATTTCCACCATAATAGGTGTTAAAAGAAATATGAACAAGCACTGTTTTTTGTGGTGGTAGTTTTCCATACATGTAAAAAATATATTTTTTACCAATTAAATGAATTTTTTTTAGTTTAGGTTGAACCCTTAGCCTAAAAACAACCTAGTATATTTAGGATACTCTTTTTTATACAGTTATATAATAAGAAGTGTTTATGGGGTGTAGAAGTGAAATTAAATGAATGAACTCATGTAATAATTTTACCTCTTATTCCGGTAACTCCTTTTGGTTTGCATCGAAGGTCTTCAATGGAAATATTTCTATAAGTACTCAGACATAATCATTATATAATCTAAAAATTTAATTTATAAACCCATTCATTATATTCCCAATGATATCTTCAATTTATAGTTTTATAAAATGGGAAAATAATTCACACATATGAACCCAAAAGCATACAAAGTGGGTACAATGAAAACAATGTCCATTTTTTTATAATAATTGTTTTAATGAAAACATGATATATTTTCATGGAAAGTATTCACAACATTCATCTTGAATTCTCTTTTTCTCTTAAACATTCTTAGAGATTCTAATTTTTTTAAAAAAATTAGGATGACCACATTAATCTCATCAAAGGATATAAAAATAAGGAGAGAAACTATTAGTACAAGAATAATTATAAATATATGAAATAATTCTACCAAAGACATACCCCTCACCCATTAAGTACCATATAGTTACTTTATGAAAACATTAGATTTACATAAAACACAAATAATGACATAATGATAACATGGGGTATAACATACTTAATATGGTAACCATCATGTATAACATATGATTTGTAACCCTTAGTATCAACTTACTATGTAAACCTCACTGTTACCTTATGATTTAACCTTCACGGCTTCCTTATTATGTAACCATCACAGTTACACTTGGAGTAACCATACGGTCAAACTCAAACATAAACATAACCAATTCATTGGTGGGAGATATTTTTCCCATCGTTAATCATACAAAAATCCATGAACCACAATATGATCATAAAAAACAATAATTTAATAAAAACATAAAATTGGAATTTTATAAAATAGATGTTTAAAATAGGATTTTAAAAGATATGTCCCTTAAAAATATCATATAATTGATGTAAGAATAATATAATGAAAGTAACTTGTCTATAAACTATATATCCACCTAATAAAACATAATATAAAAAAATTAATTAGTTAAATAATAATATCACAACATAATAAGTGAAGTTGGATGTTAAAACAAAAAATGGAAATTGGTTTATGAATTCCCTTACCTCAAGTTCGTCTTAATTCAAACATGTTAAAACCTCATGTTTGATGGTTTAAATAGTTTTATTAATATATTATAGAACCATAATAATATTTATAATTACTTATGTGATATTATTATAACATTCCTCAACTCATTTAATAATAAAATTTTGTTATTTTGATTTGTTTTGGGTGCATTTATTTCATGGTTTCCACAGTTGGCTTATTATAAATTTTCATGTCAGAAGAATGAAAAAATGAAAAAATGAAACTAAACAATATTAATAAAATTAAAATATATTAAATCATATAATATATCATTTTGGTTATATGATATTAGTGTTAATTTTTAGATAAAACATTAGTGGTGTACCTTAGTTTATATTGGTGAATTTTGATCATTACAAATCACTTTTTTTTATTAATTAAAATTTTGCATAAAAACTGGTTTAAAAACATAATATAACATATAATATGTATACTAAAATATTTTTTAACCACATTAATGGTTTTATTACCATACATAACAGTGGTAATTGACGTTTAAAACAAACTGTCCACGATGGCGGTAAATTGACAAATCACAGTTGATGTTTTTGTTTTTATAATAAAAGGGAGAGGAGAAGAAATATTATGATAAATATTTCCATAAAAAAGATAAAATTCAAGTTTATATAATATAATATAGTTTTAATGCCTCTTTTACAAGGGTATGTGAATATAGTATAAGAAAATAAAATGAATTGAAAAGAAAACAGAAAAAATGAAAGGGCATTTTTACCTCTGGAATCCTCCTTCATGAGAACCTTCATAGGGACCTTGGTTTTGGCCTTATGTTGGGTCCAAAAGGTCTTGGTTGTGGGGAATAGTCTTGGGTATATAATTTAAAAAAAATTGGGAAATCTACAAGGCTTTTAGGTGTGAGGAGAATAGGTGGTGATGTGTGGTATTTATGGTGGAGAAGAGATGCGTTTTCTCATTATTATATCAGTTAGTTTATTAATTTGGATCTAAACTATGAATAGATTGTGCATTATCATAAAATATAGTTGTATAATGAAATGAATTTAGATATTATGTTTCGTACACCATTGATGACCCATGTAATATTTTATTTATATTATAATCTATATTTATAGTAAAAAACCATATCTTAATATTAAGAAAAAATTCTACAATTTCTTATAAATACCAAAAATTCTACCTAACAATTATTCAATTTGTAAAATTTAAAAATAAATTCCTTTTTTTAAAAACTAATTTTATAAATATGAGATATATAATTTTTAATTAGAATCAAAACTTATTCCTAAAATACCAATTTTTAAATAATAACACAGTAAAAAATTAATATAAGTATAAAAAAAATTTATGATGATTGTAAGAAAATAGAATAATAATTTATGAATCTATTTTTGAAAATAAATTTTATTTTAAATCATTAAAATAATTATAAAATTGTTATTAAATATTTATAAATTACAAACTACCAACACTTAATTTATAATTTCCATAATATTTATTTATTTATTTTATGATATAAATATATCTTGATTACACTTATAATATACAAAAAATTTATTCATACTCTCATAGGTGAGGTTAAATTATCGTGGCCTAATTATAATTCCTAATTCTTAGGTTACCATTCCAAAGGTCATGTAATAATTCCATCCTTAAATATTCCTTAGTTTTTATAAATATCACCTTTTCCACTATAAATTTATAAAAAAATTTACATTTTAATTCAATAATGAAAACAAATTATTTTTCATGTAGTTGGATTTTTACATTTTCCTATCCTTCTACAAATAATGACCTCACATTTTTTATTTACTTATTAAACAAGTGAGGATACTTTTCTATCATAACATTTTTAGATTCCCATGTAGCTTCTTCCACCATGTGGTTTCTCATCAAAACTGTAACCTAGTGGATTACCTTATCCCAGAATAATTTCTCCCTTTGATCAAGATTCTAAATAGTTTTCTATTCATAAAAAATGTTCTCTTTCAGTTGATCTACATTGAGGCTTAAAACACGAGATGAATCTGGCACATACTTTCTCAACATCGAAACATGAAAAAATGTGTACGTGTGATAAACTCAAAGGCAAAGATACTCAGTAGAAGAATTTTACAACTTTATCCAGTATATAATATGTTCTAATAAATTGTGGATGTAGTTATCCATTATTTCCAAAATACATAACACTTTTACATGATGAGATTTTACGAAAAAAATGATCATATAACTTGAAAGAAAAGTCTTTCCTTCTATTATTTTCCTAACCTTCATACATGCTTTGAGTTGTCCTCATGTGTTGTTGGATCAACTTCAATTTTTCAGCCACTTACTTTAAAAATTCTTGTTCCATCAACTTACATTCCCTAAAATCAAGCCAAAATGTTGGAGTTCAACACCGCCTTCCATATAATTCCTCATAATTTTCCATCTGTATACTAGAATGAAAAATGTTATTATAATAAAACTCAACTAATTAATGTTGTTGATCCTAAATTCCATTATAGTGTATTGAAAAAGCACAAATAATATCTTCTAATTTCTTAATTGTTCTTTTAGTTTCTCCATCTAATTGAGGATGAAAATTAGTTCTAAAATTTAGTTCTATGACAAATGAATTCTGAAGAACCTTCTAAAAGTTATAAGTGAACATAGGATCTATTTTAGATATAATGGAATAAGAAACACTATATAAATAGAAAATATCATGGAGGAACATTTTTGAATGTTGATCTCAATACATAGCATATATAACAAGAAGGAAATTTGATGATTAGTCAGTCAGTCAATAATAACCCAAATTTTATTGTTACCTCGGGAAGTGTTTGGTATTCCCCCAGGATGTCCATCGATATATTTTCCCATTTCCACTATGGCACTGGCGAAGGATGAAGTATCCCCTTTTTTATTTTTCACTCTTCCTTAACCTAATTACATTTCAAACATTTCATGTTAAAATATAAAATATCTCTTTTCATTCTATCCCAAGAGTAATACTCCTAATGGTCTCTATATAAATTACTACTACCAGGATGAAGTGAAAATTGAGAACATTGAGCTTCACTGAACAAATCATTTTTCAACTGTAAATCACAAGGAATGCATAATCTCTTCCCAAAATTATAAAACACAATCCTTATCATTTTTTAATTATTGAAATTTACCCCTTTTATCGAATTCTTCCATTTTATGAAACTCATAGTTTTACATATACTCTTACTTAATTATGTATGATAGATATGACAACACTGACACCTGAAACAAAATAGTGGAATTTCCAAAACTAACAAATTTCAAGAAAAAATTCATCAAATCTTAAATCAAGGGGTCTTTTTTCAAATGTAACATAGTTAATAATTCACAATGTTTTAAAATCAACAGATCAACCACAATGTTCAATTTTCTAGGATGGTAATTTATCATACATTCACAATTCATTATCAGTTCAATCTATCTTATCTACCTCATGTTTGATTCTTTCTGAGTGAATATATACTTCATACATTTATGATTAGTATATATTTCATATTTGGAACTGTATAAATTATGCCTCCAAATTTTCAAATTGAAAACCATAGATGCTAATTCAAAATCAAGAGTGGGATAATATAATTCATGTGTATTCAATTTTATTAAATCATAATCAATTAACTGATAATTATATATTAGAACACAACAATTTACCTTCAATGAAGCATCATTGTAGATAAAAATTTATCATTTTCTAGATGGAAAATAAAAAACTAGAGCATTCTTCAATCACATTCTCAGTTTTGGAAAACAAACATCACATTCTTATTTCTAAAAAAATTTAACCTCTTTTTTTTCAACTTATTTATTAGGATAGATAACTATGAAATGATTCTAACAAACCAACGATAATAACCCGTTAATCCAAGAAAAATATAAATCTAAATAACATTTGTTTGTCTTGGTTATTAATTAACCACCTATGTTTTCCAGGATTAACTATTATTTCATATTTATTTACAATGTTCCTAGGAAAATAAAACTTCTTCAACCAAAAATCATATTTTCTAAATTTTTTTATAACTTATTTATTTTGAGTTTTTTCATGAAAATACTTAAATTTTTATCGTGATCTTTTATAACTTTTTGAACAGTTCAAATTATTAAAAATATATAAACAAAAAACATATCATAATATTCATATAAAATTCTATTCATAAGATCTACAAATACTACAGGGGAATTTTTTAAACCAAATGGCATAACAAAAAACTCATAGTGCATGTATTTAATATAAACTATTGTTTTTGGGATGTCATCCTCCATCAACATCAGATGACATTATGAAAATCTCATGTTAATCTCTGAAAAATATTTATCTCCCTAGATCTGATAAAGCAAGTCATCAATATGTGTAAAAGGATAATTATTCTTAACAATGATGTTATTCAAAGATCTAAACTCAATGCATAGTCTCATTGAACCATATTGTTTTCTGAAACAAACAAAATCACTCCATGGTGAACTTCTAGGATGAAATAGTCCAATATCAAGAAACTCGTTCAACAAATTTTTCAATTCAATAAGATCCACTCCAGACTTTTGATAAGGGTTTTTGAAATTGTCTTAGCATTTGAAACCAAGATGATAGTAAATTAAAATTCTTATTCAGGTATAACATTAGACAACTCATTTGAAAAAACATCCAGGTATTCATTTACTACCGGCACATCATTAATATTAATAGTTCCCTTATTTAAAAAATATGTGGAAGATAAATTTCATTTCCAAATTTTAATAGTTTCTCAGATCTTGATATTTTATCAATTATATGGGTTCATTATTGTATACCAACTAAATCTATATTGGAAAAACAATATATTTGCTCTGCAATCTATCATTGAATGATAAACATAAGTCCAATCAACAACCATAATGACATAAAAAAATACTAAGGGAAAAACATGATTTTCAAGTAATGTTTTTCAAGAGATAATAATGGATAGATTCTTATAATGCCTTTCTGTATTAATATTTCTTATGGTGTTTTAACAGTAACTATTGGCCTCATTTTTGGAGGTGAAATTTCCAATTTTCTAAAAACAAATTTCAAAAATATAAGAATGAGTAGATCTCATATCAAAACATAAATTAATAAAATATGAGAAAAAAACACAGTACTTGATACCACCACATTGGATTGCCCGACATCTACTGACGTAGTCACAAAGGTTCCCACTGCACCTTTCTACTTATAATCTCAATGATTTTTATCCCTCAGATCCACACATAAAAAAGTATTTTTAAAATGACTTATTTCACCACATTTAATACATTTTATATGTAACATCCCAAGTAAGTAATGAATAATAGATATTTTTATATATGTCTATTAATGAATTAGATAGTGTTTTAGAGGCTTAAAATTAAAAATAAATCCAATCTTAAGCATGGAACACACTAATATTTTTAAAAGATTGTTTTACTGCCTTTTGATGGAAAACCATTTTAAAGATATATTTTGACAATTTTATAAGCTATGTTTGTCAAAATAAACTTATTCTTTATTATTGGGACATTAAAATTTACTTTGTGTGAATTTTTGGTATTTTTCAGACAATGTTCATTTTTTAATGAATAGTGAAAAATACTGCATTTTACATCAAAACTTCTTTTTAATCTAATTTATTTATATGATTAGATTATCTTTTTAATTGGTTTTGAAGTGTAATTAGAATATATTTTTACCATTTAATCCAATGGTGGTCATTGGAATCAATTTCACTTTGAAATTGGACTTAAACTGGTGTCAATCTTTTGATAGATATTGTTTCAAAAAAACCCGCTATTTGTCATGACAACAGGAATTAATTATTAAATTAATTAATGTGACTTATATGTTTTGAATTTTTTAAAATAGACATCATTTTTGAATTCGGAATATCAAATATAGCTTAGGGTGAATTTTTGGTAATTTTTTGAAAAACTTCAATTTTTTGATGAATAGTGAAACCACTAAGTGCTACTTATAAAAACTGATTTTTACGTTTAAATGAAAATTTTAAATCATTGTGTTTTGAATTTCAAAAATCCAACATAAATGGTTGTCATTAAGAAGTAAAATGTGGTTCAATGGGATTAAAATATTTTTTTGGTGAATAGTAACTTATTAAGTTCTTAATCGCGATTAGTGGTAATTAGTGTAGGTTAAGGTAAAAATAATGTTTTAATAGTATGAGATGAACTTGAAACATGTACTACCCTCATTGGATGTGTCATGGCCGACCAAGAAAATCCATGGGTCAACTTGGGGACCCCATGGAGCCACTTTGGTTGGGAAATGACATAAATAACTTTTTATTTAATGTTAAAGTAAAAATGACACAAACATGAGTTATGTTACTAAAACAATTTTTATATGGGGTTATAAAAGTCATATTTTTGACTATAAATATTCATTAGAAAGATAAAAATATTTCCTACATCATAGTATTTTTTTTAATTTTTAGACATTAAATAAATTAAATTATTTAGGACATCATGATGATGCAGTGATGACCTCATTATTTAACGATTTAAATAAAATTGAAAGTTAATGTAAAATCTAAAACCTAAACATGGAAAAAAACAATTGGATGAGTGGATTTTGAACCCTTATCACCTTAGCATCGAACTATATCAATGTGGGACCTTTTGAATCCGAAACTCATTTTAAAATAAAGTAACTTATCTTTACTTTCCAAGAGTGCCCCTCCTCTCCTCTTATAAAAGGCCCCCACCTCTACCTCCTTACCCACACTCCCAAAGCCTTTGGCTCGACCAAACCCTGCCCATTTTGTCTCTCCACTTCCCTCTCTTACTCCTTGAAGCCTCACTTTGGGCAGAATTCTTCCCAAGGAAGCCTTTGAGCTCAAACCAAATGGAGTTACCCGATTTTAAGGTAATGTCTTCTTTTGAGTCCTTTTGTTTTATTTTGCTTCTCCAACCCCCTAAAATCTTTTTATTATTTTCTTTTGTAACACCTACAGTATCCTCAATATACTAGGATGTTGTTATAATAAGGATTCGAGATACACATACACACACCTACATCTAATGGTTAAACGAACATACTGTTTCCATGGATGGTGAATTTAAGCCTCCCGAAACGATGATTCTTCAACATTCTTTTAACACCTTCAAAGGTGGCCATTAAGATGTCACTATATTTATATATGATATATAATATATTTATGTTTTCCTTAAGCTTCTGTTTTTTTTCTTTTTGGTCATACCTTTATGGTTTCCATTAGGGTAAACACGATATCTTCATTAAGGAAGTGCAGACTACCACCCCCTCAAAGTGATTTGATTCGTTAAATACCATATGTGGGATGTATAAAGGATGTAACTATGATATTATATATGATATTATACTGGAATTATAATATACCTATATATAATTATGATTCCATTCTATAAAATAAGAAATAGAAATGAAAGTAGCGTTCATGCGTACGTACGACTTACCGTCTCCATGAACGGTGCACTTCATTTCTTACCTCTAAATGATTATTTAATATTATAAATGCATGCATGTAATGGATATATATGACATATATGATATATACATCATGAATACAATTCTGGATATAATAGATACATGAACAACTAGTAATTATAAAGGGTTTATTTTTGACTCAAGTACCAATGATCGTTAAAATGACAATTATTAACTTAAATAATTACATGGTGTTCATGAAATGGTAATAAGTGATATAAATGGAATAATGAACTTGAAAAAGGTTCTTAATAAAGTAGAAATTAACTCATGTTTATTGTTCAGGACATTAAAGAACGATCGATTCAAGTCGGACCCAAGGTATGGGACTTCGTCTCAATCTCCTTCCATTGAGGCATATTTTGTTTTATACACAACTTTCTTTTATATAGTGTATAAACCCCTTTGACTTTTACGTTTATTCACAAGGAATATTTTTTATACGAAACGTTTACTAAACAACAAAAGGGAATGTTTTTGTCGTACGTATGCGGCGACAACAACTTCTCCGCCGCCGTGACCATTATTTGAGTTTCGGCTTCCTCTACAAGCCATACCTTTTTTTAAAAGAAAAATAAATACCATGTTTTTCTTTTCTTTTATTTTGGTATTTAAAATGGTTTTCATAATGTTTTTATATCAATGTGGTGTATTGATATCTTGTGATTGAAATGTGGGAATGTTATGTTTCCTTTATGCATGTTTTATGTGATACGATTATGTTGAGGTTCTTGGGCATTATTATGAAGACGGGTGGTTTCGTGATAAACTAAGGGCGGGTGAGCCCGATATAGCTCTCCAATGCATTGGTTAACAAGAAGGAGTGAAACGTTAAGGTTTCTCCGAATAGATTTAGGGAATAAACTGTTATGGGTATTCCAAACGTAACCAAGAGGGTTACTCCCTACGTAAGGATGTTATGAATGCCTCAAGTTAAATTTATGTCTTATGATTTTTATGATTTATTCATGATTTGATGAGGTATCTTGAAGTGCTTATGTTTTATGGGTAAAGTATGATTTCATTCTTATGTATATATGTACCCATGTTTCCTTTCCATATATTTTTATATCCCTTACTGAGATTTTTATTCTCATCCCAAGTTTCTTTGAAATGTTTTTCACAGGTCAAGGGAAAGGTACATGATATGATGATAGTGTAAAGGGAGTGTCAAGAAAGAATCCATGTTTTATTTTAAATATGCTTCCATTGATGGGAAAGAAGAATACTATCTTTATGTAACCACTTTGTTTATATGTCGAATGTAATGCAAGTTTTATGATCTAATTCTCTAAAACTCTAAACCCGAAAAGATCCTCAATGTGTAATCTTGTAATAAATCAAGATTAAGTACGTTTTAAGGCTGGGGCCTTATAGTTGGTACCAGAGGTCGGTTTAGATTAATTTAGGAGTTAGAATTCTATTAAATGATTATCCAAAAATATTTTTTTTTGAAATGATATAGCATTTGAATATTACCATGTTGCTTCTTCTAAGAAATGTTTGTTCAGAATGGTTTTCCGCAGAGGAAACAGGTAAGCATTGCTAGGAAGGCATGCAGAAGGAAATAACCTTCCGAATCAGCATCTTGAGATGGTCGGAATTGGTACCGAACAGTTTGTTGTAGTAATGGTGCAATTGACTCAAGAGATAAATGGTGGTGGTATCCATGCACGAGATCAGCCAGATCAACCGTAGAGGAACATGTCAGTGGTGGAACATTTCATGAGGCAACATCCCCCATCATTCAGAGGATCATCTGACCCTGTGTTAGCTAAAGGGTGTATTAAAGCACTGGAGAAGATTTTTGATGTCATGGGGTGTTCATACAATCAAAAGGTTAGTCTTTCTATTTACCATTTGGAGGGTGAGGCAGATCAGTGGTGGTCTATGGTTAAAAATATCAAGGACGCCGATGAGATTGATGCTCTTGACTGGGATGAATTCAAAGGTATGTTTCTTGAGAATTATTTTCCTAAGGTTGTTCGACTTAGGATGGAAAGACAATTCTTGGAATTGAGGCAAGAGGAAGACTCAGTGGCTACCTATGAAGAAAGTTTCACTCGATTGGTAAGGTATGCTCAAAATTTTATCCGAGACCTTGATAGTAAAATCAATCGTTTTTTACTCAGGATTAAAGACAAAATATCGAAGGGCATTAGCTTCTCGTGAGTTTAAAAGTTATGAAAAGCTTTTTTGATGTGCTGAGAATGTGGAAATGGAGTTTTCTGATTATCAAGTGTTCTATAACAACCAAAAGAATAAGAGACCGAGGTGGCAGGAGAAAGGTAAGAGTTCTTCAAAAAAGTCTGATGGTAAGAAAACTAAGTTTCTAGTTTGTGATAAATGTGGCAAAAGGCATGCTGGGGAATGTCTTTTAAATTATGGAAAGTGCTACTGATGTGGTAAGATGGGACATAAGGCTCGTGATTGCACTGAAAAGGATCAAGGTGAAGGTAAGACCAAATTTGATTTATAGTTAGTGAAATGTTATAAGTGAAATGAGATGGGTCACTATGAAAACGAGTGTCCGACAAAGAGCTTGAGTGATGTGAAGCAGTTAGACTACAAGCAGAAAGGGGTGGTGAAATCCTTTGCAACTACTTCAGCAGATGTCGAGCCGTCAAATGAAGTTGTATCAGGTACTTTGTTTGTTTTTTCAGTTTATGCCAGTGTGTTGTTTGATTCGGGGTCTACACATTCTTTCATCTCTGAAACCTTTTCTAGTAAAATGGGAATACCATCTCAAGAAATGACTCCTGAACTTTTGGTAAAAACACCTGGGGGGAATGTTGAGGCAAAAAGAATTTATAAGAATCTTCCTATCCTTATCTGTGGAAAGAACCTACTTGCAAACCATATTGTTCTACCTCTAGTAGAGTTTGATGTTATCCTGGGTATTGATTGGCTCTCTATTTACCATGCTAAGATTGACTGTAGAGCTAAAGAAGTTTCTTTTTAGAAACAATTTCAGTTTGTGTACAAGAATGAACCCTTACTGTTGATAACTTATCAAGAGGCCGAGAAACTTGTAAAATATGGAAATGAATGTTACCTTGCACACATCGTTGAAAATAAAGGAACTGTTCAGATTAATGATGTGCCAGTGGTAAATGAGTATAATGTTTTTTTTCCTGATGAGTTGCCTGGAATAATACCAGATCGGGAAGTTGAATTTACTGTTGACTTAGTTCCTGATGCTAACCCAATTTCAAAACCCCCTTATAGAATGGCTCAAATTGAACTTTTAGAGTTGAAGGAGCAATTGCAAGATTTATTAGAGAAAGGTTTCATTCGACCTAGCACATCACCATGGGGTGCTCCTGTCTTGTTTGTTAAAAAGAAAGATGGTTCAATGAGACTTTGCATTGATTATAGAGCCTTGAATAATATCACTGTTAAGACCAAATATCCTTTGCCTCATATCAATGATTTGTTTGATTAGCTCTAGGGAGCTCAGTATTTTTCAAAGATTGACTTGAGATCGGGGTACTATCAGCTGAAGGTAAAGGAAGAAGATGTTCCAAAGACTGCATTCTGTACAATATATGGCCATTATGAATTTGTAGTAATGCCTTTTGGGCTAACCAATGCACCTTCCCTATTCATGGACTTAATGAATATACTTTTCCATGAGTTCTTGGATAAGTTTGTGGTGGTTTTTATTGATGATATTTTGGTGTTTTCTAAAAGTAAAGAAGAGCATGAAATACATTTAAGGGTTATCTTGCAAACCTTAAAAGAAAAGAAATTGTATGGGAAATTCAGCAAGTGTGAGTTTTGGTTGAAACAAATTTCTTTCCTTGGTCACATTGTTTCTAAAGATGGGATAACTGTTGATCCTGTAGAAAACAAAGTTGTGGAAGACTTTCCAAGACCCACAAATGTAACTGAGATTCGTAGCTTCCTTGGTTTGGTAGGATATTACCGAAGGTTTGTTAGAAATTTTTCACGGTTATCTAGTCCAATGACTAAGCTAACTCGGAAGGGTGTTAAGTTTATCTGGACAAAATAATGTGATGATTTTTTTCAGGAATTGAAAAGAAGATTGGTGAATGCTCCAGTTTTGGAACTACCTTCCAGGAATGGGGAGTTTGTTATATACAGTGATGCTTCATTGAAAGGACATGGTTGCGTCCTAATTCAGAATGATCAGGTAATTGCTTATGATTCACGATAGTTGAAAACTCATGAGGTAAATTACCCTACACATGATTTGGAATTAGCTGTTGTTGTTTTTGCTTTAAAAATTTGGAGGCATCATTTGGATGGAGTAAAATGTGAAATATATACCGATCACAAAATTTTAAAGTATATATTTACTCAGAAAGAATTGAACATGAGACAAAGGAGATGGCTAGAATAAATCAAGGATTATGATTGTAAAATTCATTACCATCTGGGAAAAGCAAATAAAGTGGTTGATGCTTTGAGTCGAAAAATTAATGCTTCATTAACAATGTTGAGTTTGGAACGTGATCATTTGGTTAAGGATTTGATGAACTTTGGCATAGAAGTTGTGGGTGCAGGAAGTTCTTCTATTTTGTTTCAGGTATCAGTGAGATCATCTCTATCAGATAGAATCAAGTAAGCACAGAAGCAAGATAGTGAGTTGCAGAAAAAGGTAGAGCTGGTTCAGAAAGGTAAGTTGCCTGAATTCAATATTGATAATGATTGTGTTTTGAGATTTGGGAAGAGATTGTGTGTGCCTTGTGATTAACAGCTGAAGAGAGAGTTGTTATGTGAAGCTTATAGTGCTCCATTTTCAGTTCATCCTGGAAGTACTAAGATGTATAGAGATCTGTGGGAGTTTTACTGGTGGGATGGAATGAAAAGAGATATTGCTGATTTTACTATGAAGTGTTTGACTTGTCAGCAGGTTAAAGCAGAGCGACAGTTACCGAAAGGGATGCTTCCGCCTTTAACAGTGCCAGAGTGGAGATGGGAGAATATATCCATGGACTTTGTTGTGGGATTACCAAAGACATCTCGAGGTAATAATGAAATCTGGGTTATTGTTGATTGATTGACTAAATCTGCTCATTTCCTTTCTATACGAGATACTTTTTCCCTAGATCAACTTTCCCGTTTGTATCTTAAAGAGATATTCAGGTTACATGGAGTTCCTCTCTCCATTGTATCTGATTGTGATCCCAGGTTCACTTCTATCTTTTTGAAAGGCTTTTAGAAGTCGTTGGGTACTGAATTAAATTTTAGTACAGCTTTTCATCCTCAATCAAATGGGCAGTCAGAACGAAAAATTCAGAAATTGGAGGATATGCTATGTTCTTGCTCTATGGATTATCAGGGAAGTTGGGACCAACATCTTTCTTTGGTTGAATTTTTATAAAATAACAGTTTTCATTCTAGTATACAGATGGCACCATTTCAGGCATTATATGGGAAGCAGTGTCGAACTCCAGCTTTCTGGGATGAAGTGGGTGAAAGGAAGTTGATGGGACCAGAATTGGTAGAAGAGATGGCAGAAAAAGTTCAGCTGATTTAGAAGCACATGAGAACAGCTCAGAGCAGGCAGAAGAGTTATGCAGACAACAGGAGGAAGGATCTCTCTTTTGAGGGAGGTGATCATGTTTTTCTCAAGGTTTCTCCTTGGAAAAGTGTGATGAGATTTGGTAAGAAAGGAAAGGTGAGTCCAAGGCTTATTGGACCATATGAAATTCTGGAGAGAGTTGGATCAGTTGCATACCAGGTGGATTTACCTCCGAGTTTATCTCAGGTACACAATGTTTTTCATGTTTCGATGTTGAGAAAGTATATGCCAGATCCATCTCATGTTTTGAGTCCAGAGGTAGTTCAGCTGGAAGAGAACCTATATTATGAGGAAAAACCGGTCCAGATTCTTGACCACAGGGATCAAGTGTTACAGAATAAGGTGATTAAGTAGTTAAAGGTTTTGTGGAAAAACCACATGATGGAAGAGGCAACATGGGAATCTGAAAATTCAATGAGGGATAAGTACCCCCATTTATTCGATAAGTAAATAAATTGCGGGGACGCAATTTTCTAAAGGGGGAAGGATGTAAAATCCCAAGTAAGTAATGAATAATATATATTTTTATATATGTCTATTAATGAATTAGATAGTGTTTTAGAGGCTTAAAATGAAAATAAATCCAATCTTAAGCATTGAATACACTAATATTTTTAAAAGATTGTTTTACTGCCTTTTGATGGAAAACCATTTTTAAAGCTATATTTTAATAATTTTATAAGCTATGTTTGTCAAAATAAACTTATTCCTTATTATTGGGACATCAAAATTTACTTTGTGTGAATTTTTGGTATTTTTCAGACAATGTTC
This sequence comes from Viscum album, assembly GCA_963277665.1. Lineage (NCBI taxonomy): Eukaryota > Viridiplantae > Streptophyta > Magnoliopsida > Santalales > Viscaceae > Viscum > Viscum album. The sequence continues at coordinate 1,272,931,202 of OY728152.1, forward strand.
ATTTTTTAATGAATAGTAAAAAATACTGCATTTTACATCAAAACTGCTTTTTAATCTAATTTATTTATAGTATTAGATTATCTTTTGAATTGGTTTTGAAGTGGAATTAGAATATATTTTTACCATTTAATCCAATGGTGGTCATTGGAATCAATTTCACTTCGAAATTGGACTTAAACTGGTGTCAATCTTTTGATAGATATTGTTTCAAAAAAACCCGCTATTTGTCATGACAGCGGGAATTAATTATTAAATTAATTAATGTGACTTATATGTTTTGAATTTTTTAAAATAGGCATCATTTTTGAATTCGGAATATCAAATATAGCTTAGGGTGAATTTTTGGAAATTTTCTGAAAAACTTCAATTTTTGATGAATAGTGAAACCACTAAGTGGTACTTATAAAAACTTATTTTTCCATCATTGTGTTTTGAATTTCAAAAATCCAACATACATGGTTGTCATTAAAATGTAAAATGTGGTTCAATGGGATTAAAATAATTTTTTTGGTGAATAGTAACTTATTAAGTTCTTAATCGTGATTAGTGGTAATTTGTGTAGTTTAAGGTAAAAATAATATTTTAATAGTATGAGATGAGCTTGACACATGTCCTAACCTCATTTGATGTGTCATTTCCGACCAAGACATGCAATGGGTCAACTTGGGGACCCCATGGAGCCACTTTGGTTGGGAAATGACATAAATAACTTTTTATTTAATGTTAAAGTAAAAATGACACAAACATGAGTTATGTTACTAAAACAATTTTTATATGGGGTTATACAAGTCAGATTTTTTACTATAAATATTAATTAGAAAGATAAAAATATTTCTTGCATCATAGTATTTTTTTTAATTTTTATACATTAAATAAAATAAATTATTTATGACATCATGATGATGCAGCGATGACCTCATTATTTAACAATTTAAATAAAATGGAAAGTTAATGTAAAATCTAAAACCTACACATGGCCAAAACCAATTGGATGAGTGGATTTCGAACCCTTATCACCTAATCATCGAATTATATCAATGTGGGACCTTTTGAATTTGAAACTCATTTTAAAATAAAGTAAATTAACTTTACTTTCCAAGAGTGCCCCTCCTCTCCTCTTATAAAAGGCCCCCACCTCTATCTCCTTACCCACACTCCCAAAGCCTTTGGCTCGGCCAAACCCTGCCCATTTTGTCTCTCCACTTCCCTCTCTTACTCCTTGAAGCCTCACTTGGGGCAGAAGTCTTCCCAAGGAAGCCTTTGAGCTCAAACCAAAGGGAGTTACCCGATTTTAAGGTAATGTCTTCTTTTGAGTCCTTTTGTTTTATTTTTCTTCTCCAACCCCTAAACTCTTTTTATTATTTTCTTTTGTAACAACTCCAGTATCCTCAATATACTAGGATGTTGTTATAATAAGGATTCTATCTACACTTACACACACCTACATCTAATGGTTAAACGAACATACTGTTTCCGTGGCTGGTGAATTTATGCCTCCCAAAACGATGATTGTTCAACATTCTTTTAAAGCCTTCAAAGGTGGCCATTAAGATGTCACTATATTTATATATGATATATAATATGTTTATGTTTTCCTTAAGCTTATGTTTTTTTTGTCATACCTTTATGGTTTCCATTATGGGTCAACGCGATATCTTCATTTAAGGATGTGCGGACTACCGCCCCCTCAAAGTGATTTGATTCGTTAAATACCATATGTGGGACGTATAAAGGATGGAACTATGATATTATATATGATATTATACTGGAATTATAATATACCTTTATATCATTATGATTCCACTCTATAAAATATGAAATAGAAATGAAAGTAGCGTTCATGCGTACGTACAGCTTACCGTCTCCATGAACGGTGCATTTTATTTCTTACCTCTAAATGATTATGTAATATTATAAATGCATGCATGTACTGGATATATATGACATATATGATATCTACATCATGAATACCATTCTGGATATAATGGATACATGAAAAACTTGTAATTATAAAGGGTTTATTTTTGACTCAACTACCAATGATCGTTAAAATGACCATTATTGACTTAAATAATTACATGGTGTTCATGACATGGTAATAAGTGATATAAAAGGAAAATAAACTTGAAAAAGGTTCTTAAGAAAGTAAAAATTAACTCAAGTTTATTATTCAGGACATTAATGAATGATCGAGTCATGTTGGACCCGAGGTATGGGACTTCGTCTCAATCTCCTTCCATTGAGGTATATTTTGTTTTATACACAACCTTCTTTTATACGGTGTATAAACCCCTTTGACTTTAACGTTTATTCAAAAGGAATCTTTTTTATACAAAGAGTTTACTAAATGACAAAAGGGAATGTTTTTGTCGTATGTATGCGGCGACAACGACTTCTCCGCCGCCGTGACCATTATTTGAGTTTCAGCTTCCTCTACAAGCCATACCTTTTTTTTAAAAGAAAAATAAATACCATGTTTTTCTTTTCTTTTATTTTGGTATTGAAAATGGTTTTCATAATGTTTTTATATCAATGTGGTGTATTGATATTTTGTGATTGAAAGGTGGGAATGTTATTTTTCCTTTATGCATCTTTTATGTGATACGATTATGTTGAGGTTCTTGGGCATTATTATGAAGACGGATGGTTCTGTGATAAACTAAGGGCGGGTGAGACCGATATAGCTCTCCAATGCATTTGGTAATGCCAAGGAGTGAAATGTTAAGGTTTCTCTGAAGAGATTTAGGGAATATACTATGATGGGTATTCCAAACGTAACCAAGAGGGTTACTCCCTACGTAAGGATGTTATGAATGCCTCAAGTTAAATTTATGTCTTATGATTTTTATGATTTATTCATGATTTGATGAGGTATCTTGAAGTGCTTATGTTTTATGGGTAAAGTATGATTTCATTCTTATGTATATATGTACCCATGTTTCCTTTCCATATATTTTTATATCCCTTACTGAGATTTTTATTCTCATCCCAAGTTTTTTTGAAATGTTTTTCACAGGTCAAGGGAAAGGTACATGATATGATGATAGTGTAAAGGGAGTGTCAAGAAAAAATCCATGTTTTATTTTAAATATTCTTCCATTGATGGGAAAGAAGAATACTATCTTTATGTAACCACTTTGTTTATATGTGGAATGTAATGAAATTTTTATGATCTAATTCTCTAAAACTCTAAACCCGAAAAGATCCTCAACGTGTAATCTTGTAATAACTCAAGATTAAGTAAGGTTTAAGGCTGGGGCCTTATATTATACTTTTCTTATCAAAATTAATATTAAGAACATTTTGATTAGGATATCAATACAATTTTACAAAAATACCACAAAAAAAACTTCCACATTTTGCTAAGTCATTCCCCATGGTTCGTTTTACCACAATTTCCACAAACTAGAAATTTGAAATTCTTACCATGAGATAAATTTGATTGATTTTTACCCATCATTTTTTTCTGGACATATTATTTTTATTTTTTTCAAAGTACATGTGAAATTCAGAAATATCCATCTCTACCCTCTCAGCTCATTTGAAAACATTCTCATAAATTTGGAATTCTCAAGAGACCAATGCCCTTTGATATATTGGCTTCGATTCTGAGTTAAAATAATTTAATTTTCAATGGAAATCCCAAATAAAATTTTGAGAATAATATACCAATTGGGTGATGATTGCTTCATACATGACTACTGTCGAACCTTGAAATGCAACTCACTAGGCGGGTTCGACCCCGTTTCCAGGTCGGACCCGCCAAAATTGAGTCGACCCGATCCGTCAGCTCATCAGGCCTAATGGACTGGGACCGTTATTCACTTAAATATGAATAACTTAAAGACCGCGCATCCAATCGACGCGCCGTCTGCGGCACTGGGACTCTTTCGATGAGATGATCCTTTTTTGATACTCTAAGTGAGTTTTTTATAGTTTTGGATATCTGAAGGGTTAGAAACGTGCATAATTCTAACCGGGACCCTGGAACAGAAAAGCCAATATCTCTTAGACCGGGCATCCGTTTGACGCACCATCTATCGCGTTGAGTTCCTTTTGACGAGATGGAACTTCGGGATACAACAAATATAGACGTAGTGATAGTTGATGTATCAACCCCCTTTTACTCATGGAGCAGACCCTCCCGGAATCGAGTACGCTGTGTGCAGGAACCCTAGAGCTGGTTGCGATTGCGACGATGATGACGACTGTACTTGGATCCTATGTGGGTTCGACAGTGAGAACGATTGTACTTGGATCATACGTGGGTTCGGGAGCGATGATGAATGTACTTGGATCCTACGTGGGTTCGACAGCGATGGTTACTATACATGGATCCTACGTGGGTTCGGCAGCGACGAATTCTGTACTTGGATCCTACGTGGGTTCGGAAGAGGAAATGATTTAGAGGCTACATCAAATCATCTCCACTCCTCTTCGTGATTGGTATACTTGTGTGAGCTGAGTATTGACTTTCAGTCATTATCATTGGTATGATTGACTTCTTTCCTGTGTGGACTGGTTGTGCTTGGGCATGGAAGTTGGAGTCGTACTGAGATTGATGACTTAGGAATATTTATGGGCATACACATAAGTAGAGTTGGTTGATACTTCGTGTTTGTATCTTTTATGTTTGGATTATCCTTTGTGGATTCTGGGAGACCTTCGGGGGTCTCGGGGTCCTTACTGAGTATCGTTATACTCACCCACGCATGGGCATCGCCCGCACTACGTTGTGTTGGTTGCAGACGATGGACAACACTGATCGTGGTCGAGGCTTGTGGAGCTGGACGATATCCGGAGGTGGACCACCTGGCGGGACATACACGGAGTGGACGGACAGACCCATGGTACCAACGAGACTATCTATACCCACCCTTCAGGTCAGATTCCTGGAGGATGACTCTGTGGATGCTGCTTTACTTTTCAGCTGTTGTACTTTCATTGTCAGTTTTACTGTACTTTTAGTTGGGTTTGTATACTGGCCCATTTACTTTCCAGCACTTACCTTTGTACTCATTTTACTTTTTGTTTACTCCACCTTGTGTACTCTGTTGTGTTTGTTTACTTTTATAAAGGCAATGTCTTCCCTTTTTACTGGGATTTACACCTTTGGTGCTAGTTGCCATCCCCTGGCCTATGGAAGGCGGGCTTGGGGTAGCCACAGAACGGGCCCTGAGGACGGGTCGAGACAAATTCATTACAAAAATTATCTTAGTACCACATAATCAATAAATTAATAGTTAAACCTAAAATAAAAATTGGGTTAAGAATTCTATTACCTCGGGTTTATATTACTTCAAACCTATTCAAAGCTAATGTATGATGGTTTAAGGGGTCTTATTAATATAAAAAATAACCATATACATATCTATATTTACATACATGATATTGTCAGAACATATTTCTACCCATTTATTAATAATATTAATTTATTTTTATTTCTTTTAGCTGTATTTATTTCATTATTTCCATGGTTGTCTTATAATGTATTTTCTTGTTAGAAGATAGAAACAAATGAGAATATAAATTACATTTTATTAATACAATTCCAGAATATTAAATGGTCTTATATTTCATTTTGGTTTTATGGTATGAGTGTGAATCTTTAGCTAAAACATTAGTTGTGAACCTTAGATTATTTATGTATATTTTTATCATTACGAACCACATTTTTTTATTAATTAATATTATGTATAAGAACTGGTTTTAGAATATAATATAACATATAATATGTATAATAAAATATGATTTAAAAATATTAATGGTTTTTTTCTATCCTTGAATCTGGTAGAAAAAATTTAAAACACATCATCCATGATGTTGGTAAATCAGCACATCACGAGCAATGTTTTTATTTTTAGAATCAATCGGGGAGGATAAGAAGTATGGTGATGAATTCTTCCATAATCATAAGAAAATACATTATATATAATATAATATTGCTTTCATGACTCTTGGATTATGTTAGGTTAAGATAATATAAGAAAATAAAAATAATTGAAAAGAAAATAAAAAAATTAAATAGGATTTTTACCTCTTGAATCCACCTTCTTGAGAGCCCTTTTAAGGCCCTTGGTTTTGGCCTTTTGGTGAGACTAGAAGTTCTTGGACGTTAGGAAGAGGCTATAAAAAGAAATTTTATAGAAATTAATCAATCTATAAGGCTTCTAGGTGTGAGGGGAATAGGTGGTGAGGGGTGATATTTATACTGGAGGAGATGGGCGTTTTCTCATTATTATATCCATAAGTTTATTAATTTGGATCAAGACTGAATATATTGAGATTTTTTATCAAATATATTAATATAATGATGGTTATTTCTTGATTATGGTGATTTCATTAATAAAAGTCATGATATAGTGTATTGATCTTATAATATATATATATACTGCAAATTTCTGTATTTTATTACTCACAACAAATTAATGTTTTTCAGAAAAATATCAAAAATTGAACGTAACCATTTTTTATACGTAGAATTAAAAAATGAAATCCATTTTATTAAAATAGTATTCTAAATATGACCATTTTTATTTTTAATGAAAATCATATTTTACTTGGAAATTTTTTATTTTAAAATTATAACTAATTTTTTAACACTTTGAATAATTATATAAAGGTTCATAAAATTGCATTATAATCAAAGAGAAAAAAATAACAATTTATGAATTATTTTTTCAGAATAAATTTTCCTTTAAATCATTAATTTAATTGTAAAATTTTAGTTAAATATTTATGACATAAAAATACCAACAATGTATTAGTCCTTTCCAATAAATTTATTTACTTATTCCATGACATAAATATATCATGATTACACTATTATGATAAAAAAATTTAAATTATACTCTCATAAATGAGATTAATATTATACTATAAAAATTACTATTACAAATGTTCATGTTACAATTCCTTGTTGTAGTTGGTGGACTAGAACCAACTACTTTATATATTATTCATTAAGAAATAAATTATCACATCTTTATTGTTCTTCTGCGTGACAATGCATGTGATAATGTACTAAGGAAAGTTGTTTCATTGAAGGGTCATAGCGGATCCATGCTATGTTGAGAACCTAGAAGTGACATAACAATGTTCAAGAATATATGTTTTATGGTCGAATGATGTTATATGGGGGACACAAATAATACAGTCTATTATCTGTGAGGGCTCATTGAACATTGGGGCTCCTTCTCATGGTGTGAACCCTTGGTAATATCAAAGATGATATTATGAGAACATGACTCGCTAGAAGGAAATCTACATTTCATTTTGTAATTGGATGGTCCTATTTGAGGACGTTTGTATTAGTCCGTAAACATTAAGATTATTATTAATGGGTTTTACAACTCATGCACTTTGATGTATTGATGAAAACTATGATAAAACATTGTTTGTTGTGAGGTAAGATATGTTGGGTGCAACATGAGTAATATCGCATTAATAGATAATGAAAGAAAGGATTTGTTCCTTCTATTCCATAAATAAATTTGATATCTCAGGCCATTTGATAGAATTGATATAGCCTAAATGAATTCATGCCCATGGTAATGAATGTGAGAGTTCATTTTTGGAAATTCAAAGAATGAATAATCAAGTACATTGGTTGATGGCACTAGCATGCAGCCCGCTTTATTCGAGATATTGAGACAAAGGATTACATTACATGATAAGCGTTCATATGAGGTTACACGTCATTGCGGCATTAACTTATTTATCTATGAGTTCCTTAGCATGTTGCTAGATGCTAACTATGACCTTTAGGATGGTTCCACCTAATTCCACTAAGAAAGATGCCTAGAGGGACAGAACTATGTGTGTCCAAGTATCTCAGTTAAATATCAATTTAACAATTTGAATTAAGATTATTCCCGATTAAGGTTTTATAATTATTCAAGGATTCCTGATCAAATTTATTTTGACACTAGTTATTCTAGATAATATATTATTGGTGAAATAATATATTTATTAGAGAGTAATGTATTGAAATTTATTTGATAAATAAATAGTCATTATTCAAGGTCTAATAAATGTGGTGGAGGAAATAATAAAAATGAAAAAAGTACACGCCATGTATATTAAAATACACACCCTGAAGTTTTCTAGGGATTTTTGAGAAATAATATTATTTATTTAATTAAATAATGTTAGGTATAATTTTTTCGATGCGTGTAAATTAAAAATAATAGTCAAAAATTATTATTAGACATAGGGTCTTAATAGGAATTATATTAAATGATGAAATTCTTTTGGGTTATGAATTCATTTTATAATTCTTGATAATTAAAATCCCAATAATATAATTCTATTTAAACTAGCCATTTGGGTTGTGCACAACGGATCTCAGATTGATTGTTGTTAAATGAAAAATTAAAGTTGGGTACTCGCACCATTGTGCATCTACTGCACATGAAACCTACAAGTGGTATCAGAGTGGTCATATCATTGATTATAATTATTTAGTTTTTTGTTGATGATTTACGCATTTAATAATTTAGTTTCTTCAATTCAAGTAATTATTATGCATATCAGATTCTCGAGATATGTTCACCCTCTCTCATTTCTCATTCACCTTACAGAAACGATCATTTCTTTAAATTTTGATTAAAATAAATTAGAGGATCTCATCTGGAGGTCCTAAATATTCTTGTTCATAAAACACAAAAACACACATTGTGTATTCTACATTGTACATGGTGTTGTCAAGATTCAATGCTTTAGACCGGTCCACCAAATCAGGTCATGCGTTGGAGTATTTCTAAGTCTTAAATGACTTCATGTGTTGACCAGAAACAAGAGGCACACGATTTATGAATTACCCACCGTGTGGTCCACTAGAAACGACCTGTAGTCCCTTCGGGTTAGGTTTGGACCATGTACCCCGTACATGGATTTACAATCTAGAAACCATTTAATGAAAGTACTACATGGCACATGTTCCACTGAACATGCTCTGTACATTAGAGATTTTCGAAGTATATCAACATGCCATGTCCCCAGGAGTGTACTTCAGATGGATGGTGAACAAAAGTACACACCATGTACTCATCCAAATTATATAGATTTAAAAATATTTATTATTATAATATACAAACCCTGGTGATGTGTACAATAGTGCGAGCGTAAATCCGAGGCACAACACGTGAAATGTTATATATATATGTGTGTTTAATGTAACATCCGTGTAATGTTAATTTCTAATCATTGTGTAGTTATGAACATGAAATCACCAATTTTCTTCTAAGGTACAATTTACATACAAAGATTATTTTAATTTAATTTATTTGTTTAAAATTATGATGGATTAGAATCTCAAGGAATTCAAATAAGGGTTTCAGATAAAAAGATTTATTAATTAATGATAATTAATTGATTCGATCGTTATTTATCTTAAACAAGAATAATTAATAAATTGAATGGTATTTTTATTCTTCATAAATATCGTTGAATGTATGGATGATCATGAGCTTGACCATGACATTTTTTATGTGAACTTTTTATTTTAATTAATTTATATAAATAAATTTTTTGGGTCCGCAAGCCTTCTCCTCATTAACATGTATGGACCGTGTGCCCAAAGATTATTTTATGTAAAACCAAAATTTACCCCTCACCAGTGAATGAGATAAAATCATATGTAACGGATGGAGCTCCCAAGATAGTGGAGGAGACTCAATTTAGGATCCAAGGTGAAACCAATCCAATGAGATACAAAGGTATACAGGTTGAAAGCTATAAACACAAACCCAAAAGGATTAAGGTGTTTCTACCCTATTTCATGGGTTAGTTTATCAACCACTAGATAAACTAACCAACAGAATAAGATCATGATCAACCCATTTATTTTATTTTTTTCAGTTTCATGGGTTATTTATTGTGGGTGTGTTGTTACGATCACACAATTAATGAATTTAAAAATCATGCATGATGGAACTAAAATAATTCTGAATTATGCATATATTTCATCTTATAAATGGTTAATCACTTATGTATATCCCACTTAATATTGAGAATAAAGTAATCAAATATAATAAAATTGAAATATATGTTTATGGATAAAATCCCTCAAATAAATATTAAGTCGGTATAAACTACCATAATCTTGGTTAGAATAAAACCATAGATCAAAGTGCTTGACCAAACCTAGTCGGGGAGATTTCATTTATCAGTGTATTCTAATTAAAGGTTTTTGGTTGAATAAACTTGTTTCAGATCAAGGTTTTACTTCCATATTAGGACATTGTTTGACCAAGAGGAAAAGGTTTTGTAAATCCAAAATAAAAGGATTTTAGGATTGGGGAGTCCACTCAGTGGATCAAGGAGTTGCCAGATAATGTAGTTGTAATTTGGAATGCCTACCTAAAACCCTTAAAGATGCATATCCAACCCTTGTTAGGATGTTGAAAAGGGAAATATAGATCCTATCAACTAGAATATTCAGGAAATTGAATATTCTGAAGTAAATGGTGAGGGATATTGGATTTTGATAAAATAGTGTGATACTAATAAGTATTAAATTATTTGTTTGTCTCGGTTTTATCATGATAAATCAAGAACCTTTGATCACCTTAATATATAGAAAAGAAATGAAAAATGACTTTAAATATATCATTTCGAACTACACTCAAGAAGTAAAACCTTCTCACCAACACCAATTTCCCAGAATGGCTTGGCATTTACATGTCATACTTCGCCACGAGAGGAAATTGTATGTGTTGAAAGAGCATACTCTAGTTGAATCTAGAAAAGAGTCCAGTGATGAGGAACTATCTCTCTATATGAAACATATGGATGATTCCATTGATGTCCAATGTTTCATGATATTTTCCATGTCTAATGAGCACATGAAGAAACATTAAAACATGGATACCTATAGCATGGTGTCTCACCATAAGGATATCTATCAAGAGAAGGTGAGACAGGAGAGATACGAGATCTCAAATGCTCTGTTCATAACTAATCTTTGAGAGTATACACCTGCTAGGCCTCATGTAGTCATGTTTATTGGCTTCATTGTAATCCTTGACATCTTAGAGATTATGTTGCTAGTTGAGTTGTGTACAGATCTCATCCTATCATCACTTCCCAATAACTTCTCTAGCATTATTTTCAATTATAACATGAGAAAAAATGATAATAGTCTATCAGAAATTCTTATCTTAATTCTCTAGGTAGATAAGGACATGAGGTGAGACAAACCCGAAGTCCCTATCGTGAATACGAAAAGGAATGAAAAGGTAAAGGGACCAAGGACTTATAAATAGCCTGAAGCCCCTGAGAACCATCCCTCCTAGAAGGGGATGATGCAGAGGAAGGATAAGGAATGAGAGGTAGAGTGTTTTGTGTGTGGTAAGCCAGGCCACTAGAAGAGTAATTTCACCCAAAATCATAGGGACACTAAAGGTTCTTTCATTATAGAGTGTAATATTTCCATTTCTACACATTGGTTATTAGATACAGATTTTTGGGGATCACATCTGTATTCAAATACTGGAACCAATTAATTTAGAATTATTTCCAGAGGAGAGATGGATCATCGAGATACAAAAAGTGTGAGGCTATCTATGTTAGTCATTGGTGATTTCCACCTCTCATTTCCAACTAGGATGATTTTGTTTTTACATAACTATTATTTTTTTCCTAGTTTTACCAATAAAATAATTTTTCTATCTTGTTTGGAAATGGATGTATTTATTTTCATGTTTGGAAATAAGGGTTGCCTGTTTTATAAGGAAAATATGTGTCATGATATGGATCATTTAAATAATGGGTTGTATGTATTAAATTATGAAAATGAATTATTGAAATATGGATAATGAAACAAACCCGCATGACTCATACATCACCCAGTTGTGGCATTAGCATCTCAGCCATGTAAATGAAAAGTTCTTGACAAAGCTCTACCAACATGTTTATTTAGACTATACTGAGCTAAAACTAGTTATAGATGTCATGATTGTTTACAAAGTAAAATTACTAGGCCGCCATTTGGTGGAAATGGTGAATGTGCCACTGAGATTCATGGATTGGTGCACACTGATGTGTGTGGACCATTTCATGTAGAATATAGAGGTGGATATTCTTACATCCGTACTTTTAGAAATGATTTGAGTAGATATGGATATGTTGACTTAAGGATGTATAAGTCATAGTCCTTAGGGAAATATAAGGAATTCAAGAACGAAGTAGAGAATCTTCTTGGAAAGAAGATAAAGAAACATTGATCGGATCGAGGTGGAAAATATTTGAACCAAGAGTTCGTCGAAATTCTACGAGAGTATGGGATTCTATTTCAATTCACTCCTCCCTATACACCATAGTGGAATGAAGTTAGTGAAAATGAAACTCCACCTTGTAAGACATGGTGAGGTCAATGATGAGTCATGAAGATCATCCATTATCATTTTGGGGATATTCATTACAAAATGCATCGTACACATTAAACCATGTGAAAACTAAGGTGGAAAATAGAATTCCCTCCGAGATATGGAATGGAAAGAAACCCAATTTTCCCACACACACATGTATTGGGTTGGGCCGCATTTTTAAGGCCTTATTAGGCAACAAACAAGAACATCGGGGAATGATGTGTATCATTATTAGTTTTACCAAGGAAACAAAAGGTTATTACCTATATAACCCTTAAGAAAATAAGTGATTGTCTCCAGACAAGATATCTTTCTTGAGAGGGATCACATCCTCAAAAAGGATAGTGGGAGTGTGATTGTCTTCGACAATATTGACGCTCAGGATACATAGGAGTTGGTACATGAAAAAGACCCATAGGTCCCTGTGGAAGGGGTTTTAGAAACACAAGTACTGTATAAGATCTCAAGAGATGTAAGGGAACTAGAGAGAATTGGTTTCCTTGTCATCGAGGATGGTGAATCATTATTGTTGGACATTGATGAAAACATCTCATACAAGATGTATTATAAATCTCAGAAACTGCAAGATGGATAAAAGCTTTGAATTCTGAGATAGATTCCATGTATCATATCCATGTTAGTGTTTTGGTTGATGAGCTAGTTGATGTAAAGCCTGTTGGATCCAAAATGGGTATTCAAGATAAAACTGGACATGGAAGTTCAAGTTAGAACCTATAAAGCAAGACCAATGCATAATGTATTTAGACAACATCATAGAATTGAATATGATGAAACCTTCTCGCCAGTATCCATGTTTAAATCCATAATAATATTACTTTCTATAGCTACTTACTATGACAATGAGATTAGTGAAATGGATTTCAAAACAACATTCCATAATTTGAACCTTTTGGAAGATGTCTATATGACACTACTAGAAGTGTTTGTGACAACAGGTGAATCCAAACAGGTTTGAATGTTGCAGATATCCATTGATGGATTAATGCAAGCATCCCAGTCTTGGAACATTAGATTTGATGAAGCCATAAAGTAATTTGGTTTCATTTAGAATGAATGTGAGCCATGGGTTTATAAGTGGTTTAATGGGAATGCAATTATTATCCAAGTAGTATATGATGACGACATATTTCATATTAGAAATGATGTAAGAGTCTTACAGTCAGTTAAGGACTAGTTGAACAAGGGTTTCTACAAGAAAGAGTTGGGTGAAAAAACCTACATTCTAGGGATCAAGATTATTTTTGATAGATCCAGAAGGCTTCTTGGATTATGTTAGGGTACATACAGTGACCAGATACTAAATTTATTTAGTATGGAAAAATACAAGAGGGGATTTCTTACAGTGTCACATGGCCTTCATCTTTCTAAGAAAACGTGTCCTCAGACACAAATAGGAGAAAGATAGAATGAGTAAGATCACATATGCTTCGGCTATAGGATCTATCATGTATTCCATGTTATGTACCAGGATTGATATTTCCTATGCACTAAGAATGTCAGTCAGATATCAATAAAATCTTGGATAACTACATAGGAATACTGTTAAGACTATCCTTAAGTATCATAGAAAAACTAAGGATATGTTTCTAGTGTGTAGAGGAAATGAGAATATTGTCATCAGAGGGTGCGATGATGCTGGTTTTTAAAGAGACCAGAATGATCTAAATTCGCAATCTGGATGTGTTTTCTATCTCAATGGAGGAGATGATAGCTGTAAGAATTCAAAGCAACCAATTTTTGTCGATTATACAGTGGATTCTGAATATATAGCGGATTATGATGCATCCAAGGAAGTCGTCTAGATTCAGAAATTTTTCTAGGAGCTTGATGTGGCACCTAAAAGTGAAGATCCAATCACATTGTTTTGTGATAGTACTATAGTGGTGTCTTTTTAAAAAGAACCAAGGTCACATCAACGAAAAAAGTAGATACTCCCAAAGTATCACCTCTTGAGGGATTTTTATCAAAGGGGTGAAGTTGTAGTGAGCAGAGTGTACATGGATGAGAACATGGTAAAACCCATGACTAAAGGTCTATCGTAGTAGAAGAATGAATATCATGTGAGATCTAGTGAGTTATTGGTTGTTAGCAGTTTGATCTGGTCCAAGTGGGAGTCTGTTGGAGTTGGTGTCCTAGAACCAGTAACATTGTAATTTATTTATTTAAAAATACATTACCAAATCTTGATTGTCCTTCTGCGTGACAATGCTTGTGATAATTTCCTACGGATAACTTTTGCATTAATGGGTCATAATTGATCCATGCTATTTTGAGAACAGAATGTTCCATAGAACTGTTCTATAATATATGTTCTATGGGTGGATGATGTCATTTTACGGACACAAATAATATAGGCCATTAAGGGTGAGGACTCAAAAAACTTTGAGGAACCTTCTCATGGTGTTGGACTATGGTAATATCAAGGAAAATATTATGAGAACGACACCCGCCAGCAGAAAATCGATATTTCATAGTGCAATTGGATGTTCCGATATACAGACATGTGTATTGGTCCTTAGACATTAATATTATTATTAATCGGTATTAAAACACACACACATAGATGTATTGATGAAAACTGTGATGACACCCAATTTGTAGAGTGGTAGGATATGTTGGGTGCATCAAGAGTAATACTGCATTAATAGACAATGCGAGAGAGGATTTGGCCATTCTGTTCCATAATGAAAGTATATATCTTAGTCTATTTGATGGAATTTATATATCCTAAATAAATCCTTGTTCATAGTAAAGAATTGGAGAGTTCAATTCCAAAAAATCAAAGAATGAACAATCAAGTACATGGGTTGATGGAACTAGCCAACAACCCACTTGATTCAAGTTATTGAGACAAATTATTATAATAGACGATTAGTGTTCGTATGAGGTGGCACACCATTACAACGTTAACTTCTTTCTTTATGGTTGACTTGGAATGTTTCTAGACGCTATCCTGGGACATTTGGTTAGCTCTGCCTAATTCCACTGAGATAGAAGCCTAGAGGATCAGGCACTTAGTGTGTCCAAGTATCTAAGTTAAATATAAATTTAACAAATTGAATAATGATTATTCTCGATTGTGGTTTAATAATTTTTCAAGGATGCCTGATCTAATTAATTTCGACACTATTTATTCAATAGAATATATTGTGTGTGAAATAATATATTTATTAGCAAGTAATGTAGTGACATTGATATGAGAAATAAATAGTCATTATTCAAGGTCTAAAAATGTGTTGGAGGAAATAAATAAAATGGAAAAACAAAAGTTCATCTAGTTCATACTATTATACATGTCATGTAATTTTTATGGGGATTTGTGAGAAATAATACTATTTATTTAATTAAATAATATTAGTTTTAATTCATTGCATGCATGTAAAATAATAATAAAAGTCAACTGTTATTATTAGGCATGGGGTCTTAATAAAAATTATTTGAAATGATTAAATACATTTGGGTAATTAATTTATTTTATTATTTTAGGTAATTAAAATCCCAATTATATAATTCTAATTAGCCGATCCATTTTGGGTTGTACACAACAGATCTCAGATTGATCATTCTTAAAGAAAAAATTAAAGATTGGTACACCCTCCAACATGCTTCCACTTTGCCCGGAACCTACATTCCTAATGTCATGTTACTATTCCATCAGTAAAAATTCCTTAAATTCTATAAATATCCCTTATTTCATTATAAATTTACAATGAATTAAACTATTAAATTCCAAAATGAAAAACACTTATTTTATTAGTACCACTGTAGATACAATTTCTCCCTATGGGAGGGTTTAAAGAGTAAGGGAGGGATTTTTAGGATCATATTGGGTAGATATTGGCTGAACTTAAGTGGTTTGAGTGGTGTGATGAAGTGGGAGGAGAGGAGGCCTTTTTATACTGGATGAGGACTGTCACTCCGGTAAATAATTGAAAAGAGAATTACACCCATGTTTCTAATGTTTAAAGAGGATCCAAAAATAGACCAATTTAGATCCAAGGGATGATAGGGTCAAAATATGTTGATATAAGGGATCTATTAGAAGTTTCCAGGTAGTTAAAGACCTTAATATTAATGTTTAGTCGCTTATTATGATTACTCTTACTTAATCATTGTAATTAATTATAATTACTTCCACTAATATTTTTTGTCAGAAACTAAGTGAAACTTACTATAAATTATATATTTTACTAATTCAAAACATGGAATCAATTTTTCTAAATTCCCAACACAGAATTGGAAGAAATTAATTTAAATTTAATCCCACAGTCTGGTTGACAATTTGAGTTGCTAATGTAAAACCATTTAATTGTTTTCTATGTATTTATGTTCAGTATCAAAGTGTAGTTGATTCCAATAATCTAAATTGGGTTTAATGTTAATAATGTTATCTAATTAAAATTTTATACAATATTAAAAAATAATTTTACCATATAAATAAATTAGATGAAAAAGCAGTTTTGAGTTAAAATACGTTATTTTCACTATTCATCTATAAATGACGTTTCTCAGAAAAATAAAACTAATTCACCCTAAAATAATATAAAAGTTATAAATTAAAAGTTATTTTTATTTTAAAAAATTAAATATCAAATTTTTTATAATTTTTTTTATTATTTTCATCAAAAGACATTAAAAGAAGTTCATTTGAAAAAATGGTATTTTTAAACATATAAGGACACTACCCTGAATTATTTATTTTGATATCAACATATTATATATATATAAAACCATTATAATAAGTATTTTAAAAGTAGTTATTAATATTACAAATTTTAACAGTGAGGACAAACTTTTCTCATTTAAATAGTTATAACAATAAAATGATGTTTTGTAAAAACTTGAGGTTGCGTGTAACTTATGCCAAGTTGGTATTGCATGTATCATTTTCCAAGTTGATGTTTCATGTAATGTATGATGATTATTTGACATGTGAAAAGAATGTTTGATTATTTTATTGAAAGACATAAATGAAAATTAATTTATTCGAGAAAAAATGGTCCATACAAACTCAGGGTGTTATAGTACCTCATTCTGGAGAGCTTCTCTTGAAATCCAAATCATAGTTTGTTATCCCATTTTATTGTATGATATCATAATTGAGTGTTTTTAGTGTCTTTTTATTCAAAATAGTGAGTACTAATTTTTTAGTTTTTATGTTATTCGTTCATCTTGGCATCGATAGAGCTATTTAGGTGCAAGGTAAAATTCCCTATTTTTATGATCTTTATCCTTTGGTAAATTTCCACCCGATAAGAGTTAAATCAAAAGATGATACTAGATGAGAAATCCACACCCAAACTATTTTATGTTTTTTATACTTTTCCAGAGTGGTTTAACTATTTATAGATATAATTATCTTTGTGTCTCCCATATCAATTTCTTACGAGGCCTTGGAAATGAATTTAATAAGTAAATATAACATATTGGAACCTTTTAGGGATAACGATTAGTTCATTGGGTTTTTTGGTGTTGTTTCCACAACAATGGTCAATAATGCTGTGTTCCATTGTGATTTTACCTTATTTATACCAGCCATCAATTGTGTGGACACTTTTCTATCTATATGAAGCCTATTTATAATTTAGGAATTCAATTGAATGGATTTAATTAATTAGGGGATGCTGATGCTTCTTTTTTATGTGTTGACATTATTTTTTTCCTCGAATTGATTGAATAGTTTATATGGATTTGTATATGAGTGGTTATACTCATGTTACCTTAATTCCTATGAATCAAAGAATTAAATGACATGTGAAATGTAATGGTAGTCGATGACATTATTGTTATACTATGGATCTTAATTCCATTTAAATACCATGGATGTTTCACCCATGGGAATTGATATACAGTAAAATATTCTTTTAACCAGTATGCTCTTGGGATCATGAATTTTAGGAAGAAAAGAATATTTCTCCCCCTTGGATTATGTTTGCAAGACTCATAATATAGACGCTCTGTTCGCATGATCCTTGGAATCTTCTAGTGTCATTACCGAGCATCAATCAAGATTCTCATGGGAGTCAATGAGGAATCATTGGTCTTCTATGCTTGGTATCCATTCCCATGGGGACTGAAACATAAGATTATTTTGAACATTGATGTTATATGTTTCAAGAATGATTATACAACTCTAATGTGGTTGATATGAGATACAAGTTGTGCGGCATGGCTTTGGGGGATATGATATATTTTTTATATGTCTTAGCCAAGGTATTTAAATATTTTTTCTTTAATACATCCCAGTTATAGGAGATTTACAGTTATTTTATAGGGAGACATGTGTGGATATATATGACCACATATTTGTTAATTTTTCATACGATCACTTAACATTCAGTATTCTCATACTTGTTATATTATCCACTCTATTTTAGATAATATTTCCCAGCCATGATTTTATATAGACACTTTGGGTGGTTACCTACTATGATTGAATATCACACCATGTTTGGGCTATCATTGGGTACCTGTATAGACTTTTTGGATGTGGGTATGGAAAGTGTAAATCACCCACAATTTAATTGTTAATTTTGTTCCATGCATAGAAGCAAGGGATCATGAGACAATTTTATGGAGTGTGAATCTATATGAAGATATTACATTTTTTATTTATGGTATTATTATTCATGTATGTTATTGATGTTTTTAAACCTATTTTTTCCCTCTTTAAAGACACAAGACATGAAAAATCATTTTGTATATGATACTACTTCTGGTATTGATGTATATATCTATCTTTGGATTTCTATATCTTAATATTTTGTTGTAATACATTCTTTATTTATTATTATTATTATTATTCTACTATGTTACACTATTATAAAAGGGAATAGTCTCTCCATAGATACACCCTATTCCATCTCTTCTAGTTGGAAGCCTAAATCATATTTAGAGATGTTCTTGAGTCCATGTTACAAACCGGCCACGGGGCACCATTCAATGAAATACGAGTCTATGACATTATGAAGTGGTTTTAAAGGCATTTACTTTTTTTTTACTTTTTATTTTGAGATTATATATAGGGGATTAGGAAGAATTTTAATTTGGTGATGAGTTTTACCTAGGGGTAGCTAACCCAAGTATAGGAAAAATCCAGGATTCCTCAAATGGAAATTGATGATTTTTGGATTATGGCTATTATAGTTGATTTTATTCCACCCTTGGGTGATGGAATTGAATTGTGATGTTTCCATATATTTGAGTTTGGGTTTAATTTTATTACAACTAGATGAGAAGAGGTTTTCCATCTCATGTGTTACCTTGGGAACATTACAAGAATAACAAAATCTGCATTGTGGTATGAATTACAGAATGCATTGCTTATTTTCATGATATTTTGATAGGTTTCGATATAATTATACAAGATGTTTTTATAAATGATATATGAAATTAATTGTGACATGTGGTTGGTAATTAGAATTCATACAATAACCTATGAATTATTTTTATAGATAGTCTACAAAAGAAACCCTAAGAAGATAATTATGGAACATTGATTCATGAACCATTTGACACATGGGCTAGAACATGTTATGTTTTGAATCAGGTTGATGCCATATTTTGGTTAATGTAGAGTATGTGACCTTATATATTGGTAGTGTTGACACATTTGGTTAAAGAATTTAAAATGAGTATGAATTTAAATGTTAAATAAATATTAAAATGAAATGGAAATTGAAACCATTTAATCAATGACTTGACCTTGAATCAATTTTTTAGTCATCTTCTGGAAATGACTCTAGTGACATTTGTGACTATATATTTTTACCAGTCTTGGTTTTAAAAGCAGGATATGTGGAATTACATATTTATTTGAAGGTATTTACCTATCTTATTCTTTTTTTATTTTACTTTGAAATCGTAATTTTTTAAGGTATGTGTTTGGAATTATACAGAATGATAAAAAGATGACCTCCCGTCATATGCCAGGAGAGTAGAGATGAAAATTCTATACAGACAGTGTTCCATGGGATACAATTTGACCCCTATATAAAGTATATTAAAAAACTAGAGGTCTTACTAGACACAAGTGGTGAGTTTCTCCACAAAGGTGTTTTCAAATTATGCTGACTTTTCATGGAGCTCTGCTACATGCCTTGTCCATATCAGAAATTACATGTGTGTTCCAAAAAGAACATCCTACTACATTTTCAAGGGATTGTGGTCCATATGTAACTAACTCATGTCTTGATATTATGTTTTATATCATTGATAAATAAAGGAAACCTATTGAGAGGTTAGTGAAGCTCACCATTTATATGATTCTAGGATCACCAAAGTACTGGTTGGATGTTCTAGACCAGGCTGATGCACCACATGATCTAATTTTGCCAGATTTGCAAACTAGATTCTATAAATACATTTTCTTGACACTACATGTCTAATTTAGTCTAGAGAGTTTTTGCATATGTATCAGTGAATTATGAATGTTACGAAGTATTTATAACACCTTAAATAGATGTAGCGTTTTCAGAAAATATATCGTATTGAAGAGGCTTAGAGGGTGAGACACATTGTTGAATGTGTATAACTAGATTTGTGATATTAGTTAAATGTTTTTAGGTTCATAATTATTATTGTGGAGGAAAATCAAGAAATAATTATAGAGAAACCCCTAAGGGAATTTGGGGGGATAGAGTAGAGCATTGTTTCACTCAGTACAGTTTCTCAACGTCCAATGGCATGAAATGATGATTTGAGGCATTCTATTAGATGAGTTCTTGCTAGGATCTCAGTACTAGTTGCATAGAGTTTTCCAATCAATGTGGAAAGGGTAAAATGATAAATTAATTCGATTGATACCTATTCTAGTGTCGATTATAGGAGATTATTATCCATGTGCAACGTTTCGGTAAGACCTGTAACGACCCAATGTTTTTCAATGGAAATTCCATTCTCAGAAGTATGTCATAAAATCACTTGAAAACAAAACATAATGAACTACTAAGTGCTAACTTACCTTTAAACATATGTTTGTCAATTTTGTGTTTGGAATTTCGAAAATCAAGTATACACTGTTGTAATCAGAAAGTTTTTTGGAGTCTGATAAGGAAAACATTATTTTTGGTGAATAGTTACTTACCCTAATGAATAGTAACATGTCCTTATGAATATTGATATACCCTAATTAATAGTATCCTAAACTATGGTAGTATAAAAATAATATTCATGTTGGAAGTACGATATACCTATATTTTAGAATAAGTTAATAAATGTTTTAAAACTAGTTTTGAGAATTAATTATTATTTTAATTAAATATTAAAATTATCATATTTTAATTTTTTTTTGAAAAATTGACTTCATTTTTGGATTCTAAACGTTGAAAAATGGTTAGGGTGAAAATTTGGGATTTTTCTAAAATACTTGAATTTTTTATGAATAGTAGAATCCGATAATTCCCAATAAATGCTAAATAATGGATTAATTGATTTATCGATGATGTTTTGCTGATGTAATCTCACTTGGTTCGGGATCACATGATAATATCACTATTATTGGTCATGGAATACTTAATATTCCTTGTCTTCTGAAGAAATAATAAATTAATGATTATAATATTATGAAATCCCTCCTCTCCTCCACTATAAAACCCCCCTTCACTCCCTCTTCTCTCCACTCTTATCAAGCCTTTTCCTTGCCATTATTCTTCCCAAATCTCTCCCCAAGGTCCTCCCCCACGTCCAAAATCTGTAATCCTCCTAGAAATACCAAAAATATTTCCCTTAAGAGGTTCTCAAAGAAGGAATTTTCAAGAGGTAAATTCCTCTTCCCAATTTCTTCTTTTTTTTAAGTTCTTTTCTTTTTTATTTCTTTCCTCACCTCCCTTCACCATAATAGTATGACAAATCCAATAACATAAAAGTAATTTAATGCCTTCATACTATTTGTATATTTCATTATATTCTCTCCTTTACCCACCCTTTTATTTGAATGAAATTAAAGCACAGTTTGAGATGTGCTAATTTAGCACATTCAAGGACAACAGTTTATCAATTTCTATTATTATCATTAATTCTGGTCATGAAACCATTTTTGTTACGGTTGATCCAGATTATTATATATGTAATATTTCATATTTTTTATTCTATAATCCTTTGGTAGAAATGGATTTACGTTATAAAGAAAAACCTATTCTTTGTAATCAAATCCACCGATTAACAAAAACGGTTATCCCTATGGTTATATATATAGTAATTCGACATCACTCTAAGTAACCTAATTAAAATTAAAAACATGTAATCTCATGGATATGAACTAAGTAATATAACTTCAAATCTGGACAACCACTTTCATCTTTAATATAATCCAAACTTGAATATAAGTGAACCGATCTTTTAAAGCCAAGTAAAAAAACGAGCCCGAACAATGAAATTGAAGATTGTAAATAATAAAAAAGGATTTGAATTAACTAAAAAGGGTTATAATAAACAAATTTAATATAGAAGAGGTTCTAGAATTAATAATTAATAAGACTAATTTGTTTATTTGGGTCGTTAATAACAAGTGGAGAACACCAAAAAGATTTAAGGTAAGGGATCCTCCCCGTTTCACTCTTAATCAAGATTATTCTCTATTCTATGCCTTTTTGTGTAATACCAAGTGATGGGATATGTTTATAACCTTTCCCCATACTGCCATGTTGTTTTATAATTAATGAGAAACCCCTTATCTCTCTCATCAATCCCTCTTAGTTAAACCCGATACCATGCCAATAAACCACGACAGATTCTACCCAAACTTCCTTTATTCCTTCAGGTTTCTCTATCTTTATTTTTACCAAAATGTTGTAGTCTTTTCTTTTATGTATAACTTAAAAATTCTGTTATTATTCTCCAAACTCATGTTCCAAGATCCATCTCTCATTATCTTTTGGGGATATACATGCTTTTAAGTGAATCTCTCTTTGATAATTCCCAATAATCACACTCGTTTTAAAGGAGCTTCCCAAACTTTTACCCAATTTCAAGTGCACTCTATCTTCTGCATTAAGACACCGTTATATTTTTAAATTCATTAGTTTTAATATGAAAACCTTCTTGGTTCAATTCTGGTTTTATATAAAAGAATTTTTTCTTTACTATTTTAAAAGCTCTATAGTATTTTCCTTAAAACCGCACAAAAATGTTTTAATGAAAATGTTTCTAAAAAACATTTCTCATTTGTTGTCACTTATGTTTGACACCACTTACCATGTTATATGCCTATTTTACCCTATTAACATTGATTTATTTTCTAATTTTTCACTTACATGGACACTTTCATGATACACCCATTGGTTATGATTTATGTTATGATCGTGGTACCCAATTCTTTCCATGGGTACCCTTTTGTTTGTGTATGGTTGATTATATATGATTGTATATGTGGTAATAATATTTATGTGGAAAGAATATACATGAAAATTTTGAGATGGGTGCACCCAGATAGAGATCCAATGCATTGGGTAAAGTTTAGTCTCATGAGATGCAATGTGAAACTAGATTGGAGGTTAGCCTTGACCCGTACTAAAATGGGAAACGAGATTGGCAGTTAGCATTGACCCATACTAAAGAAATGTTTTATGATTCCTCCACATTTATATGATTCCATGTTTACTTGATCCCATGCTTTTGTTAAATTATTTTATAAGTTTCATGAGTTAGATATCATTATGTCATGCCTCCTAACCCATGTGCTTGAGATGTATCCTTATTTTCATTCCCCTTATCGGGATTTTTAGCTCATCCCTTTGTTCATGTTTTCCCCAGGGTACCCTATGTAGATGTAAGGCCTCAAAGGAAGTTAGAAGCTCTTTATGGAGAATAAATAATGAATTTTTTCTTCAATCTTTTATGTTATATGTACCTAGTATTCCAAGACACTAGACTTAACAATCCTTGGCTTATACTCTGATGATTTATTTTGCATAAAATTATGAAATGTTTTATGTAAAAGTCTCGGGTCTCTATAGTTTCTATCAGAGGCATGGTCTAGTTATTTTTTGGAGATTAGGAATAGATAAACTTAGTGAGAACCATAAGGATTAGACTAAGTATAAGAAAACAGTCCAAAATTTTGGTGAGTATAGAGCAAGTGGTTTATCAAGAAAATAAATCCCTGTCTGGATACCAGAAGGTAGAGGCGGCTCTAGCACAAATGAATCTAGGGGTAAAACCTGAAAACACCACTTTGAGCTAGACTCGAAAAGGAACTAGTGCATGATAACGAGACTTGCTTCATTTTTGTTTAAGAAACTCCTAGGGGATATTCTTTGGAAGATTCATGAGCTTAGTACAAACCGTTATTAAGGGACAAAAATAATCCCATAATAATATAAGTTAAGAAATAGATCGAGGATAACCTAGATATAAAACCAAGTAATCACAAGCCAGGATATACATCTTATTTATAAGTTCATAAATTTATGTTCAAATTTTTTATTTATACTCAATTGCTAAGTATTCGAGGCCACTAATTATACTTTCTTTTTATGAGTTAATGGCGGGAAAAATAAGAACACGTTCTAAAAACCAATGTGATAGGAAATGTGATGATTTCCCTAATGACATTCCTGATTTGACAGAATTGGGTGCTCAAAACTTCATGGAAGTACTTGCTCAGCTGGCATGAGTTATGAATAATAACTTGAATTAGGTGGAACTTACTCTTCCTCCAAGGAAAGAGAAAGTCTCCATAGGATCCTTCATGTGGAAAAGGCCTCCCATGTTTAGCGGTTCTTCTGATCCCCTCCTAGTAGAACAATGGATTAACACTATTGAAAATATTTTCCCTATCCTCTAGTGCTCGGAAGAAGAGAAAGTTTTAATGGTGGTCTATCATTTTGATGGGGAAGCGGATCAGTGGTGGACACTAATCAAGAATACAAATTCCCAAGAGGAAATTGATTCCATAGATTGGGATAAATTCAAGAGGATATCTTTGAACAAATATTTTCCTTGAACCCTCCATCTCAAGATGGAATGATAGTTCCTTGGACTCAAGAAGAAGGAAGATGATTCCATCAGGGTGTATGAATCAAACTTTACAAGGCTTGCAGGGTACACCTATGGATCTATCATGAACACTGAAAGCAAGGTGGATCTGTTATTTAGCGGACTAAAGATGAGTCTATGAAAATTGTTGGCAATTCAATACTTTGACTGAGGAGATTGTCCATTTTTCCCTCAAGTTTGAAATAGAGATTGGAGACTCTCATTAGTCTCATGTTCCTAGTGACAAGAAGCGGAAAATGGAGAATAACATGGGTTGTTCATCAAACAAACCCCATGACGGAAAGAAGCCTCACTTTCCCCTTGTAAAAATTGTGGGAAGAAGCATCATGGTGACTGTCTCAAGGGAACCAAGAATTTCTTCAAATGCCGAAAGTTGGGTCATCTAGCCTAGAACTGCCGAAGGGATATGAAAAATCCTGCTAATGTTGAAGAAGAAAAGAAGGTTCAGATCAACACTCAGCCTGCAGTGCAGTGTTATAAATGCAAGGAGCTTGGGCATTATTCGAACAGTTTCCCTAAGCTGAGGGTTGTCAGAGGCAATAAAAAACAACCTCCTAGGCAAAAAGGAAGAGCTTATGTTGTCACTACTTCTTAGATGGATCCGGAAAATGATGTGGTGAAAGGTACACTTGTTATTTATTCTAGAATAGCGAACATACTATTTGATTCAGGTTCTACGCATGCTTTCATATTTTGAAAGTTTAGTAGAATTATTCAAACACCACATCAAAATTTGGAGGAAAATTTATCAATGAGAATATAGAATGGGAAAATTATTGCATCCATGGTTTATAACTCCTCCCCGGTTAATGTTTGTGGACTGAACCTCCCAGAAAATCTTGTCATACTCTATTTAGTGGAGTTCGGCGTTATCATGGGCATGGATTGGCTATCTTTGTACAAGTCCATCATCAATTATCAAGAAAGGGAGATCATTTTTCACATCCCGAAGCATCCTCTGATTCTTTACAAGTGTAATGAGGAAGATGAGTCTCCTTTATAATCTTCGTCTCAAGTTTGGATATTTCTTCCTTGTGAGAAAGCATATCTAGCTCAAATGATTTGAAAAAAGGATAGAATAATTCTTGAATACATGCCCATCATGAGGGATTACACTGATGTATTCCCCGAAGAGTTTCCTGGTCTTCCTCCTAACTGAGAGGTTGAGTTCTCAATTGAACTTATCCCAAGATCTCTGCCAATATCAAAGACACCTTATAGAATGGCCTCCGTACAACTATAAGAGTTGAAGAAGCATTTACAGGAGAGTATGGAGAAGGGTTTTATATGCCTGAGTGCTTCACCGTGGGGTGCTCCAGTCATCTTAGTCAAGAAGAAAGATGGATCAATGCGCCTCTACATTGATTATCATGAGCTCTATAAAATCACTATATAGAACAAGTGTCCCATTCCATGGATAGATGAATTGTTCGATTAGCTTCGTGGGGCCAGTAATTTCTCTAAGGTGGACCTTCGGTGATGATATCACCAACTAAAGGTGATGAAGGAAGATATTCCCAAGACATCCTTTCGAAGAGGTATAAAAACTATGAGTTCGTAGGGATGCCCTTTAGACTTCCAAATGCTCCAGCAATTTTCATCAATTTAATGAATAGATTCTTTAGAGATTACCTCGACAAATTTTTGGTGGTCTTTATTGATGATATTCTAATATACTCCATGATCATGGAGGAACATGAGGATCATTTGCGAACTGTGTTAAAGACTTTGAGAAGGGAGAAGTTGTATGTAATGTACAGTAAATGTGAGTTCTAGATAGAGGAAGTATAATTCTTGGGGCATGTTATAACCAGAAAAGGGATATCTGTGGACCCTTCCAAGATAAAAGCAATTGAAGATTGGTCGAGGACCACTTATGTAATAGAGATCCATATCTTTTTGGGTCTAGCTGGGTATTCTTGACAAATCATGAAGAACTTTTCACAATTTTCAAACACAATGACCAAGCTGACATGGAAGGGATTAAAGTTCGTCTGGACACAGGAATGTGAAGACTATTTCAAGGAGTTGAAAAAGAGGATTATCACTGCGCCGGTACTCACACTCCCTTAAAATAGAGAACTCTTTGTTGTGTATAGTGACACTTTTAAGAAAGGCTTAGGCTGTGTGCTATTACAAAATGGTAAAGTGATAGACTATGACTCAAGGCAGCTGAATTTCCATGAAGAAAACTATCCCATTCATGATCTAGAGTTGGCGACTGTGATTTTTGCGTTGAAATTATGGAAAAATTATCTCTATGGGAAAATATGTGAGATATATACTGACCATAAGAGTCTAAAATATATATTCATATAGAAAGAGCATAATATGCACCAGCAAAGATGGATAGAGCTCATCAAGGATTATGACTACTCAATACACTACCATCTCGGTAAGGCAAACAAGGTGGCAGATGATCTAAGTAGAAAGGATCTTGTATCTTTATCAATGATGAGAATTGAAAAGGATCTTATCTTCTTAGATTTTCAATGGATAGACTTGGTAATCGTTAAGGGAGGAACATCATCAATCCTTTCTCAAATGATTTCTCAACCATCCCTCTTGGAGAAAATAAAGGATGCTCTAAGAAAGGATGTGAAAATTCAGAAAAGGGTGGAAGCTGTTAAAAATGGGAAATCCTCAGATTTCAAAATTGATGAGGAAGGAGTTGTAAGATTTGGGACAAAATTATGTGTACCATATGATCTAGATATAAAGAAGGAGCTATTGAATGACGCACATAGCTTGAAATTCTATATCCACCCAGGGAGCACAAAGATGTATCGAGATCTCTGAGAAAACTTTTGTTTGGACAATATGAAAAGAGAGTTTGCCGAATATACACTAAAGTACCTCGTATGTTAGAAAGTGAAGGCTGAGAGACAAAAGTCTAAGGGGATGATGAAACCACTACCCATACCCACATTGAAGTAGGATAACATTACCATGGACTTTGTCATTGGACTTCCAAAGACATCTAGAGAATACAATGCTATATGGGTTGTTGTGGATCATCCTATGAAGACAACTCACTTTATCACGACTAGATAGGACTTACCATTGGATCAACTTGCACAGATTTACATCAAAGATGTGGTAAGGCTGCATGGAGTACCACTATATATTGTATCCGATCAGGATCCGAGATTCACCTCGATGTTCTGGAAAAGTCTCCTGCATGCTCTGAGCACTGAACTGAACTTCAGTATGGCCTATCATCCTCAAACTGATGGCCAATCTGAGAAAAATATTCAGACATTGGAAGACATGTTGAGAGCGTGTTCAATGGAATTCAAAGGAGGATGGGACCAACATCTTCCACTGGTTAAATTCTCCAACAACAATAGTTTCAAATCGAGCATCTGAATGGCACCATATGAAGCCATTTCTTGGAAAAGGTGAAGAACACCGACATGTTAGGATAAATTTGGTGAGCGTAAGATGCTGGGACATGAAATGGTCGAAGAAATGGCGGAGAAGGTGAAAACCATTTAGCAGCATATCAAGGAAGCCCAAAGTATATCGAAGAGTTATGCAGATAACCGTCGACAAGACCATGAGTTCAATGTTGGAGACATGGTATTTCTATGTATATCCTCATGGAAGAAGGTCATGAGGATTGGGAAGAAATGGAAGTTAAGTCCCTGGTACATCGGCCCCTTCGAAATCCTTGATCGAGTCGGAGCTGTGGCCTATCAACTGGCACTTCCACCTACCATGTCGAAAGTACATGATGTATTTCATGTATCCCTCTTAAGGAAGTACATACCAGACCCTTCACATGTACTCTCTTCAGAGGTGGTACAGTTGGAGGATAATCTCTCTTACGAGGAGCAGCTAGTGAAGATCTTGGAACGTAGAGGCAAAGTTCTATGCAACAAGACTACTCATCTAGTCAAGGTACTATAGAGAAACCATAAGTACGAAGAGGCAACATGGGAACTGGAGGATGCAATGAAGGAAAAATACCCACACCTTTTTTTGTCTTAGAATGTAAAATGATATTTTGAGGGCGAAATATCATAAGGGGGGGGGGGGAGAATGTAATGACCCAAGGTTTTTCAATGGACATTCCCTTCTCATAGGTATGTCATAAAATCACTTGAAAACAAAGCATAATGAACTACTATGTGCTAAGTGACCTTTAAACGTATGTTTTTCACTTATGTGTTTGGAATTTCGAAAATCCGGCATACACGATTGTAATTAGTAAGTTATATGGATTCTGATAAGGAAAACATAATTTTTGGTGAATAGTAACCTACCCTAATGAATAGTAACATACCCTTATGAATAGTGATATATACTAATGAATAGTATCCTAACCTATGGTAGTATAAAAATAATATTAAATTTGGAAGTATGATATACCTATATTTTATAATAAGTTAATGAATATTTTAAAACTGGTTTTGATAATAAATTATTATTTTGATTAAATATTAAAATAATCATATTTTGAAAATTGTTTTTGAAAAATGGACATAATTTTTGGATTCTACACATTGATAAATGGTTAGGGTGAATTTTTGGGATTTTTCTGAAATACTTGAATTTTTGATGAATAATAGAATATGATAATTCACAATAAATGCTAAATAATGGATTAATTGAGTCATCGATGATGTTCTGCTGATGTAATCCCACTTGGTTTGGGATCACATGATAAAATCACTATTCTTGGTCATGGAATACTTACCATTCCATGTCATGAGAAGAAATAATAAGTTAATTATTATAATATTATGAAATCCCTCCTCTCCCCCACTATGAAAACCCCCCTTCACTCCCTCTTCTCCCCACTCCTCTAAAGCCTTGTTTCTTGCCATTATTCTGCCCAAATATCTCCCCAAGGCCCTCCCCCACATCCCAAATCTACCATCCTACTCAAAATACCAAAACCTCTTCCCTTAAGAGGTTCTCAAAGGAGGAAGTCTCAAGAGGAAAATTCATCTTCCCAATTTCATCTTTTCTTTTAAGTTCTTTTCTTTTTTATTTCTTTCCTCACCCCCCTTCACCATAATATTATGATAAATATAGTAACATACATGTACTGGAATTTCTTCATACTAGTGGTATATTTCATTATCTTCTCTCCTTTCTCCCTCCTATTATTTGAAATAAATGAAAGCACTGTTTGAGATGTGCTAATTTCGCACATTCAAGGACAACCGTTTATCAATTTCTATTATTATCTTTAATTATGGTCATGAAACCATATGTGTTATGGTTGAACCATATTATTATATATGTAACATATACTATTTTTTTTCTGTAATCCTATGGTACAAAAGGAATTAAGTTATAAAGAAAAACACATTCTTTGTAAACAAATCCACCGATTAACAAAAACAGTTATCACTATGGTTATATATATAATAATTTGACTTCACTCTAAGTAACCTAATTAAAATTATGACCATGAAATCTCCTATATATTAACTATAGAAAATAACATCAAATATATACAACCACTTTCATCTTTCTTATAATCCAAACTCGAATATAAGTGGACCGATCTTTTAAATCCAAGTAAACAAACAGGCCCGAACAATGAAATTGAACCTTGTAACTAATCAAAAGGCTTTGAATGAAGTAAAAAAGGTTATAATAAATAAATTGAATATATTATAGGTTCTTGATTTATTAATTAATAAGCCTAATTTATTAATTCAGGTCGTTAATACCATGTGGAGAACACCAACAGATTTAAGGTAAGGGATCCTCCCATTTGCACTCTTAATAAAGATTGTTCTCTATGCAATGCCTTTTTGTGTAATACCAAGTGATGGGTTATGTTTATACCACTTACCCATACTGCCTTAATGTTTTATAAGTGATGAGAAACCCTTTATCTCTCACATCAATCCCTCTTAGTTACACTTGATACCATGCCAATAAACCATGATGGATTCTTCCCGAACTTCCTTTATTCCTTCCGGTTGCTCTATCTTTCTTTTTACAAAATTTTTGTTGTCTTTTATTTTATGTATAACATAAAAATTCGGTTATTATGCTCCAAACTCTTGTTTCAAGATCCATATCTCATTCTATTTCGGGGATATTCATGCTTTTAAGTGAATCTCTTTTCAATACTTCCCAATAAGCACACTAGTTTTAAAGGAACTTCCTGAACTTTTACCCAATTTCAAGTGCACGCTATATTCTATTTTAAGTCACCATTATCTTTGTAAATTATTTATTTTCTTTATGAAAACCTTTTTGGTTCAATTCGGATTTTATAAAAAATAATTTCTTCTTTACTATTTTAAAAGCTCTATAGTATTTTCCTTAAAACCGCACAATTTTTTTTAATGGAAATGTTTCTAAAATAAATTTATCAGATGTTATCACTTTTTTTTTGACAACACTTAACATGTTATATGCCTCTTATAACCTATTAAGGTCCATGTATTTTCTAATTATTTCCTTACATGGACACTTTCATGTCACGCCCATTGGTTATGATATATGTCATGATTATGGTACCCAATTATTTCCATGGGTAACCATTTTTTGTGTATGGTTGATTATGTATATTTGTATATGTGGTAAGAATATTTATGTTGCTAGAATATTCATGAAAATATTGAGATGGGTGGCCTAGATAGCGCTCCAATGCATTTGGTAATGTTAAGTCTAATGAGATGCATTGTGAAATGGGATTGGCGGTTAGCCTTGACCCGTACTAAAATGGGAAATGGGATTTGTGGTTAGCCTTGACCCATACTAAAGAAATGTTTTATTATTATGCTTCATTTATATGATTTCATGTTTATATGATCCCATACTTATATTAAATGATTTTATAAGTTTCATTCTTTGTATATCATTATGTCATGCCTCCTAAATCTTGTTCTTGAGATGTATCCTTATGTTTATTCCCTTACTAGGAGTTTTAGCTTATACCTTTGTTCATGTGTTCCCCAGGGTAACCTATGCAGATATAACGTCTCAATGGAAGTTATAATCACTTTATGAAGAATAAATAAAGATGTTTATTTTCCCATGTTTTATGTTATATGTACCTAGTCTTCCAAGACACTAGACTTAACTATCCTTGGCTTGTACTCTGACGATTAATTATGCTTAAAATTATGAAATGTTTTATTTAAAAGGCCTGGGTCACTATAAGACCCTCCTTACAGAGGTGAGTGTTAGGGGTCTTCTCCAACAATATGTTTGTGAGAGGATTTTATAACTTCATTTTAAGAAATGGTATAGAGAATACAATATTATTAGTCTAAGGTAGTGGTGGTCAGGGATGAGACATCCATACATAGTTTGTACCAAGACATCAAAGTGGGAATACTCTAAGTTGTAAGGAAATTAAATAGGGATTTGATTCAGTCCAGATATATTCGACATATCCTACCCCTTAGGATTAGGGTTCTAGACCATAAACAATGAGAGGTAAAATCATTATAGACACTATTCTTTTCTCTACTCTCATTGATATAGGTGCATCACATAATTTCATATTTGTACTTGTGGGGGAAATAATTGGGCTTATGGTTTAGTTTTTTGATGGTTTTATGACTCTTGCAACTACATTGGGATCATAATAGAGGATGAAAGTCATTATAGGGAGTTCCCCATTTGAGTTAGGTGGGTATCACTGTCGAGTCGTTTCACTGAAGGTATATTATCGGTGTCCCAAATTATTTTTACCCTAACAAGTGTAGCACCAGTAAGGGGTCGATCCCCCAAGAAAAAGGAGTTATTTTTATCTTTATTAACATAGTTTGAATTTTGTTTAATGATGTTTGCTGAATTTAGAGTCAACTTTTGTTGTTCGGATAAAAAGAAAAATTGGTTTTAAGTTTCTTTTAACAAATTTCTTAACTGAATAAAAGTAAAATATGGAAAAATTTATTTTTATATAGATATAGAAATATGTGCATTGGGGTTATGGGTTAATGAGAAGTTGTTTATTAAATAAAATTGCTTATGATGTTGTGTTGTTCATGATAACCCAACACTCTGGGATTAATTTGTAATAATGTTTCCTTGGTCCAATAACCTTTATATTTAGAGTTGAAGTGACTAACTCCTTGGTCCGATAATTAGTATTTAACAGGTCATTTTATATCTTAGTTAATTTTGAGTCGACGAATACTTCCAATGGTCATGAAATTATTTGTCGGTATTCTTCTTTTGAATCCCTAAAAATTCTACACATGGTCTAGTACATAATTTTTAGTGATAATATGAAGTGATTTAAGAAGAATAATAAGTGATTTTTAGAATAAACACATTCATAGAAACTAATTTAAATTACAACTCATCATCTCCCACAACCCCAACACACTGGGCGTTTAGATACACATGGAGGTAAAGATAAACACAAGATTCTTGATACCTTATGTGATCATGAGTGGAACTTCGAGGTGGAAATGATTCTTTAGTAGATGGTGGAATGATGGTAGTATGACAGAAGAGCATCTCCCATTCAAAACTTCCACACTTTTCTATACACAATGCCACCACACCCTCTCTGGTCTAGAGGCCAAGGCCTCCTTTTATAGAAAAAATAAGTACACGGCGTGTACTTTTGTCAATGAATTATTGCCTCCGTTTTTTCTGCTAGTAGGCGACCTAACACTATGTAATTGACTTTGAACATGGCACTGCTTGGTAGGTGAATGTACACAGCGTGTAATACCTCTATACACAGCATGTAGTCTCTTCATTTGGTCACAAACTGCTTCAAGAAATGTAGATATAGTGTGTATTAGTAGAACACGACGCGTACCCTTCATCCAACCACATGGGCATGTAGACTCTTTCTCATCCACCAACTGCTTCTAGAATGGTATACACGACATGTATATTTTGAACACGGCATGTACCGACTTCTGTTTACTTGGGAATGTACTTTTCTTGGTCATCCTGTGTCTGAACTTGAATGTACATGGCGTTTATATAAGTAAACTCTGTGTAGTTGTAATGTTTTTCTTAGTTCTTCCACGTTTGGTGTATTTGGCCACAAACCTCCTGGAAATTAACAAGACCACCAAAATCAAAGTATTTGTTCCCTATACAGTTGGTAATTTCTGAAAAAATGTTCTTATTTATCAATAGAGTATATGAAAATGTATACAAAAATTGGGTGCATCAAACTCCCCTATACTTAGCCTTTTTCTTGCGCTCCAGCAAATCTCAACATTTAATTAAAAGAGTCTATATTTTAAAAGGAAGGAACTCGGTTAATCATGAATGTAAATAATAAGTTCGTGGAGAACATTTTTCAAAAATAATACAAAATAGTTTCAATCCAGGAGTAATTCTAATCATGCCTTGTATATAATTCAATTAACTACTTTCATCCTCTTTTAATACTTGTTTCAACCTTAAAAAAATAAGCAATCCACTTGATGATTTACCTCACCAATAATATACTCAACACTCAATAAATTTTAAATAAATGTTTTTCTCAATCAAAGACATATACACTCTATGAATAAGTTTTCAATAAATCTACTTCTCCACATTAGAAAAATTGACATACAAAAATTATGAGGGATTTTCAATAAGGATCGCTTGTTTCTAGGATAAAGGTCAGTAAGTAAATATGTGAAAATAACAATGAGGGTTGAAAAAGGAGAATAAATTCTATAAATAATAATGCAAGATATTAAAAATTAATCTCAATGTAAAAACGTCATCAACAAGCTCAAATGATCTCACCATCTTTTTTAGTTGAGTAGGTTGGGTTCACAAACCAAAAACTGAGTATAAGGTCCCTTTGTTTGTACTTTTTTTATATATAAAAAGGGGACCTCTCATAATTTCGACAAATAGAGGTTTGGAACCCTTTTTTCTCCGAATGATCAAGAGGCTTTCCCCCATACCTAATGTCTTGACAATTCATGAAATTATGCCATGTGTTTCCAATCCCTTCTTTTGAGCTCAAATAAATAATCTTGCAAAATCATAAAATAATTAGTGTAGGATGGGAAATAGGCTTGTATTGTGGATTCTTATAAATGCTATTCATGGTCTCTAAGGGCTTCACGAAGATAAAATGTTGGTTAGGTCTCAAGAGAAATAGGTTTAAATAATCTAATGCCTCAATCATGTTAATGTAACTCAAAAATTCCGCATGTTTTGAAAAGAAAACATCCAAATTCTGGAAGATATATATATTCTAAGAATCTCTCAAGAAAGAGGGTATTAGAAAGAATATAAAAATGGGTTTAGAATACTTCTTAGGAGTGGGAAAATCAAATTAAGAGACAATCAGGTCATGACATGGAAATAATTGATTAGTCTGGTCGATGTAATTATAAAAGGATTACAAGTTGCAATTTATATTATATCAGAAATCATTTAAAAAAACATAAGAACAAAATTGAACGTACAATTTATTTTAAATTTCCCACATTCATCTTATTATTTAAAAATATGATTAACAAAAATTGTCCTCACATATTAAAATATATTTTCTAATAATGATGTCTCCTATAATCTGAAAAGGGAAAATACTAAAGAGGTCGAGAGACTCCCCCCCATACTTAAAATCACATGTGGTCCACTATGTTCCCAAAAAGAGGAACGTGGAAAGATAGGGAAATAGTATTGGACAAGAACAATGGGAAGTAAGGAAATAATTAAAGTAAGAAATAAAAGTAAACAATGGAAAAAGAATACTCCCCGTGTGTTTGGCATAGAAAAATGGAATGTGATGAAATAGTGTAGCCCAAAACGTTCCAGAGTACCTATGAAGGGGGGAAGAAATAGAAAAATGCAAGCATCCATAACAATCATAGGCACAAGATATCACAAAAATATATATAAAATGAAAAACATGTGTCGAAAAAATGCTCAGGCAGTCGCCCTAGAAGTGGCATCATCCAAAACAGAACCAACTGGAAGAGAAGGCTCACGAGCCGTGGAAACTGGAGGCTCGGAATTGGAACTTGGAAGGGAAGATGTAGAATTAGGAGCCGTATGTGTTGGATTCTATATATGAATCTCGACATCCCCTCCTGGACTGGTAGTAGTGGTGGTAGCAGCAACAACAACTGGGCATGTTGTAGGTAGAAGAACAGAATCTACTGCTAGAATAAGAAAGGGCAGTGGAGTAGCAGCAGAAGGGCTAGGAACCGAGGAAGTGGCAGGTGGATGGGGTAGTGTAATACCAAGATTCTAAAGAATAAGGCCCAACATCTACTTGAGGAGGTCCTGGTGGGTGTCGATATGAACCCAATGCTGCTCCATCGTATCGAGGCGGAGGGAAAGGGAGAGACCGACCGAGGGTGCATGGGTAGGTGGGGTAGGCGGTGGGATAGAAGTAGTAATTCTAGAAGTAGGGTTAGGAGAAGGGGTTGGGGTGGGGAATCTCGAGGGGGTGGGGAAGAAGGAGTAGGTGCATCGGCTGGTGCAGGAGGGTTAGCAGGTGGGTGGGGAAGAGCCTGGGCAAGGATGTAGGCCCCCTACTTCTGAAGCAATCCCATGCGAATAAGCATGAGATAGTCCATCCGATGGGGTGAACCTAATAGGTCATGGGGTAGAGAAGGCTCAAAGAACCAAAGGTGATGAGCAAGGTGGGTGGCATAAAACCCACCCTTCAGGTTGCCCTGATGTCTAGTAAACATGGCATGAAAGTAAGAGGCAGTGAGGTAAGGGAGGTCTAAGTAGTCCTGCCAGATGACACAGGTAAGGAGTTCCATGTCACGAACAGTCAAGACCCCCATATCCTCATGGTGGGGTAAAAAAATGGCACTAAATAACCTGGGGGTAAAACGGAGGATGGGGTCAGTGGTAATGGTACTCTTCTGTGGGGTAGAGGTGTAGCGGTGCTCATGCCCAACAATCTCCCAACACATTGCAACGAGCTCAGAGCACTCAGGCATGTTCAAGGTAGAAACTAGGGGTGCGGTGATGGGATGAGGGTAGAAACCACACCCAAGGATGAACCCGGTCATGGTGAGGGAAAGGCGCTGGCCGCCCAGCTGGAACTGAACCACGTGTACCGCATCACCATGTGTCTCCCAGTACTCAGCTCCATTGAACTCAAAAGAGGTAGTGAACTCCAAAAATAAATCATGGAATATAGTAGGGCTGACCTAGAAAATAGTGAGTAGTGGAGTGTGTCCATGGAGATCATATAACTCTCCCTAGATGCCTAGTTGTTATGGAACGCTGCTATTGAGGTAGCGGCCAGTCAACAGAATCAGACGACGAGAGAAGCACCAGATCATGTCATGTTCCAAGTTGGTGACCGGGAACACAATGCACGGGTAGGGAACACTTGTAGGTATCGACCCAGGTGGAGGTTGTAATGACATGGAATTTCTGAGGTTTTTTTAAATACATGGGAATTTTATGAGTCTGCAGTTTCTGATGGCGCCTGATTCCAAGGCACGATGAGCCCAGAATCAATTTCTGATGTTTTTTGTAGGTACGTTTAGTGAACGTATGTGCGAGATTTTATATCTCTTGAACCAGTGCTCGAAATTGAAATCTAAGGGCACCGTTGAACTCGCAACGCCATTTTTCGCAAAAGGAGACCTTCACCACAGTTGCGTTTTATCGATATTGGATGTTAATTTTTGGGGTTTATAAATAAATTAAATACAAATATGTATTGCATATTTTTATTTGAGTGGTGGATTAATCCTCCATGGAGAAGTTGTAGGTGGGGCCCACCTGCATATAACCTCCCATGGGAGGATATTCTGTGGCAGGGCCCACGCGATATCAAACCCCCTTAAACCCCCTTTTACCCCTTTAGTTCCCCATTAACGAGGGAAACTCATGAACGACCACTTAATGGTGCCAACACACCAAAAATATAATTAATGCCTCAATTAATTATCTTTCAAAAAACATTTGAATCCTTCCACCCGATTTAATTTAATGAGTTGTTTAATTTAATTAAACACATATCTTGTGTGTTGTGGTGCCAACAAATAATAGACTCCTCCTCTATTATTTCTGGTTGCCGACTTGGTGGAGCATTTCCTCTTCAATGAAGAACGAAACCCTCTCCAATGAAGAACGATATCCTCTCAACGAGGAATGCCCGTCTCCACCAAAGAATGATGACGTCGTCATCTCCCTTTCAAAACGGGGCAAGAAAGGGAAGATTCCGCCCTCGAAGAACATCCCCAACGATGATGTCATCTCCTCCAGATGTCAATAGAAAGACACCACATTCTCGCGAATCCACTGAGCGAACACTGATTATGAAGAAGGGGGATATGATTATTTTAATGTATGAATTATACACCCATTTCTCATCATTTGTTTTGGTTCGATGATGGCCATTTGTTATCACCTAATGCGGAGGGCATGGGCCAAACAAACACGGCCGGACAACCCTCCATTGGTTCCTGTTTGGTTGATGATGGAGTTAGAGCCAGAAGGGCGCGGTGCCGTCGCACCGCGCCAGAGGAAGGGGGCCACGACTATGTGGGTCGTGGTAGATGGAAGAGGTGCATCGCCATCGCGCCGTGCCGGAGGAAGGGGGTCGCGACCATGTGGGCCACGGGGGATGAAGACGGAGCGAGGCCATCGCGCCGCACAAAAGAAGACCCACGGTGAGGTCACCCCTTGGTCGAGCCGCCCCTTGGATGGTCTGCCCCTCGGCCCGGCCGGCCCACGACCGGGCCTCCACTGAGCCGAGCCGTCAAGGTCGGGCCGTGCCTAGGCCTGGCCGCCACGGCCAGGCCGCCCCTCAGCCGGGCCGCCACTGGCCGGGCCACACCTTCGGGCTGGGATGCACCTTCGAGCTGGGCTAACCACTCGGGTCGGGCCGCACCCACCGACCGGGTAAGACCCAATTTTGGACCGGGTCAGGCCGTGTCGATCCGACAGGGTCAGACGAGTCCTGGACCCGCTATGGCCATTTACCCTTTTTTTGTATCCTGGGCTACGTGCAACCGATTGAAGAGCAACCTACGAAAATAGAATTCTTGGAGAAAGGAAATTCTTTTGGCATACCCTGCTTGAGGTTTGGACATAGTTGGGGTACAGTCAGGTTGGTTTGAACCTAAAAACCAACCGGGCCCCTAGAACGGAAGTGCCACTAACTCACAGACTGGGCGTCTGATTGACGCGTCGTCTGTCACATTGGGTTCCTTATGATGAGATGAAACTACATGATACATAAAATCAAGACTTCATTGTAGTTGATATATCGACACATGGCTCAAGGAGAAGATGCTACTAGAATCGAGCGTGTTGTGTGCAGGAACGCTAGGGCTGGCTGCAACTGAGATGACAGTATCCTCCGTGGGTTCGACAATGATGATAATATACTAGGATCCTCCGTGGGATCGACATCGATGACTTATGTATCAAGATCCTCCTTGGGTTCGACAGCTTTGGCTACTATACCGAGATCTTCAATGGGTTTGAAAGCACTGACTATTGTACCAGGATCCTCCATGGGTTCGACAGTGACGACTTCTGTACCAGGATCCTACGTGGGATTGATAACACTGATAGTGTTCTAGGATCTTACGTGGGTTCGACAGAGGAGATGATTTAGTGGCTACAAATAATCATCTCTACCCCTCTACATGAGCATTATACCTATGTGAGTTGAGTCTTGACATTTAGTTGATATCATCAAGATGATTGACTTTACTTCCTTTGTGGAACGGGTTGAGCTTTGGCTCGAGATTTGGAGTCAGACAGTGATTGGTAACATAGGTATATGTATGAGAATATACCTAAGTAGGGTTGGATGATGCTTCGTGATTTTAGCTTTATTCTGTGGTTTATCTTCAGTGTATTCTGGGAGACCATAGGGGGTATCGAGGTCCCATACTGAGTATTGTTATACTCACCCCTACATGGGTTTCACCCACACCTTGTTGTGTTTTGTGCAGATGGCGGTCAGTAGTGATCGAGGCTGAGGGTGACAGATGAGAGGCTGCTCGGAGCTGGACTTGACGGTACGTACCTCCGGGAAAAGTGATCAAGTTATATACCTAACCATCAGGTAGGAATCACCAGTGGATGATCCAAGTGTTGTATTTCCATTTTTTACTTGTACTTGTATTTGTTGTTCAGTTGGGTTTGTATACTAGCCCACATACTTTCAGCACACTTTTCTTTTTATATTTAGTACTTGTTTCTTTTACTACTTTTGTTTAGATTGTGTGAGTTACAGGTTTAGAAGGAAATGCCTTCCCTTTTTATCATTGATTCACCTTTGGTGATATTCGCCAACCCCTGGCCTATGGAAGGTGGGCTTGGGGTATTCATGAAACCTCCCCCGAGGACGGGTCGTGAAAAATTGGTATGAAAGGAGTCAGTTCTATCATAGAAATTAGACTTTGATTCATTTAATAGTCAATAGTGTTAAGTGTTTTGGGTGTGGTTATCAGTTTAGGAAAACCGGTGTTGGTGCGGCGACCGACGTATCTATATATGAGGACTCTGACTTCTTATTTCCATCTCAGTGCACGAAAACACTGATTGCATGTGTGTTCCTTTTGAAAAGTTTTCTTCATGATTACATTGTGTCAGCTCACTAGGTATAATGTTTTGACCGTGTAACACTTGTTTCTTTTGATGATGGCCCCATGAAGGAATCCAACTAGGGGTTAAAGTTTCGTACGAGATGGTATCCCACCAAGCGACGAGGAATCGTTACAGGGCCCCATCAAAGAAGAGGTACCAGCAGTACCACTTCTCGCTGGGCCACCAATACCACCAGCTCCAGCAGTAGAGAGTGCATTCTATCTGAGTACATTGCATGAGTTCCAACGCTAGAGTCCTCCCAGGTTCCAGGGAGAGACGGACCCACAAGCAGTTGAGGATTGGCTGGAGGATATCTTGAGAGTTTCCAGATTGGTAGGGACACCAGCTGACCCCACGATGATCCGTACTGCGAGTCTCCTGCATGCAGCAGCAGGAAGATGGTGGAGCCTGATGCTCCAGGTGCATGATGAAGCATCATTACTATGGACAGACATCGAGAGTCTCTTTCGCTCAGAGTTTTTTCCAGCCACCCTTCGTGCAGTGCAGATACAGGAGTTACGACATTTGTAGCATGAAAGCATGACAGTAGCTCAGTACTCAGCGAGGTTCACTGATCTCTCATGCTAGTCCATGGATATGGTGCATGACCCATTATTCAGGGCCCAGACCATCGAGCAAGGAATCAGGCATGAGATCCAGGCTTCGATGATCTCCATCAACATCCCGACATAGGCAGGGGTGCTGGAACAAGCCCGTCTAGTGGAGAGTTTTCTCGCTGAGCAGTCACCAGCAGCGAGACCCACCACAGGGTGACACATAACAGAGTCTTCTACAGCCGGTAGCAGACATATGTCGGAGAGGTCCAAGCAGACCAGGCCGTCAGGTGGGAAAACTCAGGATAAATTTTCTGTTGTGTGTGGCACATGAGACAGAGCCATCCATACGAGGAACATGCAGTGCTATGCATGCGGCGGGCATGGTAAATTGGCTCATGACTGCCCAACCCGCCATGAAAATGAGTTGTAGACAGTAGAGGGACCTCCTAGGAAGAGGCAGAGGCTTGACTGTGGTGGTCCTCTAGTAGTAGGCGGACGTGGCAGAGGAGTTGACAGACAGAGGTGGGCTCAGCTCTAGGAAATCAAGGCCTACGACCACGACGCACCTAAGATTATTCGAGGTACTATTTGTGTCTACTCCAGCCTTGTTACAGTACTTATAGACACAGGTTCAAGTCATTCTTTTATTTCCACTGCCCTCATTCGGAGATCGGAGATTCTGACAGAGCAGTTGGCTCGATCGTTACAACTAGAGACTCCTACCGGAGCAGACTCGACAATTACGCACTGGTGTCGGCAGTGTGATATTACTCTTGGAGGAAAGAGCTTCAGCTAGGATCTCCTCGTAGTGGCGTCAAGGCCTTACAATGTCATCTTGGGTATGGACTGCTTATCCACAGTTCATGCTCAGATTGACTATATTAGGCGCAAAGTGCGGTCTGTCTGCATGGATGGGGCTAGGATCACCTTCACTGGCAAGAAGGGAGCCTTTGCAGTGTAGGATGGACTTAAACCGAGGAGGTGGTAGTTGATCACACATCATTTGGCTAGTCTCATCCTTGCAGCGGTTGATATACAAAGTCTGAGTTTTTCTGTAGTGGTGGATCAGTATACATATGTTTTTCATGACGATGTTCCAGGACTACCTCCTCATAGAGAAGTAGACTTCTACATTGACATGTACCCTAGGACGAAACCGATATCTACTCCAGCATATCAGATGGATCCTTCCGGGCATTGTGAGTGTGGGTAAAACTAGAGGACTTACACGAGAAGGGATTTATCCGACCTAGTGTTTCACCTTGGGTACCCCTAATTTTGTTCGCCAAGAAGGCAGATGGGAGTTTGTGACTATGTGTTGACTATCGTCTCTTGGATCAGGTGACTGTGAAGAACAATTACCCACTTTTGAGGATTGATGACCTCGTTTGATCAGTTCAAGGGATCGTGATGGTTCTCGAAGATAGACCCCAGGTCAGGCTATCACCAGCTCAGAGTTCGAGACGAGGATATTCCGAAGATGGTCTTCAGGTGTCGGTATGGCCACTACGAGTTTTTGGTTATTCCCTTCAGCAATATCATCACTCTAGTAGTTTTCCTGAGTCTCATGAAGAGGATCTTCAAGACTTACCTCGATTGCTTTGTCGTAGTCTTCATCGATGACATACGGATCTACTCAACTATTGAGGAGGAGCATGGCTACCATTTATGGGTAGTACTGGACACACTCCATCATCACCTGATTTATAGTAGGCTCTCGAAGTGACAGTTAGTGGTCTGAAATGTACCATTCTTGGGAAACGTCCTCTCAGAGGCTGGAGTTTTAGGGGATCTATAAAAGATTGAGGCAGTACTTTCTTGGGATCCACCCAGGAGTGTGAAAGAGGTACAGAGTTTTCTGGGACTGTCTGGGTACTGTCGGAGATTTGTGCCAGACTTCTCCAGAGTTGCAGTACTGCTTTCAGAATTGAAGAAGGAGGAAACCCTTCATGTGGTCAGAGAGATGCCATCAGAGCTTTTAGGAGTAGAGGTAGGGGTTGACTAGTGTTCCCATCTTGACGAAACTGGAGGAGGGAGTTTGGTATGTAGTTTACTACGACGCATCAGGGACATGACACGGGTGTGTCCTCATGCAAGATCGAGCAGTGATCGCGTATGGTTCTCGACAATTTAGACAACACGAGAAAAAATACACTACCCATGATCTGGAGTTAGCAGCAGTGGTCTTCGCCGTGAAGATTTAGTGGCACTATCTGATGGGAGATCATTTTATAGCCTACTCTGACGACTAGAGTCTTAGTTATATCTTCTCGCAGAAGGACCTAAACCTGATACAGCGACGATGGCTCGAGTTCCTCCTGGACTATGACTTTGAGATATTCTATACTCCTGGGAAGGGGAATTTCTAGAAGATGCTCCTAGCAAGAGATCAGGCATTCAGCTACTAGGAGAGGCGACGAAGCAGCATGCCACGTTGCAGATATCCTTTATGGATAGAGAAGGAGCAGCCTTTCTACAGTCTCTCACAGTCACTCCTCCACTTTTTCAGGGAGTCAGGGAGGCACAACATGGGGATTTTGACTGTGATACGTGACGTGCTTATATATCCTCTGGGCAGACACCTGGTGGATTTTATGAGGGTGGGGAGCACGTCATTCTCTTCAGGGGATGTCCAATTGTACCAGTTTCACTTCTGGAGAAAGTGTTGAGGGAGTTCCACACATCTCCTTAATTGGTACATCCAAGAGTGGAAAATATGTATCAGGACCTCTGGCAACAACACTGGTGTTCAGGTATGAAGAAGTCAGTAGTTGATTTTGTCTCTCGATGCCTCACTTGTCAGCATGTTAAGGAGGAGCACCAGGTTCCAGCAGGCTTGGCTCAGCCCTTAGAGGTCCCAGAGTGGAATTGGGACGTGATATCCATGGATTTAGTGATGGGACTTCCATTTTCATCCAAAGGACATGACTCAATATGGGTGATTGTTGACCAACTCACCAAGTCAGCCCACTTCCTACCGATTAGAGAGCAGGGTTCAACAATGTAACATTCTAGGTAAATATAGAATATGACATTTTCATATATTCGTGAATTAAATATTAATATTACTTTAAAGGATATTCTATGTTCTATGGTGTACACAATATGCAAGAATGAGTTTTTTTTTGAAATCTTACGTTGCACACTAATAATATAATAATATTATTTTAAATGGTAGTCAACACCTAGCTATTGTAATGGCGAGAATGAACAGAACTAACTTCAAAATGGTTATATATGTTTTCTAAATATTTTAAAAATTACCAAATAAATTATAGAGGCTTAAAATGTGAATGAATCCAATTTTAATCATAAATATTTTAATATTCATTAAAAGGTCGATTAACCTCCTTTTCATGGAGAACCCTTTTTAAAACTATTTTTTTTTCAATTTTATATGTTATATTTGACAAAATAAAATCCTTCATTAGAATTGGGACATCAAAATGTACTT
Source organism: Viscum album (assembly GCA_963277665.1). Classification (NCBI taxonomy): domain Eukaryota; kingdom Viridiplantae; phylum Streptophyta; class Magnoliopsida; order Santalales; family Viscaceae; genus Viscum; species Viscum album. The sequence goes on from OY728152.1 coordinate 1,272,976,084, forward strand.
TGTGTAAATTTTTGTTATTTTTCTGATAAATTTCATTTTTAATGAATATTGAAAAATGATGGATTGTAATTCAGAACCTCCTTTTAATATAATTTATTTAGATGGTTATATTATCTTTTTAATTATTTTCAAAGTGTAATTATAATATATTTTTACCATTTAATTCATTGGTGGTTATTAGAATTAATTTCACTTTGAAATTGGACATAAACAAGGGTAAATATTTTGATAGATATTGTTTCTAAAAATCACGCTATTTGTTTTGAAAGCGGGAATTAATTATAAAATTAATTAATGAAACTTATATGTTTTAAATTTTTTAAAATGGACATCATTTTTTAATTCATAATATCAAATTAACTTTGGATAAATTTTTGGTATTTTTCTGACAAATGTTCATTATTTATTAATAGAGAAAAATACTGCATTTTATTTCAAAACTGCTTTTTCATCTATTTTAATTATATTGTTATATTGTCCTTATAATTATTTTTAAAGTGTAATTTAATAATGTTTTTATCACTTAATACAATTTTGTTCATTGGAAGTAATTTCACTTTTCAATTGGATGTAAAAAAAGTCAATATTTTGATAAATTTTACTTCTTAAAAACCCATCTTTGGTTGTGACAATGGGAATTATTATTAAATTAATTAATTTAATTTCTGTGTTTGGAATTTGGTAAAATGGATTCCATTTTGGAATCATATGGTCCAAATTATGTAATTAATACTCTTTCGTTTTTGGAGATTATGAATAATAACGACGATAATTATCTTTAATTATCATGATTAATTAGTTATCAGGTAGTTAAGGGTAATAAAATAATATCATAATAATATAAAATGACCCAAACATGTGTCCAAATCCTCTTTTTTTGTGTTATGGACGATCATGGGAAGCTTTTTACCAAACTTTAGGGCCCATGGAGTCACATGGGTGTGATAGTGAAATTTATGACTTGATTTTTTAAAAAGAAGAGAAATATAAAAAAGGTCTGTATATCCTAAGTAAAAAAATTTTAATTTTGTTTACATAAATGATATCATAGAATATATATTAATTGAAAGGTTAAAAATATTTCTTACATCATGGTATTTTTTTATAATTTTTAGACATTAAATAAATAAATTTATTTATGACACCATGATTATGTTGTGATTACCTCATTAATGAACGATTTTAATAAAATGAAAAGATATGGTAAAATATAAGACTTAAACTTGTTGAGAACCTATTTTATGGGTGGATTTATAACCCTTATCAATTTATCCTAGAAATATATCATTTTGGTACCTTTAAAATTAGAAAACTATTTTATAATAAAGTAACATTTCAAGACTTTTCAAATGTGACCCTCCTCCCTCTTATAAAAGGCCTGACCTCTACCCCCTTACCCACACCTCTCAAGCCCTTGGCTCGTCCAACCCCTGCTAATATTTTCTCTCCACATCCTTATCTTACTAAAAGAATACCCACATTGGGTATAAGGCTTTCAAAGGAAGCCTTTAAATCAAATTAAAAAAAGAGTTACCCGATTTAGAGGTAATGACTTCTCTCGAGTTTCTTCCTTTTATTTTCCTTATTAAGTCACCAATATATTCTTATTATTTGATCCCATAATAAAAAAAGTATCCTCAATATACAAGGATATTTTTATGACAAGGATTCTACCTACACTTACACACACCTCCGTCTAATTGTTAAAGAACATACTGCTTCTATGGGTGGTGAATTACTGCCTCACGAAATGATGATTGTTCAATTTTCTTTTAACACCTTTCATGATGGCCATTATTATGTAACTATATTTTTATATGATATATATTATAATTATGTATTCTTTATTCTTATGTATTTTATATTTAAAAGCTACCTTTATTCTTTTCATGTTGTGCAAATGCGATAATTTTATATGTGGAAGTGTGGACTACCACCCCCTCAAGTGATGTGACTCGTTCATTACAAAAATGGAATTTATAAATAATTTAATTAATGAACTTATGTTACCTATATAAATTATATATTATACTGTAATTATAATATATCTATCTCTAATTTAGTTTTAAATTCAATTAATATGACAAAAAATGAATGTAGCGTTAATGCGTACGTACTGCCTACAGTCTCCATGAACGGTGCATTTAATTTTTTATCTCTAAATGTTATGGAATAGTATAAAATGAATATATAATGGATATATATGATATTTCAATCATTAATAACATTATGGAGATGATGTAATTATAACTACATGGACAATTCTCTTCAAACTAGTTCATTGTTGAGTCATGTTCTGAACATCGACAAAACCTATGATATGAACTCACATAATTAACAAATTATTATAACATGATAATATGTGATATGAATTGAATAATAAACTTTAAAAGAAGTCCTTAAGAAATTATAAATTTACCAATGTTTATTATTCAGGAATATAATGAAATGAACAAGGCAAGTCGGATTTGAGGTAAGGGGGTTTCTTATCTCACATTTAATTCCATGATATTTCCATTGTTCGCCACTTATTTATTGAACGTGGTGTATTTTGTACTTCCATTTGATATATATTATCATGATCCAATTTATATTCATGTTATTATCAGATTCATTTTGTTCTTATTATCTTTTGGTCATACAACTCGATTGTTTACAATGAGGTAAGGGGTTTTATCTCACTTTTTATTCCTGTGAGATTCATGCTACATATGCCACTATTTCCTTTTGTGTGGTGTATTTACTGCCCATTATTCTAATATTTGTGTAATATAATTTCTTTTATGTGCATTTACATCAACATTTTATAGTCCTTCTTTCATGGGGTGTACGTTTCGAAAGTTACCCAAATCGGTAAGGGAACCTTTCACCCTGCTCTTTTTAAAAGACTTATTTTTGTTAGGTCGTTTAATTTACATATTCTTATGTTGGGATATGTTCTTATATATCCTTATTACTATAAATTTTATTCCCAAGTTATGAGATACCATTTTTATCTCTCATCAACTTATTTTATGAATTTTAATGTGACGTCGTTTGGCTGTTGAATTTCTGTAAGGGTACTCTTAACCCAATTTCAATTATTTGGGTTAAACCTATACTTCTTGATTATGCTGTGCTAGGAATATGTGGGGATGACCTCTGATTGTTTTACACTTAATATCCACTTACATTGTGTGTATTTATATTTGTCACACAAAATTATGTAATTGATTTATCCTTAATCTAAGGATTCCGTCTTTGTAAGGGACTTCGTCTCAATATCCTTTCGTTGAGGCATACTTAAATTTATATATGACCTTCTTTTATTAGTTGTATAATAAAACCTTTTGAATTTTAATTTCATTCAAAAGGATTCTTTTTTACACGAAGCGTTTTATTAAATGACAAAAGGGAATTGTTTTGTCTTACGTATGTGGCAACAACGAATTCTACGCCACCATGACCATTATTTGAGTTTCGACTTCCTCTTCAAGCCATAGATTTTTTTTAATGAAAAATAAATACCATGTTTTACTTTATTTTGGTATTGAAAATGGTTTTGATAATGTTTTGATTATATAAATGTGTTGTATTTATATCTTGTGATTGAAATGAAAAAATGTTATGTTTCCTTTATGCATGTTTTATGTGATACAATTATGTTATGGTTCATGGGAATGTTTTATGAAGACGGGTGGTTCTGGGATAAACTAAGGGGGGTGAGCCCGAGATACCTCACCAATGCATTGGGTAACGTGAAGGAGTTAAACTCTAAGGTTTCTCTGATGAGATTTAAATAATATACTGTGATGGGTATACCAAACGTAACCATGAGGGTTACTCCGTACGTAAGAATGTTATGAATCTCTCAAGTTACCTTTATGTCTTATGATTTCTATGAGTTTTTCATAAATCTTTTAATTTAATGATGTATGTTAAATTTCTTATGTTTTATGAGTAATGTATGATTTCATTGATTATTATGTTTACATGGACTAATGTTTTCTTTCCTTATTTTTATATCGCTTACTAAGATTTTTATGCTCATCCCATGTTTTTGAAATGTTTTTCACAGGACATAAAGTGGAATAGGGTCAAAGATGGGATCATGGAAATGTCATGCTATCTAAAACATGGAACTAGACATGACTCTTTTGTTCAAGAGTTTTTATTTTGTGAAAAAAATGCAAACTGAGTAGATGTGTCTACTTTTTTTTATCATTGACATGTAATAGTTATGTCTTAATTCTCTAAAACTCTAAACCTGAAAAGATCCTCAATGTGAATTATTCATTTAATTCAAAATTATTTACTGTTATAAGGCTGGGGCCTTATAGTTGGTATCAAAGGTTGGTTTAGATAATTTTATAGGTTAGGGTATTCTTTAGGCACAAGTGAAATTACTATAATGGTTAAGATTTCAGAAAGAGCCATAGTTTTTTAGATAAAGTGAATGAGTTTAAGATAAAATGAATAATTTTATCTTATTTTACATGATTATTTTACTGATATACTCACACTGGCCTTTTTGGTTTTAGAAAATGGCTAGATCTACCAGGAACCAAAGTAACAGTGGATGTGAAGAAAACTGTGATGGTTTTTTGAATGAGAAACTGAATGATATGGGAGCTTCAATGAGAACACTTGTGGTTATTCTCAACCAACTATCTAGAGTCATGATTGACCACTCGATCCTTAGTTATTTTTATAATGCATAATATATGTGAGAAACAAATCCCTATGGATATTCAAGTAATAATAATAATTGTAATTATGTTCAAAACCCTATTAGTCAATGATGTGGAAAGAAACACATAGGAAAATGTTTCAAAGGGACAAAAAGATACTATAGATGTGGAAATGAAGTTCATAAAGGAAGAACCTACCATGGAAAAAGGTAGTATATTGTTGACTCTAAGAAAGGTAAAGAATTTTTTCTAAGGGATCAATTGAATGATTTAAATGTGGTGTGCATGGTCATTATGCAAACACATGTCCTACGAATAAGTTTCAGGAATGGGATCACCAAGATCATACAGATATTTGTTTCCCAATACCTAATTCCATTCCAATTGAGGATGAAGAAACTGACAGTGACCAATGAAAGGTTTGGATTATTTCTTAACATATTTTTTCCTATTAATGAAATCATAGGATATGATTCATTATTTTGTTTTTAGGAAAGAAGTATTTCCGAATAAGTTGTAAATGAATGGTTAATGGATCCAGAATAATGTTGAATGAGTAAGAAGTCAACATATAAGTGAATCAAGAGTTATGGTAGATTTTAGGATTGTGTAATTCTTAAAAGTATTAAGGCTCATTTGATGATGAGTTTACATTAGAAGAAATTTTATTGTATGTGTAACCCTGATGTTTGATATATGATAATTTTATTCAAGGAATAATTATCTTTTCTTTTGTGGATGTAGTTATAAATAACAGTTTTGGTTTATATAATCCTTGAATTTGAGGAAATTAATGGTTAATACATATTTGGATGCAAAACAAAAGTTATTAGATTAACATTGTGGTAAAAATTTGTTATGGTTTTTTTTGATTAATTTATCTCTTATTGGGAATGTTATGAAATTATGTAGTTTTTGAAAAGGGACAACATGCAAACCATGTGACATCCCATCACGTCGGGTGAAGATGTGGGAATCGCACCCACAACCAATGTGTGACTGGTATTTATTTCCTACCACTGGACTACATGAAGTACTTGGTTAGTATGACTAATTATTTTTAGTTAGATGATATTTTGAATCAAGAATAAGTTGATTTTGGGTTATCAATGGAAATTATTAACCAATCATGGAGGATATGTGATTCGTTTAATTACTTTTTAGTATGAGATTTTAAGAGTAACTAATGTTATTTGGAGATAAATGTTAAGATTTATATTGGAAGACTATTTGATTTAATCCTTTGGAAATTTGGGTTTAATTCTTAGTTTGGATTACTTTGAATAATTTTATGGATAGCTGTTTGTTGAATGTTCTTTCTTGAACCTTGGGTTATTTTTGTTGAATTTTGGAGATTAAGAGTAGTATTTCTTTTTATAAAGGATTATCCTTTTGGGGATTATCTAATCTTGTACTAACCATTTTGGTTTTTTTAAGGTCTAAAGACATGGAAATGTTATAGTTCATCTTTTATGGATTAGGTGATTCTCAAGAAGTTTATTATAGCACTCTTAATGTGAACAAGTCATCTTAAATCATCATCTTTTAGAGAAAATATGAGTTTGTGTAAGAAATATAGCAAGATATGGAAGTATACATGACAAGTAATTATGTTCCTTATGATTTAGTTAAGCTCATAAAAAAAATTCCTCAATGAAAAGTAACATAAAACAAAAACGTTTCCTGTTAACATTTCCTACTGGGGAATCAAATACCATTTAACCCATCACAAGTTGGTGATTTTCTGGTGGTTAACTTTCTCCTAGACATATTTTCTATCAGTCTACATCAGAACATGATCCTTATTTTCTCCTCCATATCCATTTTTTCATGGATTCCTAGTATGGGTTATCTTATGTGACCATTTTACTTGTATTTATTTCTTTTAAAGTGATAGTTTTATTGACTCCTTTTCTGACATGGGGATTTCAATGAAGTTTTTGAGCCCAATTTTAAAATTGCGAGGATGCAATTCCCCAAAGGGGGGAAGGATATAACATCCCAGGTAGATAAAGAATATGATATTTTCATATATTTGTGAATTAAATATTAATATTACTTTAATGTAGATTCTATGTTCAATGGTGTACCCAATACACAACAATGAGTTTCATTAAAATCTTATGTTGCACACTAATAATATAATAATATTATTTTAAATGGTAGTTAAAACCTATCCATTGTAATGGTAGGACTGAATAGAACTAACAACAAAGTGGTTATATATGTTTGTTAAATATGTTAACAATTATCCAATAAATGACAGAGGCTTAAAATGTGAATGAATCCAATTTTAAGCATAAATATTCTAATATTCTTTAAAAGGACGATTAACCACCTTTTGATGGAGAAAAATTTTAAAAAATACTCTTTGTTAATTTTATATGTTATATTTGACAAAATAAAATCCTTATTTAGAATCGGGACATCAAAATTTACTTAGTGTAAATTTTTGTTATTTTTCCGATAAAGTTCATTTTTAATGAACAATGAAAAATACTGTATTATAATTCAAATACTCCTTTTAATATAATTTTTTTAATATGGTTATATTGACTTTTTAATTGGTGTTAATGTGTAATTATAATATATTCTTACCATTTAATTCAATGGTGGTCATGGGAATTAATTTTACTTTGAAATTGGATATAAACAAGTGTCAATCTTTTGATAGATATTGTTTCTTAATAACATGCTATTTATTTTGACAGAGGGAATTAATTATAAAATTACTTAATGAAACTTCTATGTTATTAATTTGGTGAAATGGAAATCATTTTTGAATTTGGAATATCAAATTTACTTTGGATAAATTTTTGTTATTATTCTGACAAATGTTCATTTTTAAAGAATAGTGAAAAATACTGCATTTTAATCAAAACATACTTTTCATATAATTTAATTACATAGTTATATTGTCCTTTTAATTGGTTTTAAAGTGTAATTGAATTATGTTCTTTTCAATTAATACAATGTTTTTCATTGGAATTAATTTCACTTTTCAATTGGATGTAAAAACAAGCCAATCTTTTGATAAATTTTACTTCTTAAAAAACCTTCTTTTATTGTGATAACGATAATTATTTTAAAATTAATTACTGAAATTTCTATGTTTGGAAATTGGTAAAATGTATTCCATATTTGGAATCATAAGATCCAAATGACGTAATTAATACTCTTTTGTTTTTGGACATTATAAATAGTAATGACGATAATTATCTTTAATTATTGTGATTAATTAGTAATTAGGTAGTTAAGGGTAATAAAATAATAACATATTAATATAAAATGACCCCAAAATGTGTCCAAATACTATTTTTTGAGTCATATCAGACCATGGGAAGATTTTTACCAATCTTTATGCCCAATGGAGTCCCATGGGTGTGATAGTGACATTTATGACATTATTTTTTAAAAAGAAGAGAAATATAACAAAGGTTTGTATATCCTAAGTAAAAAAAATTTAATTTTGTTTGCATATATTATATGTTAGACAATAAATAGTAATTGGAATGATAAAAAGATTTCCTATATCATAGTATTTGTTATATAATTTTTAGATATTAAATAAATAAATTTATTTATGACATCATGATGATGCAGTGATTACCTCATTAATAAACTATTTAAATAAAATCAACAGATAAGTTAAAATATAAGACATAAAATTGTCTAAAACCTATTGGATGGGTGGTTTTATAACCCTTATAACCTTCTCCTCGAAATATATCATCGTGGGACCTTTAAAATATGAAAACTATTTTATAATAAAGTAACATTTCAAGACTTTCCAAAAGTGACCCTCCTCCCTCTTATAAAAGGCCCCCACATCTACCCCCTTACCCACACCTCTCAAGCCCTTGGCTGATCCAAAATTTCCCCATATTATCTCTCCAAATACCTCTGTTACTACTAGAATGCTCCCTTTGGGTAGACGTCTTTCCAAGGAACCCTTTGGCTCAAATCAAAAAAAGAGTTACCCGATTTAGAGGTAATGTATTCTCTCGAGTTTCTTCCTTTTATTTTCCTTATTAACTCACCAATATATTCTTAATATTTTATCCCATAATAACACTAGTATCCTAAATATACTAGGATGTTTTTATGATAAGTATTCTACCTACACTTACACACACCTCTGTCTAATGGTTAAAGAACATACTGTTTCTATGGGTGGCAAATTACAACCTCACGAAACGATGATTATTCAATCTTCTTTTAACACATTTCATGGTGTCCATTATGATATAAATATATTTTTATAGGAAATATATTTTATATATGTCCTCTTTATTCTTCTGTATTTTATATTTAAAACATACATTTATGCTTTTCATGTTGTGAAATGCGATAATTTCATAAGGAAGTGTTGACTACGGCCCCCTCAAGTGATGTGACTCATTCATGCCAACCGTGGAATTTATAAAGAACGTAATTAATGAAATTATGTTACCTATATAACATATATATTATACTGTAATTATAATATATCTATGTCTAATTTAGTTTTAAATTCCATTAATATGACAAAAAAATGAATGTAGCGTTAATCCGTACGTACAACCTATCGTCTCTATGAACGGTGCATGTCATTTTTTATCACCAAATGTTATGGAAATTTATAAAATGAATATATACTAAATATATATGATATTTAAATAACGAATACCATTCTGGAGATGATGTACTTATAACTAAATGGATAATTCTCATCAAACAAGTTCATTGTTGACTCACGTACCAAACATCAACAAAACATATGATTTGAACTCACATAATTAACTAATTATTATAACATGATAATATGTGATATGAATTGAATAATAAACATTAAAGGAATTAATTAAGAAATTATAAATTGACCAAAGTTTATTATTCATGAAATATAAAGAAACGAACAAGAAAAGTCAGGCTTGAGGTAAGGGGATTTCTTATCTCGCTTTTAATTCTGTGAGAATTCCATTGTTCACCACTTATTTATTTCATGTGGTGTATTGTGTACTGACATTTTATATATATTATCATGATCTTATTAATATTCATGGTATTCTTAGAATCATTTGGTTCTTATTATCTTTTGGTCATACGACTTGATTAATTACAATGAGGTAATGGGGTTTTATCTCACTTTTTATTCCAGTGAGATTCATGCTACATTTTACACTATTTACTTTCATGTGGTGTATTTAATGACCATTATTCTAAACATTTTTTAATATAATTTCGTTTATGGGTATTTACGTCAACATTGTATAGTCCTTCTTTCATGGGGTGTACGTTTGGAAAGTTACCCAAATTGGCAAGGGAACCTTTCACCCTCATCTTTTTAAAAGACTTATTTTTGTTAGGCCTTTTAATTTACATCTTCTTATATTGGGATATGTTCTTATATATCCTTATTGATGTAAATTTTATGTCCAAGTGATGATATTCCCTTTTTATCTCTCATCAACTCATTTTATGAATTTTAAAGTGACGCTGTTAGGCTGTTGAATTTCTGTAAGGGAACTTCTTAACCGAATTTCATTTATTTGGGTTAAACCTCTAATTCTTGATTATTTCATTCCTGGAATATGTGTGGATGACCTATGATTGTTTTACACTTAATATCCACTTATATTGGGTTTATTTATATTTGTCACACATAATTATTTAATTGATTTATCCTTAATCAAAGGATACCGTCTTTGTAAGGGACTTCGTCTCAATCTCCTTTCATTGAGGCATACTTCAATTTATATACGACATACTTTTATTAGTTGCATAATAAAACCTTTTGACTTTTAATTTCATTCAAAATGAATATTCTTACATGAAGCGTTTTACTAAATGACAAAAGGGAATGTTTTTGTCTTACGTATGCAGTGACAACGACTTATCCGCCACGATGACCGTTATTTGAGTTTCAGCTTCCTATACAAGCCATAACTTTTTTAAATGAAAAAATAAATACCATGTTTTAACATATTATGGTATAGAAAATTGTTTTGATAATTATTTGATTATATAAATGTTTTTTATTGATAATTTGTGATTGAAATGTGGAAATGTTATGTTTCCTTTAGGCATATTTTATGTGATACGATTATGTTACGGTTTTTCGGCATTGTTTCTGAAGACGGGTGGTTCCGTGATAAAATAAGGGTGGGTGAGCCTGAGATAGCTCTCCAATGCATTGGGTAATGTGAACGAGATAAACGCTAAGGTTTCTCCGAAGATATTTAGGGAATATACTGTGATGGGTATTCCAAACATAACCATGAGGGCTACACCCTACGTAAGAATGTTATGAATGACTCAAGTTACCTTTATGTCTTATGATTTCTATGAGTTATTCATAAATCTTTTTATTTCATGAGTTATGTTAAAGTGTTTATGTTTTATGAGTAAAGTATGATTTCATTGATTCATATGTATATATGGACTAATGTTTTCTTTCCATATTTTTATATCCCTTACTGATCTTTTTATGCTCATCCCATGTTTTTGAAATGTTTTTCACAGGACATAAAGTGGAATAGGGTCAATGATGGGATCATGGAAATGTCATGCTGTCAAAAACATGGAACTAGACATGACCCTTTTGTTCAAGAGTTTTTATTTTTTGAAAAATGGAAACTGAGTAGATGTGTCTACTTTGTAATCATTGAGATGTAATAGTTATGTTCTAATTCTATAAAAATTTAAACCTGAAAAGATACTCAATGTGAATTATTCATTTAATTTAAGATTATGTAATGTTTTAATGATGGGGCTTTATAAGTAGAAATCCTAGGACGCCTCTATGTACGAGAGATCATACAGCTTCATGGTGTTCCATCGATGATCATCTTCAGTCGAGATGCTCGTTTCACTTCCCAGCTTTGGAATGGGTTGTAGGAGGCTTTTGGAATGCAGCTTCACTTAATCATATCCTTCTATCCTCATACGGATGGTCAGACCAAGAGAACCATTCAGACACTCGAGGACATGCTCTGTGCATGCATCCCTGACTTTGGTTGTGACAATGGGAATTATTTTTAAATTAATTAATGTAATTTCTGTGTTTGGAATTTGGTAAAATGGATTCCATTTTGGAATCAGATGGTCCAAATTATGTAATTAATACTATTTTGTTTTTGGAGATTATGAATAGTAATTACGGTAATTATCTTTAATGATCGTGATTAATTAGTAATCGGATAGTTAAGGGTAATAAAATAAAATAATAATAATATAAAATGACCCCAACATGTGTTCAAATCCTCTTTTTTGTGTCATGGCCGACCATGGGAAGATTTTTACCAAACTTTAGGGACCATTGAGTCACATGGGTGTGATAGTGACATTTATGACATTATTTTTCAAAAATAATAGAAATATAAAAAGGTCTTTATATCCTAAGTAAAAAAAATTTAATTTTGTTTAAATAAATTATATCTTAAACTATAAATATTCATTGGAAATATAAAAATATTTCCTACATCAAGGTATTTTTTTTAATAATTTTTAGTCATTAAATAAATAAACTTATTTATGACACCATGATGATGTAGTGATTACCTCATTAATGAACGATTTAAATAAAATGAAAAGATAAGGTAAAATATAAGACTTACACTAGTTTAAAACCTATTGGATGGGTGGATTTATAACCCTTTTCAATTTATCCTCGAAATATATCATTTTGGGACCGTTAAAATCCGAAAACTATTTTATAATAAAGTAACATTTCTAGACTTTTCAAATGTGACCCTCCTCCCTCTTATAAAAGGCCCGACCTCTAGCCCCTTACCCACAAATCTCAATCCCTTGTCTCATCCAACCCCTGCTAATATTATCTCTCCACATCCCACTCTTACTTCGAGAATCCTCACATTTGGCAGAAGCCTTTCCAAGGAAGCCATTGGATTAAATTAAAAAAAGAGTTACCCGATTTAGAGGTAATGACCTCTCTCGAGTTTCTCCCTATTATTTCCCTTCTAAAGTCACAATTATCTTCATATTATTGGATCCCATAACAAAAAAACGTATCCTAAATATACTAGGATTTTGTTATGATAAGGATTCTACCTACACTTACACACACCTCCGTCTAATTGTTAAAGAACACATTGTTTCTGTGGGTGGCGAATTACTGCCTCACGAAACGATGATTGTTAAATCTTCTTTTAACAACTTTCATGATGGCCATTATGATGGAAATATATTTTTATATGATATATATTATATTTATGTCTTCTATATTCTTCTGTATTTTATATTTAAAACACACCTTTATGCTTTGCATGTTGTGAAAATGCGATAATTTCATATGTGGAAGTGTGGACTACCACCCCCTCAAGTGATGTGACTCGTTCATTCCAAACATTGAATTTATAAATAATTTAATTAATGAACATATTTTAGCTATATAACATATATATTATACCATAATTATAATATATCTATGTCGAATTTAGTTTTAAATTCCATTAATATGACAAAAAAATGAAATTAGCGTTAATGCGTACGTACTGCCTACAGTCTCCATGAATGGTGCATTTCATTTTTTATCTCTAAATGTTATGGAATATTATAAAATTAATATATACTGGATATATGATATTTCAATCATTAATACCATTTTGGAGATGATGTACTTATAACAACATGGACAATTCTCTTCAAACGAGTTCATTGTGGACTCATGTACCGAACATCAACAAAACATATGATATGAACTCACATAATTAACTAATTATTATAACATGATAATATGTGATATTAATTTAATAATAAAATTTAATGTAATCCCTTGAGAAATTATAAATTTACCAATGTTTATTATTCCGGAATATAATGGAACGAACAAGACAAGTCGGGCTTGAGGTAAGGGGATTTCTTATCTCACATTTAATTCCATGAGATTTCCATTGTTCACCACTTATTTATTTAATGTGGTCTATTATGTACTACCATGTGATATATATTATCCTTATCCAATTTATATTCATGTTATTTTGAGATTCATTTGGTTCTTAATACCTTTTGGTTATGCGACTTGATTGATTACAACGAGGTAAGGGGTTTTATCTCACTTTTTATTCCCGTGAGGTTCATGCTATATTTGCCACTATTTCCTTTTGTGTGGTGTATGTACAGCCCATGATTCTAATATTTGTGTAATATAATTTCTTTTATGGGTATTTACATCAAAATTTTATAGTCCTTCTTTCATGGGGTGTATGTTTCGAAAGTTACCCAAATCGGTAAGGGAACCTTTCACCCTCCTCTTTTTAAAAGGCTTATTTTTGTTATGTCTTTTAATTTACAGCTTCTTATGTTGGGATTTGTTCTTATACATCCTTATTGATGTAAATTTTATGTCCAAGTGATGAGATACCATTTTTATCTCTCATCAACTCATTTTCTGAATTTTAATGTGACGTTGTTAAGCTGTTGAATTTCTGTAAGGGAACTTCTTAACCCAATTTCAATTCTCTGGGTTAAACCTATAATTCATGATTATGTCATTCTAGGAATATGTGTGGATGACCTAGAATTTTTTTACACTTAATATCCACTTATATTGGGTGTATTTATATTTGTCCCACATAATTATGTAATTGATTTATCCTTAATCTAAGGATACCGTCTTTGTAAGGGATTTCGTCTCAATCTCCTTTTGTTGAGGCATAAATAAATTTATATATGTACTTCTTTTATTAGATGTATAATAAACCCTTTTGACTTTTAATTTCATTCAAAATGATTCTTTTTTACACGAATCATTTTATTAAATGACAAAAGGGAATTTTTTTGTCTTACGTATGCGGCGACAATGACTTCTCCGCCACCGTGACCATTATTTGAGTTTCGACTTCCTCTACAAGCCATAAATTTTTTTAAATGAAAAATAAATACCATGTTTTACTTTATTTAGGTATTGAAAATTGTTTTGATAATGTTTTGATTATTTCAATGTGTTGTATATATATCTTGTGGTTGAAATGTGGAAATGTTATGTTTCCTTTATGCATGTTTTATGTGATACAATTATGTTATGGTTCTTGGGAATTGTTTATGAAGATGGGTGGTTCCATGATAAACTATGGGCGAGTGAGCCCGAGATAGCTCTGTAATGCATTGGGAAACGTGAAGGAGTTAAACGTTAAGGTTTCTCCGAAGAGATTTAGGGAATATACTGTGATGGGTATTCCAAATGTAACCATGAGGGTTACTCCCTACGTAAGAATGTTATGAATCCATAAAGTTAAATTTATGTCTTATTATTTCTATTATTTTTTCATAAATCTTTTGATTTAATGAGGTATGTTACAGTGCATATGTTTTATGTGTAAAATATGATTCAATTTATTCTTATTTTTACATGGACTAATGTTTTCATTCTGTATTTTTATATCCCTTACTAAGATTTTTATGCTAATCCCATGTTTTTGAAATGTTTTTCACGGGACATAAAGTGGAATAGGGTCAAAGATGGGATCAAGGAAATTTCATTCTGTCTAAAACATGGAACTATACATCACTCTTTTGTTCAAGAATTTTTATTTTGTGAAAAAAATGGAAACTATGTAGATGTGTATACTTTGTAATCATTGAGATGTAATAGTTATGTCTCAATTCTCTAAATCCTTAAACCTAAAAAGATCCTCAATGTTAATTATCCATTTAATTGAAAATTATGTAATGTTTTAAGGCTGGGGCCTTATATTTGGTATCAAATGTCGGTTTAGATAACTTTAGAGGTTAGGGTATTCTTTAGGCACAAGTGACATTACCATAATGGTTAGTATTTCAGAAATATTCATAGTTTTTTTAGATAAAGTTAATGAGTTTAAGATAACATGAATAATTTTATCTTAATATTATATTATTATTTTTCTGATATACTCAGGCTGGCCTTTTTGGTTTTAGATAATGGCTAGATCTAGTAAGCACCAATTTTACAGTGGATGTGAAGAAAACTGTCACAGTTTTTTGAATGAGAAATAGAATGATATGGCAGCTTCAATGAGAAGACTTGTGGTTATTCTCAACCAACTATCTGGAGTCATGATTGACCACTTGATCCTTAGTTATTTTTATAAGGAATCATAAATGTGAGAAACAAATCCCTACGGATGTCCATGTAATAATCATAATTTTATGTATGTTCAAAAACCTATGAGTCAAATATGTGGAAAGAAACACATAGGAAATTTTTTCAAAGGGACAGAAAGATACTATAGATGTGGAAATGAAGGTCATAAAGCAAGAACCTACCATGGAAAAAGGAATTATATTGTTGACTCTAGGAAAGGGAAAGAATTATTTTCTGAGGGATCAATTGAATGTTTTAAATATGGTGTGCATGGTCATTATGCAAACACATGTCCTATGAAGAATTTTCAGGAATGGGATCACCAAGATCATAAAAATATTTGTTTACCAATACCTAATTCCATTCGGATTGAGGATGAAAAACTGACAATGACCAATGAAAGGTATGGATTATTTCTAAACATATGTTTTCCTTTTATTGAAATCTTAGGATATGATTCATGATTTTTTTGTAGGAAAGAAGTATTTTAGAATATGTTGTAAAAGAATGGTTAATTGATCAAGAAGAATGTTGAATGATTAAGAAGTCAACATATAAGGGATTCAAGAGTTATGATAGATTTTAGGATGATGAAATTCTTAAAAGTATTAAGGTTCTTTTGATGATGATATTACATTAGAAGACTTTTTATTTTAGGTGTAACCTTGATGTTTGATATATGAAAATTTTATTCAAGGAATAATTATCATTTTTTTGAGGATGTAGTTATAAAGAACAGTTTTGGTTTATATGATCCTTGAATTTGAGGCAATTACTGGTTAATACATTTTGGGATGCAAAAAAAAGTTATTAGATAACATTTGTGGTCAAAATATGTTATGGTTTTTTTGATGAATTTATCTCTTATTGGGAATGTTATAAAATTATGTAGTTTTTGAACAGGGAAAACATGCAAACAATGTGACAACCCGTCGCGTCGAACGATGCTGCGGGAATCGAACCCACAACCAAAGTGTGAATGGTATTTATCGCCTACCACTGGACTATGTGACGTACAAGGTTAGTATGACTAATTCTTTTTAGTTAGAGGATATTTTGAATCAAGAATAACTTGATTTTGGGTTATCTATGGAAATGATAAACCAATCATGGAGGATATGTGATTCGTTTAAATAATTTTCAGTATGTGAATTTAAGAGTAACTAATGTTATTTAGAGATAAATGTTAAAATTAATCTTAGAAGACAATTTTATTTAATCCTTTGGATATTTGGGTTTAAATCTTAGTTTGGATTACTTTGAAGAATTTTATGGATAGCTATTTGTTGAATGGTCTTTCTTGAACCTTGGATTCTTTTTGTTGAATTTTGGAGATTAAGAGTAGTATTTCATTTTATAAAGGATTATCCTTTTGGGGATTATCTAATATTGTACTAACCAATTTGGTTTTGGTTAAGGTCTAAAGACATGGGAAATATATAGTTCATCTTTTATGGATTAGGTGATTCTCAAGAAGTTTATTGTAGCACTCTTAATGAGAACAAGTCATCTTAAATCCTCATCTTTTAGAGAAAATATGAGTTTGTGTAAGAAATATAGTAAGAGATTAAAGTCTACATGACCAGTATGTATGTTCCTTATAATTTAGTTAATCTCATAAATAAATTCCTCAATTAAAAGTAACTTAAATCAAAAACGTTGTTTGTAAACTTTTCCTACTAGGGAATCAAATACCGTTTAACCCATCACAAGTTGGTGATTTTATGGTGGTTAACATTCTCCTAGACAAATTTTCTATCACTCTCCATCAGAACTTTACCCTTATTTTCTCCTCTATATCCATGTTTTCATGGATTCCTAGTATGGGATATCTCAGGTGACCATTGTACTTCTCTTTCTTTCTTTTAAAGTGATAGTTTTATTGACTCCTTTTCCGACATGGGGCTTTAAATGAAGTTTCCGAGCCCAATTTTAAAATTAAGAGGTCACAATTACCCAAAGGGGTGAAGGATATAACATCCATGGTAAATAAATAATATGATATTTTCATATATTCATGAATTAAATATTAATATTACTTTAAAGTGGATTCTATGTTTGATGGCGTACCCAATACACAACAACAAGTTTCATTGAAATCTTATATTGCACACTAATATTATAAAAATATTATTTTAAATGGAAGGAATGAACAGAACTAACAACAAAATGGTTATATATGTTTGTTAAATATTTTAACAATTACCCAATAAATGATAGAGTCTTAAAATGCGAATGAATCCAATTTTAAGCATAAATATTCTAATATTCTTTAAAAGGAAGATTAACCACATTTTGATGGTGAAAACTTTTAAAACTATTTTTTGTCAATTTTATATGTTAGATATGATAAAATAAAATCCTTCTTTAGAATCAGGACATCAAAATTTACTTAGTGTAAATTTTTGTTATTTTTCTGATAAAGTTCATTTTTAACGAACAATGAAAAATGTTGTATTGTAATTCAAAACCTCCTTTTAATATAATTTTTTAAATATGGTTAGATTGTATTTTTAATTTGTTTTAAAGTGTAATTAGAATATATTTTTACCATTTAATTCAATGGTGGTCATTATAATTAATTTCACTTTGAAATTGGACATAAACAACGGTCAATCGTTTGAATGATATTGTTTCTTAATAACACGCTATTTGTTTTGACAGCGGGAATTAATTTTAAAATTAATTAATGAAACTTACAGGATTTGAATTTGGTGAAATGGAAATCATTTTTTAATTTGGAATATCATATTTACTTTGGATAAATTTTTGGTATTTTTCTGACAAATGTTCATTTTTAATGAATAGCGAAAAATACTACATTTTACTTCAAAACTTATTTTTCATCTAATTATATTATATAGTTATATTGTTCTTTTAAATGGTTTTAAAATATAATTGAATTATTTTTTTATCACTTAATACAATGTTGTTCCCTGGAATTAATTTCACTTTTCAATTGGAAGTAAAAACAAGTCAATCTTTTGATAAATTTTACTTTTTAAAAACCCGTCTTTTACTGTGACAACGGTAATTATTTTAAAATTAATTACTGAAATTTCTATGTTTTGAATTTGGTAAAATGGATTCCATATTTTGAATCAGAATATCCAAATTATGTAATTAAGAATATTTTGTTTTTGGACATTATGAATAGTAATGACGGTAATTATCATTAATTATCGTGATTAATTAGTAATCAGGTAGTTAAGGGTAATAAAATTACATCATAATAACATAAAATGACCCAAAAATGTTTATAAATACTATTTTTTGAGTCATGTCCGACCATGTGAATATTTTTACCAAACTTTAGGGCCAATGGAGTCACATGGGTGCGATAGTGACATTTATGACTTTATTTTTTAAAAAGAAGATAAATATAACAAAGGTTTGTATATCCTAAGTAATTTTTTTTAATTTTGTTTAGATATATTATATGTTAGACTATAAATAGTAATTAGAAATCTAAAATGTTTTCCTACATCATGGTATTTGTTTTATAATTTTTAGACATTAAATAAATAAATTTATTTATGAAACCATGATGATGCAGTGATTACCTCATTAATAAATGATTTATATAAAATGAATAGATAAAGTAAAATATAAAACATAAAATTGTATAAAACCTATTGGATGTGTTTTTTTAGAACCCTTATCACCTTATACTCGAAATATATCATTTTGGGACCTTTAAAATCCGAAAACTATTTTATAATAAAGTATCATTTCTAGACTATCCAAAAGTGACCCTCCTCCCTCTTATAAAAGGCCCCCATATCTATACCCTTACCCACACCTATCAACCCCATGACTCATCCAACCTTTTATGATATTATCTCTCCACATCCATATCTTACTTTTAGATGCCTCACTTTGGGCAGAAGTCTTTCCAAGGAAGCCTTTGGTTCAAATCAAAAATGGAGTTACCCGATTTAGAGGTAATGTCTACTCTCCAGTTTCTTCCTTTTATTTTCCTTCTTAACTCACTGCTATCTTCTTTTTATTTGATCCCATAATAACAAAAATATCCTCAATATACTAGTATTTTTTTATGATATGTATTCTATGTACACAAACACACACCTCTGTCTAATGGTTAAAGAACATTCTGTTTCTGTGGGTGGTGAGTTACAACCTCACGAAATGATGATTATTCAATATTATTTTAACACATTTCATGGTGGCCATTATGATGGCACTATATTTATATATGAAATATATTTTATATATTTCGTCTTTATTCTTCTGTATTTTATATTTAAAAAATGCCTTTATGCTTTGCATGTTCTGAAAATGTGATAATTTAATATGAGGAAGTTTGGACTACTGCCCCCTCAAGTGATGTGACTCGTTCATGCCAACCATGGAATTTATAAAGAATTTAATTAATGAACAGATGTTACCTATATAAAATATATATTATACTGTAATTATAATATATCTATGTCTAATTTAGTTATAAATTCCATTAATATGACAAAAAAATGAAAGTAGCGTTAATGTGTACGTACTGCCTACCATCTCAATGAATGGTGCATTTCATTTTTTATATCCAAATGTTATGGAATAGTATAAAATGAATATATACTAGATATATATGATATTTAAATCATGAATACCATTCTGTAGATGATGTACATATAACTAAATGGACAATTCCCTTCAAACAAGTTCATTGTTGACTCATGTACCAAACATCGACAAAACATATGATTTGAACTCACACAATTAGCTAATTATTATGACATGATAATATGTGATATGAATTTAATAATAAACATTAAAGGAATTAATTAAGAAATTATAATTTGAAAAATGTTTATTATTCATGAAATATAAAGAAACAAACAAGACAAGTCAGGCTTGAGGTAAGGGGATTTCTTCTCTCGCATTTAATTCCATGAGATTTCCATTGTTCACCACTTATTTATTGCATGTGGTGTATTGTGTACTTCCATATTATATATATTATCATGATCCTATTAATATTAATGGTATTTTGAGAATCATTTGGTTCTTATTATCTTTTGGTCACACGACTTGATTGATTACAACGAGGTAATGTTTTTTTATCTCAATTTTTATTCTAGTGAGATTCATGCTACATTTGCCACTATTTCCTTTAGTGTGGGGTATTTACTACCCATTATTCTACACATTGTGTAATATAATTTTTTTATGGGTATTTACGTCAACATTGTATAGTCCTTCTTTCATGGGGTGTACGTTTAGAAAGTTACCCAAATTGGTAAGGGAACCTTTCACCCTCCTCTTTTTAAAAGACTTATTTTTGTTAGGCCTTTTAATTTACATCTTCTTATGTTGGGAGATGTTCTTATGTATCCTTATTAATATAAATTTTATTTCCAAGTGATGAGATACCCTTTTTATCTCTCATCAACTCATTTTCTGAATTTTAAAGTGACGCTATTAGGCTGTCGAATTTTTGTAAGGGAACTTCTTAACCCAATTTCAATTCTTTGGGTTAAACCTCTACTTCTTGATTATGTCGTTCATGGAATATTTGTGGATGACCTATGATTGTTTTACACTTAATATCCACTTATATTGGGTGTATTTATATTTATCACACATAATTATGTAATTGATTTATCCTTAATCTAAGGATACCGTCTTTGTAAGGGGCTTCATCTCGATCTTCTTCCGTTGAGGTATACTTCAATTTATATATGACATTATTTTACTAGTTTTATAACAAAACCTTTCGACTTTTAATTTCATTCAAAAGGAATATTTTTACACGAAGTGTTTTACTAAATGACAAAAGGGAATGTTTTTGTCTTATGTATTCAGCGACGTCTTCTCCACCACCATGACCATTATTTGTGTTTCGGGTTCCTCTACAAGACATAACTTTTTTTAAATGAAAAATAAATACCATGTTTCAACTTATTCAGGTATAGAAATTTTTTTTGATAATGTTTTGATTATATAAATGTGTTGTATTGATATCTTGTGATTGAAATGTGGAAATGTTATGTTTCCTTTATGCATGTTTTATGTGATATGATTATGTTATGGTTCCTGGGAATTGTTTATGAAGACGGGTGGCTCCATGATAAACTAAGGGTGGGTGAGCCTGAGATAGCTCTCCAATGCATTGGGTAATGTGAAGGATTTAAACTCCAAGGTTTCTCCGAAGATATTTAGGTAATATACATTGATGGGTATTCCAAACATAACCATGAGGGTTACTCCCTACGTAAGATTGTTATGAATGACTCAAGTTACATTTATGTCTTATGATTTCTATGATTTATTCGTAAATATTTTTATTTCATGAGGTATGTTAAAGTGTTTATGTTTTATGAGTAATGTATGATTTCATTGATTCTTATGTATACATGGAATAATGTATTCTTTTTGTATTTTTATATCCCTTACTTTGCTTTTTTATGCTCATCCCATAATTTTTAAATGTTTTTCAAAGGACATAAAGTGGAATAGGGTCAATGATGGGATCATGTAAATGTCACACTGTCTAAAACATGGAACAAGACATGACTCTTTTGTTCGAGAGTTTTAATTTGTGAAAAATGGAAAATGAGTAGATGTGTCTACTTTGTAATCATTGAGATGTAATAGTTATGTCATAATTCTCTAAAACTTTAAACCTGAAAATATACTCAATGTGAATTATTCATTTAATTCAAGATTATTTAATGTTTTAAGGTTGTGGACTTATAAGTAGAAATCCTTGGACGCCTCTACGTACGGGAGATCGTATGGCGTCATGTTGTGCCATCGACCATTCAGACACTCAAGAACATGCGCCGTCCATGCGTCCCCAACTTTGGTCACAACTGGGAGGATCACTTACCCTATATAGAGTTTGCGTATAACAACAACTACCACTCCAACATTAGGATGGCACCTTATAAGGCACTATACGACCGACCTTGAAGATCGCCTCTGTGCTGGATTGACCCAGGGGAGTCAACACATATGGGACCAAAGATGGTATAAGCTATGAAAGAGAAGGTGCAGATCATCCAAGAGAGAATGAAGATTGCAGAGAGCAGGAAAAAGTCCAATCTTGATAGGAGACAGAGACCACTAGTGTTCGGGTATGGCGACCACGTCTTTCTATGGGTATCACCTTGATGAGGTCAATGGAGATTTGGCCGAGGTGACAAGTTATCTCTGTGATTCATTGAACATTTTCAGGTCCTCCACAGGTTAGGCGAGGTGGCTTACCGCTTGGCTCTTACACCATAGTTGCATTGGGTGCACGACATCTTTTACATATCTCAGCTGAGGAGATACGTGCACGACCCATCCCACATCATCGACCACAGGGAGCTGGATATCGATGACGGGTTGACATTCAAAGAGGTTCCAGTGGAGATTGAGGATCGACATGAGAAGGTCCTATGTGGGCGGCCGATTCCTGTTGTGCGCGTTCGCTGGCAGCACAGGAACCTCCAGGGACGTAACTATTAGTGTGAGTTGTAGCTTACAAGGACGTAAAACCCTAAGGTGGGGAGAATGTAAAGACCTAGAATTTTATGGGATTGTTTTTAAATACATGGAAATATTACGAGTCTGTAGTTTCTGACGGTGCCTGATTCTGAGGCCTGGTGTGCCCAGAATCAATTTCTGAGGTTTTGTTCGGGTACGTTCAGTAAACGTACGTGCGGGATTTTATATCTTTTGAACCAATGTTCAGAATTAAAATACAAGGGCACCATTGAACTCACAACACCGATATTCTCTTAAGGAGACTTCCACTGCAATTGTGTATTATCGAGATTGGAAGTTAATTTTTGGGGTTTCTAAATAAATCAAATAAAAATATGTCTAGAATATTTTTATTTGAGTGGTGGTTTAATCCTCCAAGGGGAGGTTGGAGGTGGGGCCAACTCGTGCATAACTTCCCATGGGAGGATATTATGTTGCGGGGCCAACACGAGATCAAACCCCTTTTAACCCCCTTTAACCTCTTGAGTTCCCCATTAATGGAGGAAACTCTTGATATACCCTTTAATGGTGCTAACACAACTAAAAGATAATTAATGCCCCAAATAATTATCTTTTGAAAAACATATGAATCCTTCCACCCCATTTAATTTAATGATTTGTTTAATTTAATAAAACACAACTCTTGTGTGTTGTGGTGCCAACAAATAATAGACTCCTCGTCTATTATTTTTGGTTGGCGACTTGGTGGAGCCAATCCTCTTCCACAAAGAATGACATCCTCTCCAATGAAGAATGATATCCTATCAACGAGGTACGCCCGTCTCCACCGAGGAACGATGACACCGTTTTCTCCCTTTCCAACCGGTGAAATAAAGGGAAGAAGCCGCCCGTGAAGAACATCGCCGACGACGAAGTCATCTCCTCCCGATGTCAACAGAACGACGCCACCTTCCCGCAACCCCGCCGAGCGAACACCGATTATGAAATAGGTGGCTTTGATTATTTTAATGTATGAATTATACCCTCATTCCTCTTCATCTATTTTGGTTCGATGATGGCCATTTGTTATCACCTAATGTAGAGGGCGCGGGCTGAGCAAACATGGCCCGACAACCCTCTGTTGGTTCTTGTTTGGTTGATGACTGAGGCGGAGCCGGAAGGGCACGGTGCAATCGCACCACGCCGGAGGAAGCAGCCACGGCCATGCGGGCCGCGACAGATGGAAGAGGTGCAACGTCGTCATGACACAACGAGGAAGACCCACAGTTGGCCCACCCCACGGTCGGTCTGCTCCACATGCGGGCCACCCCTCGGCCGGGCTGCCATGGGCCAGGCAGCCACAGCCGGGCCACCCCTCGGTCGGGCTGCCATGGCCGGGCCGCCATGGCCGGGCCGTCCCATGGCCGGGCTGCCACGAGCCGGGCCGCCATGGCCGGGTCACCATGGTCGGGCCGCCCCTCGGTCAGGACGCACATTCAGGCTGGGCCAACCACTCGATTCGGGCCGCACCCGTGGACCGAGTCAGACCCCGGTTTGGACTGGGTCGGGCCGGGTCGGGCCGGGTCGGTCCGACTGGGTCGGACTGGACCCGAACCCGCTATGGCCATTTACCCATTTACCCATATCATGGGCTACGGGTAATCGATTGATGATCCACCTAGGGAGATAGAATTATTGGATCAAGGAGATTCTTTTGGAATACCCCGCTTGTGGTTTGGAAATAGTTGGGGTACGGTCAGGTTTGTTTGAACCTAAAAACCAATTGGTACCCTAGAACGGAATTGCCAATAACTCACAGACTGGGCATCTGATTGACATTCCATTTGTCACATTGGGTTCCTTGTGATTAGATGGAACTATGAGATACATTAACTCGAGACTTCATGGAAGTTGATGTATTGACACTTGGATCATGGAGCGGACCCTCCCATAATCGAGCGTGCTATGTGCGGGAACCCTAGGGCTGGCTATGACTGAGATGACATGATCCTCCTTGGGTTCGATAGCGACGATACTATACCAGGATACTCCGTGGATTTGACATCGATGACTTCTATACCGGGATCCTCCGTGGGATCAACAACGGTGACAACTGTATTGGGAACCTCTGTGGGTTCGATGGCACTGACTACTATACCAGGATCCTCCATGGGTTCGATAGTGACAAATTCTATACTAGGATCCTACATGGGTTTGACAGCGCTGATACTGTTCTAGGATCATACATTAGTTCGACAGAGGAGATGACTCAGTGGCTACAAGTAATCATCTCTACCCCTCTACATGAGTAGTATACCTGTGTGAGCTGAGTCTTGACATTCAGTCGATATCATTGAGATGATTGACATTACTTCCTTTGTGGAATGGGTTGTTCTTGGGATCAAGAGTTGGAGAAGGAAAATGATTGGAAACTTAGGTATATGTATGGGCATATACCTAGATAGGGTTGGATGATGCTTCGTGATTGTACCTTTCTTCTGTGGTTTATCCTTTGTGGATTCTGGGAGTCCTTCTGGGGTCTCGGGGTCCCCTACTGAGTATTGTTATACTCACACCTACACGGGCTTCTCTAGCACCTTGTTGTGTTCTATTCAGATGATGGTCAGCAGGGATCGAGGATGAGGGTGATGGACGAGAGGCTGCTTGGAGCTGGACTAGACGGGACGTACCTCAGTGACGAGTGTTCAAGTTATGTACCTACCCTTCATGTAGGATTCACCGGTGGAGATCCATGAGCTATTTTTCCATTTCTACTGGTACTTTTACGTGTTGTTCAGTTGGGTTTGTATACTAGCCCACTTACTTTCAACATACATTTCTTTTTCTATTTAGTACTTGTTTCTTCTACTACTTTTTTAAGACTCTGTGAGTTATATGTTTAAAATGCATTGCCTTCCATTTTTATCAGGGATTCGTCTTGGGTGCTAGTCCCCAGCCCCTATCCTATGAAAGGCTGGCTTGCGGTAGTCATGGAATGGGCCCCGAGGATGGGTCGTGACAGAGGTGTTGCAGCATGAGCTAGCTCTTGGGGTAGATCCACTAAAGTAGATGGAGGCCCGTTGGATGAATCGGTCGATGTGGGGCCAGAAGCTACTGAAGGGGGCACATGAAGTGAAGTAGCCGATGGAGAATAATCGATGGATATCGGAGGTTCTAGAAGGGGTGGTGAACAGGTGGCTGTGCTAAGTCCAGCCTCCACTGAAGAATTGGGTGGTGGAAGGATGTCCAACGGTGGGAGCTCATAAACTGGAGCGTCTAGGTCGGGCTACTTCGTAGGTCGGAGTTGTATCTGATGATAAATTGGAATCTCACCCTTAGTGGGGGAGGTGGGTCACTTCCCACGGGAAGGATCTTGATCTTCCATAACCTGAAAGATAGAGAAAAACCAAAGAAAATAAAAAGAAAAGAAAAATAAACAAAGAAAAAGTGAGAAAAGTGGAAAATAAAAGTACACGGTGTGTACATCCAGAGTACACTGTGTATAGTGAAAGTTGAGTAGCATCTCATGTTCTCCAGATAGACATGTCGAGGGAGCAGAAGATCGACCAGGAAAGTATACACGGCATGTACCAAACATACACACCGTGTTCATGCAATGTGGACATGGTCTTGTATCAGAAAGGACACGACCATGATTTTAATACTTCTAATAGTAAATGACACACCATGTACGGTCAGACACGACATGTTCTTCACTAGAGGAACATGGTCATGAGGGGGTATAGACATGGGATGGATGAAAGAAATGTACTACATGGAGTGTTCTGAACACACATGCTGTGTACATGAACATGCAGTGCGAGGTCATGTGAAGTGCTACACACGGATGGGCCAAAAGAAATTTCTTACACGGAATGTACCGAATACACACGTCGTGTTGATGAAAATGGTGTGTTAGTCAGTGTGTAAAAAGATACTTGGGAATGATTGGGAATGGTACATAGTTTTTACCAAACATACACACCATGTATTTTCAAATTGCAATGCATTTTGTGAGTTGCTATATACAAAAGTACATGGCGTGTGTTTTTCATATCGCGACCATGTACCGCGGAAGCCGAACGGTCTACTAATCCAAAAATCACCCTAAAAGGTTTTCATAACATGAAAGAGAGGGTGTAGAAGGGCATACCTAGACCGATGATCGCAAGGCAAGAGAAATCAGAACCCGAAACGAACGAAATCAAGGGATCTGGGAGGAGGGTTCGAGTGTCGTATGGGGGAAGAAAATGGGAAGAAGAGGGGACTCCGTGTGAGATGGCCTAATTCTGGGTTTCCACAGCTTATATAGTCAAGTTACACAACATTTACATAAAGACTACATGCCGTGTATCTCGAATTTTTTTAAAACATATATATATATATATAATTATTATAGTAAACTATATAATAATTAATATTAATTAAAAATAATAAAAATGGATATATATATATATACATAATTTAAAAATAAAACTATACACGTAATGTAGTGGGAAAATATATGGCGTGTGTTTAAAAATTTGAAAAAAAGAAGTACAACCTTTGGTCCGGTGCTTGGGGCGAGGTTTGATCTGGCGATCGGCCGTTTCAAATGGAATCCCTCAACCACTAGAGCAAAGGTTGTAATGTTGCCATTATTTATTATTTATATATATTTAATCTATACATCCTATACACATGAGAAGACGAAAATGCACGACATGTAGTTTTTAATTATACAAGAAGGGGATGTAGCTGGGAGATTAGACGAGTTCGAAACCGGGTCTTTTGGAACTAGGGCCGAGACATTTCCAATCTTCCAACTTCATCCGAATGAATTATTTTATATGGAAATGTTTTAAATTTTTTAATTAAAAATATGTCACAAAGGACGTATATCAAAAGATACATCATGTGGTTTTATTAAAAGGGTAAATGATGGAAATAGGGCGGTTGTCAGGATTCGAGCCGGGTCTTTTGGAGCCGGGTTACGATCTTGGCCAACCGATCCATCCCCACCGTGAGTTTTCTTATAAGATAATATATATATATATATATATGAAATTTACTACACTCTCCATGTAATAAAATATAAAAAGGAGGAAACTTGTGCTGAAGGTAGGTCCGGAGGATTCGAACCGGTGACGGCTCAGATAAAATCTAGTGACCTTACCATCGGCACCAGTAACATCCCTATTTATTTATTAGTTAAAAAATATATTTATAGTAGTTAGAAAAATAAAAAGGAAAATGTTCACGACGTGTATATAGGTGGTACACTACATGTATCCTCTTGGTTTCCTCCCAAACAGCGCCATTGGTTTAGGTAATTGGTTTGACCTACTTACCTCATTAACCTGTGCTCTATGGTGGATAATGGTCCCAATAGTAGCCACCATGGCCTTCTAGGAATTTTATGTTCTCAGACTCTTCTTCAACTGGAATGAATGGAATGATAAAGTTAACAAAAATAAAATAACATACTCAATCATCCACTAAGCCATCATCCATGGTAGTTATCAAATAACATCCCTCATGATCGGGAGATTATGCTTGCTGGATAGACTTGAGGACATTATAGGAGACTCTCTCATATCCTACGTAGAAAATCAAATCCCCTTAGTATACATCGATGAGTTCCTTCCCAATTTCCAAGAAAGGCCTTCCCAAAATGATAGGTGATTTCTGGTCATCCTCCATGTCTATGATGATGAAATCAGCAGGGAGGATAAGCCTACCCACTTTGATGAGCACATCCTCTAGTAGTCCTTTCGGATGTTTGATAGATTGATCAGAAAGTTGAAGGGCTACTCGGGTAGGCTTCAAGTCATTGAGCCCTAGTTTCTTGAAAACTCCATGGGGCACGTGGTTCACGCAGGCCCCTTTTTCACAGAGGGCCTTCCCAAACTCGCATGGTCCAATGGTACAAGGAATAGTGAAACTGCCTGGATCCTGGAGTTTGGGAGGAATTGAATGCTGTACGACTGCAGAACACTCTTTGGTTAGAGAAATGGGACCCAAATCCTCTATCTTTCTTCTATTGGAGAGTATTTCCTTCAGGAATTTGGAATAAGTGGGCATCTATGTTAGTGCCTATGCAAATGGAATATTTATGTGCGGCTTTTTTGAACACTTACATGAATTTTCTGATCTGGTGGTCCAGCTTTCATTGTTTCAATCTCTTTGGGAATGGTAAGGTGGGTTCAAAGGGTTTGACAACCTCCTTAAATTTATTCTACGAAGCCTCCTTCTCTGGTATTTTATATGAGGAGGGGTTGGTAATGGTACCTTCTTCATCAATAGGGGGTGTGGATGCTCCTGGATATGTTGGTTGGTTCTGTTGGAGCTCTTTTCCACTCCAGAGAATGAAAACATGGGCTTCCTCCCTCGGTTTCTTCTCTATGTTCCCTGGTAGAGTACTGAGTTTCCTTCCTAAGAGTTGGTTTTCCAATTTTCCAATTTGGTATTCCAAGATAGGAATTGAAGCCTCCTGAGTTTGGAACCTAGTGTCATTAGTAGATATGAATTTGTTCATAAGATCTTCTAACTTTGAGGTGTTCTCCAACTGAGGTGGTTGTTGAGCTGGTGGAGGTGGTGGCTACTGTGAATTCTATGGGCAAGGGATCTAATAACCTTGCTGTTGATAAGGGACCTATTGGGGTTGTTTCTTCCACTGGTATTGGTTCAAAGAATAAGGATGGTTGTAATTGGATGGTTGCTGGGGCAGAATATTCTGCTGTTGTAGGCCCCAGTCTGTATTTTCTTTCTCATGCCATGCCGGGTTCTGGTACTTCGGGTACTGGTTTGTCCCTAAATTTTGTGAAACTTAACTTACCTCTCTCATCGATGGGCCTATAGTAGAACTTGGGAAGTCTCCCATGATTTGGTTATCACCACATTCTCTACATTCTAGATGATTTGCCGCATGTACATGGGACATGCCCTTTAGATTGAGTGCGTCAATATTCATGGACACAGTGTCCAACATGGAAACTAGCATGGTTGTTGCATAAATTTTTTTCATACCTCGTTTCTGGGTACCCCTCTCAGAATGCCACTAGAAACTATTGGCAGACATGTCTTCTAGAAGTTCGAAGTGTTCTTCAGGGGAATTCCCCATTACCGTACCTCCAGCAGTGTCATCTACCACATACATGGTATTAGTCGTTAGACCTCCATATAAGGTTTCGACATGCATCCAATGTGGATGTCCATTGTGATGGTATTTGTGCAAAATCACCTTGAAGTGCTCCCATGATTCAAATAATGATTCCACATCATGGTGTTGGATGTTGTGGATCTCATTCCGCAACATCACCATCTTCGAGGGTGGGGAATATTTGGACAGGAACGCTTGGTATAGCTCCTCCCAAGTGAGGATGGAATATTGCAGCAAGACTTTAATCAGGTCTTTCGCCGTATACAATAGAGAGAAGGGGAAAAGTAAATGATATATGGCGTCGGTGGACACTCCGTTGTAGCAGAATGTGTCGCAGACCTCCATAAAATTGGAGAGACAGGCATTAGGATTCTCGCTTGGTAGGCCGCCAAATTAAAAAGTGTTCTGAATCAGCTGCATGATACCAGGTTTGATCTCGAAGTGTTGGGCCTGCACTAGTGGATGGATGATGCCCATGTCTGCTCTGTGGATTGATGGCAGGCCGTACTCCGTGAGAGTATGGTTTGGAGGTGAATGCTGAGGAAGGGGAACTGACATGAATTGTTGGTCCTGAGGGGAAAATAATAGACCTTGACCTTGGTTGAAATAAGACATCCAATCTGTTTGGAATTTTTGGAGCTGTTATGGATGGTTTTCTAGAGCAAGTGGAGCATGCTGGTTCCATTTATCATCTGGTCCTAATTTTTTTCCAACTCCTTGGACAACAGCTGGATTTCCTTCAACGTTTTGCGTCAATGGAGTGGTTTCATTGTATTCGGCCATCAGTTCTCGTTGGTGCCTCAAAAAAGTCTGTTCGATCTCTGGGTCAGTTGGGAAAATCCCTGATGACTCAGTGTTCTTGGAATGCGTGAGGTGACCTGATTCTCTCTCAGATTTACCCAAGAGATGAAGGTAGAACTGTCCTTGTAGTTTAGCTTGGGTTATCGAATTCTCATAGACCTAAGAAGAAACCTATATACACGTACATTCTATGGACTGTTTTTGAATATGAAGTGGCAACTTGGGTTGATTTTATATGGATTTAAAGGATAACTAATAGATTTAAGTGAATTCAATTTAATATAATATGTTGATCCTAGGTTATCACTCGGGGTGGATTGGACGTATTTCCTTTTCAATGATTTCAATTTCTTATATTTGATATGGGTTCATTTATGAAGATAAAACAACATCATCACTTACTGGTTTAATTCCTACACCCTTTAATAATAATCACCTATACACTTGAAGGATCATAGTTTTAAGCACTTCAAGGTAAAGTATCATATTAGCACATGAAGAGTGTGGCCTTAAATTCAACAAGGAAGATGGAGTTTAAAAATCATCAAAAAAACATCTCAATTAAAGAAGTGATTTTACATTAATGGGGTGATAAATAAAATACAATCTATCCCCTTTATACTCCCTTGGATTAACCCATAAGTGGGTTATACCTCCATTGATTCTATGGTTTCAATGGAAGCGGAAAGTATACTCATGATGGAGGAAATGTAGATGTAAAGAAAACCATAAAAATAAAATGATCACTCCACTGTTGTGTGAATAATTTCACAAGATTTGGTGTGAATAAATTAACACCATGAGGAAACGGTATCAAATTGAGATGTAAAACAACATAATAAGAGGATATGAAGAATTTTTATTAAGAAACTAAAGTGAATTGAACAACATACATGTGAAAGACAAACTTGAGACAACAAAATCGCAGCATAACATTACACTTGAACAAATCACCAAATGATCCTAAACATCCTCCACCCCCACTACCTTAAATAGGAATTTTGGAAGACCTGGGTTGATCCTACAACAATAAAAAGCATCCCACTTGATTATGGTAGGCCTAGGGTGGTGGAAAGCTTGTGGAACTTGGACTTTTCCACACTTGACCCGAGGTGGCAGCCAGCTTTCATCCACCGAACAGACGTGCTTGGAAGACCTTCTAGATGGCCGAATAAGAGTGGGAAATAGAATTAGAAAATGGATCCCCGGATGTCTCATAACCTCCTATAACATTTTGGTCCATTTGGAGTTGTATATTCGGAGATATGATTAGATTAGTGGACAGTTTTTCTGGTCCGTAGAATCTGGCCCATAATTTTATCTCCAAATTGGGCCACCTTAATAACCACCATAGAGGCAGAATAATCTTTGAATCCTGAAGAATGATTTTTTACTATACATGTATTCTAGCATCCCATGAAATTTGGGATTCATTGGGCCTGTATGTTGAGCCCCACATTCGCATCAGTGGGATGGTGTCCAATATGACTTCTCCAGAATTGTTTCCTTTCATCACAAAATATCCCCATCTTCTTCTATGAATTCTCCATTGATCCCTGAATTAAACATGTTCATATTGAAGTGTAGATAAATTTCCCAAAAATATCAAATTGAAATATGGATAATTACATTCCTTAAAATCAGATGAATCATTGGGTACTTTAAATGATGTAAAAAATGTTCCACATAATAGTACATTTTAAGAAGGAATTACAATCATAATGTGAAATGATGTTCAATGTGTAAAATGAACTAAAATGGTGTTTATGAATAATACATAACATGAATATTATATAAATTAAAAATGAATATTATCCTCTTTTAGTGGCTAATCATGATCGCTCATACACCTAAAGGGCTACACAATACAAAACAAAACACCAAACATAAACGAGGAAAAAGAAGGATAAACAGAAATGAGAATAGAAAAGATATTTTTTCGAATTTATGATTTTTATTTTCACAAAAATTTGATACAAATTTAAATAAAACAAGAATAAAATTATCTCTGTTTTCCCCGGCAACGGTGCCAATGTTTGGTGAGTCGTTTCACCGAAGGTATATTATCGGTTTTCTAAATTATTTTTACCCTAGAAAGTATTACACCAGTAAGGGGTTAATCCATTATATAAAAGGAGTTATTTTTATCTTATTTAAGATAGTTTGTAATTTTTTTTAATGTTGTTTGCTGAATTTAGAGTCGATTGTCATTTTTTGGATAAAAAGAACAATTGGTTTTAAGTTTCTTTTAACAAATGGATTAATGGAATAAAAGTAAAATACGAGAAAATTGTTTTTGATATAGATAAAGAGAGACATGCATTGGGGTTATGGGTTAATGGGAAGTTGTTTATTTAATAAAATTGCTTATGAGGTTGTGTTGTTCATGATAACCCAACACTCTGGGTTTAATTTGTAATAACGTTTCCTAGGTCTTGTATTGTTTATATTTAGAGCTTATGTGACTAACTCTTTGCTCTGGTAATTAGTATTTAACAGATCTTTATTTTTCTTAGTCCATTTTGAGTCGACGAATACTTCCAATCGTCATGAAATTATTTTTTGGTATTCTTCATTAGAATCCTGAAAAATTATACCCTTGGTCTGGTATAGAATTTTTATTGATAATATGGAGTGATTTAAGAAGAATAAGAAGTGATTTTTAGAAAAAACACATTCATAGCGACTAATTGAAATTACAACTCATCATATCCCACTACCCCAGAATACTAGGTGTTTAGTTACACAGGGAGGTAATGATAAACACAAGATTATTGATACCTGATGTGACCATGCTTGGAACTTCGTGGTGAAATGATTCATCGATAGATGGTGTAATAACGATAGTATGACGGTAGAGCATCTCCCCTTTGGAACATCAACCCTTTTCTCCACACAATACCACGACACCCTCTCTGGTCCGGATTCCAAGCCCTAATTTTATTAAAAAAAATCACACGGTGTGTGGAAAAAGTACATGCCGTGTACTTTTGTCAATGCATTTTTGCCTCCGTTTTCTCTACTACTAGGCATCCTAACACGCCGTCATTGAATTGGAACACAGTGCCACTTGGTATGCAAATGTACACTACATGTAGCACAACCATACACGACGTGTAGTCTCTTCTTTTGGTCACCAACTGCTTCTAGAAATGTAGACACGACATGTATCCGTAGAACACAGCGTGTACTCTTCAGCTGGCCACATGGGCATGCAGACTCTTCTCATCCACCAACTACTTCTAGAATGGTATACACAGAGTGTATATTTTGAACACACTGTGTACCAAATTCTATTTACATGGGCATGTACATATCTTGGTAAACCCGTGTATGATCTTGAATGTACATGTCTTGTATATAATTACACACCGTTTAGTGGTAAATTTTTTCTCAGTTCTTCCTTGTTTTGTGTATTTGGCCATAAACCTCCTGGAAATGAACAAGATCACCAAAATCATAGTATTTGTTCCCTATGGAGTAGGTAATTCTGGAAAACATGTTCTTATTTTTCAATCGAGTATATGAAAATGTATACACAAATTGGGTTCATCTGTCACATAGTTTGAAATTATTTTTCCCTTAAGATTAGAGGGTTTGACGTCATTTTGAAATGAAATTTCTAGAAGATTATCAAGCCCATATTGATTTAGTTCATTGGAGTGGGAATTTCACATCATCATAGGGTTCCATTTATACTCAAAAGGGTGAATGATATGTCCATGTGATCTGATCTATACTAGATAATTATGGGATGGGGTGGATGACATCCCATATTTTTTAGTTTCTATTTGGATGATCAAGGAGCGTGTCAGAAAGATTTACCTAAAGTGGTTGATCATTTCAGATATGTTTTCAAAAATTAATTTTATAGATTACCTCCTAAGATAGGGTTTGATTTATCCATAGAGATAGTGTTTAGAGCTACACAGGTATAATTTCATCCTTATAGTATGGCTACATTGGAGTTTCATGAGCACAATAGGAAGCTCGAGGATTTGAAGGTAAATGGGTTTATTTTATCTAGTACTTATCTCTGGGGATTCTAGGCCTTTTTGAGAAAATGGTTGATGGTTCCCTTAGTATATTAATGGATGAATATAAATTGAAAGATATGGGGGTGAAGAACTATTAAATCTTTCCATAAATAGATGATTTTTTTCATGAGCTTCTAGGAGATCAGGTGTTCTGGAAAAATGATTTGTGATATGGATATCAATGCATGTTTGTTCAACCTGCATACGTACATTGTGAATTCTTCATAGAAGGTACGTTAAATATGAGTATCTGGTTATATTGTTCAGTCTGAAGAATGCACAATTAGTTTTCATGTCACTAATGAGTCATGTTTTTTATACATATATAGTTTCACTTGTTATGGTTTTCGTGGATGATATACAAGTGTATTCTCAATTGAGATGACAATTTCAGACATCATGAGATCATTTTGGATACATTTAGAGAGCATGAGTTATATTATAAGCTCACACATTCCACTTCTGGATGGATATGATTCACTTCCAAAGTCATATTATCTTATAGGCACGAGTATCAGTTGACACATAAAAGGTGAGAGTTGTAGTTTCCTAGGAATAAAATAATTAAATCTTTGATATACAGATTTTATTAGGGATATAATATATTACATGTGTTTTATATAATACTTCTAATTTATAATAGTGTTGTTGAAATTCATGACCAATATGTTATTGATGTTTTTATGGTTAGATTCCTTTGAGACAACCATTGAAGAGTTGAAAGGGATATTGACTTCATCATCAGTTCTGATTCTACTAGAGTATGGCAGAATCTACACTATGTATCATGAAACCAAAAGAATTGGTCTTGGTGATGTGATGATCCTATGGGATAGACTCATGGAATACAATTATCAGTAGTTGATTCCACACAAGATGAACAAAATGACAATATATGTCTAGTTATATGTAGTTTTTTAGGATTTTCACTATTGAAGACACTACATGCATTGAGAGAATTTTTGTAGTGTATATGGACCACAAAATTCTCAAGTATATTTTTACATTTCATGATTTGAGTATGTGGTTGTGATGGTTGGTTGAATACCTACATTATTTTAAAATAAATATTTCCTAAACTCCAAGGATGGGAAATAATGTAGCTGATCCACTGAGTAGGATGAATCATATATATATAGTTCAGAGGGAAAATAGTGAGAGGAATCTTATGGATATATTTTTTGATATTAACATGGAGGTGCAGTATAGCAAGGAGAATACTTATCTTTAACCCTTAGTTGTGACCTCAACCATACTAGATAGAGTTATGATGAGGAATCTATCAGATTCAAAAGGCCAAGTCTTATGGGTGGCTGTGGCAAGTGATGACCCACCCCCTGGTTGGAATTTGGTTGAGGATGTGATCCTACATGCCCATGTCCACATATGGGTTCTAGTGTATCTATGTGAGGAGTGTATGTGGAAGTTTCTTTCCACAGTTTCTGGGATGTATCCAACTATTTCCAAGATGTATCATGATTTACATTACTAGTATTGGTGGCCAGGGAATAAATGTGATGTAGATGGATTTTCTACGAGGTGTTTCATCATTAAGCTAGAGAAGTTGGAAAATCAGTGACACGATATAATTTTATATAAGTTATACATTATTTAGTGGAATTGGGATGATAAAGAGACGGATTTTAGGACTAGTTTTTCATGGTATTCTTAAGGAGGTGATGTTTTTTGGGTTGTTTTTGACAAGTTCCTAAATGTCTCTCAATTCGAATTAATTTGGGAGACCTCCCATGTAGATTATATTAGGTGATTGTATATCCATGGTATAATACGATTTTACATGGCCCTAATACTATCATTTATAAATGGGATGCCCAGTTTATTTCTCATATATGTAAGATTTTGAAGAGGGTGTTTGGTACACATATTCTTCTTGGAATGACACTACTCACTCCGAAAGATGGTAAGTTAGAGCATACCATACATCTGTTGGAATAAATGTTGTGAGCATGCATATTGGATTTTGGGGGCTCTTGGGAGAGGCATATACACCTAATTGAGATCAC
The DNA here is from genome assembly GCA_963277665.1 of Viscum album. Lineage (NCBI taxonomy): Eukaryota > Viridiplantae > Streptophyta > Magnoliopsida > Santalales > Viscaceae > Viscum > Viscum album. Next base: position 1,273,013,250 of record OY728152.1, read on the forward strand.
CTGCAATAATAGATATTAGGAGACTCTACAGATGGAACCTCATAAGTCTATGTATGTTAAGACATGTCAATCACCCATATAATAGATAAATGATGGTGTGGTTACTTTAATGGGACTATGTATTGTTCAAGACACTTCTAGGAAGGTCTAGTTGATTAGTAAATGTATAGATACTACACATTCTCGAATGAAATTTTACATTGATCATTTTAGATGAACTCAAAAGTATGATGTTGTGGATAAAGTATTTTCACATATCACACTGAGGTTGGGACACAGATAAATCGGGAAATAAGTTAATAATTCACCATGATTTTTTGAGAAGTTCTATATTATAGTGGGAGTTGAGCTATAATTATATTGATTGCAGTTACCTCAGTGGTATTAAGCCATGAATGTTGTCTTTTATGTATCCCAGTTGAATTGTTATCACTTAAACCCATATCACATTCTGAATCATGAGGAGGTGGAGTTACAAGTGTATACATCCATTGAGGATAATCAAATTCATATTATTGATAAGAGCATGAAGGTTCTAAATCTCTAGACATTTACTCTATTATAGAAACAATGGTATCATGACTATTACTAGTACAATACTTAGTCGTGGGAGGTCAACATAATTTCTCAATGGATGTTATTCTCTAATGATTCTTGACCTTCATTGAGAGGGAAATTCATGGGTGAATTTCATTACGGGGGAAGATTGCAAGATTATGGATTTTCAAATGATGTATGTATATTTTTAATTTATTTTTAGGTGCATGATTATGACAAAATGTGAATACCTTTTTAGGTTATGGTTAGTATATGTGGTTTTTAGGGATTTTACGAATCACAGAACAAAACTTTTCAAAAAACAAAATAGTTGGTATAAGTGGTTAAGAGTTACCATTCCACCCATTCCACAAGGTTTATTGACATAATTAATATATTGAAATATGGATTAAGGAGATGAAATGATTTTAGAAAACAATGAATATGATAGTGCATGCCCATATGGGGTACCTACAATTTTTAGAAGATCCAAAATGGATTGTTTGTGCACAGTTATTCAAACCGTGAACTATTATTGTGTGGATGCCCCTTAGTTCAATTGAGGGGTCATGTTTGGTACAAAGTTTTTTCAACCATACGGTTAAACCGTGCATCCCAACAAGTCTTCACAAATGGCCATTTTCACTTAAATTTTGTTAAAATCTAATTATAATTTTTTCTATTCAGCCACCATTGGTAGATAATAATTCCTGAAAACTTCTCTTCAAATCCAAAACATATTCTTTGGTGTTTTATCTTAATCAAATCATAAAATCAAAATCTTCTACGTATCTGGAAGCACGCTGGTGTGTACTCTTCTCCTTTAGTGTCGTTCTTATTTCTACTTTTTATCAATGGAGCTATTTAGCTGCAAGCTAAAATTCCCTATCTCCATGATCATCATATGATATATTTATTCACTCTATATAAGTTTAATTATATGCTAATAATAGATGTGAACTCCAATATTTACCAATATTAGGTAATTTATACTTTTATATAGTGGTTTGATAAATTATATAGCTAGTATCTATTTTTTTCTCCCATCATACATTTCATTATGGCCCAAAAAATGAATTAAAGAATTAAAATGAACAAATTGAAAACTGTTATGAATTAAAATAAGTTACTAAAGAAATTTTAGAGGTTGTTTCAATAACCACGATCACCAATGGTGTGTGCCATTTAGTATTTTCATTTTTCATTATAACCATGGGGTGTTTGGATGAATTCCACTTAGAGGAAGACTATTTATAATTTAAATTAATTGAATTGAATAGATTTTTTTAACAAGGAGATCGTGATGCCTCATTTTCAATGTGTTGAAATTATTTTTCTTAAAGGAATTTATTGAATGGTTTATATGATTTTTCGTATGAGTGGGTATACTCATTGAACATGAATTATTGGGAATTCGTGAATTTAATGAGATGAGAAAAGAAATAATAGTTGATTTCATGGTTGTTATATCTTAGATATTGATTAAAATTTCAACTCTATGGATGTTTCACCCATGTGTGTTGATATATAGTAGAAGATTCCTTATTCCTATATGCTCTAAGGATCCTTATTTCATAGTCCAAGAAGGGCATTCCACCCCTTGGATCTGGCTTTCTAGAGTCGCATTAGACATGCTGTATTGAAAGGATCCATCGATTCCACCTTTACTTTTATCATGTTTCTTTCCAGATGATATTGGGACTTGAGGTGGATTCCATGGTATTCTATATCTAGGATTTCCCCCCTAGGGTATGAAACTCTTAATAACATGGAAACAGTGGTATATGTGACATGTTTGATTATATGGATCGGTTTTTTATAATATGAGATATAGGTTTTATGGTGTTTCTATGTGGGATATGATATGTTATGTGTACATAATATTCATAGTACTTATGTTAGTTTATGTCACTTATTCCAAGTAATGGGTTCATTTCATTTGTTTTTCGAGGAGCCATATATGACTGTATACGGCCACATGTTTCTTTACTTCTTCTATGGTCACTTTACATTTATTACATTCAAAATTATAATATCATTAACTCTTCCTTATATTATATAACATATATTGGATTCTTATATAAAATTTGGGTGGTGGCCTACTGGGATTGTTAGTTACACTCTATTTGGGCCATCGTTGGATACCCCAGCAGACTTTTTCAATGTAGGATGGGACCAGGGAATGTGGCCATAGTTCAATTCATAACATTTTCCATGATTAAGAGACGGGGTGAACAAGATCATGATGATGCTAATGATGATATATATATATATATACTAATTTTTTTCTTTTTTTAATTCTGATAAAAGTACTATATTGAACTATGTAGACCTTTTATTCTACCTTATTGACAGGTAAAATGATATATTATTTTGTATATGAGAATACTTATAGTAATATTTTATATATCTATATTTGTGTGATTATATCATGTTTTCTTGCTATAATGCTTGAACTATTGACTATTAATATTATTAATCTATGTTACCCACTATTAATAGGGAATAGTCTTTGCACATACACAACAAATTCCCTCACTGCTAGTTGGAAGCCTCGGGTGTTTGGGGAGATGAGCTATTGCCATTTAGAAAACTAGGATATGGGAAACGTTCAGTGGAATCGATTTTCGGGAAGTTTCAATAACATAAATGTATATATGTTATATTTATGACATAAAAATACATATGTTAATTTAAAAACATATCTATATTCTTACCTTCCATCCCATCCTAAAATAATAACATCGCATGTGTGTACAGAGGACTACCTCCTCGTGAACCAATGTGATGTATTTTTCATTTTTATTTTACATAGATGGTAATATGGATAGATTAAAAAAATAATTATGATATTATTAATAAAATTATGCTTCTTGAATTATTATATCACAAATACCTTGTCACTTTCAATTCCATCATGGAAATGAGAATGTTTTTTATTTTTATGGCGGACAACCTCCATATGAAGAAATGCGATTCATTTTTCATGTATGATTCACATGGAAGTTAATAATGATAATATTAAATAAGAATATGAGATATATATGAAAAATATGATAATATAATTGTAATATATCATTTTACCTTCATTTTTTACTCCATCAAGGAAATACATATAATGTTCAGGTGTACGAATGACTTACCATCACCAATAAGGGTGTATTTCATTTTTTATCTCTAAAATTAATAAATTACAAAAAATAAATTTATGATGAATATATATGTATTGATATCATTAATAAAATTTTCAATATTATGGAACCATGATCAATTTAATAGGACCAAAAATAAAAAATCCAAAGATACATGAAAAACAGAGTGGTTATAATCTAAAATTTGTTTTAATAAGAAATTATTAGTAAAATTGAAATAAAAGGTTACAGGTAAATCATATATTGTATGATATATATTTATGGTTTTTATAATATTTCCAATAATCATATAATGATAATACAGGAGTTTTTAATGTGTATGAAATGTTTGAGACTTAAGGTAAGGGATTTCTAGTAACTATTTTTTTGGAGACATTTGAAAATCCAACACTTATTTCTTTTATGAAGTGTGTTTAATACCCCTTTTAAATGACATATCATAAATCAACTTGTTTTCATTATATAAATTTTTTCATTTTTTCATTCTTTAATAAGGCATATGATTCAAAATATTACAAAAGGGGTAATGGATTAACATCTAAATTTTATCTTCTCTAAGACACTTTCCATATTCACCAACTATTTCTATAATGTATTGTATTTAATTCCAATGAATTTATATTATTATTAATCATCTGATTTTTTGGGATCTTTATTTCCATATGTGGATATATATTTTATGGGGTTAACTATTCAAATGTTTCCAATGTGGTAAGTGATTTTTTTTCTCATTTTTTACTTCCATGAAAATATGTTGTTTTATAAACCTATTCCCTTTAACGATGTTTATATGCATCATATTTGACATATAATATCATGAATTTATTTATTCTAATGATATTCTATTTTTTATTTAATGTTAATCTTTCATGTGGCTCAAAATTTAGTTTTTTCCATATCAGTAAAGATTTTAGGTTATAATATCCTCATTTAATGGGGTTTATTAATATTAGGTTATAAATAATAAAAATATTATTATACATCCACAAAAAAGATCATTAATTTTTAAACTCCAATATTTATTTTTTTAGAATAGATGTTTTCCCAACATTTTCCTCTCTACATGTGCTCATGAGTACAAAATATTATTTTTACAGAAACTCTTCATTATTTCTCTGTTATGTAGATAACCCATTTTTAATCCATATCCATGTTTAAATTTTTTTAACATTATAAAAATGATTTTTTGTAGATTTTTAACCCTTGTTTGACATTTTAAGAAGGAAATTAATTAAATTCTTATATAATTTCCATCCAATTACCATTTCAATTTTATTAAAAATATTAAAGGATTTAACATTTGAATATATAATAAATTAACTAAATTTCCCACCACCATAAAAATTATTTTAATTTTAAAAATATTTAAGAATTTTCACGATTATTTTAAATGAAAATTATTTTTAAAAAAATTTGATTAAATTTTTTTTTCTAAATTCAGAAATCAAATTATGATCAAGAAATGTTTTAAATTAGTTTAAAATTATCTATTATAAGTTTTCAAATTTATTTTCAAATATAATCATTTATAAAATATTCTATAATTATTATTTCTATAAAATTATTTCCATTGAAAATTTATATTTCCCAATAAATTTTCTAAGTACTATTTGAGAATAATTTTCCATTGAAGATGACATACTTAGATGTTACTTATTAATTTCTTGGAATATAATCCAAAGGATCCATTCATGTTCACAAAATAAATGGTTTTTATCTAAGATGACAATATGGTTATTATACCCATTTCACTTCTAAGGGTTACACCATGATAAAATGCTTAGGAAATATGCATCTTTTCATGATTTATTGTAGGTTGAAATTATGAAATGATTATGAACCCTATATCTTTTTAAAATCAATTATATAAAGAAATGATTATGAGAAACATTTTATTTTATTTTTAATTATTTGAAATATGTTTTAAAAATTTTGGTATACATACTTGTGATTTTCATTATGTGATTGTGGGACCAATGTCTCCCTCTAATTATTTGGGTAAATATTTATATCTCATGAGTTGGAAAACATTGTAAAGGGTAGTAAACAAGGTAATGTAAGGAAAAATGTTCACTAAGGTGGTATTGGGAGTGAACCTTATCCATAATTACTGTTTGGGGAGTGAACGATTTCACTATTATAGCCATGGAAGTGAAATTTGAATACTATTGAAAATATTTTTATTAATATGTTTTTTCCAAAAATCTATGTCTTATGTCAATTTTATTCTCTCATAGATCAAGTAATTACATTTACTTATGATTAATGTGTTTTTTATTTACATGAAAAATTCCATGACTCAATATTTTGATCTTTGATATGAATTGTATAGTTTTAATAAGTTATGGTCCCATTATTACAAATTTATTCTCATTTTATATTTATGTAGTTTCCCTTATAAACATTTACTAAGAATTTTAGATCCCTATTTTTAATATTTCTTTTCCCCATGTTGTGAATAAAGGTTTTATGTATGGTATATTTTTGAAGATTACTAAATAGTAATATCTTTGTGGGAAGCATTGAAGAAAATTCTCTAAGAAATAATATTTTTAGACAGCCTCCAATAGAACTAACCCTTTATGATCCTCAGGTGTTTTGTTATGTAATTTAATTAATATTCTCATAAAATATGTAATATATTTGTTTGAAATGAAAGGTTATATACAGTAGGTTTCATTGGATTGGTTTAGATAATATTTAAAAATAAGGATGAGAAAACATTTATGATAACCCTTAGGATAATCTTATGTATAAGATATATTACTAAATTATAATAAAGGAATTTTTGTGGATTGCCTATAAATACATACATGTCTAGATACTAAATGTGTATGTGGTTGTATGATATATTTACCTAGGTGTAATAACTCTAAAAAAGGCTCCCCATGCTGGATTCATGTGTTTCCTAGAACATGATAATAGACAGAGATGTTCTCCGATTATTAAATCTTTAAGGGACATTATTTTTTTAATTTCATTTTTTATGAACCATCATGATAGATTAAAATAGATAATGATCATAGATGACCTAAGTTAAACATATGGTTTAATTGATTTAAAATAAGGTCTATTGATTTAGATATCCAAAAAATTATTTTTTTAGACCATGTGGTCTTCCCCTAGGGATATTTTTACTCACACTATTCTTTTTGTTTTTAGACAATGGTGTTAACCATAAATAAGTGGGTTACTATTTTATGTGATAAAAAATTTACTAATGACGAGTATACTAGGACTATTAATTGAGTGAAGTATATTTTGATTATTATTAATCATTTATCTTCTAAAAATAATAAAAATGATTATGTCATCCAACAGTTAGACTCACCAATGAATAAATTGATAAAGTTCACTGAGAAATTGAGTGGTAGTGACCATGGAGGAATGATAATTTATTTCACTATGTTTCATTAATGTGGGAAGAAGAATCAATGTAAAGTTCTTAGTGGAACTGGAAAAGGTTGTGTTTTTGTAAAATAATAACATCAATAAAGTAATAAATGATGAAAAATAAAAATTTTGGTTAATGAAATATATGAGAATAATGGTCTCCCTATGAAATCATCTGATGATGAATGTTTCAAATGTTGAATATATGAGAAATAAAAAAATTGATTCCATAAATAGAAGGCCTATAATAATAATTATAATTGTTTTACGAGTATTGTTTATATTTCTAATGATAGAGAGACTACAAATGAAATATAAATGGAATGAATTTATAAGGAACATGGAGAATAATCCTCATTAATGGTGTATTATGAGAGTGAAATTGTTGATGTTTTTATTTATTGGAATTCAAGAATTATATGTTATATATGTATTGTTTAGTTTAATTTTTTCATCAAGTATCTGTGAGAACATGTTAAATGGTGTTGATTTCCTACAAAATTTATTTATTCCTGACCTTGACCTAATTTGTTTGGTATAGTGAGATGATGTATATGAATAACGTAAATTGGATAGTCTTAATTACCTTGAAACTAATTAATTTTTTGTGGGGAAAGTGGTTTATGTAAGTATTGATGGAGTTTATAACATTATAAGATTAATTTAGTATAATGAATAATCTATGGATTTATTATAGAAATGAGTAAGAATGTTTGGTTTCAATAATGCTTTATGGTAATTTTGGTCATTACAATGTTTCATGATAATATGCGGAAAATGAGTTTAAATATTTTACAAGGGACAAATAAGAGATTCTTTATGATATTTAGGAATTAATGTTATGCTTATTTTGAAAACACAGTGAAAATAAAAAATTGAATTTTGTAAGGTTCTTAATAAAAACTATTAATGGAATTGTTTAATTTTAACTCTATAAATTTTTTTAGAGGCTATTGTGTTATTTCATTGTATGAATATTTATTTAAATTGGATAAATTGTGCTAACTGTTTTTATACTTACTAGATACTGATGGAATTATTTATCATTATTTCATAGATATTATGATCCATTGGTTCTTTATCCATTAAATTTTTTTCTTCATTTCTCAAACATATAGATGAAGATGAACTTTAGCGAGGTACCCCAAATGGATGATATTGGTCTTATGAAATTAAAATATATCATGTATGTTCATTTTTATAGGTTTTTTATCATATTTCTTAAAATTCAATCAAATTGTGGATAAGGATATCGAGGATAAAAATTATATTACCTATATTTATGATTTATCAATGGCCTCTTGACACATTTTAGATTTATAACTTTTTTTATAAATTTATAATGAACATCTTCTCTACCACTCTATATTAGTCTATAGTAGTTTGTTTTTACTTAATTAAAACATATTTAAAATCTCTTAATGTTCTCCTCATTTGGAAACCAACTTATGTGTTACATTATGTAACCATAAGGTATCAAACTTTCCCATTATAAGAGATATTTTATTATCTAATTGTATAATGTGAGTTTCTATGATTAAATTTTCAAATAATAATCTTTTGATGATCATTAAATATTTTGAGGGAGAAATTAATTTTAATGGTGGAGAAAGTAAAGCCTTGAGTTATTCTGAATTTTTTGAATTTAAATTTTTATATATTTTATTATACATAAAAATGACATTATCTTTCATTATATGACACAATGAATTTATTTTTTACTTTCAATAACCAGCAACAATGAGCATTAATAAAAAATTTAACATTATTATTCACATTATAACCCATATAAACTAGAGGATAAATTGATAGTTATGAATTTTATTAAATAATTTTTGAAATATATATATATATATATAAATTCTATAATTAATATAATTTTATTTTTAAATATTTAGTAAATAATCATTCAATTTTATGTAAAGTTGTTGTATTCTTTAAATGTATTTTTCTTAAAAAATTATCTTTATTGATCATTATAAAAAAGGTTATAAATTATTTTTTTGAGATATTAGAAGGTGTATGTGAAAAAAATTTCTTTATTTTTGAAATAATCATAATAAAATTTGCTATTTTTATAGTTTTGATATTTTTCTAAAAATATAAATTTTATAATGAATATTAAGAAATAAATTTTTATAAAACTATAAATTATTCAATAAAATAATAAATATAAATTATCCAATATGTTTTAGTGTAAAAAAATTACTATTTAGTCATATTTAGCATAGTAAATTTATTTTTTCTCAAAACTATACTTTTTAGTCTAAGTTTATTTTTCAGTTTAAAAATGTTTTTTTCTAACACCATTTTAAAATGAATAATGTACGTCCATTTTCATTAATTAAAATTAAACTAAATAAATTTTATTTCAAATGAAATATATAGATAATATATAAACAAATTTTAATTTATATTCATGAAATAATGGTTATAAGATACAGACTTAATATAAAATCGTCTTGTTCTTGAAAATACACTTCCACTACTGGAATGTGGGTTTTTCCCCTCACTTACATACCAACGGTTTCATAGAACCATTGGTAAAGGATAGTTTAGAGAAGGTTTTACCAACAGTTATTGTAAACCGTTGGGGAAAATGTGGCTGGGGGAGGTTTTTACCAACGGTTTATTAAACCGTTGGTATAGGTGTGGTTGGGGAGCTTTTCCCCAATGGTTCCTTAGAACCGTTGGTATAGGTTTGCCCTGAAATTATATACCAACAGTTTTTAAAAATCGTTGGCTCAAGTTTCCCACAAATTTCCAGCCGCCCGTCCTCTCCCCCATTCGGATACAGAACCCTAAACGGGAGCAGCATCAGCCGATTTAGGCAATTTTGGAGCTCCTTCTACTGGACCAGTTTGGATCTTCGACCTCCTTTAGGTTCCTCTTCTTCTTTATCTAATATTTTAGTTTTTAGATTTCTAGAATCATTACACTCATTGAAGACAGTATAATGAGACATAGGATTTTCACCACATGTGAGGATATGAATCCATGTGATGCATCAGTATCAAAATGAGAGGATTTACTAGTAGAGGATACTTTGATCTTACCTCTCACTATAGATCGTATTCCACCATTCTCCATTTGGGTAGGTTTTACATAATAGATATTTCATGAACCATGGACATGTAATAAAACCTCATTGTTTGGAATAGGAACACACTGATTTCTTAGTGTAATTATGGCATGGATGACACAGCCATGACCACCACATCCACAACATGATCAAACATCACTTATATATCTTCATTTATGATATTAAGCTATTAAAACAATTCCAAAACTTGTTTTCGAATATGTCTATCACAAGTCACTGCTAGAGGTATGGTCCAGCAGAAACACTTCATGTTGACTATCCTTCCACATGGTTGAGACTCTATTGGGTCATGATCACATGAAATGTTCTTAATTCCCCCTCTTCCACACTGTTGTAGGAAAAATGAGAAACCAATACTTCAATCATGACCGTTACTCATCTCATAGGAATCCCCAAAAAAATCCTACCACATGATGTCAGTATACTAGTTCAATAGTCTATAATTCTATCCTATTCGCCCATGACCTCCCTCAGCTTATAATATATAAATAGTGTCTGCTTCATAATTTCAGTATTATAGGTCAATATTAACACGTCATCCATGGATCATGCAACATTTCAGTGACTTCCCTTAAAGTCTCTCTCTCACAATATCTCATCAAAAATGTACGTTGGTGAAAAATGATGAAACTCTATAAAACATTTTTAGTACTCAATAATAGTCATGGCGCCCTACTTCTAATACATGAATTCATTATCCCTATATGTCGATAGATTCTTGAAGTAAAATTAGTTATAGATCCTAGTCTATAAATCATCCCATACCATGCCTCATAGATAGCTAATCTTGTTTGGTACATCACACCAACACTTTTCCTCCTCGCATAGCATATATCTCATGATTTTATCTCTCTAATCATGAGGCCTACACAGATTATTTAAGGTGAATATCATAGTCTCAATCCAAATATCAATTTATCATGGGAGACCATCAACCAAAATTATTGGACAGCAAATCTACCAGAACACACAGGTCATCTCAACCATAATCAAGGTATGCATCAGAGTTCCTAAAAAAGTCTTCATGAAGTGATAAAACCCCTCAAAGAACATTTATCCAGAACCCATGTTCGAATCAACATGTGGTTCCATAGATAGAAAAAATGTATGATCCACATGTATCCCATGGAACTCTACCTCTATATCATGTTATTTTCCTCCCTCATTTTTTATAACTGGAGGTCCTCATAGTTGCATGTATTTAAAATTCCAAAACCTCACATCATAAATGAAAAATATCATAGTTCGTATCTCAAAATTATAGGACATTTCATTCACACTTTAAACCAGGTCATTAAACACAAAATTCTCCTAAAACTAGAGATGTAATGGAATATAATCATAAAAACAACTAGTGACACTTCTTTTTTCCCACTAAAACTATTAATCTAGGTCGAGACTTAATTTAAACATTCAATATTAAAATTCAATTTGTTTTTATTTGATATTTCATTTTAACTTATACACTTTAAATCATATTTCGCAATTAATTTTAAATGTTTCTACTAATATTTCACTAAATTTATATTTAAATGGGACCCCACCCCTTGGACACACCGCTCACCTCCTTGGACTGCCCGCCCACCCCCCTGGACTCCCCCTACCCCATTGGATAGACTTACCACTCCCGCAGACAGCCCGCCCACCTGGACACCCTGACCCCCCTAAACACCCCCCGACCCCCTGGACACCTCCAACCCCCTGGACGACCCCACCACCCCCTAGACACCTGCACCCCCCTGGACACCCCGCACCCCATTGGACACCCTTTACCACCCTCGGACAGCCCGCTCACCTCTTTGGACATCCCGCCCACCCCCGGACAGCCCGCTCACCTCCTTGGATAGCCCACCCCCTAGACACCCTGTACCCCCCGAACAGCCCCAGCCACCCCCTAGACACCCCGATCACCTCCTTGGACAGCCCTACCACCCCCTGGACACCCCGCACCCTCCATGGACAGCCCACCCACACCCCTGAACACCCTTCACCCCCCTTGGACACCCTGTACCCCCGGACAGCTGGCTCACCTCCTTGGACAACCCCCCTCCCCTGGACAGCCCAATCACCTCCTTGGATAGCCCACCCCCTGGACACCCCGCTCACCTCCTTGGACAGCCCCAACAACCCCATGGACACCCCTCTCACCTCCTTGGATAGCCCACCCACCCCCTAGACACCCCGCACCCCCCCTTGGACACCCTGTACCCCCCCGGACTACCCGCTCACCTCCTTGGACAGCCCGCCCCCCAGACAGCCCGCTCAACTCCTTGGACAGCCCACCCCCCTGGACACCCTGTACCCCCCGGACAGCCCCACCCAACCCCTGGACACCCCGCTCACCTCCTTGTACACCCCGCCCACCCCCTGGACTCCCCCTACCCCATTGGACAGCCTGACCACCCCCGCGGACAACCCATCCACCTGGACACCCCGACCCCCCCTAGACACCCCCCGACCCCCTGGACACCTCCAACCCCCCGGACGGCCCCACCCCCTAGACACCCCGCACCCCTTACTGGGAAATCCTTGAATATAGGCATTAGAAATTATGTATCTTATTTTCTTATATACACTGTATTTTGTTGTATTTCTTAATATGATTCTCATATAGAGTAATGTGTCAGTTATGCTTTTATATAAAGTATACAATTTTCATTTACCTAAATATATTTTTGATTATACTTCAATATTATTTAATTTCTTTGAAATGAATTATTTTAGTTTTTTTACAAAATGGACATAAGTTGGATGAATGAAACTGATCGGATTTCAACCTATTTTCAAAATAATTTGAACATCTTTCTAGATTTTGCATTTAACAAGGCTTCAGATAGTGGTCACATACACTGCCCATGTTTTAATTGTGTTGGAAGACCTTGGTTGAGTCGTGACGCAGTTAGCTATCATATAACCAAATATGGTTTCCAAACAAACTATTATGTGTGGTATCACAATGGAGAGAAAATGGAATATCAAAATGTTGATGATCCAAATGATAAGACTGAACTAGAGAGTTTGATATATGATCAGTTTCCATTTTTTCGGTATCATGAGAAGGAAAGGATGTCCAGCTAACAATATTTCGATACCAGCACGCATGATGCGTCCAATGAAAATGATGATGTTGATAGGGTAAAAAAATTGAATGATGCTGCGACGACTCCGGTATATCGACAATGTGGTAAAATGAAAAAGTTGGAATTTTTAATCTGATTGTTTCATGGTAAAACTATGTATGGGATTCCAAATACTGAAATTGATTACATTATTACCTTCTTAAAGTAATTACTTCCAGATGATGCAAGTATTCCCTCAAACCACTACATGGCATGGAAGTTAGTTGATGAACTTGGATTCTCAAAAAAAACTTCATGCTTACTCGAATGATTGCAGATTATTTTGGGGGGAAACTGCTGAAAGAAATGATTGTATCAAATGTGGAACCTCTCGATGGAAGCCAAAAGATGATGGATCACCATCTCGTGTTCCACAAAAAGTAATGTGGCACTTTCCATTGATACCCAGATTATAGAACCTTTTCATGTCTGATGAAATATCCGAAAAAATGCGATAGAATGACACCGAGAGAAAAAAGAATAATGAAGAGTTGGTTCACCCAGCAGATGGATTTTCATGGCAGAGATTTGATGCTCGATATCCTGAATTTTCAGCCGACGTGTGTAATGTTAGATTGGGTCTTTCATGTGACAGTTTTAATCCATTTGGGAAAATTATTACTTTTCACAGCACATGGCCGGTTTTCATACACATTTATAACCATCCCCTTATGTTGTGTATGAAAAAGCCTTACACTTTCTTGAGTATACTGATATCTGGACCTTTTGACCTCGACAATGATATAGATGTATACATGCAAACTTTAATAAAAGAGTTGAAACTTCTTTGGGATGTGGGTGTGCCCACATACGATGCATGTTCGAAAGACATATTTCAGATGCGTGCTGCACTTATGTGGATGATCAATGATTTTTCTGCTTATACAATGGTGGCTGGATGGAGCACTAAAGGAAAATTGTCATGTCCTGTTTGTATGAAGAATACTCGATTGAGAAGACTAAAATATCTTCGTAGTTTTAGTTTTATGGGACATCGAAGATTCTTTCCAATGAACCATCCATATAGAAACAATCATCGAAGATTTGACAATACTATAGAGAATGATGCTCCACCTCAGCGTATGTCTGGAACTGATGTTCTTAATGAATTGAAAGATTTCAGTTATTCATTTGGGAAGGGTGTAATGAAATATATAAAGTGGAAAAATGTTTCCAATGATACTTATTACAATTGGAAGAAGAAAAGTATAGTCTTTGAGTTGCCGTATTGGTCAACCAACTTGTTGCGTCATTGCTTAGACGTAATGCACATTGAAAAGAATATATGTGAAATGTTGCTTTTGATTCTTCTAAATACCAAGGGGAAGACAGAATATGATTTATGATCTCAGCGTGACTTGGTAGATTGGGGGATCATACCAGAATTGCATCCTGTCTGTATCAGTGAAAATAAATGGCAAGTTCCATGTGCTTCTTATGTGATGACACCTACTAAAAAAATTCAATTTCTGGAAGTTCTAGAGACTATTAAAGTTCCTGATGGCTATTCAAGCAATATATCAAAACGGGTCAACAGAAAAGAGTTGAAGCTGAAATCTTTGAAGAGTCATGATTATCACGTCCTTTTCCATGATTTGATTCCAATAGCAATCCGTCATCTCTTGTCCAATAATGTTAGAGTCTCAGTTATTATGTTGTGCTATTTGTTTAGAGATCTTTGTGATAAGAGGCTATCCAAATCCTTCTTGAAAAAACTGTTGGCAGAGACACCATTAATTTTGTGCGAGTTAGAGAAAATATTCCCTCCATTATTTTTTACACACATGTTGCATCTGACTGTCCATCGTCTGACAGAAATACTTCTTGGAGGACCTGTTGCTTTCTGTTGGATGTATCCAACTGAAAGAAATAGGTGCACATTGAAATCATATATTCGGAACAGGAATTATCCTGAAGGTTCTATTGTGAACGGTTACTTGGCTCAAGAATGTATGGATTTCTGCGCAATGTATTTTTTTGATCTTACTATGAGAGTAAACAGAACAATGAGAAATGAAGAAGAAAAATATGGGAAAATTGAACCCAGTTTTCCATCACTTCCTCAGACAAGAGGAATTCCGGGATCATATACATTAACGAAATTAAGCCTTGAAGAGCGAGAGATGGCACATCACACAGTGTTGTTCAATTGTGATTTATTCAATGAGTATATCAAGTATGTAAATTGTACATTTATCTCGTATCTTATCTCTTGTAATTTTAAATATTTGTTAAACTATTATTATTTTTATCTACAGAGAACATAAATATTTGATATATAGAAAGCATCGTTCTTTATCTTTGATAAGGAAAGAGACTTTGCATAGAAAAGGGTTTTCTACTTGGTTGAAATTAAATGTAAAAATATTTCTGTAATAACTAAATAAAAATAATATTTAATTAAGTTTACTATTTGTTTATATTTCAGCTATCGAGTTTTCCTGCTGACTCTGTTTTTGAGGAAATAATAGCTTTGGATTTTGGTCCTAATACCATGGTTCATGCTTGTAAATCACTTGTGATCAATGGATACAAATTTATTATCACTGAACGAGCAAGAAACATGAGAACACAGCATAATGGTGTTATGCTAACTGCCACAACAGACTGTTATGCAAGTTCATCGAATACTATACCTCGTTCTGAAAATGTTTCTTATTATGGAGTCATGGAGAAAATAATAATTTTGGATTATTACTCACATGGTCGATTCACGATGATGAAATGTCAATGGTTTTATTCAATGATGAGGTAAGGCACCTTTATTGATGATTGTGGATTTCAAGGTATTGACATGACTCGCACTCTCACCACTGATGAACCATATGTATTGGAGTCAATAGTGAAACAAGTTTTTTATGTCAAAGATCATCGTCATCCTATATTCAGTGTAATTATTGAAGTAAATCCCAGACATATTTTGGATGATGGTGATGATGAAGTTGACACTATCCCTACTGCAATTGGAAGAAATCCATTTATTACTTATGATGACACTAATAACTCAATTAGCAGAGTTGATTGTGAACCTGAAGTTGTGGTGGGAAATATATAGAATCATACAGTCGTGTTCTCACCTACATATTTCACCTACATCATTCAAAGTGTGTATCCTTGTACTTACCTTCAAACCACCATAAATCTTCTTTTACTTTATGTTTTTTATCAGAATGGTTTTTCTATATTTTTTTTGGGTTACACATTAGTTATCTATTTTTAATTACTTCCATATTTGTTTTCATTGCAGGAAATGACACCCATTGAAGAGAGGCGAAGGAAAAAGATGACAGATAATAATCGTCGCATGATACAGATGGGTGTTCCTCCACTCATCCCTATTGTGAGTATTTTATTTAAAATATAAATATTTCAATAACTTATAATATCACGTTTTTACTTATGTGTTAAACTTTTTTTCAGGATCGACCCACTAGATGAGTGATATCTGACGAGGAGCTTGATATTGCTCCCAGTAGAGTGGCTGGTTGTAGGAGGGGGTGGTGTCAAAGATGGATGATCATCTAGTGGGCCCGTTACTGAGGCCGATGGTACGAGAGATCATGGGGAGAGAGTCAGACGATCCACCGCCACAGACGTATCTTCTTCACCCCATTTTGATCCTGGTGTGTCTCTAGGGACACACGTGATATTTAGACCTCCGATATTTACACTACCAGTTGGCCAGACGTATATGCCATTATCTTTTGCTTCTGGTTCATTATCCCCAAGATATTATATTCCACCTTCTTCGACTCCTGATGTGACACAGTATGCGGCTGAGGAGTGTACACTGAGGTACACTCTACCTGTACAGGATATTCCTTTAGCTTCTGCACATCCAGTGACGCCCATTGATCCGACTTCCACAGGTATATTTATCTGACTCTATCAAATTTTTTATACCAAAATTTATTTTATTATAACTTGTACTGATATTATTTTTCTTTAATAACAGATTCATCTACAGATAGGAGGCGGGGGAGGGGGCGTACTCACTTGCGTGCAGTATGGAACCGCCAGACACATTTGATGGTTGAATATAATGCTGATGGAAAAATGATAGAGAAATATGGGCAGGAATGCCGGGGGTTTT
Organism: Viscum album; assembly: GCA_963277665.1. Classification (NCBI taxonomy): domain Eukaryota; kingdom Viridiplantae; phylum Streptophyta; class Magnoliopsida; order Santalales; family Viscaceae; genus Viscum; species Viscum album. The sequence goes on from OY728152.1 coordinate 1,273,030,647, forward strand.
TGGCGATGCTAGCCAAATACTCAGATATCATTCCGGTCAGCCCTCTCTCTTGGAGACAACTGCCACATGAAGTCAAACATAACGCGTGGGCACAAATATGGGTAAAAAATCTATTGGATTTAATGTAGTACTTTCTTGTATTTATATGAACTAATCTATTGGGTTTCAGCTTCGGTTTAACTTCCCTGATGGTGAAGGTACACGACCAGCACGTTTAAAAGAGTTGGGAGAGCTTTGGAGAGCTTATAAGCATGACCTGTATATTGGCTGGTGTGATAGGGTGGGCAAAGATTTAGATACTTTACCTATCGTGGATGGCTTCCTGATAGAGGAATATCTCCAAATGATTACCCATTGGGCGACTGCCAAATTTAAGGTATTAATCTCATTTGAGGTATTTAAATCAATGTTTTCTTATTTTTCATTAATATAATCTTATTTATTATTAAACATTATTTAGGAATATTCTGAGAAAAACAAAAAAAACATTGATTCAAAGCAATACCTCCACACTTTGGGGCGCACAACTATGTCAGATCATGAGAGGCAGCTGGTACGATATAGTTGTTTATAATTTTTCTTTAGGACTTTCCCTTTTTATTATTTCCTACTTAAATTATGTGATTTATTGAATATTGAATATATGATTATACTTGCACTTTATATTGATTCAATGTCATTATAGAAGCACAAATTGAATATTGAAGGACGTATCCCTTGAGCAAAATTGTTTTGCTCGAGTAGAAGAAAAAAAGATGGAACTGCAGTAAATGAATCAACCCAAGAAAAGATTGTAAGTTTTAATTTGTTTATTTCAAAGTTTAATATCTATTTTGAAATTTATTAATCTATTAATATTTTTAACAGGCTTCTTTAGAGGCTCTTGATGCCCAGGAGCCTGACAATTTTCGGCCACACGATCATTTATATCAGGTTTTGGGAGAGGAGCACTCTGGCCGAGTACGCTGCCGACCTGGTAAGAATATAGTCCCAACGAGGTATTGGTCCTCTCCAGGTATCCATTCTAGTAAGACTGAGTTGGAACAGGTCAAAGAGAAAGCAAGACAATCTGATAAAAGGGTCCCAGAGTTGGAAGTACATGTTCAAATGAGGGACAATGAATTTATGAAACTGATGAAAGCTTAATCTTCATCACTTCCACCAGAGGCTAGCGCGGAATGTCAGACATTTATGTCATCGATGGGTGCATTATCCAATGCACCGGGCGACATCTCTGGTGGCGATCAAGATCATGAAATTCCTGGCGATGACGAGGATGCTGAACAGGATGAGGGTGAGGATGAGAATGAGGACGAGGGTGAGGATGGGGCTGAGGGCGAGGATGGGGCCAAGGGTGAGGATGGGGCTGAGGATGAGGATGAGGCCGACGATGAGCATGGGGATGATGATGAGGATGATGATAAGGACATAGATGGCATCTAGGATGAGGCCGATGATGATAGTGGTGATGATGATGGTGATCAGGGGCAGATTGATCCATTTCATTTTTGAATTCTGTATAACTCTTTATTTTTGAACCTGGTTTTCCACTCCGGGGTTTTCCTCTACTTCATAGGGATGTTGTTATCAGATCTATTTTTTGCACTTGATTCTTATTTTATGATTAGTCTACTACCTAGACCTTTAGTATTCCTTGGTACTGTGATTCCCTGTATGATATCTGGTTTGATAAGTTAATATGGACATCTTAATAATAAAAAACAATCACTCGAAATTAGGGGTGTCCATGGGCCGGGTTGGGTCGGGTCGGGTCATGGGTGTTCTAGGGCCTAAGGACATGACATGAAAAATTATGTGTTTTAGATCCATGGGTAATATTAGGGGTTCATTTTAAAAATAATAAAATGAGGGTTTTGAGGTGGAAAATGATTTATTAGGTGATGAATTCCCTTGGTTAAAAAATATAAATAAGTGTGTGTCTTTTTGATTTTGATAAATGGATTTTAATGATAATGAAATATTGGTTAATTTCTTTGGTTAAAAAATTTATTTTTAACATTTTTATTCTCTATTTTATATATTTTCATTGATTAGGAATATAATTTACAAACAAAAAATATCCAATTACTTATAATATTTATATGTATTAAATTGATTAATTTTGAGATATTTTTATATTGTCATTTGTTACATGTACGAGTCAACCCCTCCTCAATCCGAGGGCTGGTGTGGCCTGTGCCACTAAAAGTGTCTTTCTTTTGTTTAAAATGGATGCGCTTTTAATTAAAATAAATGACATACGGAAAACCGACCAGACGCATTTGGATTATGTTGAAACTTTAGGAAAACGATCCATGGGCCATTTGTGACGTGTACGAGTAAACCCTGCCTCAATCTGAGGGCCGGTGTGGCCGACACCACTCAAAGTGTCTCACTTTTCTTTGAAATGGACTACAGTTTAAGTAAAAACAACAACTGAAAAACGGGAAATGGAGAAAAAACATTCAGATTCTGTTGATACTTTAGGAAAATTATCCATGGGTCATTTGTGTCATGTACGAGTCAACCCTGCCTCAATCTGAGGCACGGTGTGGCCGGTACCACTCAAACTGTCTCACTTTTATTTGAAATGGACATGATTTTAAGTGAAAACAACTATTAGCATATGGAAAACCGACCAAACACATTCAAATTCTGTTGAAACTTTAGGAAAACGATATATGGGTCATTTGTGATGTGTACGAGTCAGACCCGCCTCAATCCGAGGTGCGGTGTGGCCGACACCACTCAAAGTGTCTCACTTTTCTTTGAAATGGACAATAGTTTAAGTAAAAACAACAACTGACATACGGGAAACGGACCAAACACATTCGGATTCTGTTGACACATTAGGAAAAGTATCCATGGGTCATTTGTGTCGGGTATGAGTCAACCCCGCCTCAATCTGAGGCACGGTTTGGCTGGTACCACTCAAACTGTCTCACTTTTATTTGAAATGGACAGGATTTTAAGTGAAAACAACTACCGACATACGAAAAACTGACCAAACGCATTAATATTTTGTTAAAACATTAGCAAAACGATCCATGGGTCATTTTTGATGTGTACGAGTCAACCCCTCCTCAATCCGAGGGCCGGTGTGGCTGGTACCAATAAAAATGTCTTTCTTTTGTTTAAAATGGATGCGCTTTTAATTAAAATAAATGACATATGGAAAACCGACCAAACACATTCGGATTCTAGTGAAACTTTAGGAAAACGATCCATGGATCATTTGTGACATGTACGAGTCAACCCCGCCTCAATCTGAAGGCCGGTGTGGCCAAAAAAACTCAAAGTGTCTCACTTTTCTTTGAAATGGACAACAGTTTAAGTAAAAACAACAAATGTCATACGGGAAACGGACCAAACGTAATCAGATTCTATTGATACATTAGGAAAAGTATCCATGGGTCATTTTTGTCATGTACAAGTCAAACTCGCCTCAATATGAGGCATGGTGAGGATGGTACCACTCAATTTGTCTCACTTTTATTTGAAATGGACAGGATTTTAAGTGAAAACAACTACCGACATACAGAAAACCGACCAAACACATTTAGATTCTATTGAAACTTTAGGAAAACGATCCATGGGTCATTTGTGATGTGTAAAAATCAACCCCGCCTCAATCCGAGGGCCGGTGTGGCTAGTACCACTAAAAGTGTCTTTTTTTTGTTTAAAATGAATGCGCTTTTAATTAAAATAAACAACATACGGAAAACTGACCAAACACATTTGGATTGTGTTGATACATTATGAAAAAGATACATGGGTCATTTGTGACATGTACGAGTCAACCCTGACTCAATCCGAGGCACGGTGTGGCTGACACCACTCAAAGTGTCTCACTTTTCTTTGAAATTGACAACAGTTTAAGTAAAAACAACAACTGACATACCGGAAATGGACCAAACACATTCTGATTCTATTGATACTTTAGGAAAAGTATCCATGGGTCATTTGTGTCGTGTATGAGTCAACCCCACATCAATCTGAGGCACGGTGTGGCCAGTACCACTCAAACAGTCTCACTTTTATTTGAAATGGACATGATTTTAAGTGAAAACAACTACCGGCATACGGAAAACTGACCAAATGCATTCTGATTCTGTTGAAACATTAGGAAAATGATCCATGGGTCATTTGTGACATTCACGAGTCACAAATGAAAATGGATTTTTTCATTTACATGAAAATGAAAATGGATTTTTCAGTGTAATCTTCTTGGTCCCAAAGCATGAACCAAACAGGTTGTGAGACATAATACCAGTAGGCATCCACCACAAGATTTGTGCCCCAATTTTAGTTAATATACATGTATAAAAACAAGGTACAAAAGTAAACATAGTATAAAGAAATCAACAACCATTAAATATTGAAGTAAAGAATAGCTAAAACTTTCCTTGGAGACATCAATATCTTGCCTAAACGCATGTCACTATCTTGACCTCAGGAAAAAAACACATCCTCTCCCTCAGGCATCACAGTCTTTCCCTCAGACATATCACAATATCACCCACTTGTATCATATGTAATTAATCTATTAACAGGTAAAAATAAGTACCTCATTTAATTTAAATTATTACATCGCAGACTATTATCAATACAACTCATCTAATCTAACTATTACATGGAATAATAATAATCAAATCACCTCATGTAATCTTACTATCACACCGCATTTTAATAATCAATAATCCATCCTAAACAAAAAAAAGTCATGGAAAGAAGTATGCATCTAAGGCGTCATGGGCCAATAGCTCTAACAAATTAATCAAGGGAAACACAACCCTGTGGTTCCCTATCTCAAATAAATAACCTTAATAACCTAATCAACCAATATCATATGATAATCACGGTGTAATTCAAAGTCATGTATACCAAAAACATGGGTATATGAGTTTTAGGCACATATAATTCTTGACAAAACAACATATATGCACAACCCACCTACCTCGTACTCGTGAGAACAATATTGTTGAATATCAGATCTTGATTCATCCTAGATCATTGAAAATCCACAAAAGATTCATAAATTATAAAATCTATATCTATAAAATGAGGAGAGGAATCAGGAGGATAGGATTAAGGTGAAGGGGGAACTCATTGGTGGGATCCCAATGCAACTTCCAGAGTTCTGATTGGACATTGATAGGAGAATCAGTGGCTTAGAGAATAATTGTTTCTCCTGGACGAACATGGATGAACCAAGGTCAAAATAAGTTAATTCTGTAAATGAGACATGACCCCTATCCCTTATATTAAATAAAAAATAAAATACATGACATTTACTTTAACAATACACACTGTGTATAAGCTTTTACTAGGCCTCACCTTAAGAGGCACGACCACGACACAACATGACTTAGTACATGGCTGAGACACGACCTGTACGTGGTCTGGAAAGGACATCAATGTTCATGGTGTGTAAACTGAAGTACATGGCTTGTACATCAAAATTCTCCAATTTTACATTTTCCTCAAAGAAACCCGAATACAAAATCCATACATGGAAATGGGGAATTGGGTTCTTACAGTTTGATTATCACACCATAGATCTTGTTTCAATCTCAACCAAGCACCAAAATCATTGGTTTCTTCAATCTAGTTGTCTAATATCACATTACAATATTAATAAAGCTTTATGTTTCATCGTCCCCATGTAAAATATCAATGATAGATCTGAAGCAAGCCAAATTTGTTTATTTCTCTCTTTTTGGTCATTATTTGGCTTGGAATCTCTAACTAATGATTTTTTATCATGTTTTATTCAGTCTCTCATTATAATATTCGCACATTCAGGTTTTATTCAGCATCATAATGCATTTGATTATAGATTTCCTCATTACTAATGACCTCAACTAAAGGTTAATATCTTTAATAATGTGTAAATTATTTGTTCCAACTTTTATTTCTTGTATCAATTAGTTGTTCACATTCAATATATCATTACTTGTTAATATTACATTAAAATTATTTTATACAATATTTCATGTTAAGGAGTATTATTGAGGTGATAAGATATTGGATGATGTGTGTTTCTACATTGTCATTTAGTTTTGTTAGTTGGGTTTTAAAATTAGTTTGCATTGATAATATAGCATGTTAATTTTGGTTTTGAAAATGTTGGTGCATTGGAGAGCAGTAAAATCCATTTTCATGTAATTGCATAACATGAGATGGTTTTTTAATGGGTTTTCATGAAAATGGATTTTTCATTTACATGATCTGAAAAATCCATTTTCAGTTCTGTTTCAAGTCTGTATGCAAGTGTACAGTGGAGGGGCTACTGGAGGGAGGGGGGCTGCTGTGTGTAGTTCTAGAAAAACTCTATACCAACGGTTATAAACCGTTGGTATAAGGGTGCTGGGATTTTGGAAAAACACTATACCAATGGTTTAAAACCATTGGTATAGGTGTTCTTTATTTCTAGAATAACCTATACCAAAGGTTTAAAACTGTTGGTATAAGTGTCTGGATTTTTGGAAATCCAATACCAACGGTTTATAACCGTTGGTATAGGTGTTTCTAGAAAACCAATACCAACGGTTCTAAACCGTCGTTATAGGTTTTCATGAAAATCACATTACCAACGATTTAAAACCATTGGTATAAGACTTCCTCAAATATATTACCGACGGTTATAAACCGTCGGTATCCATTGGGTTAAATTTTTATAACCCATATACCAACAGTTTGGATCAAACCGTTGGTATATGGATTTCCTCGCGGCTTAATAGCCAACGGTTTGGAAAACCTTTGGTATAGGGTATACCAACGGTTTCCCAGCCTATACCAATGGTTTTTAAACGTTGGTATAACCTTCTTTTCTAGTAGTGTTCAAGAAGCCCCATTTTTTCATTAGATTTGTGGTTTTTTTTAAATATTATTTTTTACACTTAAAGAAATTTAATTAAATATAATGGATAATTTTGGAACAATAATAATTTATATTATAAAGTATAGTTAGTTTAATTTTTCACCATAAAAATAGTGAAAATAGTAAAAATTATTTTCCACAGTTAAGGTAAATGTGTGTTTAAAAAGGGGTTAAAATGAATAGATAATATGTAAAACGACCTATAAAAATGTCAAAAAAATATTGTCATATTTATAAAATATATCCTATATTGTATGATAATGTAAAATTTTGGGGCCTTCTCTAATTAGAAAAACATATTTTCACCTTCTTCTTTCTAAAAAAACATGTATGTCGATTATATCAATTATCAATGGCCTCCCCCTATCCACTCTTAATAAAAATTCCTAAAATAATTTTTTCATCCAATAACTTCTCAAATAACTTAATTAGGTCTATAATATCATCTTAGAGACATTAAAATGGTAAAAAATCCATCTTATGAATCCTTTTGGTGTAAACCAAATGATTTCTAAAAATAAGAAATGTTTAAAACATATCATTTTATTTTACTTCTTCATCCACATCCAAAAATTATAATTAATATATGATGATATAAAAACAATAGTTTATTCTATGTAATGATATTTTATTATGTTAATAAAATAACTAACATCAAACTAATCTTCCCCCAAATGGGAAATAAACACATGGATATTGTGTTCAGCAGATAAACATCTCACTAACCAAAATAGTTCGTTTCCCTTCAATATTTATCATGTATTCCTGTTATAATTTATTATAAAAATATAAATTATATTTTTTAAAATATATAAACTTATTAAATAATTATATCTCACATATGTTTTCAATGTTCCATTTTGTGTGGGATACAATAACATTGCTCATGTGTAAAATAGACTACTGACTCAAGAAAATATGTTATTTATTATTCACTTATGATTAATTATATATTTAATGAATATACACGACATTGATGTAAAAAATATAATTATTTAAATTTTATATCACAACTATATTCTTACCTTCCAACCCTTCAGGAAACAATAACATTGCTCGTGTTAACGACAGACTACCGCCACACAAATTTATATGATCTGTTTTTCTTTTTTATTTTACATGGAAAGATATAAGAATAGATTATATGAAAAAATATTATATTTGAAATACCATTATATTTATTTATCTATTATATTACATATAACTTATTAATTTTTAATCCAAAGGTAATAATAATGCAATTCTTGTGTGTGCAGTAAACTACCGCCTCACAAACCGATGTAATTTGTGTTTCACATAATCATTAAATGAAAGTTATTAAGGCAGGTATTAAATAAAAATATGTGATATATATTAAATAAAAAAATTCTATAATTTTAATATATCAATTATCCTTATTTTATTTATTCTAGTAGAAAATGGAGACAACATTCACACATATATACAACCTACATCTACAAGAATGGTGGAATTAATTTTATATATCTAACTATTATGGATTAAATTATATAAATATATACTGAATATTATGATATTAATATTATTTTTATTATTTTTGATTTTATGTAACTATTATAAAAGTAAGAGGACCAAAAACAATCAAAACATACACAAAAACCAATCTGTTACTCTTTGAGACATGATTTTAATGAGGATTTTTTCATAAATATAAATAATATGGACATAATTAAATATTATATGGTATTATATATATAATTATAGTTCTATAATATATTTATAATAATAATATATTTATAAGACAGTAGTTTCAAACATGTCAAAAATAATTCAATATTTAAGTTAATGGATTTATATTATCAGTTTTATTATTCTAAGAGACATGGAAATTGACAACTAGTTTTTTTATAAATATAAATTATCATTGAAATGTTATATATTGAATATAATTATTTTAATAATATTTTAAATTTCATTACATTTTATTATTTAATAGTTTATATTAAACAAAATATAACTTAAGTTGTATGGGATTCCATTCTCACTTCTTAATTTTGTGGGTGACATGCCAGATCTATCACCTATTTTTTTGTGGTCCATATATATGAAATGTATTTATATTATTATTCAAAAACTAAAATAATTTTCATTTATATATCAATATTACTATATCTATGTTATGGGGTTTATAGTTCAAAACATTCAAAGAGGTAATTTTGTTTTCTCTCAATTTTCTATCATTGAGATATATGTTTTGGTTTTCCCCAATCTTATTTTATGAGATGTAAATAAATGCCATTCCATATTTAATATCATGAATTTATAAATCATAAATATATTTTCAGTTTCATTAAATTATAATCCTCCACAGATCTTACAATTTAATGTTACTAATGTGGAACATATTTTATCATATAATAACATCATTTATTAGAAATTTTTATGATTAATTGATTAATGAAAAACTATAATGATAAATCCTTAAATAATTTGAAATTATAATATATGTTTTCCCTTAATTTTCTCCCATTTTAGTACTCAATTTTTCAAAAGAATGTTTTAATTGAAAATTATCTTAATTTCTCTCTTTAGTCAAAAAACAGTTTTTCTTCATAAGAAATTTTTTCCAAAATGTTTTGAAATGTATTTTCAACAATAAATATATAATTTATAAAAGAAAATTTCACCAATTTTTTGACTATATAAAGAAAGATATGAATGGAATAATAATGTTATTTTTAAAACAATTCTCCTTTTGTTTTTATTGAAAATGTGAATTTAATATTTGTTTTGACGTATACAACATAAATATAATTTCTCTCTATCCTAAAAATTATTTTAAATGATTATTCTATAATAGGTATTTAATGTTATTTTCAAAGAAAATTATTTTAAAAATTTTATATTTTTAAAAACTATAATTTGAAATGGATATTTTTCCCAAGAAATATAATAAATGATTTTTAATCTTATGTTATAATTTATCATAGTTATTTTTGTTTAAAACCATTTTAAAAATATATTTATTTAATTTTGTAATTATAACGTAATGTTCAAAAAAATTTATTCACCTTAAGAAATTTTCAATGAGATTTTTAGAAATAAATTTCCATCTAAGATGGCATCATTTTATGTAACTTATTCTTTACTTGGGGTATAATTGAAGTGGAACATTATTATTATTTCCCTCAATGTATTATTTTTTTGTGAAAAAATGTTAATTATATACATTCATATTCAATTGGTTATACCATAACAAAATTCTTCTGAAAACCACTTCATTTCACGGGTTATGCTATTATGAAATGATCAAATGACTATTAATCCGGTATATTTTCCATATGTTATGATAAGATGATATGTTTATGAAACCCAATTCATTTCATGTGTATGGATATGATGAATGATTTATTCTCTTGTGGAACTCATAAGTATTATTTTTATTAATTGATGGGTGGGACCTATATTTATATCCAAAACATTTGGGAATGATGTACATCACATTAGATCGACATGAGAGGATTGGGTAGTGAACCCAATTCACTATTGTGGTTTTTGTTCTATGATAATGTCAGGAGTGATCCATGACTACTTTTTCGATTTGGGGAGTGAACTCATTCCACTATGAAATCCTAGGAAGTGATCCTTTACTACTCTGGAAATTGTTTTATACGAAAATGTGTTTGAAAAAATTCCTAGTCGTATGTCAATTTTATGATCTAATTTATAATGTGATGTGATTTACTTATTATTCATGTCTAAATAACTACAAATATTTATTCCATTACATAATATTTTTATCATTGGTTTTCATGGTATGATTTTTATATTCTATGCTCACAGTCTTATACCATTATGATCATGTTATTTTTGTGTTTTTTCCATCATTTACCCTTGATAACAATCTGAGTGAAACCTTTGTAACATTTACTTTCAATAGGTAATGATGAAAGGTTTTATGTAGTGGATGTATCTTACAAGTATAAAATGGTAATATCTATTTGGGTAACATTGAATATATTTTAAGAAATAAGTTTATTGTGTAGGTAGTCTCTAAAGGTACTAAACCATTATGATCCCCATCATGTGTTTCTGTAATGTAATAAAAATTTATCTAAATGTTGTAATATTTTTTTATGAAAATCCTAGGGAATTACATGGAAGTAAATAAAATTCGATAATTGTTAAATAATTTTATTCCCATAGGGAAATAATTTTAGGGGACAAATAAGATACCATTTGAAAAATTGTAGATAGATATGATTTTTGTGTTTTCATCAAACACCAGGCTATGAGAATATGTTTTCCTTGTCAGTTTGAATATTAAGATTATCATTTCATGTATCTTAGAAATAAGCCTTATTTAAAATTACAAAATACACTTGATGAGTTGAATATGAAGATGATATATAGGAGACCGACCATAGAGTATCATACTAGATAATACAGACTACTAGATATATATTTTTTATATTTGAACTATCCCAATAAAGGGGACTTTAGTATTCTATGAAACTAGGATCAATTCATTCTATTTTTTTCTTTGAAAATCGAACATAGTTTTTTATTAATGAGTTGGACAATGAAGTGAAGAAAAACATGAAACATGTCACTAGGGTCTATAGTAGTGAAGACCAATATAATCCCCTCTAATAATTTTTACACAGTCACTAGGAATGGATCCCATATTATCAATGGAGTAAAAAGAATGATCATGAGAGATCTTGGATGCAAGAAAATCTACCACATAATTCATTCTTTCTACAAGTAAAGAATCTAAATCCTATTTGAGATAAGGCACATACACCAATGGATGTAAAAAAATATAGTACAAGGAATGAGAATTTGGGTAGTAAGTTACTCACATGTTATATGTGAGTCTATTTCAACAAACTTTAGCTCAACTTCCTTCATACTAGAAATCTCAATAAAGTACATCATTTACCCAGAATACGTTATGAGAGTTTCTCCTCCCCTAAATTATTTATAGAAATCATGGAGAACCAAATATTAATAAACATGAATGATACCTCCACCCCAAATTAATTCCATAGCATAGTATCTATCAACAAAAGGGTTTAGGCCTCATGGAAGTGTATTCCAATGAACCTAATGGGCCTGAGAAAAGGGTCTGGAATTATCCATGTTGAAAGAAGGGTAATGTTAAAATATTCTAATGGAGGGAGCATGATACAATTGCTTGATCTAGTAATAAAAGACAACACCATAAAATTATCCCTTGAAACCAATGTTAAATTTGAGGGGTGACTTCCATCAATGAGTGATGACTCCCTTGCATTCCCAATAAACCAACACCTAACAAATAGAATAATGGATCTCAACTTCTTTTCCTAGGGGTTATTCCATGAACTTTAAAACCATTGCTAAAAAAAACCATTGAAACAGTATGTATGATGTGTTTTTCCTATAAAGTCTCCAATAGACTACTATAAATTATTGGCCCCCTCGCCAGAGGAGTAGAGACAAAAGGATGATTCATTTTTTAGGAAACAGAAGGAATAAAACTCAGAAGTAATTTGGATACCTTTTCTATGGAAAGATTCATCCATAAAAAGAACATTGTTTTTCACATTCAATAAAAGTAATTTTTTTTGCTAGGATCTCTCTACACCACAAGTTCTCTACTGAATCATCCATATTGTTTATTTTATAAAGAAACTTACGGTATTCTTTGCTAGAAAAATTTCCTAAGGCTCCCCCGTGAAAAATAATTTTCTGGATCACTATTCAACTGTATTAGATTAATTAAAAATAATATAATATTCCTCAAGAATAACATAAATAAAATCAGGAAATTTGCAGGTCACTTTTAAGTAACTTTTATACTTCGGGAATCGTAGAAAATCTAATTTTCTTCCAAACTAGTTTGTATCACCAATACTTATATCCCATGACTAAAAATTTTCCTTTCTTGGATTTAGAGGAGGGGGATATGGTTTTTAAAATATTGTAATGGATAATATGATTTTATCAGTTTTTGTTCAGAATCCTCCCAAAGAGATTATCATCAAAACTGAACAAGAATAAACTTCCTTTGATAGACTCCCATATCGTTATTTCATGTAAGGTATTAATTCTTTCTTTAATACATCCGTTATTCTTTCCACTGTCTAAAACTTGATGATCCATCCTAGCATGTGATTTCCAATGGTAACATCCATCAGCATATGGAACCCCAATAAAGGATTATATATGATTTTCTATATCTTTTATGATAGTATTGGTCACATTTAGAACTAATATGATATGTATCATAATTGAAGAGAGAAAAAAATTAAAAAGAGAAACCCTTCTTTTAAATAAAAGGAATATTTTCATCCAGTAATAAATCCAATTAAGAGTCATTTCATATATTTTTTCAAAATGATGAATACATAATCTACCTAGAGATATGGGAGAACACAAATTCGCTATAAGAAAGTTCCTTCTATTAAATCCCATGTTGGAGACAATAGAGTTGGCTTACCACTTTGAGCACTTAATAGAAATATAGAAACTACTATTATTACATTGATTATTTTCCCACTCCATTCGAAATATTCCTCTATGTACTTGGTGATAACATTGAGAGAATTTATACTACCATTGTAAAAGGGAATCATATATTCTAAAAACCTGATATGGGAAGCACTGTGATATTGAAATTTTCATAAAAAATAGTAATGCCACCACATACATACATGAGTCTTATATTATAAATTAATACACAAAATACAAAATATTTTTTTATTTTGGCATTACAAAATTAATCCCTCTAATCATATCCTTGAATATCTTTCTTAGTACACTTATTGGATTCCTTGGGATGGAAAAAATTCCAGTCATCACAAATTAAAATTAAGGGTTACAAATAGAGGAATAAATAATGAATCCATTCACATAATAATTAGGAAAAGTTAATAAATGAACACATATCCCTCATAATAAATAAACTGAGAATGTAGTGAATAAAAATTTTAGCATGGTAAATAACTAAAGAAATTAAATTTAAATAATTTGATATAGAATATTCAATATGGAATGGCATGAAACTAAAAACACCTCCTATTTAATCAATAAACTAAGGATGGAATTCATCCATGGACTATTTCATTAAGAAAATATCATGGATAATAAATACTAAATAAAAATAAAGGAAATACTTAATTATTGGATGTCATGTTTGAGGAGCATGAAAGCCAATATTGTCAAGACCTTTCACAATATAGATTAAAACAAACATATAGAAACCCATTTAATTTTGGACAATAATTTATCTCCTAAGAACCCGTCATTATATTGGGGGGTTATATTATGTTTGGCCCCCACCTTTCTAGTAATGTCCAAATAATTCCTTATATCGAGTAATTGATTCAATTAAAAAATAATATGCCTTATCAAATATCATATTGAATTAAGAAGATGTATTTATCAATATTTTAATATAATATCAAATAAATATAAATTTAAATTCCTTATATAAAAATGCTATACGATTTAGGGTATCACCATAAACATGATAAATGATATGGATTGTTAAGGAAAAATCAATGTCTAATGATCATTGAAAATTAAATATTTTAAGAGGACTAACAAAGGAATAATGGAACAGAATTCCAATGTTATCCTTTGGATAAATCATTCATTAACCATTCAGTGGACATATAATGTTGGTATCAATAAAACATATCCCCAATGGAGTAAAATAAGTTGTTTTTTGTCTTTAATGAATATGAATAATGTATAAATTATATTCTAAAATCATTATAGAGGAAAAAATTCATTTTTATTTTGATTTTTTAAAAGTCCTTTTCTTTGGAATACACGTATTATGAATATTTTCATTGAAAATTATCCTTATAAACATTAAAATTATGCTTCAATGAAATTATACTTGGTAAATTCGTATAAGTCGTACAAGATAAAAATAACATTACTTTTTCATGGGAAAAAGGTTACAAAAGATCTTTTTTTAGAAAGAGACAAGAAGAGACCTTTAGAAAAATTAAATAAAATGGGTAAATTATTCTTTTACAAATAGATTTGGAAATGCTAAAAAATGAAGAAAAATTTCAGAATTTATGTTTTCTAGAAGAAATCATTTTGTTCGACTAAATAGTTAAATGATGTCAGGTTTTCTAAAAAAATAACAAAATATTTTGAGTACTAATGATTCATAAAATTGTATTATTGCTTTAATAGGTTCTTAATAACTATATCACAATAAAAAAGAAGGGTTCATTGAGAAATAATCTCATAAAATAATTTAATGTAATTTAAATAATTATTAACCTCGATTAGAATGAGATATTTAAATAAACCCTTAAAATAATCATAACGTTGAAGTGATAATTAATAAATTAATCAATCATGTGTATAAACCATAAATCCCCATAAAATAATTGGGAATAAATCAATACATAGTAAAATTCATTATACAAATAATCATATAATATTAAAAATAATGATGAATTAATACAACCTAATTCAATGGAATTGGGTTATGAAAATTATTTAGCACTAGGGTAATGTTATGTGTAAATAATATTAGATGAAATAATTAAAATTAAAACAAAACATTTCATGAATAATGAATTAATCAGGATATTACTTGTCTAAAGGGGCTTTATTTAGACTATATATATGAAATTAGGTTCACAATAATAAAGTATGCCTGAAAGAATGGAAATTGAGACGAAGTCCCTTCTTACTTGGTAACTTTTGAATTATAATCCATATGAAATAAATGATTTAAAATGAAACATAAAATACCATGAATATAAAATTATTCGTTATATAATTTACATTATGGTTATTATACACACCACCCGAAAAAAATAAGTGGTGAAAATGTTGTAAGCCTCACGGATGAAAAAGTTAGACAAGAATATCTTACCTTACATATCCTTTTGGTTGAACATAATTTATCAATAAATATAATATTTTAATAATGTTAATAACTTATTCCAGAACCATATTAATAGTTATGGTATCATATATTATCTTATTATAATATCTTATTACCTATTTCTTAATTATTTCCACTATTTTGGTTGTTAATTGGCTAGTTTTTTTAGTATGTTTTGATTTGTTACATGTTGTTCCTCTTTATTTGATGATGATTTAATCATATACAGAATATAAAAAATTATATTATTAATATATATATATATAAATATATATATTCAAAATAGTAAATAGTTTTTGGAGACAGAAATGAAATTCATAATTCATGGAGATGGTAGGTCTTACCTACTCATGAACACTACACCCATTTCAACGTCGTATTAAATGATTGAAAAGAGACTAATATATATGTATATTATATTTATATTATCATATGTATTTCATTTTTTTTCACATTATTTTATTAAAACTGTCCTGTATAAATTCCATGAAAAGTATGAACAAATAACATTTCATAGAGGAGGTGGAATTCTATATGTCCACAAATGAGGTCATCGTGTTTCTAAAAAATAGAAATCATTCATTTATGCTTTATATATCAATCAATTAAGTATTAATTAATCACAAATATCAAATATATAATATATAAAAATGGATTAAATCATAATTCCTTAAAATTATCGGCGATAAAGGGAAAAATATCATTATTTCTCCAGACAGTAGTTCTTAGAACATGAAAATGCTAAATTCGTTACCTAGTTGATGGAAGTGTGTGTAGGTGTATGTTAAACCCTTTATAGAAAAATATATAAGTATATTTAAGAAAATTAGGTCATTATATATTCATTATATAAAGTTAAATGGATATAGTGGAGAAGGAATCAATGTAAAAAATTCATGTTGTCTAATGTAACCACTTCTCTAGTTAACTCTTTTTGGTTTTCACTAAATGGATTCTTGGTTTTAATTATGCACAAGGTGAGTCATCTAGGTTTAGGGGTGGTATTTTAGGAGATTATTTGAGAAATTTTTTTTAATCTTGATGGTCAAAGAGGTGTGAGTAAGTGGGGGGTTGTTTTCTTTTTTATAGTGGAGGAGTCGTGGCGTTCTTCTAAATATAAAAAGTTAAACACTGTTGAGAAATCAATCTTAAATCATGTTCATAAAATAATGATACAAATTATATAAAATGGATTATATGGACACAAAAAGGGATTATAATTGATTTTCTATAAGTTTCTCGGTCTTTTTTGCATTTAATTTTATGTTTTAGCCCACTGTTAAGCTAATTTTCTCCTTAATCATTGTTGTTAATTAAAGCCACCTTCATTAATAATTATGGTCAAATGCTAAGTTGAAATTATTAGAAACTATTAATTATTATGATTATAAATATGGAATATATTTTTCCAAAAAATATTATCATAGAAGTGGTAGAAATTAATTAAAATTTAATCCTCTAGACGGGATGACAAAGATGTTATTTAATGTAAAAATGCTCAAAAGTTAGCTGGTTTTTTATAACTAATTTCAATGTGAAATTGGTTACAATGACTTAAATTTGATTAATTTTCGATAAATTTATCTAATTGAACTTTAAAACTGATAAAAACATCATTTAAAATTATAAATAAATGAAATTAAAATGTTCTTTTCAATTTGTACATAGGTTTTTTTACTATTCCACAAAAAATGAAGTATTCAAAAAAAATTCCACAAATTAATTCTAACATAATTTTGAAATTTTGAATTAAAAACTAAATATTATATTTGACATATAAATTAGATATTAT
Organism: Viscum album; assembly: GCA_963277665.1. Lineage (NCBI taxonomy): Eukaryota > Viridiplantae > Streptophyta > Magnoliopsida > Santalales > Viscaceae > Viscum > Viscum album. Next base: position 1,273,048,188 of record OY728152.1, read on the forward strand.
TTCCAAAATTAAGCTTTAAAATATGTTCTTAAGAAAAGGTGGTAAAATTTTCTTTAGAAAAATATACGTTTTCTTCATAATATTGTGTTTTCTCTTATCTTATAACTATAAAATATATTAGATGAATTTAGAAAAAAATTTATTGATATATAGAATATATTTTAACATAAGTTAGTTAAAACTATTAATTTATTCCAATTTAATGTCTGGGATATATATTATTATAATAATATTTTAATAATATTTGGTTGTTCAGTAAAACTCAGTATTGCGTGTAACCCAAGCAATTGAAAAATACTCATTGTTGCATGTGATGCATGAAAACCCAGGATAACATGCATTTGAAGAAATATTATATAATTAAATTATTTAGAATACTAAATATATTATAATTTGTCAAGATATTATATTCATTTACGCACTTGGTTTTGAGTGTTATACACATTATTGAATATAATGTTCTCGACTTAAAATTTTGGGGTTTGAAATTCTCCCCACATTAAATAAATTACATCCTCTCAATATAAACTCTCTCTTGGTAATATAGGGTTTCATTTTTGATAATTAATTTTTTGAAATCCCACATCATGATAAGAATTAATAAAATATACTCTTAATAAGTGATAATAAGAAGCATAAATGTCACATGAAAAAAATATATAATTAGGTCACATAGTAGGAAATATTATTGAAAAGACAAAATTTGTTCATGGAGGACTATGAAAATATTTATATGGATTGATTGAGGTCATCATCCAAAAACAAGTAAATGATCAGTTGAATGTTGTGGGCCTCAAAGCTATAAATCATTGATGATTTAGGAATCCATCAGTTCATTATAAATTAAATTATTAGAACCACATTTGTTTAGAATATTTTTTTATTGATGAACATTTATTTTATTGACCAAGAATTTGTAGAAATATACTCACTTGATATCTTTCAATTTCATAAGAACAATTCCAACTTTTTATTTTTCTCTGATCAATTTCTCATTCATTGCTTTACTCCAATAAATGAATACCTAAAAATTAATATTGATTCCTGAATCACAAAAATACAATTTTAAAAGATCTTATGGCCCATAAAAGAGTGGAAAGTATAACTATTTATATCTAACAATTCTCCAAAGTTAATATAGTCAATACATTATTCGCTAAAATGAAAATGTAATACTCTTGGTCTATCATTAATATTTTTTCATCAAATTTTATAACTAAAAAATGAAAAATTAATGATGATATAATCTAGTACAGTAGTAGTCACAAAACCCTTATCATCCTTCGATATTGGATTCAACCCCAACCCATTCCAAATTTTATGGGTCGTCACCTAGGATATTGGTTTTCCATTTCTAAACCCATATTTATATAATTTAAAAAATGAATATGATAGACATACATTAAATATAATTATTAAATAGTATTTAAAATATTTTTTCAATTAAACATCAATACATAAATAATTCACCCATTTATTTCCACAATGGTCTCACCTTGATCTAGAGTTTATCCCAAAAATGATGGTATCAAATCAGGTAATTCCCAAGTTCCCCACATTCATGTAAATGACCCATAAATGGATCCTTATGATGAGTTTAAAATCCTTCTATAATACTCTATATTATTCATTGGAAATTATTTTCTTTATGAACACCTTTCCCTTACAAAAATAATTTATATGTTCCATTGAGTCACATTCATAGGTGCCTCCTTCTATATTTATTTCATGATGTAAATCGAGCCTCCATTCCTTTATGGTATACACCACTCAAACTCTTAGTATCCATAATCCTTCTCTTCTTTGGTGAGTTCGAGAGTTAGTCAATGTATGTTTCTAATAATATTTATGAAAAACTGATTAGGCATAAACACAATACCTTTCACTCAAATAAACAACTCATTTAGGTTTCTTATTTTCACCACCTGATCCATCATGTTCAGTGATAATAGGACTCAGTATGGTTCCAACCATTGAATAAAACTAGGGATCATAATGTCAACAATAATTTTTATAGATAATAAACCCTATAATACTTTATAGGATATATAAATCTTGATATCCTGTTTCCAATATAAATAACCTTATGTTTAGCATAGATTACTCAATTTCATCATATGTTCAGAACCTTATTAATATGTTTTAATGAAAAGATGAATTATCCTAAGAATATCCCCTAGGAGTGTCAAGCTTGGTGTGTAGGAAACCCCATTTTCTTGTACTAGGTTATGAATGAGTTTGGCATGAAACATATTTTCCGAGTTGTTACCCCTAGGTATATCAATGATATAACCATGTCATCTTATATTCTACGAACATGGATTTGTTTCTATGAATACCAATATAATCCATATTTTATAAAAATTTGAGGATGTTCTTCTATACTTATCTTCATGTTATACATTATGGTAATGTTCTCTAATCACTTTGTTGCTTATTCAAGTTCCCTAGGGTGTTACTAAACTTCATTTGATACACTATAGCACCCTAACCCCAGATGGACTAGGGTTGGTGTCTCCTAACTTTAAATTGGCATGGATAAAATAATCATGTCCAAAAGGACCATAGTGTTCAGTAGTCTTGGTAATCAAGATACATACATGAGTCTTACATTACAAATCACTACACAAATTAAAAAACAAACTATTTGAGGATAATAAAATTATTCCCCCTTTCCAAATTCTATTATATCATTCGTAATACACTGCATCGATTCCTGGGGAAGAAAAAAATATGGGTGAGGTAAAATGATCATGAAGTGTTAAGGAAAGTGGAAGAAATACTTAATCAATGATATAATAAATATAGATGGATAATAATTGAAACAAAATTCCATATAATAAAAAAATCGACAAATGAATCCATAAAGAACATAGAATAGTAAATAAGCAAAATCACATGCCATTTAAGTAACTAGAAAATACTTAATCAATTTTAAATGGTAATAAACTGAAAAAAAATCAATTTAATTACCAAACATAGAACTAAATTCATATATAGAATTAATCTTAGTGAAAATTTCATGGAGAATAAACACTGAATCAAAAAGAAGGGAATTATTATATATTGGAAATCTTGAGTGAGGCATATGAAAAACTACAACATCATGAACTTTTTACAAGACTATTTAGAACTACTGGTAAAAAACATTTAATTTTTACAAATAATTTTTCTCATGAGAAATTGTTGATGCATCGAGGGAAAATATATGTTCTGGGCACCACCTATCACTTCTTATCAAACTAATTACTCATATTATGTGATATATTTAATTAATAAAAAATATTACTTATGAAATATCCATATTGAATAAAAAATACAAATTTATCTATATTTTCTCAAATAATAAAATAACTATCAAAGTAAATTCCGACTTTAAAAATGATATATTTTTTGGAAATAAACATATTTAGGATATATTATATGGATAATTATGGTAAATTAAATGTCTAATGATCATAATAATTTTAATATTTCAAGGGGACTACCAAAGGAATCAAGGAACATAATATCAACACTATCATTATCAAAATGATTTATATAACATCCATATGAAGAATAATAATGGTATCATCACAACATATCCTATGTAAAGTAAAATAAAATGTTATATATATATATATATAGAAATACTTTAAAAATATCATTTCAAAATATTCAAGAGGTAAATATCAATTTAATTTTTAAATACATTGGAAACTCATTTTCTATGAAAATATATTTTTAGAATCATTTTCTTTAAAAATTATCCTTTTTAACAAGAAAGGGGCGCATAAAACAAATTACTATGGGTAAATCTACACATATCATACTAGATAAAAATAACCTTACATTGATATCATAAAGAGGTAGAAAAGTGAATTGTTCATAAATAAAATTGAAGATTAATTTTAAAAAAATAATGATAAATGGGGTAAAAATATATTTATTAAATAACTTTTGAATGGTTTAATACATTTTGGAAAACGATTTTAGAAAACATGGGTTTTATTTGAAAACATGTTCTATAACTAAAGTGAAAAATGAATTACCATTTTTCTTAAAACATTTTATGAAACATTTTGAGTAGAAAATAGGGAAAATGATACTATTATACTATAAATGTCATAAATAACTAGATAAAAATAAAATTAAAGGTTTCATTTAGCAATTACCATTTCAATGTCCTTGACGTTCAATTGATAATTAATAAATTATTTGTATCAAATATTTATCCACATAAAAGAATTGATATTACATCAATATATTTTATAATTTATTACACATAGAGTCATATAATAGTAATGACAATGGGGAATTAATACAACCAAATGAAAAAGAATTTGGTTATGAAAATTATTTAACACTCGGGTGACATTATGTGTAAATCATCTTAGATGAAATAAGTCACATAAAAACTAAACATATCATGAATATTTACAGAATCATGATATTAAAAATCAAATTTTTAGTAATTGTACAGTAAATTAGAAATTAGGTTTACAATAATAATGTATTCTTTATAGAATGGAATTTGAGTTGAAGCCCCTTACTACTTGGTAAATTTTGAATTTTAATCCCAATGAAAAAATATAATAACCAATTAAAACTATAAATAAAATTAATATAATTTTATTAATTATATAAAATATAATAGGGTAAGTATACAAACCAAATAAAATATAAAATTTTTAAAAATGAAGTAAATCTCACTAAAGAATAAGTGAGGCAAGAATCTCATACCTTGAGTTTCCTTTTTGAAAAAAAGTCATTTAACTTCCTTTATAATGGTTTTAATAACGTTAATAAATTAATAAAAACCATATTAGAATATGTTATATCATATATGATATTATTATAATATCTTATTACCAGTTTTTTAATCAATTTTCTTATTTCATGTGTTTATTTCTTAGTCTTTTGAGTATTTTTTTACTTGTTTCTTGTCATTCTCCTTATGTCAATCATTATTTTATCATATCTTGAATTTAAACCATGATTTAATGATTACACACAAACACACACACACACACAGATATATATATAAATATAAGTATATTTATTTATAATAATTAGTAAAATATGGTGATAATAAATGAAATGAACTGTTTATGGAGATTGTAGGTTCTACGTATGCATGAACGCTATTTCCACATCTTTGGCTTATTAAAAGATTGAAAAATAACGTATATATATATTTATATAAAATTTTAAGTATCATACTTAAATTATATTTTTTATATATGTTTATTAAATCCATCATTATTACATTCCATTTATTGCATGAACGAATCACATCGCTTTGAGTAGGTAGTAGTCCACATGCCAAGAAATGATGTAATAATGTTTATACAAAATGGAAATCATTATGGTATATTTTAAATGTAAATTATATAAGTATTAAGAAATCAAAAATATCACATATATAACATATAATAATGTTTTACCGCATAATTCCCAACCATGATAGGTGTTAAAGGGAAAAAATGAACGATATCATTTCACATGGTGGTAGTTTGTTATGCATGCAAACAGTATGTTAGTTTTATCTTTGATGAAAGTTTGTGTATGTGGAGGTATAAAACTTAAAATAAAAACATATAAATATATTTAATATAATTATTTTAGTATATAATCAGGATATAATGTTAAATGGTGGAAGTGGATAAGGAATGAAAGTAAAAAATGCTTGTCGGTGAATGTTACCTCTACTTTGGTTAACCCCTTTTGGTTTGCACCAAAGGGATTATTGGTTGGTTTCCTTCTCAAGGTGATGCATCTCAGATTAGGGGATGGATTTTGGGAGTTTATTTGATAATATTTTTTGTGATAAAAAGGGATTAATATGGTTGAATATGTGTGAGGGGTGAGTAGCTATTTATAGTGGACTGGAAGTGAAATTCTTGTAAATATAAAAAGGTAAACACTTTTGATAGGTCTACCTTATATCATGTGGCTAAAATAATGCAACTAATTTGATAAAATGGTGGATATGGTAATAAATTTTCCATAAATTTTATTTTTACATTTTTCTTGGACATTTTATCCGTTACATTTATAGATTAGTCCTTTTTAAGCTTATTTTTCTGTTAATTAGTGTGATTAATTTTAATAACATTCCTGAATATTTTTTGTCAAAAAAAATGAATAAATTATTATGAATTATAAAATATGATGATTAAAAATATTTAATCAATTTTTATATCTTCAAAAAAAAAAATTTATGAAATTAATTTAAATTCAATCCAGCAAATAACACAACAATGAGGGATTTTAATGTAAAAGTGTTCAAAAATTTGCAATGCTTATATATAAAATTTCAAATTAAAATTTATTCCAATAACATAAAATGGATTTATTTATTTAAAATTTATCTAATTTATATTTATAACTAGTTGATGACATAATTTTACAATATGAATAAATTTGATGAAAAAATAGTTATGAATTAAAACTCAGTATTTCTCACCATTCATAAAAAAATGATATATTTCAAAAAAATTCGAAAAAAATCACCCTTACAACATTTTGATGTTTTTATTTCAACGATTAATATTATTTTTAAATTTAAAATAGATAATATTACCTAAATTAATATCTAAAATTGGTTCTACATAAAATCCGGTAAAAGTATCTTTAGATAAATATTGGTTTTTATGCGTAATATTAGGTTTTATTTTATTATATGCCTATGAAATTTATTAGATTAATGTCAAAAAATTTGATCAGATATAATATATATATTATCATAAGTTATTTAATTCCACTCATAACCTCATATTTAATATCTAGGTTTTATCATATTACAAATATATTTAAATAATATATTATTCTACGGTACAACTCAATCGTGCAGGTAAAAGAAGTCATTGAATAAGATCCATATTACGTGAGACGTATGATAACTCTATATCATGTGAATTAAATTGTATATCGTATATTGAATTTATTTAAAATAATAAATATATTGTAATGTTGGTGGATATTATAATCCCTTATGCGCTCGGTGTTGTATGTTATATACGCTATCAAATACAATATTCTAACTTTAGTATTTTTGTGTGTTATATGAAGTCCCTAAGATAAGTAGTGATACATATGTACTACTCTTATTCTGGTGAATATAATGATAATGGGGGAATACCTAGTAAAAATTATGGACCTTCCATACAATCATCTTAAAGTGTGTGGGAAGGATCTGTGATAGGCAAGACAGGCTGTCAATGAAGAGTTGAGGCATCCCCTCATAGAACATTCATTGAACTATATTTGGTAGAAATGTTTGTTCCTAATCATACAATTTATTTTTATAAACCTATAAAATGTAGTGATACAATACCTGTTGGATCAATCTAAGCATATCTCATTGAATAATAAAAATAAAATAACAATTAATATGGTGTTCAATCATTTGGACATATGGAAGAGGATATTGAAGATGAGTTTGATGTCAAGAAGATGGAATATGATCCTTATACTAATATATAGACTTTTAAAACATTAATATTCTCTAAAACAATACTTTTCTTAATGAATTTAAATCTATTTTATGGGAATTGTTGAATATATCCTCATTTTTTTTGGAAATCATCTGGATATTATCAAAGAAGAGGATACAGTTTGGAATGTATCATTAGAAAATTATTATCTTTATCGATTATTAAATATAAAAATGAAACATTTGAAAAAATATTATTAGTACATGATTTCCAAAGTGGGTAATTTTATAGATGATAAGAAAGATTTTATGTTGAAGTAATATTAGATATTTCTAAATGAAGTGATTCAGTCTTTTGATTGAGCTAAAATCATGCCAACTTATTTAGTACCTTCCCAAACTCTTGATCCATGCATTTCTAAGGAAGAAGAAATCAAATAGAACATAAGAGAATATTTTTAAATTTTTTATGTTTATTAGAGAATAATTGAATTAGTGTTCATTTTTTCTAATCCCTTACTTCTGAGACCTTATAATTGGCCAAAACAATTTCAAATAGATTAGGAGGGATTGAGACACTATCAAAAGAGTTATTTATTTCTATAACAATATAATATTGATAATTTTAAACCTAAATATTATATGTGAATATCTAGCCTAATATTTTTGGAATCCTCCATTGATTTTAGAATTCAGTTCTCATGTTGAAAATTTTAAATTCTTATCACTTATACTGGAAGCATCCATGCATAGAAAGGGGCCTATTTTCATGAAATGGAACATGGAGATGGACTATTAAGGTATTTTACACGATTTATATAAACTTACCTCTATATTAAAAACATTTTAATCATTGATACTTTTGATTTACCCAATAATCAAACCCTCCATCTATTATTGCCATCTTTATTAAGAAGTTTATCATGTCATGTAGACAATAAGTTCAATACCTTCATCATGTTTCTAGATTTGTGGTAATCCTGGACCCTATATCTTTATTTGTACTATAACCTACCAAATATTTCTATAGATATTCATAAAAATTAATGTATCCCATACTCCCAAATTACACAAGTTATGTCCTTATTTTTTCTTGAGTATTTTAATTCCAAATTGTAACCTCATTAAACTCTTTTTAGAATCCTTATTGATATTAATGTAATTATCCATTTTATCTTATTTTTTGATTACTATTTTATAATTATTTTTTCCAATATATATATATATATAATGGACAATTTATTTAATTTTTTATTTCATTTACCTTTTCAAAATCCAAAAAGGGTGCAATTTTAAATTAAATGAAGTGATTAATTAAGAAATTGAGAAAATATATATTTGAACATGGTAAATATAATTTATTATTTATTCAAATCATTATATTTTATATTTATTTTATTTTCACAATTTATTTGGGTGATATTTATTGGATTATTACATCACCTCATTAATTTAATAAACACAATTAATATTTATTTGGATACTAATTTAATTTTATGATTTATGATAGTCAATTGTTTCTCTTACCAAAATGGTAAAAATGGATATTTCATAAAGAGACTGTAAAATCCTTCCATGTTGAAAATACCACATGATGATATAAAAGTGAAAACATATATGAAAAAGTTTTCCTGAATAATGTGAAAATTTCTTCAATGTCTTGAAATGACTATTATTTGATGTTCATACGACCACATGAAGAATTTAATAAAAAAAATGAATAATAATGTTATTATGCTTTAGGTGAGGATATTTTTTCATGTTCTAAAATTTCTCTTTGTGTGAAGTGTATTGACGAAAAAAAACATACAGAAATTAAAAAATGAATTGAATACAAGAACAATTAATGTGCTCAGATGGACAAGTCATGTGACTGAAAAAACAAGTGAAGTGACCATGTCAAGTAGTATAGTAATGGAAAAAATAACCTACAATTAAAACAAATAATGTGACCCTGATAATAAAAGAATATACCATGTGATGAAAACACTTGAATTCATGAAGACAATATTGTACATCATGATGAAGACAAGTGGCTGTATGAATAATTGAAGTGACAACATGTTGAAAAAAATTGTCCGCAAGTTAAAACCAAGTTACCCTGGAATCTCACCATATTGGATGACCATATAATGTATCTATTCCTAGTAATCATGATCCAAATTAAAAATTACTATGTGAAGACCATGTGATGTCTAACGTAGCATTGTAGATTTTTTAAATCTTCAATGGTTGAATTTTGTAACATTAATTGGAGAATCAATGTTTTTAAAACTATAATGAGAATGAGGATTAAATAAGAAAATCCTATAATGGATAAATATATAAGTATATATATTCATGAATAACACCAAGTCATGGTAATCATACAAGGATATAAGTGTGATTAAATGAGAAAAATACTAATATTCTATACTATATCACCAATCCTTCCACAACAGTCTAATTTTCTAAACACATAGTGAAAAATCAGTTGGAATAATTTAAGAACCATTTATAGGTGATCAGTAAAATAAAGATGATATTTTTGATCCACATAAAACATTCTGATTGACTACCCTTTTTATTTTTTATTTTAGCAAACATTTGAAATGAGTTTTTATAATGTATTTATTCTTTTACATAGGCTCATGCAATTAATTTTAGAGTGTTAGACACTCTTTCATTCATTATTTTACATCTGTAATCCCATGTAGAACTGTAGATGATTCTATTTATATCTTAGAAATATTTTGTGTAGATATTTATGTGAAACCCGATACATGTTATTAATCATTTTACTCATTAAGAGAGTTCTTGGTGGTGGGTTATTTCAAAGAAGCGCGAAATAGTTCTTGGATTGAGGATAAACCTATTATTTTATTCCTCTTTGTGTTTTTTGTTTTTTTATATATTTTAACAAAAAAATATAATGACCAGGAATTCCCCTAGAATTTTTTTTCATTAAAAAGTGGGAATTTTACGAGTCTGTGAAATTTTACGACGCATGATTCCGAGGCCCGGTGTGCCCGAAATCAATTTCTAAAGTTTTGTTTGGGTATATACAGTAATCGTACGAGCGGGTTTTTATATCTTTAGAACCAGTGCTCAAAAAGGAAATTTGAGGGCACCGTTGAAGTCAAATCGCTGGTATTAGCTTAAGGATATTTTCACCTCGGCGGCAGTTTGTCAAGAGTAGAAGATAGATTTCGGGTTTTCGTGGAATGTTATAAAATAATGTGAGATTTCAAGTTATTTTATTAGAGCCTCCATGTGGGTGTTTGGTGGTTAAAACCTACTCATGGGAGTTTGTGGTGGGACCACCACACCTTAACCTCCCATGAGAGGCTATAGTGGTGGGGCCTACTTGAACATAACCTCCTGTGAGAGGTTACCGCATGGGGACCACACGGGGCTTAACCCCTATTGATGGAGGTGATTAAAACCTCTCAACTCTCCCTCATTAACGAGGGAGAGCCTCTTCACCACCCCTAATTAATTCTTTGTGCCAACCCATTGAATTAATTAAGGTGACCCTATCAAATTAATTGAATTCTTCATATGAATTTTGTGCCAACATCAGCAAAAATAGACAATCTATTATTATATTTTAATGTAATTTCTCATTCGGTGGGTGCCTTTGAGAGGAGATATTGTATGAATTAGTGTTCTCCAACGAAGAACCCCATCTCCCAACAAAGAACGAAGAACGAAGAACGAAGAATGCCGACCTTCTTCAAATTGTTCCTTAGAGATTCAACCGTTGAGACACATCTTCGACGACTGACATTCGCCACTCCGTCAATGATCAACGATTAATGATCAATGGTAGGGGTTATTTTGTGAAATTCTTCTTTCCTTATCTCCTTTTCAAATGAAAGGAATTGTTGTGGTGGATTGTAAGAATAATTGATGTTCAACTTTCTTCCTCTTGAGGAACCAATTGATACCACCCTAAACGTGGAGGGTCCAAGCCAAACTAACATGGCCCAACCCCTCTGCCGATCCTGTTTACGAATGAAATTTGGCTTGTCAAAGAAGTAACAAGGCGACCGAAGCGGCGATGACAAATGTCACGCTACCTATGGCCTCTGCGGACCGCGCTACCCTACGGAACTCCGGGCCGAATTGCAGCCCTCCAGACGAGCCACCTCGGCCGCACCGCCGTCGGTCCGGGCCACCTGGATCCCATCGGCCGCCGGCCTCCCAGCCTCCCGGCCACCCATCGCCCCCCTGGCCATGTACCTCATGGCCACAAGCCCGCCTGGCCGCCCGCCTCCCCAATGCCGGCCTGCCGGGTCGCGCACCTCCCATCCGCCGAACCGCCTGGCCGTGCGCCTCCCAGCCGTGCCGGCCCAAGCTGGCCACGCCCTGCCCGAAATGGCCACCTTCAGGCGTCCGCGCGAGCCTTGCACGCCTCCCCGAGCTGGCCTCCTTGTGGCCTCCCAGCCGAGATGGCATCCCAAATCCCTCATGGCATCCCGCCCGAGCCTGCGTCCCTACCCCTCTCGCGGTGACCTAGCTAAACCGACCCTGACGGCACCCTCCGAACCAAGACGCGCCGAGTCGCGCTCTCATGGTGCACCGGGCCGAATGATCACCAAGCCCGGGCCGGACGGCTCTCACGACCTGCTGGGCTGGGCCAAGCGGGCCAGGCCAAATCCAACAGGCCATCCCACCCAACAGGCCAAGATAGACCCATTGGGTCAATACAGGTCAACCCAAACTGGGTTGGCCCAGATGAAGTTGGGTCGGGTCGGTCCTACTGGGTTAGAGCAGACCCAGGCCCACTACCGACCCTTTACTTTATTTGTCCATATCTTTTTCACCGGACCTCATTTTGACGATCCGTCAGCGGCGCTAGAAATCATGGAGCATAGCTATCCTTTTGAGTATACCCCAGTAGAGTTTGAGGTTTAGATAAGATACAGTCAGGTTGGATCGTACAAGAATCCAACTAGGACCCTAAAACTAAATGGCTAATAACTCACAGACCGGGCATCTGATTGACGTACCGTCTATTGCATTGAGACCCCTAAGACATGGCAGACCTCTGAGACACTTATTCTTGGGACTTCATGGTAGTTGATGTATCGACACTGGGTTTTAGGAGCAGACTCTCCCGGAATCAAGAATGCTTCATGCGAAACCCTATGGCTGGCTTCTCTCTTATGACTCATCCTGGATCCTGTATTGGTTCGATAGCTCTGAATACTATTCCTGGATCCTAGGTGGGTTCCACAATTCTGGCCACTGTTCCTAGATCTTGTGTGGGTTCGATAGCTCTGAATGCTGTTCCTGAATCCTGTAAGGGTTCGATAGTTTTGGGCACTGTTACTAGATCCGGTGTGGGTTCGATAGCACTAACGACTGTTCCAGGATCCTATGTGGGTTCGACAGTCCTGATTTCTATTTCTGGATCCTGTATGGGTTCGACAGAATAGATGATTTCATGATTACATATAATCATCACTAACTCTCTACAAAAGTACTATACATGTGTGAGCTGAGTTAGTAACTTTTGTATTTACCTCATGATAGAGAAGGGTTACTTGATAACTTAGGTATATGTATGGGAATATACCTATGTGGGGTCATCTGTTGTTTTCATACTCTGTGGTTTATCCTTGGTGTGTTTTGTGAGACCATGAGGGTCTCGGGGTCCCTACTGAGTATCGTTATACTCACCCCTGCACGGGCTATTCCTACATCTCATTTTTTTTGGATGCATACGACGACCAATGCTGATTGAGGATGAGTGTACGAGGACTGGACGATACCCGGAGGTGGCCGTCACGATGAGTCGGTACATAGAGCAGACTGATGGACATGGAGTGCTGAAAAGGATATCTATACCTACCCTTCAGGTAGGATCCGTGGTGGATGATCCAGGAGCATCTTTTCACTTTTCAATTATTTTTCCCTTTTTAGTTGTACTTGTACTTTATAGTTGGCCTAGTGTTTCTATCCCCTTTACTTTTTAGCATTATTTTGTTATATAGTTTTACTTAGTGTTATGTATTCATCTGTGCACTATGTTGGGTGTGTTTTCAGTTATAAAGGAACTTCCTTCTTAGTTTGTGGATTTATATCATTGGTGTTTGTCGCTAGCCCCAGGCCTATGGAAGGTGGGCTTGGGGTAGTCATGACACGAGCCTTGGGGGATGGGTCGTGACAAATTGGTATCAGAGGATTTGGTTCTAACACGAAACCTAGGACTCTAATCTTTTTTTATGAATCAATTGTGTTAAGGATATTGAGTGTGGTTTTCAGATCATGGAGTCCAGTGTTGGTGCGGCTACCGACTTTTCCATACACTAGGACCCTGACTTGTGATTTTTGAATTAGTGCATGAAAACACTGATTTCTTGTGTGTTTTCAAGAGTTTTCTTAGTGATCTCTTTGAGTCAGCTCACAAGGTATATCTTATTGGTTGTGGCAGACATGTTTCTTTACAGGATGCCTCCACGCAGACAGCCATCCAGGGTTCTAGGCTTTGTACGAGATGGAATGCCACCGAGCGATGAGGCCTTGGTATAGGTCCACATCACAGCGGAGGCACCAACGGTACCACTGCCTGTTGGGCCACCGATGCCACCATCCCCAGAAGTAGAGAGTTCACACAACTAAAGTGTGTTTCACGAGTTCTAGCAGGAGAGGCCACCCAGGTTCAGGGGCAAGGTGGAACCGCTGGCAGTTGAGGAATGAGGTTGTGTTGAGAGTCTTTAGACTGGAAGGGACACCAACACACCTTATGGGGATCCTTATCACGAGTCTCCTTCAGGCAGTAGTAGATAGATGGTGGATCCTGATGCTCCAGGTGCATGATGAGGCAACACTTCTATGGGAAGACTTCAAGATCCTATTTGAGGTGGAGTTTATCCGAGCCACCCTATGTGTGGTGCGGATACAAGAGATACAACATCTACAGTAGGGTAGCATGATGGTGGAACAATACTCAGTGAGGTTCACCGACCTCTCGCACTACTAAACATATATGGTACGAGAACCATTCTTCAGGGCCCGGACATTCGAGTAGGGGCTTAGGAGATAGATCAAGGCTTTGATGATCTCCCTCAGCATCCTGACGCAGGCGGGGGTGTTGGAGCGATCCCTCTTGGTGGAGAGTTTCCTTCCTGAGCAGATACCACCAGCGAGACTCACCACCGGGTATCACGTAGTGGAGTCTTCTACAGCTGGTACCAGACACATGTCGCAGAGGTCCAAGAGGACTAGACCATCTGTTTCATGACCTCAGGACTCAGTTTCTATTGTTTGAGGCACACGAGATAGAGCCAATCATTTGAGGAACATGTAGTGTTTCACATGCGGTGGGTCGTGTCACATGGATAGTGACTATACGACCTGCTGTACGGATGAATATCGGAAAGTTTAGGGACCTCCCAAGAATAGGCAGAGGTTCGATCGAGGCATTCCGTATGGAGAAGTCAGACATGGTAGAGGAGCTGGCCATGCAGCTGGCGGTGGACGACGTTACGAGGTGTTACCACCACCACCACCAGGAGATCCACCCCAACTATAGGGAGCAGGTGGATAGGGGAGAGCTCAGCTTCACGCAACTGAGGCTTACAATCATTATGCTCTAGAGATGATTCGAGGTACGATCTGTGTCTACTCCACCTTGGTTGTAGTTTATATGGACATAGGTTCCAGTCACTCTTTCATTTCCACTACCCTCGTTTGGAGCATAGAGATTATGATGGATCCATTGACTCGATCCTTACAGCTAGAGACTCCTATGGGAGAATACATGATGATTACGCACTGGTTCTGGTAGTGTGAGCTTACTCTAGGAGGTGAGATCTTCATCTAGGATCTCCTCGTAGTTGCGTCGAGGCCTTATAATGTCATCTTGGGTATAGACTGGTTATCTACAGTTCATGCCCATATAGACTATATTAGGTGAAAAGAGTGGTGTTTAGGAACTGATGGGACCAGGTTCACCTTCACCGATGAGAATGAAGCCTTTTCCGTGCAGGAATGACTTACTCGGAGGAGGGTGCAGCCGATCACTCATCAGTAGACTAGCCTTACCCTCAGAGTAGTTGATGTGGAGAGTCTGACTTACCCAGTAGTGGTAGATCAGTACACAGATGTTTTCCCTAATGATGTCCCAGGTCTACCTCCTCGTAGATAGGGGTAATTAGACATTGACAAGTACCCCGAGAAGACACTGATATCTATGCCAGCATATCATATGGCCCCCACAGAGCTCTGCGAGCTACATGTACAGCTGAAGGATTTTCTGGGGAAGGGATTCATCATGCCTAGTGTTACTCCCTGGGAAGCCCCAATTTTATTCACCAAGAAGGCGGATGGGAGCCTGAGGATTTGTGTTGACTACCGTCACCTAAACTAGGTGACCATGAAGAACAAGTACCCACTTCCGAGGATTGATAACTTCTATGATCAGCTGAAGGGAGCACAGGGGTTCTCGAAGATAGACCTCAGATCAGGTTATCACTAGCTAAGATTTAGAGATGAGGATGTACAGAAGACCACCTTTAGATGTTGTTACAACCACTATGAGTTCTTGGTTATGCCATTCGGCGTAACCAACACTCTATCAGTGTTCATCGGACTCATGAACAGGATTTTCCAGCAATACCTTGATCGATTTGTCGTAGTATTCATCGACGAAATTCTGATCTACTAGATTACTAATGAGGAATATGCCTACCATTTGCAGGTAATACTAGAGACACTCTGAGAGAACCATCTTTATGGTAGGCTCTCGATGTTCTTGTTTTGGATCTGAGAGGGTCCCTTTTTGTGACATGTCATCTTAGAGGCTGGAGTTGTAGTGGATCGAGCGAAGATGGAGGTGATGCTTTCTTGGGATCCACCTAGGAGTGTGATGAAGGTTTGGAGATTCCTTGGATTGGATGGATATTACTGGAGGTTCGTACTGGAATTCTCCATAGTTTCCGCACCACTATCATCCTTGACGAAGAAGGGGAAACCCTTCGTGTGGTCGGAGAGATTCCAGTAGATCTTTCAGGAGTAGCAGGAGAGGCTGACTAGTGCCCCCATTTTGAGGCTTTCAAAGGAGGTCATAGGGTACATAGTATGCTGCGACACATCAGAGACTAGACTCGAATGTGTCCTGATGTAGGAGCGATTAGTGATCGCTTATGGTTCTCATCAGCTGAGATAGCATGAGAAGAATTACGCTACCCATGACCTATAGTTATCTGTAGTGGTCTTTGCCTTGAAGATGTGGTGACACTATCTGATTTGAGAGCATTTTACCATTTACACTGATCACAATATTCTCAGTAATATCTTCTCTTAGAAGTAACTGAACCTGAGACTGCAGCGATGGCTTGAGTTCCTCCAGGACTATTACATAGAGATAATATATACTCATGGGAAGGAGAATATTGTAGCAGATTCACTCAGTAGGAGATCTGGTATACAACTACTAGGAAAGGAAACCGAGCAGCTGGCTTCTTTAGAGATATACTTTTTGGACTGAGAGAGTGTAGTTTTACTTCAGTCTCTTATAGTCCCTCCTCCACTTCTTCAGTTAGTCAGGGAGGCACACCATGGAGACACTGACTGCGAGACACGACGCGCACAGATATCCACAGGGTAGGAACCTGGTGGATTTTTTAATGTGGGGAGCAGGTCATCCTATTTAGTGGACGTACTATGGTACCAGTGCCACTTCAAAAGGAAGTGTTGAGGGAGTTCCATACATCCCATCTACCAGTACATCCAGGAATGGTGATTTTTTACCAGGACATTCGACGACAGCATTGGTGGCTGGGTATGGAGAAAGTAGTTGTAGATTTTGTCTCTTGATGCCTCACCTGTTAGCAAGTGAAGGTGGAGCACCAGGTACCAACAGGATTATTTCAGCCTTTAGGGGTCCCAGGGTTGAAGTGGGATGGGATATCCATGGACATCGTGATGGGTCTTCCACATACATCCAGGGATCATGACTCGATTTGGGTGATCATTGAATGACTCACCAAGTCGGCACACATCCTACTGATTAGAGATCATGGTTCATTAAAGATCATGGGATGCCCCTACGTGTAGGAGAATGTGCTGCTACATGGAGTTACTTCTTCTATTGTCTCTGATCATGACACACGATTTACTTCCCAGCTGTGGAAGTGGTTGTAAGAGGCTTTCGAGACCCATCTTTGTTTGAGCTTAACCGTGCTATCATGACACGTCAAATTGATTATGTTTTTGGGGATGATATATAGTCTAGGTCAGACCCTAGTTTGTCTCTCAAGGAGCGATGGTAGGTTTAGAGTTTGTGTTCTTAATAAAAGGGAATAAAAGGGGGGTATTTTTTAAAACAGTTTAATGAAAATGAATTGATTTAAAGAGTTTAATAATTGAAAAATAAAAGAGGTGTTTTACAATTATGAGAAAAAGGAGATCATTTCATGTTCACTATGCAACTTGGATAGTTCATTGTTCTGAAAATATTGACATGGTTTTGTTCAATTCTTTGGTTGAAGGTTGTCAAGATCTTGATTACCCTCTTGCCTCTTAGAATGTTGTGCAAAGCACCAACCCTTGAGAAAACAATCACGTTGTTAAGGTTTGGGTCTCAATAATAGAGTTAAGGCTACCAAAACATACTAAAATCTTATGTATGTGTGATATTAATAGGGTTCTTGTCTTGTCCTATCGGAACAAACCAAGATCCCCACTTGAAATCTCAACCCAATCGGTGTTGAGATAAAAAGTGTTTCACTTAAATTAAACCAGAAAAATGCATTCAGAAGAAAAGAGCATAGAGATTAATCATAAGTGAAATATTTAACACACAAATTATAAAAAACCAGTGGAAGAAGAAGTGCTGGAACTCCCTCCCAAGTAAGTGTAGCTCCCTCGAAATGATCACCCACCGTTTAGCTCGCAATCGTGAGGAGGAGGAGGCTCGGGTGAAACTACTTCTTCATCCTTGATCCCCCTATGAGGATAGGGGCCTCTAGAACTTCTTGGATGATTATAGTACTCCCTTGGGTCTCCAAAATACCAGATCTTTGCCTCCTGGTCGAACTTCTAAATGAGGAGCCCAAGGTTCCCTTTTATAGGAAATGTGGGAGGTGGTTTTGGGCACACAGATCTACTAAAACCGCTTGGAACATTGTTTTAGCCTAAAATAAAATATTAACACGTTTTTTGAAAAACTAAAAGGTTGTATCCCCACTTCTTGAATATCTCCACCGAACGTTTGGCATCATTTCAACAAGTGGAGCGCGAGATATGGACAGATCACTGCACACAACTTTTGACCTCGATCAGATTGGGTGTGCTGGATAGATCAGGTCGTCTGGGCCCATTAATGGATGGATCTCTCTAGGGTTATTAAATAAAGGTTGTATCCCAATGATTTTTGGATAATCCCACAAAATTTTAGCCCATTTGGATGCACGGTGTTGTATCATAATGAATTTGAGTCCACTGAACTTCTTGGATCCCACGCTGTTTGGCCCATTTTTGAAGGACTTCATCACGGGCCCTCCAAATCACCTCCGCCTACATAATAATTTTCAACACAAGTATCATTGCCCTATTTAACAGTGATAAAAACAAAATTCTTTAATCAAACATGAAGCACAATTTTATAATATTTTTATAATTTTTAATACAAAATATGTTTAGCACAACAGTGTAAGGGTGATAATGAAACAGTGAATCGTGGTACGATCACACCCCCACACCTAAACATTTGCACTCCTTGGAAAATTCAAAATCCAAAAAATTATGCATGTAGATATTCCCAGATTCATGAATATTAAACATTCTTGAGAAATTAATTTCTGATAGAATTGTGATCAAAGAAAAAATCACACCGAGGAGTTATTCTCAGTGATCATGGAAAAAGTCATCTCCAAAATTGTATCCAAATGAAATTCGAAGAGACTAATGAAACTAATCAAATAAAATAATTCAAAAGTTAATCATGTCTCCAATTCTTCATGTGTGTGTGTGTGAAAACCATTTTATGCTATTCTTTCTTCTTTCTATTAAATAAATATAAGTTATTTTAAAATTAGTCTACTGACTTGATTCTTTCCACCGAACCTGCCCAACATCCTTTGCAATCAAATTAAAAGACCCACTCAATTAAGCGTTCCCAGAAGTCAAACCTAAAGCTCCCGACCTAGATATCCGCATATGTTATACATTTCATCACTCCCCTCAATATTCTTTTTTCAAAAGTTTCACTTGGAACAAATCTAACACTCTTATCTCATCCCATGTTTGATGTCCTCACGACACTAATTATAATAGTTATAACAACATCAAAAGTCGAGAAAGGATGGTTTTTGACCTGCCCAAAATACAATCCCCTTTTTTTGAGGGCATACAACAGTCGGATAACAGGTACACACGCGTAGGTCAATCTGGTACAGTAATGAAATAGATCAGATAAGGAACGAACGTATGTAAAGATAATTTGGAAAGTATAGAAAAATTAACCTAACTTATATTTACCTTTAATAAAGTAAGAAATATTCACACTTCAGGGTTGGGTGAAAAATTTTGTGGAGAGATTAAATGACACAATTTTCCGTTAAACTATTCACAAAAAAGGGTACCACTCTTCTCAATGGCTTCAAAATGATACAACCATTCATATCAATGACCAACAACCAATTTTCAAGAGAAATTCACACCACAATGTTGAATTCATGCTGAAATGCACATTTCATCAGAATTTTTTTTGAATGTTAAAACAACTTTAAAATGGGAAATTCCTCATGTATTTTCAATAACATCAATGATAAAACATGCATCATTTTCCATGATAAATTAGGCATCAAAATTATCATTTTAGCACAGAAGTGAGGGGGGGAAATAGGGGGAAAGTGACAATACCATGCAACAAGCGAAAAAGAGAAAAAGAAGGAAAGATGATAAAAAATTCATAACTAACCCAGGAATGTACCCCTCCACCCACACCTAGAGAATGTAGTGTCCTCAATGTAAAAGAGACTGTGTGAAGGAAGGATAAAACCTGGTGAGTTTTATTCATAGACCGCTTCTTGAACATGGAGTTACTCCATTGGGGACTCTGAAATGGCTTCATGGAAGTGCTTCAGCCGCTGCCCATTCACAGTGAAGGTTTGCTTGGTGTATTCATTTTGAACCTAGACAACACCAAATGGAGAGGCATTAGTAACAATGTATGGTCCAAACCAACAGGAACGAAGATTACCAGGGTGGAACTTCAGCCTTGCATTGTATAGGAGGACCTTCTGACCGATATGGAATTGATGATGAAGGATGAGATAGTCGTGGGAATCCTTGGTTCGCTCATTATAAATTTGGGAGTTCTCCTATGAATCTCTTCTCATTTCCTCCAACTCCTGAATCTACAACTTCCTTTGAATACCTGCACTAGAAATATTAGAATTGCATTGTTTAATAGCCCAGTAGGCCCAGTTCTCTACCTCAACAGGGAGGTGACAACTCTTCCCAAAAACTAGCTGATATGGTGAAATTCCAATTGGAGTTTTGAATGCAGTACGGTAAGCCCATAATGAATCATCAAGTCTAAGACTTCAGTCTTTTCTGTTTGGATGTACTGTTTTCTCAAGAATCTATTTTACCACTCTATTTGATGCTTCAGCTTGACCATTTGTTTGTGTGTGATAAGCAGTAAACACTCGATGCCCAACCCCATACCTATGTAAAAGAGATTGCATTGTGCGGTTGCAGAAATGAGAACCCTGATCACTAATGATAAACCCAGGTAATCCAATCCTACAGAATATTTGGGTTCTCAAAAATTCCACAACTGTCTTGGAATCATCTGTCCTCGTGGCTCATGCCTCTACCCACTTTGAAACATAATCCACTGCCATAAGAATGTAAAGGTTCCCAAATGAATTGGGGAATGGTCCCATAAAGTCAATGCCCCAAACATCAAAAATGTCATGGAAGAGTAAGGGTTGTGGGGGAATCTCATTTATTTTAGAGACATTCCCTATTCTTTGATAGCGAGGACAAGATTTACAATATTCATGGGCATCCTAAAACAATGTGGGCCAAAAGAGACCAGAATCTAAGACCTTGCGAGCAGTCTGTTGGGGACCAAAGTGGACCTCACAAGCAAGTGTGTGGCAGAACCTAAGGACAGACTGAAACTCACTATCGGGAACACAATGCCTAATAACTTGATCACTACATGTGCGCCAGAGGTAGGGGTCATCCCAAATGTACCAACGAGAATCATTTTTTAGACGGTCGGCCTGGTTTTTGGTGAAATTAGCAGGAATAAAAGATGCTACCAAATAATTTACAATTTCAGCATACCAAGGAATAACATCTTGCACTCAGTACAATTGCTCCCCAGGAAACGATTCATTTATGGGAATACATGGGGATGAGTCAATGTACGAGGATGGGAGAATCCTACTGATATAGTCAGAAACCACATTCTATGCCCCTTTTTTATCCCTAATTTCTAGATCAAATTCCTGAAGGAGGAGCATCCAGTGAATGAGACGTGGTTTGGCTTCTGGTTTCTTTAGGAGATATTAGAGGGATGTATGGTCTGAGAACACAATGACTTTGGACCCTAGAAGGTATGACCTGAATTTATCCAAGGCAAACACAATGGAAAGAAATTCTTTTTCAGTTGTTCTGTAGTTTCCTTGGGCAGGGTCCAGAGTACGTGAGGCATAAGCTATGACATGTGGAGCTCGGTCGACCCTTTGTGATAAGACTGCCCCAACTGCATAGTTAGAGGCATCACACATGAGCTCAAATGGTAAATCCCACCGAGGTGGTTGGATTACCGGGGGTGATGTGAGACTCCATTTTAACTTATTGAAAGTTTCCTCACATTTTTTATCAAAATTAAATTATTTTTCTTTTTTGAGTAATCGGGAGAGGGGGAGTGAAATTTTACTAAAGTCATGAATGAAACGACGATAAAATCCAGCATGACCTAGGAAAGACCGCACATCCCAAAATTTTTTAGGGAATGGTAGGGAGGATATGATATCTACTTTTGATTTGTCCACTTGGATACCTTCCCCAGAAATGACATGTCCCAAAACTATGCCTTGTCGCACCATGAAATTGAATTTCTCATAATTTAATATGATATTGTTTTCAATACAATGACGTAGGATAAAAGAAAGACTACACAAACATTCATTGAAATAGGATCCATAAATAGTAAAATCATCCATACAAACTTCCATGCAATTCTCCAGGTAATCTGAAAAAATACAAACCATAGATCAATGGAAAGTACCTGGAGCATTGCACAGACCAAATGGCATCCTTCTATAAACAAATGTACCAAAGGGTAATGTAAAGGTTGTCTTTTCCTGATCCTCGGGGGTAATATGAATATAAAAGTATCCAGAATACCCATCAAGTAAAAATTAATGGGACTTCCCTGCTAGCCTCTCTAGCACCTGGTCAATGAATGGCAATGGGAAATGGTCCTTCCAAGTGTGTTAGTTTAGTCGACAATAGTCTATACAGACAATCCAACTATTCTATACATGAGTTGGAACCAATTCATTGTTTTCATTTTTAATTACAATAAGGCCGATTTTTTTAGGAACTAATTGAACGGGACTGACCCATTGGCTGTCAGAGATAGGGTAAATGATTCTTGTAGCCAATAGTTTTGTTACTTCCTTTTTAACAACATCAAGTAGGTTTGGGTTCAGTCGACGTTGTGACTGCCTCACTGGTTTAGCCTCATCATTTAATAAAATATGATGTGTACAAATTGATGGGATAATTCCAGGAATGTCAGCAACTATCCATCCCAAAGCTTGTTTATACTCCATCAAAAGATCAAGCAGTCGCAATTCATGATCAGAAGGGAGTAAAATAGCAATGATGATGGGAAACTTGTTTCCATTCTCAAGATATGAGTATTTTAAATCTTGAGGCAGTTGTTTCAGTTCCAATTCTGGGTGATTTTGGATTGACGGAAGTGTGTGGGACAGTTAGAAGTCACTGATCTCATCTAACTGCTCAATAGTAACATCCTCAGATGAGGAATGAGATTTTACAAGCATAGAATTATCATCGATGGTCATGTGATCCTCTGTGTTCAAGAAATCATCAATTAACAAACATGCATGACATTTCTATAGACCGCTATAACAATCAATGCATGATTCATTACCTAACATTTCAATCAATGAAGAAAACTCAGAAAGGGGATCAGGGGAATGAAAATAAGTTGTTTCAGGGGAAGGGAGAACATCAATTGAATTGAAAAAGAGAGAGGTGTGTTCTTATGAGGGGTGCTTCATGGCATCAAGGATATTTAAGTGGACAGTATTACCACCAAACTTCATAGATAATGTACCATTATAGGCATTAATTATGGTTTTGGTGGTTTTCATGAAAGGTCTCCCCAACATAATTGGGGCATGTACATTCATCCTATCATCTTCCATTTTAAGCACATAAAAATCAGCAGGAAAATTTAAATTTTGCACCCTCACAAGAACATCCTCTAACGCACCAGAGGGGTGTGCTATAATCTAATTTTCTAGCTGAACAACAATATCAGTGGGGTTCAGTTCACCAACCTGCAATGAAGATTAAATATAGTGAGGCATCACATTAATAAAATCACCCAAATCAAGCATAGCTTTGGAACATGAATACTCCCCTATGGTGCACGGAATCGAGAATGTCCCAGGATCATTGCACTTGGTGGGAAGTGATGGCTCTATCAATGCTGAAACATTCCTCCCTACGCTCACCTTCTCTTCACCACAAAGCCTCCTTCAGTGTGTACACATATCCTTTAGAAATTTGGCATATCTTGGAATTTTCTTCACAGCATCAATCAAAGGAATGTTAACCTGTACTTTCTTGAAAGTTTCCAAGATTTCTTTATCAAGTTCGTTTTCTTTTTGTTTCCTAGGTTGGACAGCCCTTTGAGAAAATGGAAGAGGAATGGTCGGGATAGGTGACTCAGCAACAACCACAGTCTTTCCATTGGAAGGTCTTCTCTCGGGAAAAGGTTTTTCTTCTCTTGGACCATTTTCAACAGTTGGGATGGTGGGTTTCTTTGAATTGGATGACTCTAATGGAGGGGTCATTTGGCTTTTGAATTGTTTCCCACTCATAAGGTTGATGGCACTAACATTTCCTTTATCCCTAGGGTTTACTACTGGTTGAGACGGTAGTTTACCCGACCCATGACTTTGGATTTCCCCCCACTGAGTTGGAAAGTTGTCCTAGTTGGGTCTTTAGGTCTTGTATGGATGATTGGGTGTTTTTTTGGAATTGGATATTATTAGCAGCAATTTTCTTCATCATATATTCTAGCCTAGGCTCTATTTTTTGAGGGGGTGGTTGGAATGGCCTTTGGGGGGGTTGAGGATTTCTAGGTGGTGGTGGATGACTACTCTGACCCTGTTGGTTCCATTGCTGTTGAGGTTGGTTTGAATACCCCCCTTTCCTATAGGCTTGGTTGTCCTTCCACCCTTGGTTGGATGGATATTATGGTTCTTGCCTAAAGGGTTGGTTAAAGGGGCGTCCTGGAAATATTTCCTCACAACTTTCAGAAGTTTCTCTCAATTGAGGGCATTGGTCAGAATAGTGGGTGTAAAAAGAGAAGATTCCACAATGAATGGGAGGAGGAGATTGAGATTTCCCTTGGGAGAGAGCAAGTTGTCGTAGAAGGGTACTTACGTCTTCGAACTTTGTGTCCACCTTCTTCTCAAACTCAGTACTTTACACCTCATGGACACCTCGAATGGGAACACTACTCCGTGTACCGAATTATTGAGTGTTTTGTGCCATGTTCTCAATGAGGGTTCTTGCAGCAATTGGGGTCTTATCTACCAGTGCACCACCTACAGTAGCATCAATCATATTTTGATCAATAGGAATCAAACCTTCATAAAAATATTGAATTAAAATTTGATCACTTATTTGGTGGTGTGGGCAACTTGAACATAACCTTTTAAAGAATTCCCAATATTCATGTAATGTTTCCCCTTGAGATTGTCTTATACCACAAATTTCTTTCCTTATAGTTGCAGTTCGAGGGGATGGGAAGTATTTTTCAAGAAAAAGGCGTTTCATGTCTGCCCAGCCCCTAATTACTGAATTGACCTAGCATAACCAATATTTTGCAGTGTCTTCTAATGAAAATGGGAATTACCTAAGCATTACTTTTTCATCATCCACATTAGCAGGTTTTAAGGTTGAACACACAGTATGAAATTCTATTAAGTGCTTATGAGGGTCTTCTCCAGGAAATCCATTAAATCTTGGTAATAAATGGATTAGACCAGAATTTAGTTCAAAATTAGGTGCCTCACCTTGAATTTGGATGTAAGTGGGTTGGATATCAACATCAAGAGAGGTTAATTATTTTAATGTTCGATTATTTTCAGCCATGTTATTGAAGATTATTTCAGGTTCTAATTTGGTTCCAGAAAAAGATGGGTTTAGAAGAGTCTTGAGTGGTGTGTCCTCCTTCAAAAGGGGGTCTTGTGCGTCTCGGTGTCGCTGACATAGGATCCTCTCCGGTTCGGGTTCGAAAGGTGATAAGTTCCCAAAGTAGAACATGTCATGCATATAACCTACACAAGATATGGATCAGAACACAAGAAGAAATAAAAAGGTAGAAAAAAAACAAATATTCACAAAATTTACAACTACTTTATCAAAAACACGCAATAAAAACCAAAGCGCTCCCCGAAAACGGTGCCAAAATTTGACCGTGATATCGTGACACGTCAACTTGATTATGTTTTTGAGGATGATATATAGTCTAGGGAAGACCCTAGGTCATCTCTCAAGGAGCGTTGGTAGGTTTAGAGTGTGTGTTCTTAATAAAAGGGACTAAAAGGGGGGTATTTTTTGAAAATAGTTTAAAGAAAATGAATTGATTTAAAGAGTTTAATAATTGAAAAATAAAAGAGGTGTTTTACAATTATGAGATAATGGAGATCATTTCATGTTCACTAAAAAACTTGGATAGTTCACTGTTCTGAAAATATTGACATGGTTTTGTTCAATTCTTTGCTTGAAGGTTGTCAAGATCTTGATTCCCCTCTTGCCTCTTAGAATGTTGCACAAAGCACCGACCATTAACAAAACAATTGTGTTGTCAAGGTTTGGGTCTCAATAACAAAGTTAAGGCTACCAAAACATACTGAAATCTTATGTATGTGTGATATTAATAGGGTTCCTGTCTTGTCCTATCAGAACAAACCCAGATCCCCACTTGAAATCTCAACCCAATCGGTGTTGAGATAAAAAGTGTTTCAGTTAAATTAAACCAAACAAATGCATTCAGAAGAGAAGAGAATATAGATTAATCATAAGTGAAATATTTAACACACAAATTATAAAAAACTAGTGGATGAACGTGTGCTGGAACTCCCTCCCAAGTAAGTGTAGCTCCCTCGAAATGATCTTCCACCGTTTAGCTCCCCATCGTGAGGAGGAGGAGGCTCGGGTGAAACTCCTTCTTCATCCTTGACCCCCCTATGAGGATAGGGGCCTCCAGAACGTCTTGGATGATTATAGTACTCCCTTGGGTCTCCAAAATACCAGATCTTTTCCTCCTGGTCGAACTTCTAAATGAGGATCCCAAGGTGCCCTTTTATAGGAAATGTGGGAGGTGGTTTTGGGAACAAGGATTTACTAAAACCGATTTGAACATTGCTTTAGCCTACCAGAAAGTCTTAAAACGTTTTTTGGAAAACTAAAAAGATGTAGCCCAATGTCTTTACTATCTCCACCGAAAGTTTGGAATCCTTTCAAAAAGTGGATTACGAGATATGGAAAGATCACTGTACACAACGTTTGACCTCGAGCAGATTTGGTGTGCTGGACAGATCAGGTCGGATGAGCCCCTTAGTTGCCGAATAACTCTTGGGTTATTAAATGAAAGTTGTATCCCAATGAGTTTTGGATAAATTAACAAAATTTCATCCCATTTGGATGCACGTTGTTGTATAATAATGAATTTGAGTCCACTGAACTTCTTGGATCCTGTGCAGTTTGGAACATTTTTCAAGGAATTCATCATGGGCCCTCCAAATCACCTCCACCTACATTGTAATTTTCAAAACAAGTATCATTTCCCTGTTTAACAGTGATAAAAACAAAATTATTTAATCAAACATGAAACACAATTTGATAATATTTTTATAATTTTTAGTACAAAATATGTTTAGCACAGCGGTGTAAGGGTGAAAATAAAACAGTGAATCGTGGTACGATCAGAGCTCCGCCTTCCATCCTCAGAAGGATGGTCAGACAGAGCAAACCATTCAGACCCTTGAGGACATGATGCATGCTGGTTTCCACGATTTCGGTCGCAGCTGGGAGGATCACTTACATTTGGTTGAGTTTTCATACAGCAACAACTATCACTCCACCATAGGGATGGATCCTTTTGAGGCATTATATGGGAGACCTTACAGATCATCATTGTGCTGGACAGACACATGTGAGTCAGAATTGGTTGGACTAGAGATGGTACGAGCTACCACAGAGAAGGTAATAATCATCCTGGAGAAGATGCGGACTGTACAGAGAAGGCAGAAGTCATACGCTGATAAGAGACAGAGACCTATGGAGTTTGAGGACGGTGACCAAATCTTTTTACAGGTCTCACCGCAATAAGGTTCACAGTGGTTTGACCAAGGTGGCATGTTATCTCTGTGTTTCATCGAAATTTTTTAGGTCCTTAGTAGAGTTAGGCATGTGGAAAACTTTTTCTCTCTTCCACCTCAGTTTCACCTGGTGCACGACGTCTTCCATTTATCCCAGCTGAGGAGATACGTGCACGATCCTTCTCATTTCATCGACCATGGAGAGCTGGACGTCGATGATTTAGAGACTTTTAGAAAGGTTCCAGTGGAGATTGAGGATTGACAAGAGAGAATCCAACATGGATGGTCAATACCTATGGTGCACGTTCACTGGCAGTCTGGGAACCTCTAGGAGAGCACATGGGAGCTGGAGGCTCAGATGCATGCTCAGTACCCCCATTTGTTCCGTTAGTTCTAGTTATAGATTATTGGGATATAAAGACTGGAGGTCAGGAGAATTTAAAGACCTATAATTCCCATGGAAATTTTTTTCATAAATAAATGGGAATTTTACGAGTCTATGAAATTTTATGGCAGATGATTCTGAGGACTGGTGTCCCTGGAATAAATTTTTGATGTTTTGATGAGGTACGTTCGGTAAACGTACGAGGGAGTTTTTATAACTTTTGAACTGGTACTCGGAATTGGAATATGAAGGCACCATTGAACTCACAGTGCAAGTATTCACTTAAGGAGACTTTCACCTCAACGACAATTAGTCTAGAGTCGAAGAAAGATTTTGGGTTTTCGTGGAATGTAAAAAAATAATGTGAGATTTCACTTTATTTTATTAGAGCATCCATGTGAGTTTTTGGTGGTTAAAACCTCCTCATGGGAGTTAGAGGTGTGATCACCACACCTTAACCTCTGATGAGAGGATATGATGGTAGGGCCCACCAAAACTTAACATCCCCTGAGAGGTTACCACATGGGGACCACCTGGGGATTAACCCCCTATTGATGGGGGAGAGTAAAACCTCTCAACTCTCCCTCATTAATGAGGGAGAGACTCTTCATCTCCCTTAATTAATTCCTTGTTCCAACCCCTTGAAATAATTATGGGGATCCTATCTAATTGATTTAATTCTCCATTTTAATTTCATACCAACATCTAAAATAATAGAAAATAAATTTTATTTTTTTCTTAGCATTTCTCATTCGATGGGAGCCTTTGAGAGGAGAGAATTGGAGAATTAGTGTTCTCCAATGAAGAACCCCATCTCCCAATGATGAAAGAAGAATGAAGAATTCCGACCTTATTCAACTTTTTCCTTGTATCTTCAACCATTGAGAGACGTCTTCGACGACCGACTTCAGCGACACCGTCAACGATCATTGATCGACGATCAAAGGTAGGGGTTGTTTTGAGTAATTCTTCTTTCCATTTCTCTTCTTAAAATGAAAGGAAATGTGGCAGTTGATTGTAAGAATAATTAAAGTTCAACTATATTCCCCTTGATGAACAAATTGATACCACCATAAACGCAGAGGGTGCATGCCAAACTAGCATGGTCCGAACCCTCCACCGATCTTGTTTCTGATTGAACATCGTCTTGGCGATGAGGAAACGAGACGATAGAAGTGGCGATGACAAAGGCCGCACTAATTGTGGCCTCCACGAACCGCGCCACCGCCGCAGCGCTTTGGTGCTCCAGGACGAACCGCAGCCCTCTGGCCGAGGCACCCCGACCACACCACCGTCGACCCACGCAACCTAGCTCTCATCCACCACTGGCCTCTCAGACACCCGCTGGCCCACCTGGTCGCGCGCCACCCGACCACCGTCCTGCTGGGCCGCACTCCCCTCAGCCGCCGGCCCGCCATGCCGGACGCCTCCCGGCCGCAGTACTGCCAGGCCGAGTGACTCCCTGCTGTGCCGGCCCACATTGGCCGTGCCTTGCCCAAACCTGCTGCCTTCCGGCCTTTGCACGTTCCCCACATGACTCCCTGAGCCAGCCCCCTTTTGTTCTCTCGGCCGAGCCGACAACCCGGCTCCCTCACGACATCCCGTTCGAGCCGTCTTCCCATCCCCCATCGCGGTGCCCTGGCTGAACCGGCCCCGGTCGTGCCCTCCATGCCGAGCCGCATCAGGCCGTGCTCTCACGGTGCAGCAGGCCGAACCAGCCCCGAGGCTGGTCTGGACCATTCTCACGGCCCACTTCGCTAGGCCCAGTGGGCTTTGAAAATCCCCACTGGCCGGCCCACCCAACGGTCCCGGCCGGACCCCTTGGGCCAGCATGGTTCGATCCGAACCAGGTCGGCTCAGATGAAGTCGGGTCGGTTTGGTCCAATTGGGTCAGACTGGATCGGGGCCAACTACCGACCCTTTACTTTCTTTGGCCATTTCTTTGGCACCAGACATCCATTTGACAATCCGTCAGTGGCGCTGGAAATCTTTCTGCATAGCCATCCCTTTGAGTATACCCCACTGGAGATCAGGGTTCAGTTAAGATACATTCATGTTCGATAGTACACTAATCCAACAGGGCCCTCGTGGCTAAAAGATAATAACTCACAGACCGTGAATCCGATTGACCCGTTGTCTATTGCGTTGAGACCCCTACGACGTGGCAGTCCTTTGAGATACTTCTTCTTAGGACATTGTGGCAGTTGATGTATCAACACTCGTCTTGAAGAGCGGACCCTCCCTGAATCAAGAATGCTTCATGCGAAACCTTGTGGCTGGATGCTCTCTGACGACTATTCCTGGATCTTGTGTGGGTACGGTAGCTTTGACTAATATTCCAAAATCATATGTGGGTTCGACAGTTCTGCGACTGTTCCTAGATCATGTGTGGGTTCGACAGCTCATACTACTATTCCTGGATCCTGTGTGGGTTCGACAGTTCTGGAAGTTTTTCCTGAATACTATGTGGGTCCGACAGCACTGATGAATGTTCCTGGATCTTGTGTGGATTCAGTAGTTCTAATTTTTGTTCCTAGATCTTGTGTGGGTTCGATAGAATAGATTATTTAGTTCTTATATCTAATAATCACTAACTCTCTACAAAAAGTTTTATACCTGTGTGTGCTAAGTCCGTAACTTTTGTGTTTACTTCATGATTGAGATGAGTTATTTGATATCTTAGGTATATGTATGGGAATATACCAAAGTGGGGTCATCTGTTGTTTTCTTACTCGGTGGTTTATCATTGGTTGATTTTGTGAGACCTTTAGAGTCTCGGGCTCCCTTCTGAGTATCTTTATACTCACCCTTGCATGGTCAATGCCCGCACCTCGTTGTGTTGGATGCAGACGACGGACAACACTGACCGAGGCTGAGTGTACGAGGACAAGACGATACCCGGAGGTAAAACTCCCAACGATTCGGCACCCAGAGGAGACTAAAGAATGTGGAGTGCTGAGGAGGATATCTGTACATATAATTCTGGTAGGATCCATGGTGCAGGATTCAGGAGCTGCTTTTCACCTTTCAGTTGTTTTTCCCTTTTTAGTTGTACTTGTACTTTATGGTTGGGCTTGTATTTTTGGCCCCTTTACTTTTCATCACTATCTTGTTATAAAATTTTACATAGTGTTTTTTTAAGTTGGATACTCTGTTGTGTGTGTTTTTAGTTATAAAGGCAATGGCTTCCCAGTTTTTGGATTTACACCTTTAGTACTAGTCTCCGGCCCTTTCCTATGGATGGCTGGCTTGGGGTAGTCACGGCACAGGACCCGGGGGAAGGGTTGTGACACAAACCATTTTTTATCCAAAAATATATATAAATACTTATTTTAAAATTTTATTTACTATTAATTTTATATATTGTGTTTCATAAAGTAAAATTGATTCTAATGTATTAAAAAATTGTAAATTTTTAATGGTTTTGTAGTCAAACATTTGTAATGCATTTTGTTAGGAAAAAATATATAAATATACTATTTTATTATATTTTTTGTTTTCATAAATTCATGGATTTTATTTTAAATTTAATTAAACCAATATTTGAATTGGGACCTCAATTCACCCCAATATGAGTTTACCATTCCAACACACATAATTCTATTTCTTATCTTAACTTCATTCTATCACCGATGCTCCCATATCATGATATACATTTTGAATTTTTAATTACAATAAATAAAACTTTATAATCTATTTAATTTATGGAATCATATAAAAAATAGCGTGATTCATGATTTTAATGAAACCCCAACCAATATCCCAATTAAGGTCCCAAGTGTGCCCTTGAAATCATCATGTAATGAATTCTCATCATCTGGAATGCATGAAGTCTTAAATATCATCCATATATATTGAAATATTTTATAAATTCATTATGGATGTATAATCAATGAAATGATTACAAATGGAATGTGATAATAATTATTGGATTTCCTTTATAAATTACACAAAACATACTAATCACCCTCACATGATTCCACCATGAAATAAGGTAATCAGTTCCAAATTCTATGCCTTAATCACACTAAATCATAGGGCTGAAAAATGGGAAGCCAAACATGGGGATGGGTGAAAAAATGTACCTCAAAATATTTGGTAGTTAACATAAAATAACCCCTTTAATGTGTGATTCAATTATGGAATAATCAATCTGAGGATCAAGATGAATAAACCTATGTGAATGCATATCATACAATAAAATGAAGAGGGGATGACTGATACATTACTGGTATACTATAACTAAAAACACCATAAGAATAAATAACATTGTGAAAGCACACATAGGAAGAGGGAATATTACATTCCCTAAAACTATCATTGCATTGCCATTAGAAATTCAAAAAATGACCACACTAGCATGATGTTATATCTCCTTCCAAGAGTTATTGGGGAAAGAATCATTTCTATCTCGACATGTTGCAATAACAAGGACAACTAACCCCTTATTTCCTTGACCATTACTGAATTTCCCCACCATCCATTTGATAATTACCATAAAAATGAGGATCCATTAACCTAATATTTTAGGTCTTCTAATCATTTCCAATAGTCATCCCTCACAGGATTTTCTGATGGGGAGACTGGCATGCCATTATGCAACCAATGACAGTTGTATAATTCAATAAAAGCTAGTAGTAAACACTCTAGGATTATTTAGGAACTCAAAACAACTCTCTATCTTTGATCCATGTTCAAATATGACTAATAGAGGAGTACCAACTCTAATATTTATGATATAAATATTAATAGTGAAAAATACCCAGGCTCCAAAAACAAAAAAATAAAAACAACCACATGAAAACTAAGGGGTCATTAAAATCACCCAAACACAACACTTCTGGTCTATAAGATATTGTGGTGGTCATACAATAATAATTACTAAACTAATTGAGTCATCAAGTCAATGAAAAACCACCACATTCCCTTCACAAACAACTAATTATATTCTTTTATTAAGCATCAATCATTACACCAAAATATTTATCAAAATTCCAGAAACTCACTAATCACTATCTATGAAACTGATATAGAGAGAACCATTAGGATTACATCCCAAAAAACTATTTTATATGCAAAATATTCATCCTAGAGTTTCCGGTTCTCCACACAATAATACTCTACATACCATGTTCTATTCCAATCCATGTTGTTCCCTATCATAGAAATACTCTACTAAATATTCCCCCTAGTTATCAATTGAAAAATTAGATAAACTTTCTATGACACCAAATATAATTTCTCACTTAAACATTAGTAAGTCTCCCTTTGGAAAAATTTATTAGAAAGACTCACCTGAACTAACCAAATCAATAAACCATTTTGGAATCATGACAACTTAATTCTTGGTGGCACCATTTAGACATCTATACACCCAAATAGGATTAAAAACCCAACACTTGGGTAATTACATAGTTTGATCACCAAAAAATAAAACTTATTCCATACTCTCTCCATTTACACCGATGCAACCACGATTCATATCACTCTTAGATAACACCATTTCAATCATGAGGCGAATAAAAACATATGGTATCCATTTTAGAATTCATAATAATTTATAATATGGTATTTTTCATAAAACTACACTTCATTGTTTATTCTATAACCTTAGAATCCTAATGACATCCCAACCTCCTATTTATCAATCTCTTTATATTCGTGATTATTCCCACATGAGGATCATTCCTCCACTACAGATATGATTCACCATAAAATAAGTGTAATTTAAAAATCACCCCACTAAAATAAATCAACAAGAATTCATAACCCATTTTGATTTACAGTCACAAGTAATGATTAATTTTCTATAAACAAGTCATACCCAATCAATAAATAATAAAATAAAGTCAATTTCACATCTAACTAATAAAATCCCTACAAAAATATAAAAATTTCAACTACGAAAAGGTCATGGCCTCGAGCATGAAATTATGAACTCTACACCACATATATTATTATAAACATATCTCAAATTATTGAAGAAAATGTTTCTAAAAACAAAATGTGTGCCACTCATCTTAAGACATAAAGAATTATCATATCAAACCCATACACATTCTATTAAGTTGGGGGACCACATGATGTAATTTCACCATATATAGAACTCTATCACATGTCCATAAAGGGTTGGTTATGAGAACTAAAGTTTTCCTAACCATACTTTAGCGGCTATCGACAAGAAGTGAGGGTGTGAGTAGTATAGTGGGAAGACTATACCCCCAGGTATGAAGTGTCATTGTAGTTGAGAAAATTAATAAATAAAAAAAAATAATCATAGAAAATTCATTGTGCAACCCAATAATAAAATCCAACTAAAAAATAAACTAAATGGATAGGGAATAATGTATTTGTGATATGGAATGTTACTAAACGTCATGATAGAAAAATACAAGAAAAGGTAACAAAAAATAATAAAAGACTCAATCTCCTGGATCCTGAATCCCACATCAGTCCCATCTCCAAACACCTGGCCAATAAAAATCAAGTAATCAACAATAAGGACCTTTGAACCTTGTTCGAACCTGCTTCTAAAAAATCTACTCAGGTTAAAATAGAGGCCCTAATCGAGTGTAATTATAACTTAGTAGGTAAAAACCACTATTTTTAAACTAACCTGTCAGATAATAACTTTATGTAATAATGTGATAAATAGGTGTATTATTAATTCAACAGTTAATAAAATACATCCATAACTTACTTCATCTCCATGCCTGAATATCTTGGAGCTTGTCTTACAACTATGCCAATCAAAACCATATAACAACGTTAAAATAACATTCTTCGACGCCATGTTGTAATATCTCTTAAAAATTTTACAAAGATGTAAACCAAAACCATAATAACAAGGCTAAATAACTGAATTTGGCACCATGCCGATATGTCTCTGAGCATGTCTTACAACCATTCCAACCACACCCGTATAACTATGGTATAGTCAAAACAATCTATCTGGGCCAAATACCTATAAGCATTACAATATTCCATGTAAAATCCCTATAAGAATTATAATGTGCGATTGTGAATAGCCCACCCTCTCTGATAATTACATCATGTTACTAGGCCATGACTACTCAATATGAATATAACAACATATAAGTGTTCAAGTTATAGGGTCGGTCACAATATATATGCATTACTGCATGGAACACATTCCATTTCATACATTATGGATATCATAATATAACATCCTAATTATTAATGGTTAATTTTGGGGATAAAATTTATTAATTCACAATACAACATAAATTTATTGAAAAATTGATTAAAAAAATATATAAATTTGAAATAACCAACAATTTAGTGAATATATAACATGAAATCAACCTCGGTCACATGCCATGCTAAAAATGATTTAATCCATTATTCTATTCAAATACATTCATTGCTATCTCAACCAATGTATATCAATAATCCAACCCAATATATAATGGAAAACAAAGGAAATCAAGGAAAATTACATTTATTATTTATTGAATTGTGGAAAACATTTTGTGGGATCAATCACAATATTGTATAAACATGTAAATATCAAATCCATAGAGTTAAGATTTATACCTCATTCCATTAACCAACGATCCAACAATGCTTACAATGGCCAAAGAACACAATGGAGAAGCCGTGGATGATTTGAAAGAGGTTTGTTGATCAAAATTGATCATGATCCAAATGAACAATGAAATTGGGAAAATTATTTCACTGTAATGGATTTGAGAAGAAATGAGAGAAGGGAAAATCTGAGCAAAAGGACTTACTAGGAATTTCTCACACAAAAAGGGAATTTGGAAGGAAATTTGGAACCCCAAAATCACCAAGAAAGGTTCATAGGGTTGAGAGGATAGGTGATGAAGTAGATTAGAATGAAAATTATCCTCACAAGATGTTGAAAAGATAGTTCGTTCATTTACATGGCATGTAATGTGGTTAGAATTCAAGTAAATTATTTTAATGGAATTCGATGAAACACATGTTGTCTTGGATTTATTTTTATTAAACACATAAACAATTACATGATATTTAATATCATTACATGGTGTGTAAATGTTATACAATTTAGTTTTCATCTCATTTCCTTTTAAATATACCAAACCCCCTTTAAAGCTTCTAAATGTACCAAGAAACCATGATACACTTAACCAAATTAATTCCCAAAATCTTTTAATTAGAACATGCATAAAACTGTGAATATTAGGTCATTTCCTCCATCAGATTATTTTTTTCTTTGAAAAAGACACTCCCACCCTGTTCAGAATGAAAAAATACCAGAGATAGAAATACTTGAAAAAATATGGGATCTTATAACCTCCCATCCTTATAACAACTCATCCTGGGGCTTTTCCAAGAGCCACTGTGAGTACTTAGTTAACTAGTATGGCCACTATGTCTTTATTTCATACTACCTCTCCCAGTTATCCTATTTAACTTTTTCATTGTTCCACTACATGTGAACTAATTATATACTCAAACCCTTAATATAATTCTCACTAAGATCCATAAACCATATTAAATGCTCCTCAAAGGACACATCAGCAAGAAGATCCTTGGATAATATATCTATTAAATGGGAATGTTTTGGATGATATATCCAATTATTCGATAAGTGGTTCATGGAACTATATTATTATGAATGAGATAAACTGTAAGACAATAGGTTGAGCCCTGTAACTATTTTAAACAACCCAAAAAACAATGGGGATTGATTTCCTTATTTCCTAATATGACATTTCCCTAACCTAGGTGACACCCAAAAGAAAAATATAATTTCTAGAATCAAATTCCCAAGTTAATATTGTTTGGTCAAAATATTATTTCTTCCTACTCTATATGGTCACAAACCACTATGTGATCAACTAAAACTATTCAGACATCTACTTCATGAGAGTGGATGAAAAAGTGATAACTCCCCTATCTTCACCAATGAATGAGGTGAATAGAATGGTATACCAATCAATGACTAAAAAGGTTTCATTTGGATTGATTATGGAATCCATTATTTCTTGAAAACTCTATAAGTGCCTTATGTTTCACCCATAATCCATCAAAATCCAAAAAAAATGCCTGTAACATATCCTCCAGAATCTGAAAACTATGCTCAAATTTGTCACCAGTATGTGGATGATAGGTTATACATAAATAAACTCATGATCCCAGGTATTTTTGATGAACCTACTAAAATCCCCATATTAAACGATGATCTCATAAATAAATCATTCTCTTTTTTAAACTATGAAAAAGAACCCCCTCATTAATGGAATGATTTCCCATATCATCACCTTTAATGGTTTCCATAATATGTAATAATTGGGCTACCATAGACAGTTTATCCAAAAAAACTGATACAAAATCATTCTTATAGGTTTTCTTTTGTAGTCTTATTATAAAATCCATAAGGACATCTTCCCATTTAAATTCATGAATGGGTAAATATTAAAAAATAATAGTTTTCCTCTGATGCTCAACCGTCACATGATTAAATGTAAAGCATCTATCCAATAATCCTTCCTCCTTCTTCATTACTAATGAAAAGTATTTCATAATGATAACATGATCCATCTCTATTAATCAAGGATAAACCACACATCTAGAATCATGAAACTCTCGCATCAGCTTCTCACACAAGCACTTAAAAACCAATACGCATCCTGAGAAAATATGTGAATTTCCACTTCTAATAGAATATCCTGATGGACTCTACCCACCATATAATTTTTCTCTCAGAATGAATCCCTCCATATAAGATAATTATTTGGTCTTATTCTGGTCCAAAATCACAGGTATAACATTTATCTAAGTTTAATCTAGCCACCACTAAGATTTTTTCACATCCATATGCTTGTTTTCAAATTGGTACATTAACCTCCACTTGTCTCAAGACTCTGGTACTTCTATCTATGTCTTTCGTTCAAATCATCTAAAAATTCATTTCCATTTCCTAGTGTATAAGACAATTCAAATTTGAAAATATATAGATTCTCAACCCACTACCTCTACCAAAGGTTATGTTCTGACTGAGAAAATATGTAATTGAGGCTCTTGTGATCAGTGTATACAACAATATTCTCAACCATGAGATCTTTTCTCCAACATACAAAGTCATGTACAACTACTTTAAAATTCATATTACGAGTATGGTAAATCCATTCATGTTTTTTTACCTACCTAGATCCTTAATAAATTACAAAATATTCTTTAATTATAACTCCTCTAAGGCCAACTCAGGAAGAGTCATAGTACATTGTATACGATTTTTCTAGAATAAGTAAAGTTAGGATAAGTGTTGAGTCCTGCCTACCTTTCAACTCTAGAAAATCTCTCTCAGAAGCATCCAAAAAAACATCACCCTTTCATGGTAAATCCAGACTTTGGAGATGAAAATAGGAGAAATATTGGATATTGAATTTGTAATAACCTAATAATCTCATAAACACCTGAATTTTTAAGACATTCATGGGTTGTTTCCATGATATCACAACTACTAATTTATCTTGTTCCATTAACATTCCTACCTTTAAGATGACATATCCCATGAAATTCATTTTATTTATAAAAAAACAACATTTGGTTAGCACGGTATAAAGATGATTCTCTCTAAATTGACACAAAATGATGTCAAGATGTCTGGCATGATGATTTGATGAATGAGAGTAAACTAAGACATATTCAATGAAAATAACCAAAAACAAATATTTTTTTTTTGAAATATCCTATTCATTAAGTTCATGAATACCTCAGGATCATTACTCTCCCTTAAAAGAATCACTACGAATTCACACAAGCGATACCTACCCTTAAAAGTAGTTTGAGGTATGTATGATAGTATCACTCTTAATTGAAGATATCTTGATCTAAAGTAAATTTTGGAGAAGATCTTATCACTTATCAACTGACAAAAAATATCTTCAATGCATGAAAGAGGATAATAGTTTCTTACTATGATATGGTTCAACATATGGTAATCCACACATAAGCGCAAGGATACATCAACCTTCATTGAGATGATAAATGGAGAACCCCAAGGAGATGTACTCAGCCAGATTAAGCCTTTGGATTCCAAATATTCCGACTAAACTTTCAACTCTCAATGCTTTGCTGGTGCCATTTGGTAAAATGGAATAGAAACTTTCTCTTCTACAAGCTCCAACTTGATCATGAACGCATCCCCTACCTCAGATGGTAATCCATGTAACTCATCAAGTATAACATTCCAAAAAAAGACTACCACTATAGGAAAATAATCATTACCCATTCCACAATTATATAGACCAAAATTGGTTATTTGAGATGTTAGACAATCTACCATGCACAGGATTGGTTCTTCACAAAATGCCTGAAGATCCCAATCCCCAGAGTGAGAATTTTTGGTTCCTTCTAGTGATTGGAAGTTAACACTCTTCCTATAATAGTCAATAAAATCATGGTATATACCTAACCAATATATAAAAATAGTCATGTTGAAACCTGACATCTCATTCATGAATGTCTCGAAAAGAAATTTTAACCACCAATATCTACAAAACACAGCTTACAATGTATGATATTTTTAGGAAATACTCCCAATAGTGCGTCAATGGTTAAAAAAATCATCTAATATTTCAACATCAAATCCAAACCCATTTGAAAAATTATATATGAAAAATAATTTTCTCATCCTGTATCAAATATAACATAAGATAATGTAGATGATACAAGAATCATACCTCTAATGGTAGATTCTCTTGCATCCACATTAGCCAGAGTTGTATTCATAATGTGAAAAGGACTTGTCCCTCTTCAATGGTATTCACTATAACTAACTAGTTCTATATCCCTTAATTTTTACTATTTATATTCTAATAGGTTACCAAATCTCATACCTTAGACTGAACTACTTGTTGAACTCCAGTTACCATCTTGCAGAGGGGTAGCTATGTCCCGTACCATTTTAGGTGCATGCCCAGATCCTCTGTCACTATTCTGGTGTTGAATGTTCACATATAACCTCTAAATAATTCATAGTCTCCAAAAGATAATACACTCAAATATAGGTAAGGACACAATGAGAGTTTCTAGATAAACTTTCCACATAGATAGCGCTAGAATGGAACATGATCTTGATATGGTTATCTCCTTCTCTGACTACTCTTCCCAAAAAATCATTATCAATAACAATCATAAAAATAGTTCTTACCACTAGAATAAGAACTCCTAGATCACCCTACTAAAATAGTATAGACAATACATGGAGCATCTCTCATATTTCCTTTTGTGATTAGTTCCTGGTTCATCATGTCATTGATGAATCTTAAATAGATTTTTTCCCTATGAATTGATCTCATAACTAATACTATCCTAGAAATGTCTCACCCTATAGATCTCATCAACCGCTAAATATTGCGCAAAGTATTATAGATTATTAAAAAGTCTAGTATAATTCAGCACTAAAAATCCCTCTTATATAAGATGAATGAACTCATGATATTTTTAATCCCTAAATGTATCAGGATATAAATTGGTTAGATAATTTGTCTCACATTCCTTATAAGATAGATCATCATGTTTCGCATATTCCACTATAATATACAAAAAATTATTGGCAGGTCTAGGAAGCATATACGTAGAAATCTTCACCCACTTGTCCACAACTGTCTTGAGATTATTGAATATTATTTGGACTGACTGAATCCCTAAAACAACTCCCTGGGGTCCCCTTACCAAATATGAATTTGTGGATGGTGAAGCTAAAACTCTCTCTTTAGCTAAGGAATCACAATAATAATAAAAACAGTCTCCCTTTCCATGGATCGAATGACACTCAGGAAGCTG
The DNA here is from genome assembly GCA_963277665.1 of Viscum album. Taxonomy (NCBI): domain Eukaryota; kingdom Viridiplantae; phylum Streptophyta; class Magnoliopsida; order Santalales; family Viscaceae; genus Viscum; species Viscum album. The sequence goes on from OY728152.1 coordinate 1,273,089,400, forward strand.
TCATGAAGTTGAACATTACATATTCATATTAGAAAAAACCGGATGTTCTAGATCAACTATGTTATGATTGTGCTGATTTTCACTCCCATGATTCTTGAGTCAACGAAGATAAGGATGGATTATCTCTCCTACAAAAAAACACATCTTAGTGAACTGGATAACAACAAGGTCAAATTACACTACTGACTAAAATAGGTAACCACATACTCTTAGTCTCTCTCTACATTGATAAAAATTATTTTATCATTACACAACAACTCATTTCATTTTTCTATTAAAACAAATATCCCATATTAAAGTTCAATATAAAAGTATACATTACATGAGAAAATAGATATGTCCTGATTATGAATAATGAATTCCAATATATCCCAATGTGTGGATTATGATACATGTATCCTAATCTTGTGCCACACTAAACCATGAGTAAAAATATCAAGAAAAAGTAAGATCATAGAAAAATTACCACACATAACATGTGAATCACCCATGGTGAAACAACACCGACTATATAAATTACAAAACACCAACAACAATCTCATCCCTCGGTACTCAAATTTTCCACCATTCATGGGTTTGATACTCCCAAGAGACAGATAATTACCAATTTCTCTCACAAATTTCTCTCATTTCTACCTTTCCCAACCTGTATGTAAAAGGTAACGAAAACATTCTCCTCTGATATATATTTTTAACTTACCCTAATCTGGAACTCTCTCACATGAATGGAAAGGGTTGGTTACGAGACCTCAATCATGCCTCCCAGTATGATATATGATGTTGACTAGAAGAGGGGGTGTTAATAGTATACAGGGGAGAATATAACCCCTATTATGAAGGGTCGTAATAGTAGATATAATTCATAAACAAAAGGAAATAATCAGAGTAAAGACATTGTAGAAGATAATTACAAAATACAAATAAATAATATAATAAATAGATAAGTAATAATCTAATGATGTGTTAGAAAGTAAAAAAATTTCATCGAAGAATAATAAGAGAAAATAATTGAAGTATAAAATAAAATACTCAAACTACAAGGTCCAAAACCCCACATCAGTCTCATATCCAATCTCTAGCCCAATAGGAAACATGAAATCAACAACAATTCCATTTCCCCTTATCCAAACCTACAACCATGAAGCCCTCTCAGGTTCAAAATGGAATCCCAAATAGGGTGTGATTATAACTCAGCAGGTCAATACGAACATGTCAAATATTACCAGTCTGATAAAAAGTGTATGGAAAAAGAGATAAACATGTGTATTAATTAATTAAAAAATTAATAAAATATCATAAACATCTTTGGATCGATGTTGTAATATCATTGATCATGTATTATGGCCATTCTAACCATATCCATACAACCAATGTAAAATATTGTTCTTTAGTTCTATGATGGAATATCTTTGAGCATGTCTTATAAACATGCCAACCACAACCATATAACCAAGGTAAAATACCCTACTTCAGAACCATACCAGAGTATCTCAAAGAATGTCTTTCAACCATGAAAAGAAAAACCTTATAACCATGGTATAATAACAAAAATCAATCTAGGTTAAATCCCTATAAGAATTCCATCATTGTAATTCAAATCCGTAGAATCATTACAACATGGACTGGACATGTACCTCTCTATATAAACATTACAACATGGAACTATGCTGATCCCACTCAATATCTTCATTAAACATATATGGGTGGAAGAGACATGGATGATCCCAAAAATATAAGAATTACAAAAAGAAACACATTCCCTATCATACAACATGTATATCACAATATCATATCACAAATCTCAATGTATAATTATGTGAATTACGATTCCTCAATTCAATAATCCACATGAAATTTTACTCAAAATTGATTAGAAATTATATCAATGATAAATAATCCAAAATTTAGGGATTCTATAATAAAAACTCTATTAAACCCTAATATTTCATGGAAAGTTTCTTCTTAAATAATTTCAATTCATTAGATAGATTATTATGCATGCAAGACTTAGTCTCTTAAAAAAATCCATAATTATTGGAGATAGTTATAACCCAGATGTTAAACATAATTTTCCAACTTTGGTTATTTTAATTTCAAAAACTGAACATACACAGTTGCATTCAGTAATATATTTAGTGACCGGTAGTATCAACATAATGTTTTGTGAATAATAACATCCCCTTATGAATAGTAATGTTACCCCTAAGAATTTTAATTCACCCTTATGAATAAAAATATGATCCTTATGGATAGTAACCTCACCCATGAATGTATAAATACAATTTAGGCACCTTTAAAATGAATGTGAATATTTTAAAAATTAATAATTAAATGCTGGTATTTTGTGAGTAATAAATATCTAAATACCAATAAATAATTAATAAATTAATTTAAAAGAAATTTAATTTTTCATAAAATGTATGAATAAATAAATATTTTGTTGTGTTATGATTTTAGGATAATATAATGAGACCTTAAATGATTTTTTAGGGTGTTATAAAATAAGTTATAATTTTAAAATATATATTCTTATAGTAAATAATTATTTTAATTAGAAACTAAATTTCTCATATTTATAAAATTATTCACATAAATTGGAGTTGATTTTGAAATTATACACATAAAAAATGGTTATGGTTATTTTTTTTGAGTTTTCAGAAATACTTTAATCTTTAGTAAATTGTAAAATCCGGTAATTTATACTTTGATACATTATAAATTAATTATACTATTATTTGAAAAATGGATAATGTATGAAACCATTTGTTATAAAAAACATGCACATATTTTTATTTTTTGTCACAAGAGTCAATAACATTTATTTTCATGAGAAAAATAATAAATTAATGAATAAAATGTTGAGAAATCATGTAACAGTCCTAGCTTCCATAGTACGCTTCTCTTTGAATAATACAGTAGCGTGTGTTGTACACAACTTCGAGTTCTAACACACACAACAACCAATCAAACTAGCTATTATGAATAGTAATACCCAATTTGTAAAATTTTATAAATTTTATCATTCAAAATGGACTTCATTTTTGTATTTGGAATATCGAAATTAGCTTAGGGTGAATTTTTGGTTTTTTTCTGAAAACATTCAATTTTTGATGAATAGTGAAAATTACTAAATTTTAATTAGAAAAAAAACTTTTTGAATCGAAATATTTAATAGTGATAAGTTATGAATTTCAGTGATTTTAAAGAATAATTAGATTATATTTTTACTATTTAATCAAATGTTGGTCATTGGACATAATTTCACATTTAAACTGGAAATAAGAAAGTTCCAATCTTTTGATAGTTATTATTTCTTAAAAACACGCTTTTTGTTTGGACAATAGGAATTAATATTAAATTAATATCTTCCACTTCTATGTTTTTAATTTAGAAAAATGGATTCCATATTTATAATCAGGGGGTCCAAATTGTTTAAATAGGTATGTTTTATTCTTAGACATTTTGAATAATTACTTAGGTAAATATTTTATTCACCACAATTAAAAGTTAATCCGATAAATAAAGGTAAAAATAAAAAATTATAATAATATTATATTACCCTAAAATGTGTCCTAAACCTATAGGTTGATACATTTACAACCATGGGAATCTTTTATATGTTATATTTTTGACTATAAATATTAATTAGAAAGATAAAAAGATTTCCTACATAATGGAATTTTATTTATAATTTTTCGATATTGAAAAATTAAATTTATTTATGACATAATAATGATGCAGTATTTTCCTTATTAATGAAAGAATCAAATAATTGGTATTATAAATGTTAAAATAAACAGAATTTGAAAGTTTTGATGACATAAAATAATTTTATTGGATAATATGACATGTCGGGATTACTTATATAAATTTTTATCTAATTAATAATGTTTTTAGGACTTTAAAAAAAATCAATTATTAAATAGTTTTAAAATTGACATAAAAGTGTTTTTAAAACAAATATTATATTCTTAATTGATATTATATTCTTAAAAATCTAAGGCTCAACCAAAGGACTTATATAATTATAGTTGTATCTTTAATAGAAAACTTTAGGGGATCTTTGAAGTATATAGTATGTTTATTAACTATATAATATAAAAATAAAAAGAGGCATGGTAAATGTCAAACAAATTAACTAAGAGTTAAAACTAAAATATAAGGTTTATAAAGTGACCCAAACCTATCTAAAACTTATTGGTTGAGTGTTTTTAGACCTATCCTTACCTTATAATTTAAATAATTCACTTTGGAGCCATTAGAAACCGAATATTAATTTATTATATAATAATATTTCTAGTTTTTCCTTAGGTGCCCCATCACCCCTCTTATAAAAGGGCACTCCTGCTTCTCACTAATTAACACCATCAAAGCCTTTTGGTTCTGGAAAAACCTACCCAAATATTCTCTCAACTTCCCTCACTTCAACCTTTAGGCCTTTGTTTTATCATAAAGCCATCCTAATGAGATCTTTTGATCAAATGAAATGGAAGAACCCGAAGAAGAGGTAATGTTTTCACCACGCTCTTTCAAGTTCCTTTCTTTTTCCACTTCTTCTTTCGTTGTTATTAACATTATAAAATAATAAATCCAGTATATTATATATAATTTTATGTTATTATAAATATGGTACAACCATATTCAGTATTTTATCCATCCTTTGAATGAAATGTCACCATACGTGCGTACGTGCGACTTACCGTCTCCACGTCGCGGTGTAATTATTATTCAAAATATTATTATTTGGATGGGTATGATAATGATGTTTAATTTAAGTAAATAATAAATATAACATTATAATGATTCTATATATATAATATACCATCCAATTATATATTATTAAGATATCAAAAGAATGATATTGTTGCTCGTGCGTACGTATAGACAACCATCAACACGAACACAATGAGATTCATTCCACATCGTATCCATTCAAGTCTAATTATCATTTTATGATTAAAAATAATGTTTAAGGACTTGATATCATTCTGGATGTGAATAAGATACAACATGTCCTTAACAAACATAGGTTATGTAACAAAACATATTGAAGAAAACAAGTAAGTTAACACCTGTGACGACGATAATACTACGACATTATTGACAAAGAAATGTAAAAAAGATAATATATGATATTATATTAATGTATATGATTAATGAATAATTTAATAAAATTTATTTCACCATTATAAAGGAGGTTAAACTACCCTAGACCAATGAAAAGTAAAAGGTAAGGTTTTATTTCACAATCTCTCCATTATCCGAGGTTGTTTATACGTAATCATCTACTAGGACATCTTTATCATCCACATCCATGGTTCTTAAAAATGTATTTCATATTATTCTTACTATTTTATAGACTATGGGTTAAAGTAATTTATACCCTTTTTGACTTTTTATAAGATATTTATAAAGTAAACTTTCCGTCATTTTCCAAACATGGTCCTTTTTAACCATTTCGACAGAATTAATGTAAGAATTTATTTTTTAACTAATATGGTAGGTGTGGTTATTTTCTGCCGTTATAAAATCGTTGAAACATCCCTTAAAAGATTATAATATTATTTTCAATGTAAAGGTTTTAATTATTTGGCTTTTAAATGATTTCTATAAAAGTGATATTTCTCTCAAATAGTTTGGTTTTCATCAATGTCAACATCCTTTGAAAAATTTTAAGCTTATTTGAAGTTGATTTATTATGATAAAAAAATTAAATATAGTATTGAAGTTATAGTGATATATTTGACTATGGATGTGTTATTTTTATTACATTCATGGTTTATAGATAATGTACTGACATTTCATATTTTATTTCTAATATGAATGTTTATGTTATGTTTAAACATGTTCATATGAGGAATGCATTGGACATAATAAGTGAATGGTGGAGCCCACTATAGCTCCTCGATTCATTGGTAGGTCTCGTGAGAAAAACTAGTGTCTTGGAATAATTCCTTGACAAAATCTTATTTGTAGTCTTGGCACAAGGCATTGACTATATGGTTATGATAGTCTGGCATTATGCATTCCATCATTATGAAAGTGGTTATTGATATTGCATGTGATTATTCGATTAGTAGAATATCCATGTAAATAAGTAAATGGAATTGTTTCATTTTATTTCTTCCATATTATGCTGAATTCCAATTTTAAAAGGCTTTTGTTTTAGTTATACATTTGCCTTAAATGTTTATGCTTATTTATGAATGTTTTTGCTATATTGTTATCCTTACTGGGAATCTAAGCTCACCCCTTTCTATGATTTATTTTTACCAGGATTTGAAGAAGTATTTTATGAATGACCTGTAGGGATAGTATGAGGGGATATGAGTGTTTTCTATAGAGACAAGATGTTGTTGTAGTTTTTCATTTTATGATGTAAAGTAAACTTTATGAATGTATCTAGTGATTCCAAGGCTTCTAAACTAATTGGTCTTTAGAGACTTGATCTTTTGTGATCATTCCAATGTTATGTAATAATTCACCAACTCTGGGTAATTGGAGTCGGGGCGTTACAATTGGTATCAGAGGAAGTTTAGTACAAACCATGGGAGCTAGATTTAGATAAACTTTGATTAGAGCACATAGACCTAAGATGGACATTGAGGATTAGTATTGAAGAACATCCTAGAATTTTGGTATTGTAGATATTTTGTGTGTTTTCCGAGAAATACATCCCTGTATGGATACAAGTAGGTAGAGGTGGCTCTGGAACAGATGTACCTATGGGTAAAACATGAAAACACCGCTTTGAGAAAGACTCGAATGGGAACTAGTGCACTTCAACGGGCCTTGCTGCACTCTTTATTACGACAGACCCGGGGGATATGCTTAATATAATTCTCATTTTCTTTACAAAACATTATGAAGGGTTTATGAGTATATTCTTCCTAAAAGAAAACAATTTTATGATTATGGATTATATACATAAACTATTCAATTCATGTTAAGTGTTTTACAAGTTTGGATTTGTGTATTGCGATTCATAAATTAGTCTTGTTTACGACATTGTTTAGAAATGGTGACAAGTGGAAGGAATGGAAACTATATCAATGCACGAACTCAATTTATTGATTTCCCCCCTGCTCAAGATAATAATAGTGGAGCTAGTGATGCAACTACTGATGATCAGCTAATCACCATACTGGGACAACTCACTCAGGTTATGAATAATAACCATACCCATATGGAGCACCCTGATCTATAGCATAGAAAATAAACCCTAGATCGCTTCATGATGAAAAAACCACCAACATTAAATGGGAGTACAAATCCATTATTATCTGAGCAATGGATAAATTCCTTAGAGAAAATATTCCAGGCATTGGGGAGTAGTGAAAGGGAAAAAGTTATCATGGTAGTTTACTGCCTCACTAGAGATGCTGACCAATGGTGGTCATTGATTCCAAACACAAAAGAGGATGATGAAGTATAAAATATGGAATGGAGGGAGTTGAAAGAGAATTTATTAGAAAAACACTTTCCTCATGACCATCGATCAGATATGGAATGGAAATTTCTGAGTCTAAGACAAAAGGAGGATGAGAATGTCGCAATGTATGAGGCTAACTTGACAAGGTTATAAAGTCATGCAATATATTATATACGCAACCGAAGGAGTAAGATTGATCGTTTCTTTTATGGGTTAAAACCATTTCTCCCTCAAGCATTAGTCTCACATTCCTTGACATTGTACGAAGATATTGTTTCATGTGCTATCAGGATAGAAAATGAATTCTCTAAGTCTTATGACTTTAAAGAAAATAATGAGAAGAAGAGATTTTCCGATCACTCTAGGAATGGAAATAAGGGGAAGAAAGGAAATGTTGAATATCCATCCTGTAGTAAATGTGGTAAGAAATACCCTGGTTCTTTCTTGAAGGGAATGGGAGTATGTTACAAGTAGGGTGAAAAGGGCCACCAAGCTCATGATTGCAAGGGGAAGAGAGAAGCTACCGATGTTCAATTCTATAATTGCAGGTAAATGGTAAATTATGAAAATGAATTTCCAAAGAGTCAGTGGAAATTACCTCAGAAAAGGTCAAGGGATCAAGGTGAATCTTATGCTATCCCTACTGTTGAGGTAGAAGCTTTGAAAGACATGGTAGCGGGTAATTTATTGGTTTCCTCAAGTTTAGAAAATTCTTTATTTTATTCTGGATCATCGTATTGTTTCATATATTCCCAGTTTTCTAAGAAAATTAGATATTTCCCTTTTTATTTCACAAGGGAGTTGTCAATCAAAACTTCTAAGGGAAGTATCATTGCAATAATGTTTTGTGAATCAGTCCCCATTAGAGAACATAAATGTTCATTATCTGCTGATCTCATCGTCATACACATGATTGAATTTGATATAATCCTCAGTATGGATTGGATTTCGAACCATGATGAAATGATTTATTGTAAGAATAATGAGGTTATTATTTTTGATTATGATGATAAAGAACACTGTATCTTTAGAGAAGAATCGTCACCACCTGATTCTTATCTAGATCCACCCCCAGTAGCTCAACTAAATTCAATTATCGGGGAGGAAGAGAATGAAATAAATATGGGTGAGGAAAAGAATGTTCAAATATATAACTTACCTATTGTGAAATAATGTGTAGATGATTTTCCGGATGATTTACATGGACATCCTCCATAATGGGAAATTGTGTTTTCCATTTATTTAATTCCTGGTTCAAGGCCTATATCGAAGACCCCTTATTGAATGGCGACTGTGGAATTAGTTGAACTAAAGAAACAACTAGAGGAATTGAGTAATAAGGTATTTATTCACCATAGTGTTTCTCCATGGGGAGCCCTAGTCATTTTTTTTAAGAAGAAAGATAGATCTATGAGGTTATGTGTCGACTACAGGGAAATCAATGCTATAACAACAAAGAACAAGTATCCCCTAACTCACATTGATGATTTATTTGACCATGTGCAAGGGGATCAATACTTTTCAATGATTGACCATCGATCTAGATACCATTAGTTGTGTGTGATGAAGGAAGAAATTCTAATGACATAATTTTGAACTAGGTACGAGCATTACGAGTTTACAGTAATGCCTTTTGGATTGACTAATCCACCATCTGTATTCATGGATCTAGTGAACATAGTTTTCAAGTAATATCTTGATGATATTTTAGTGGTATTTATTGATGATATCTAGGTATACTCCAAAATCTACAAAGATCATGAAAATCACTTGCGCATTATCCTAAAGACTCTTAGAAGACATGAATTATATAAGAAGTTTAGCAAGTGTGAATTCTGGATTCAGGAGTTTTCTTTTCATGGACATAGTTTCTCTAAGTATGGAATTTCTATTGATCCATTTAAGACCAAGGAAATCCTAGAATGGCCAGCACCGATGAGTATAACAGAGGTATGCTATTTTATTGGTTTACCAGGTTATTATCAGCCTTTCGTCTCGGATTTTGCCCGATTGGATGACCCATTGATGAAGTTCACACGTAAAGGGGTTAAATTTATTTGGACAAAAGTGTGTGAAGAATGTTTTAAAGAACTGAGGAGAAGATTATTCGATGCTCTTATATTGAATCTACCATCGGGGAATGATGGGTTTGTTATTTATAGTGATTCTTCAAAGAAAGGAATTGGTTGTGTCCTTATGCAGAATGATAGGGTTATTGCCTATGAATCATGACAACTGAAAATTCATGAGCAAAACTATCCTACTCGTGATCTTGAGTTAGCTACTGTAATATTTTCTTTGAAGATATGGAGGCATTATCTCTATAGTGTAAAATGTGAGATATATATCGATCATAAGAGTTTAAAGTATATTTTCTCATAGAAAGAACTCAACATGAAGAAATGACAATGGCTTGAACTACTCAAGGATTTTGATTGCACGATACACTACCACCTGGGGAAGGAAAATAAGGTGGAAAATGCTTTGACTAGAAATGATCATGGAGTTCTGAACAAAATGAGAGTTGAAATGGATCCAATTTTCATGTATCTAGTAATATTGGATATGGGAATAACCATGGAAGGTTAAACACTGATACTTTTTCAAATGGTTTCCAAACCATATTTACTAGAAAAGATTATGAGTTCTCAGAATGATGATGAAGAATTTCAAAAGAAGATTAAAGCTGTGAATAATGGGATATTGAGTGACTTTGTGTATCAAGAAGGAATTTTGAAATTTGGGAAGAGACTCTGTGTTCCCGATATACCTGATCTAAAAAGGGAATTTTTGGATAATGGTCATAGTTCCAATTTCTTTATACACCCTGAGAGCACCAAAATGTATTGTGATTTAAAGGAACATTTTTGGTGGGACAACATGAAGAGGGATATTGCTGAATTTGTGTCAAGATGTATGGTTTGTCAACAAGTGAAATATGGAATGCAAAAACATGGAGGAGTCATGAAACCTCTTCCCATACATGAGTGGAAATGGGAAAATATTATGATGGTCTTTTTCATGGGGCTTCCAAAGACTCCTAGAAGGAATGATGCAATATTGTTCATTGTTGATCATCTTACCATGACAACACATTTTCTTTCTATAAGAGAAGATCTACCACTTGAACGTCTAGAAATACTATATATTAATGAATTTGTGAGACTACATGGAGTACCCCTGTCGATTGTTTCTTATCGTGATCCCCGTTTTATTTCAAGATTCTGGAGAAGTCTTCAGAAAGCATTGGATACTAAACATTGTTTGAGCACTCCCTACCACCCCCAAATTGATGGATAATCAGAATGGACTGTTCAAACCTTAGAAGACATGTTTTGATCTTGCTCACTTGACTATCAGGGTATGTGGGATAAATATTTACCTCTGGTGGAATTTTCCTATAACAATAGATTCCATTCTAGTATTCGGATGACACCATATGATTCGTCATGCAGAAAGAGATATCGCACAACAACCTGTTGAGTTGATATTGGTGAAATAAAACTTGTAGGCCCAGAACAAGTTGAGGATACAATAAAAAACGTGAAGGAAATCCAAACCCACATCAATACAGCTCAAAGAAGGAAGAAGAGTTATGCTGATAACCGAATGAAGGATTTGGAATTTCAGGTACGAGATCTTGTTTTCTTGAAGGAGTCTCCATGGAAGGGTGTTATACGCTTCAGTAAGAATGGTAAATTTAGTCCCAGGTACATAGGACCTTTCGAAATTCTTGCACAAATTGGGGTTGTAGCTTACCGTTTGGCAGTGCCACCAAGTCTCTCCAAAGTTCACGATGTGTTCCATGTATCACTGTTGAGAAAATACATGACTTACCCAATGCAAGTACTCACCTATGGGGAAGTAGAAATGGAACCTGATCTATCTTATTGCGAAGAGACCAACAGGATTCTTGATACCAAAGAAAAAGTGCTGAGAAACTGAACGACTCGTCTGGTAAAAGTTCTATGGAGAAACCATAAGATGGAAGAGGCAACGTGGGAACCTGAGGAACTTATGATGAAGAACCAACTGAGTCTTTTCATGCTGTAGTATTATAGAAATTTCAAGGATGAAATTATTTTAAGGAGGGGAGAATGTAACACCCCAACCTTCCACGATATGCTTCTCTTTGAATAATATAGTAGCGTGTGTTGTACGCAACTTCGAGTTCTAACACACACCCCAACCAATCAAACTAGCCGTTATGAATAGTAATACCCACTTGTTGAAATTTTAAAAATTTTATCTTTCAAAATAGACTTCATTTTTTGATTTGGATTATCAAAATTAGATTATTTTGAATTTTTGGTTTTTTCTGAAAACTTTCAATTTTTTGATGAATAGTGAAAATTACTAAATTTTAATTAAAAAAAACTTTTTTAAATAAAATAATTAATAGTGATAAATAATGAATTTTAGTTAATTTAAAGTATAATTAGATTATAATTTTACCATTTAATACAATTTTGGTCATTGGACATAATATCACATTTAAACTGGACATAAGAAAGTGGCAATATTTTGATAATTATTATTTCTTAAAAACACGCTTTTTGTTTTGACAACAGGAATTAATTTTAAATTCATTTATTACACTTATGTGTTTTAAATTTATAAAAATGGATTCCATATTTATAATCAGGAGGTCCAAATTTTGTAAATGGGTAACTTTTATTTTTAGACATTTTGAATAATTACTTCGGAAAATATTTTATTTACCACGGTTAAAGGGTAAATCTGGTAAATAAGGGTAAAAATATAATATTATAACAATATTAAATTACCCTAAAATGTGTACTCACCATAATGGTTGATACATGTCTGACCATGGGCATATTTGGGTCGATTTTGGGTCCCCATGGAGCCACTAGTATGTGATAATGACACTATATTAATTAAGCTAAAGTAAATACAAAAATGACATAAGCATATATATTTTAGGAAAATAATTTTTACATATGGTTATATATGTTATATTTTCAACTATAAATATTCATTAGAACGCTAAAAATATTTATACATTATGGTATTTTATTTATAATTTTTAGACATTGAATAAATAAATTTATTTATGACACAATAATGATGCAATATTTTCCTTATTAATGAAATAATCAAATAATTGGTATTATAAATGTTTGAATAAATATAATATGAAAGTTTTGATGACATAAGCGAATTTATTTTGTTAGTATGACATGTTAATATTACTTAAATAAATTGTTTTCGAATTAATAAATTTTTTAGGACTTAAAAAAAATCAATTATTAAATAGTGTCAAAATTGACATAAAAGAGTTTTTAAAACAAATATTATATTATTAATTGTTATTAAATTCATAAAAATCTAATGATTATCCAAATGACTTATATAATGATATATGTATCATTAATGGACCACTTGGGGGGGATCTTGGAAGAATATAGTAAGTTTATTAAATATATAATATAAAAATACAAAGAGACATGGTAGATATCTAACTAATTAAATAAGAGTTCAAACTAAAAGATATGGTTAATAAAGTGACTCAAACTTGTCTAAAACCTATTGGCAGAGTGATTTTCGACCTATCCCCACATTATTCTTTATATAAGTCACTTTGGAGAAATTATAAACCAAATATGAATTTATTATAAAATAATATTTCTTTTTTTCCTAAGATGCCCCTCACCCCTCTTATAAAAGGGAACTCCCACTTATCACTAATTCACACCTTCAAATACTTTTGGATCAGCTGACCCCTGCCCCAATATTCTATAAAATTCCCTCATTTCAACCTAGAGGCCTTAGTTTTGTCAGAAGTCCAACCTAAGGATCCTTTTTGATCAAATCAAAAGGAAGAACCCGAAGAAGAGGTAATGTTTTCACCACCCTCTTTCAAGTTCATTTTTTCTTCCACTTATTCTTTCTTTGTTATTTCCATTATAAAATAATAACTCCAGTATCTTCTAGATACTGTGATGTTTTTATAAATATGATACAACCATATTCAGTATTTGATCCATCCTTTGATTAACATGTCACCATACGTGCATACGTACGGCTTACCGTCTCCACGTCATGGTGTAATTGTTATTCAAAATATTACTATTTGGATGGGTATGATAATGATGTGTAATTGAAGTAAATAATAAATATAACATTATAATGATTCTGTATATATGATATACCATCCAATTATATAAGATTATAATATTAAAATAATGATATTGTCGCTCATGTGTACGTACTGACTATCGTCTCCACAAACGCGATGAGACTCATTAAACATCGTATACATTCAAGTATAATTATCATTTCAGGATTAAAAATAATTTTTAAGGACTTGATATTATTCTAGATATGAATAAGATACAACCTATCCATAACAAATACTGGTTATGTAACAAAACATATAAAAGAAAACGAGTAAGTTAACACCCGAAACGACGATAATACTACGATATTATTACCAAAGCAACGTTAAAAGATCATATATGATATCATATTAATGTATATGATTCATGTATAATTTAATAACAATTATTTCACCATTACACAAGAGGTTAAACTACCATCGACCATGGAAAAGTTCAAGGTAAGGGTTTATTTCACAATCTCTTCATTATTCGAGGTTGTTTATAAGTAATTATCTATTGGGACCTCTTTATCATCCACATCCATGTTTCCTAAAAATGTATTTCAAATGATTCTTACTATTTTATAGACTATGGGTTAAATTTATTTATACCCTTTTTGACTTTTTATAAGATGTTTATAAAGTAATCTTTCCATCGTTTTCCAAACAAGTTCCTTTTTAACCTTTTCGACAGAATTAAGGTAAGAATGTATTTTTTAACTTATACTATGGGTGCGGCTATTTTCTGCAGTTATAAAATCGTCGAAGCATCAATTACAAGATTATAAGAATATTCTCAATGTAAATGTTTTAATTATGGGGATTTTAAATGATTTCAATAAAAGTGATATTTCTCTCAAATAGTTTTGATTTCATCTATGTCAACATCCTTTGAATGATTTTTAGCTTATTTGAAGTTGATTTATTATAATACAAAACATTCTTATAGAATTGAATTTTTTGTGATATGTTTGAATGTGGAGGTATTATTTTTATTCCATTCATGGTTTATGGAGAAAGTATTGACATTTCGTATGCTAGTTTTAATATGAATGATTATGTTATGTTTAAAACATTCATTTGAGGAATTCATTGGAATTAAAAAGTGACGGGTGGAGGCCACTATAGCTCCTCGATGTATCGGTAAGTGTGATGAGACAAACTAGTGTCTTGGCATAATTCTTTGAAAAAATCTTATTTGTAGTTTTGGCATAAGGCCTTGACTATGTGGTTATGATGATCTGGAATTATGCATTCCGTCATTATGAAAGTGGTTATTCATATTGCATGTGATTATTCGATTAGTAGAATATCCATGTGAATAAGTAAATGGAATTGATTCATTTTATTTTTTTCCATATTATGCTGAATTTCAAGTTTAAAAGGCTTTTGTTTTAGTTATACATTGCCTTAAATGTTTATGATTATTTATGAACATTTCCACTATATTGTTATCCTTACTGGGCATCTGATCTCACCCCTTTCTATGTTTTATCTTTCCTAGGAGGTGAAGAAGTATTTTATGAATGACCTGTAGGGATAATATGAGGGGATATGAGTGTGGTCTATGGAAACAAGATGTTGTTTTAGTTTTTCATTTTATGATGTAATGTAATCTTTATGAATGTATCTAGTGATTCCAAGGCTACTAAACTAATCGGTCTTTGGATACTTGATCTTTTGTGATCATTCCAATGTTATGTAATAATGCACCGACTCTGGGTAACTAGGGTCGGGGCGTTATAGTTGGTATAAGAGGAAGTTTAGTACAAACATTGGGAGAAATATTTAGATAAAAAATGATTAGTGAACATATACCTAAGATGGACTTTGAGGATTAGTATATAAGCACTTCCTCGAATTTTTGGTATTGTAGAGATTTTGTGAGATTTCCGAGAAATATATCCTTATATAGATACGAGCAGATAGAGGCTGCTCTGGCACAGATGTACCTAGGGGTAAAACCCAAAAACACTGCTTTGAGCTAGAGTCGAACCGGAACAGGTGCAAGACAACGGGCCTTGCTGTACTCTTGGTTACAAAACTCCCTGGGGATATGCTTAGGATAATTCTCATTTTCTTTAAAAACCAATATGTAGGGTTTATGAGTATATACTTCCTCAAAGAATTTTTTTATGATTATGAAATATATCCATAAACTATTCAATTCATGTTATGTGTTTTAAAAGTTTGGATTTATGTATAGTGATTCATAAACTAATCTAGTTTATTCCATTGATTAGAAATGCTGCCTAGTGGAAGGAATGGAAACCATATCAATGCATGAACTCTGTGTAGGGATTTCCCTCCTAATCAAGATAATTATAGTGGAGGTGGTGATGCAACTGGTGCGGACCAGCTAATCACCATACCGGGACAACTCACTCTGGTTATGAATAATTACCTTTCCCGTATGGAGCACCCTAATCCTCATTATAGAGGATCAATTTTAGATCACTTCATGAGGAAAAACCACCAACATTCAATGGGATTAAAAATCCATTAGTATCTGAGCAATGGATAAATTCCTCAGAGAAAATATTCCATGCCTTGGGGAGTAGTGAAAGGGAAAAAGTTATCATTGCAGTTTACCGCCTCCCTGGAGATGCTTTCCAATTGTGGTCATTGATTCAAAACACAAAGGAGCATGATGAAGTATCAAATATGATATGGAGGGATTTCAAAGAGCTTTTCATAGAAAAATACTTTCCTCGTGTCCATCGAGAAGATATGGAAATGCAATTTCTGAATCTAAGACAGAAGGAGGATGAGAATGTCGCAATGTATGAGGCTAACATTACATATTTAGAAAGGCATGAATCAAATTATATACATAACCTAAGGAGTAAAATTGATCATTTCATTGATGGGTTAAAACCATTTCTCTGTCGAGCATTATTCTCACAATCCTTCTCGTCGTATGAAGATATTTTCTCATGTGCTATCAAGATAGAAAAGGAATTCTCTAATTCTTATGACTTTAAAGAAAAGAAAGTGAAGAAGTGACCTGCCGATCACTCTGGGAATAGAAATAAGGGGATGAAGGGAAATGTTGAATATCCATCCTGCAGTAAATTTTGGAAGAAACACCCTAGTTCTTGCTTGATGTGAATGGGAGTCTGTTACAAGTGTGGTGAAAAAGTCCACCAAGCTCGCGATTGAAAGGGGAAGAAAGAAGCTACCAATGTTCAATGATAAAATTTCAGGGAGATGGGACATTATTCAAATTATTGTCCTAATGATTAGAGGAACTTACCTCAGAAAAGTCCAAGGGATCAAGTCCAAGCTTATGTTATCACTACTGTTGAGGTAGAAGTTCTGAAAGACGTGGTGGCAGGTAATTTAATGGCTTCCTCATGTTTAGGGAATGCCTTATTTGATTTTGGATTATCTTATTGTTTAATATCTTCCCAGTTGGCTAAGAAAATGAGATATATCCAATTTGATTTAACAAGGGAGTTGTCATTCAAAACTCCTAAGGGAAGTATCATTGCAACTAATTTTTGTGAATCAGTCCCCATTAGAGCACATAAATGTTCTTTATCTGCTGATATCATCGTCATACCCTTGATTGAATTTGATATAATCTTCGGTATGGATTGGATTTAGGACCATGATGCGAAGATGTATTGTAAGAATAAGGAGGTTATGATTTTTGATGATGACGATAAAGAACACCTTATCTTTAGAGCAGAATCATCACCACCTGATTATTATCAAGATCCACCCCTAGTAGCTCAACTAAATTCAATTATCGGGGAGGAAGAGAATAAAATAACTGTGGTTGAGGAATGGAATGTTCAAAAAGAGGATGTACCTATTGTGAATTTATATGTAGATGAATTTTCGGAAGATTTACCTAGGAATCCTCCAGAATGAGAAATCGAGTTTTCTATTGATTTAATTCCTGGTTCAAGGCCTATATCGAAGACCCCTAATCGAAGGTCCACTTTGGAATTTTTTGAACTAAAGAAACAACTAGAGTAATTGAGTAACAAGGTATTTATTCTCCCTAGTGTTTCTCCATGAGGATCCCTAGTCTTTTATATTAAGAAGAAATATGGATCTATGAGGTTATGTATCGACTATAGGGAAATCAATGCTAAAACAATAAAGAAGAAGTATCCCCTAACTCACATTGATGATTTATTTGACCAAATTCATGGAGCTCAATACATTTCAAAGATTTAACTTCTATATAGATACCATCAATTATGTGTGATGAAGGAAGACATTCTGAAGATAGCATTTCGAACCAGGTACGAGCAATACGAGTTTGCAGAAATGCCGTTTGGATTGTCTAATTCACCCTCTGTATTCATGGATCTAGTGAACAGAGTTTTCAAGTAATATCTCGATGAATTTGTAGTGGTATTTATTGATTATATATTGGTATAATAAAAATATACGAATAGAATGAAAATCACTTACGAATTATCTTGAAGACTCTTAGAAGACAGGAATTATATGAGATGTTTAGCAAGTGTGCATTCTGGCTTCAGGAGATTTCTTTTCATGGAAATATTTTCTCTAATGATGGAATTTCTGTTGATCATTTTATTACCAAGTAAATCCAAGAATGGCCATCACCGACGAGTATAATTGAGGTATGCAGTTTTATTGGTTAAGCAGGTTATTATTGGCATTTCGTCCAAAATTTTACCACATTGGCTAACCCATTAACGAACCTCACACATTAAGGGGTTGAATTAATTTGGAAAAAAGAGTGTGAAGAATGTTTTGATGAACTGAAGAGAAGATTAGTCAATGCTACTATATTTACTCTACCATCAGGGAATGATGAGTTTGTTATTTATAGTGATGCTTCAAAGAAAGGACATGGTTGTGTCCTTATGCAAAATGATAGGGTTATTGCCTATGAATCACGACAGCTGGAAATTCATGAGAAAAACTATCCTAATCATGATCTTGAGTTAGATACTATAATATTTTCTTTGAACATATGGAGACATTATCTGTATGGTGAAAAATGTGATATATATACCGATCACAGGATTTTGATGTATATTTTCTCACAGAAATAACTCAACATGAGGCAAAGGCGATGGCTTGAACTACTCAATGATTATGATTTCATGATACACTACCACCCGGGGAAGGAAAATAAGGTGGAAGATGGTTTGAACATAAAGGATCATGGATTTCTGAACAAAATTAGAGTTGAAAGGGATCCAATTTCCATGGATATAGTAAGTTGGATATGTGAATAACCATGGAAGGTGAAACAACAATACTTTTTCAGATGGTTGCCAAACCATCTTAACTAGAAACGATTATGAGTTCTCAGACTGATGATGAAGAATTTCAAAAGAAGATTAAAGCTGTGAATGATGTGAGATTGAGTGACTTCGAGTATGAAGAAGGAATTTTGAAAATTGGGAAGATAATTTGTGTTCCCGGTATACCTGATCTAAAAAGGGAATTGTTGGATGATGCTCATAGTTCCAATTTCTCTATACACCCTGGGAGAACCAAAATGTATAGTGATTTGAAGGAACATTTTTGGTCAGACAACATGAATAGGGAGATTACTGATTTTGTGTCAAGATGTATGGTTTGTAAATAAGTGAAATCTAGAAGGAAACAACCTGGAGGAGTCATGCAACCTCTTCTCAGACATGAGTGGAAATGGGATATTATTACGATGGGCTTTTCATGGGGCTACCAAAGACTCCTAGGAGGAACGATACAATATGGGTCATTGTTGATCATCTTACCAAGTCAGCACATTTTCTTACTATAAGAGAAGATCTACCACATGAACGTCTAGAAAGACTATATATTAATGAAGTTGTGAGACTTCATGGAGTACCCCTATCGATTGTTTCTGATGGTGATCCCCATTTTAGTTCAAGATTCTGGAAAAGTCTTCAGAAATCCATAGATACTGAAATGCATTTAAGCATTTCCCACCACCCCTAAGCTGATGGGAAATCAGAACTGACTATTCAAAACATAGATGAAATGTTGAGATCATGTTCACTTGACTTTTAGGGTATGTGGGATCAATATTCACCTCTGGTGGAATTTTCTTATAATAATAGCTTTCATTTAATTATTCAAATGGAACCATATGAAGTGTTATATTGAAAGATATGTCGCACACCAACCTATTGGGATGATATTGGTGAAAGAAAACATATAGGCCTAGAACATTTTGAGGAAATAATGGAAAAGGTGAAGGTAACCCAAACCCACATCAAAGTAGCTCAAAGTAGGCAGAAAGGCTATGCTGATAACTGAAGGAAGGATTTGGAATTTCAGGTAGAAGATCATGATTTATTGAAGGTATCTCCATGGAAGGGTGATATACATTTCTATAATAACGGTAAATTGAGTCCCAGGTACATAGGACCATTCAAAATTCTTGAACGAATAGGTGATGTAGCTTACCGTTTGGCAATGCCGCCAAGTCTCTCCAAAGTTCACGATGTTTTCCACGTATCACTGTTGAGAAAATAAATTCCTTAACCAACGCAAGTACTCACCTATGAGGATGTAGTAATGGAACCCAATATGTCTTATTGCGAAGATCCCATCAGGATTCTTGATACCAGAGAACAAGTGCTGAGAAACCGGACTACTCGTCTGGTAAAAGTTCTATGGAGAAACCATAAGATGGAAGAGGCAACGTGGGAACCTGAGGAACTTATGATGAAGAACCACACGAGTCTCTTCATGTGATAGTATTCTAGAAATTTCTTGGATGAAATTATTTGATGGATGGGATAATGTAACACCCCAATCTTCCATGGTGTGCTTCTCTTTGAATAATACAATAGCGTGTGTTGTACGCAACTTCGAGTTCTAACAAACAACAAAACCAATCAAACTAGCCATTATGAATAGTTATACCCACTTTTTGAAATTTAATATCTTGTATCTTTCAAAATGGAATTAAATTTTGGATTCAGAATATCAAAATTAGCTTAGGGTGAATTTCTTGTTTTTTCTGAAAACATTTAATTTTTGATGAATAGTGAAAATTACTAAATTTTATTTAAAAAACAACTTTTTTAATTGAAATAATTTATAGTGACAAATTATGAATTTGTAAGATTTTAAAGTATAATTAGATTATATTTTTACCATTTAATCCTATGTTGGTCATTGGACATAATTTTACATTTAAACTTGACATAAGTCGGTGACAATCTTTGTATAGTTATTATTTCTTAAAAACATGCGTTTTGTTTTGACAACGAGAATTAATTTTAAATTAATTTCTACCACATATTTATTTTGAATATAAAAAAAATTGATTCCATAATTAGAATCAGGAGGTAAAATTTTTTAAATATGTATCTTTTATTTTTAGACATTTTGAATAATTATTTCTGTAAATATTTTATTTACCACAGATAAAGGGTAAATCCGATAAATAAGGGTAAAAATATAAAAATATAATAATAATAAATTACCCTAAAACGTGTCCTAACCCTATTGGTTGATACATGTCCGACCATGGGAAACTTTGGGTCGATTTTGGAACCCCATGGTGCCACTTTTATGTGATAATGACACTTTATATTAATTAAGTTAAAGTAAATTCAAAAATGGCATAAGCATATATCTTTTAGAAAAACAATTTTTTCAAATAGTTATATATGTTATATTTTAGACTATAAATATTAATTAGAAAGATACAATTATTTCCTATATAATTGTATTTTATTTATAATATTTAGGCATTGAATAATTAAATTTATTTATGACACAATAATGATGTAGTATTTTCATCATTAATGATAGAATCAAATAATTGATATTATAAATGTTAAAATAAATATAATTTGAAAGTTTTTATGACATCCACGAATTTTATTGGTCAATATGACATGTTTTTATTACTTAAATAATTTTTTTTCAAATTAATAAAGTTTTTAGGACTTTAACAAAAATCAATTATTAAATTGAGTCAAAATTGACCGAAAAGAGTTTTTAAAACAAATATTTTATTATTAATTAATATTATATTTCTAAAAATAAAAGGTTCAGCCAAAAGAACTTATATAAGGATAAATGTATTATTAATTGACCACTTGGGGGTCGCTTGGAAGTATATAGTAAGTTTATTAACTATATAATATAAAAATACAAAGAGACATGGTAAATGTAAAACTAATTAACTATGAGTTAAAACTTAAAGATAAGGTTAATAAAGTGACCCAAACCTATATAAAACCTATTGGTTGAGTGGTTTTAGACCTATCCCCACCTTAGACTTTAAATAAGTCACTTTTGAGCCATTATAAATCGAATATGAATTTATTATAAAATAATATTTCTAGTTTTTTCTAATGTGCCCCTCACCCCTCTTATAAATAGGCACACCCCCTTTTCACTAATTCACATCTTCAAAGACTTTTCAATCAGCCAAAAACTGCCCAAATATTCTCACAACATCACTCAATTAATCCTAGTGGCCTTATTTTTATTATAAATCCAACCTAAGGATCCCTTTTGATCAAATCGAAAAGAAGAACCCGAAGAAGAGGTAATGTTTTCACCACCCATTTTCAAGATCCTTTTCTTTTCCACTTCTTATTTCTTTGTTATTTCCATTATAAAATAATAACTCCATTATCTTCTATACAACGTGATTTTATTATAAATACGGTACAACCATATTTTTTATTTTATCCATCCTATGAATGACATGTCACCATACGTGCATACGTACGACTTACCGTCTCCCCGTCGTGGTGTAATTGTTATTCAAAACATTATTATTTGGATGGGTTTTATAATGATGTGTAATTGAAGTAAATAATAAATATAAAATTAAAATTATTAGTTATATATTATATACCATCCAATTATATATTATTTTAATATCAAAAGAATGATATTTTCGCTCGTGCGTACGTACGGACTACCGTCTCCACGCACGTGATGAGATTCATTCTACATCGTATCCATTTAAGTATAATTATCATTTGATTATTAAAAATAATATTTAAGGAATTAATATCATTCTGGATATGAATAAGATACAACCTATCCATAATGAACACAGCTTATGTAACAAAACATATAAAAGAAAACGAATAAGTTAACACCCGAAACGATGATAATACTAAGATATTATTAAGAATGAAATGTTGAAAGATCATATTTGATATCATATTAATGTATACGAATCTTTTATAATTTAATAACAATTATTTCACCATTATACAGTAGGTAAAACTACCCTTGGCCAAGGAAAAGTACAAGTTAAGGTTTTATTTCACAATCTCTTCATTATATGAGGTTGTTTATACGTAATTATCTACTGAGACCTCTTTATCATCCACATCCAGGTTTCCTAAAAATGTATTTCAAATGATTCTTACTATTTTATATACTATGGGTTAATGTAATTTATACCATTTTTTTCTTTTTATACGATTTTTATAAATGAATCTTTCCGTAGTTTTCCAAACAATGCCCTTTTTAACCTTTTCGACATAATTAATTTAAGAATGCATTTTTTAACTTATATAGCCGGTGCAGCTATTTTCCGTAGTAATAAAATCATCAAAACGTCCCATACAAGCTTATAATAATATTTTAAATGTAAGTGTATTAATTATGTTTCTTTTAAATGATTTCAATAAAAGAGATATTTCTCTAAAATAGTTTTGATTTTATCTATGTCAACATCCTTTGATAGATTTTAAGCTTACTTGAAGTTGATTTTTTATGATAAAAAAAATCCATATAGTATTGATGGTTTTGTGGTATGTTTGATTATGGATGTGTTATATTTATAACATTCATGGTTTATAGAGAAAGTATTGACATTTCTAATGGTGGTTTTAATACCATGGTTTATGTTATATTTAAACCTGTTCATATGTGGAATGCATTGGAATTAATAAGTGAAGGGTGGAGCCCGCTAAAGCTCCAAGATGCATCGGCAGGTCTCATGAGAAAAACTATTGTATTGGCACAAGTCCTTGAAAAAATCTTATTTTTAATCTTCAAACGAGGCCTTGACTATGTGGTTATGATAGTCTGGAATTATGTATTCCATCATTATGAAAGTGGAAATTGAAATTTCATGTGATTATTCGATTTGTAGAATATCCATGTGAATATGTAAATGGAATTATTTCATTTTATTTCTACCATATTAAGCTGATATTCATGTTTAAAAGGATTGTTTTAGTTACACATTGCCTTAAATTTTTATTCTTATTTATAAAAGTTTCTGCTATATTTTTATCCTTACTGGTCATCTTAGCTCACCCCTTTCTATGTTTTATTTTTCCCAGGATGTGAAGAAGTATTTTATGAATGGACTATAGGGATTGTATGAGGGTATATGAGTGTGGTCTATGGATACAAGATTTTGTTGTAGTTTTTCATTTTATGATGTAATGTAAAATTTATGAATTTATCTAGTGATTCCAAATCTATTAAACTAATCGGCCTTTCAAGACTTGATCTTTTTTGATCATTCCAATGTTATGTAATAATCTAACAAATCAGGGTAACTGGGGTCAGGGCTTTACAAATCACTCCCCTCATCCACTATAAAAGCCACCACTCACTCCATATTCTATTCACTTATATATGACATTAAAAATCTCAATGTTCTGCCGAAATACTCTTCCCTAGTCCCTCACCATGTCCAAGATCCCATGGTCTTGAAAAAATACCAAAACCATTTCCTTTAAGGAGGTTCTCAAGGAGGATATTTGAGGAGGAAAATTATATTCCCTTTTCATTTAGTTTCATTTAAATTTATCTTATTTTCTTATTCTATCCTCACCTCCTCTATCAAAATGACCATGATAAGTACATTATCATCAATATACTAGAATTAATTCATTTTAATAAAAGATATATCATAAATCTCATTACTCTCCCTCTTTTATTTCAAACATGAAATCATCATCCAGGAAGAGCCAATTTACATCCTTTGGGGACAACGTTGTTTCATTATTCAAAATATTATTCAAAACTATTCATGAAACCATTTTAATGGATGATAAATATTATAAAATTTATAATATAACAATTTTTATATTTTTTAATAGTCATATTTAAATATTACTAAATGATAAAACAAAATGAGTTCGTTATGATCAAAAACCACCGTAATAATAAAAACGATTATCGCTAAATGAATTATCAAATGATTAATCCTCATACATTGTAAAAAAATTATATTTGTACCCATATAATCTTATTTATTATCATTTATAATATTTAATTAAAATTATAAAGAATTATAAACATTTTACCAGAACTATATTAGTTTTAATCAAGGGAACTGATCATGAAAATCAAGTAAACGAACACTCTGAAACAAAAAAATTCAATCTTCTAATATATCAAAAAGGACATGAATGAAAATAATAAAAATATAATGAATAAAATGCACATATAAAATTTTACTAAATAATTAATTATTTTATTTAATTATATTATTTAGTACATTATGATCAAGTGAAGAACAAATTCTTGCATAAAGTAAGGGGTTTCTTATCTCACTTTTATTTCCTTGAGATTTCCATTGTTAGCAACATATTTCTTGTATGTAGTGCAATTATGCCGCCATTTTATATAAATTATAAATATTATATTTATATTTGTGGTATTAGATTATTCAATTGATGATTATTAATTTTTTTGTCATGTGTTCTGATTGATTACAATTTGACAATAGACATCATCTCATTTTTCATTTGATTGAGACATACTTGGTATTGTGCTCCTAATCAATTTTATTTGGTGTACGTACTACCCCTTTGAGACAATTTTTACTTATAAATTAAATTAATATGAAATATCTATATTCTTTTATAATGGATATGATTATTTTCTTAGCCATATACCCTTTTGCATATGGTGGTTATTTTGAATATTGTTTTAACTGTGGAAATATTGAGGAATCTGTCTCCCATAATCAATGAAGAAATTGATAAGGCATATTGTAATAGAATTAAATATTTTGATAATAATTATTTGGACATTTTGTGATGAGAAGGTCCCACTCTATCCATTTAAAGCATCGATATGTCTCATGGGAAAAAACAGTAGGTGACAAATCCTTCAAGTTTGTTTCCAAAACATAATCTGACGGGTTTCTACCCAAAGAATTAAATAGTCTCAACAGTATTATGGTACATGTGATAGATAATTGAAATCCAAATAACAAGCATTATCTTTATTCATTATTCAGTTATTACATTCCTTGAAGTTTTCACTATTACAATATCTATGGATTCACATTCATTTTCAGTATATTGGTGGAATGTGTTTCACCACACAATATTATTTATGTCAATCGATTATGATTCACATATTATTGATTCATGATTTCTCTATATGTAACACTTATTGAGCATTTGAGATAACCCTTTTATTTGTTTTCCTTCCCCAAGTTATGAAGAATATTTTATTTATTGAACTTTAAAGGAAGCACTTTTTTATATTTTTTTATGTATTATATCTTGTTTTCTTTTTCCTATGTAAATGGTTTCCATGTATATATCTAGTTTCTTCGATAATACTAAAATTATTGGTACTTTGGGATTTGGTTCCTTATAATCAGGAAAATGTAATAAAATAATGCACAAACTTGAGGTTTTTGGGGTTGGGGAATTAAAAAATCACCATAGGTCACATGTCAAGCTAATATTACATTAATACATTAGACAATTCAAGTATAATATTAGTTTTCTCACAAAATGGATATCCTCAATCTAGGCTGGAATCCAATTGAAAACTATGGAATACAAGAAACTATCCCATTTATTAGTTATTCAATTATTCCCCACATTTCATTGGTGTAATCATAATATTACTTAAACTTGGAAATTATCAAATCCCAGTGTTAAAAGTTAGACCCCTACCTTTAACTGATAATCGAACAAAACTTCAAATAGAAAATTCTCTTGAGGAAGAGTTCGAATGATTCGAAATACGTTTCCAGATCAAAACTAATCAAGATAAAAACCAACAATAAAATTCGGAAATTGATTTCACCTCAAAGAATTTGAGAAAAAAGAGGATAAGGGATAAAATTGACTAAAAATATATACCAGGTATTTCTCATAGAAATAGGACATATGCAAGGAAATTTGGCACCATAAATCACCTAGAGAGAGCACTAGTGTCGGAAAAGAGGATCGCCAGCTGATTATAATTGAAATAATCTTCAATGCATTTTTGAAATAGTAGGACACTCATTTACACTGTGTGTAATGTGGTTACACATTTTGTAAATGTTTTTAAAGGAATTATGCAAGAATCCCGCCCCCTCAGATTTTTTTATTAAAACCCATGAACAATTAAATGACATGTAATAAATTTATAGGGTGTGTAAATGTTCTGTAGTGGAATTTTCAGCCCATTTTTTATTTTAACCAACATGATCCCCCATTAATACCTATCAACTTAACAGGAACCCGTGAAACACTTAACCCAATTTATCTGAGAACTCCACTATTTAAAAAAATCATACATCCACAAACATTAGTTCATTTTAACTTTCAAAGGATGTTCATATCTGAAGAATACTTGGCCGCCGAGGGTAAAATAATAAACTCTGAGAGAGACATGCCAAGAAAAATATGGGATCATACACAAGACACCATTACTAATCATATTCCATCAGTTTGATCAGTACTCAAACTACACATACACAGTCAAAAAACCTCAATAAAAATGGTATCCAACCATAACTAGCATAAAAATACCCTCAAACATCAAAAAATTTACAAAAAAGCCTTGTCAAACCTTGCACTACTGATTAAAAGAAAAAGTGAACAACTGATTAACCTCTTAGTTGTTCGTCACATAAAAACTACATCATATAAAACAAAACCAAAAATGGTCACAATATCATATAAAATCATCATAAATCTTGTATCAATTATTAGTGAGTCACATCCCAATATTCCTAGGCACATTTTTCCAAACCACTAATAATAAATGACTCATAAATCACCCAATATATCTAAAATCAACCAACATGATTCCATCCTAGTATGATCAATGAATATCATTCTTTTTTAGGATTACCATGTGATCACCCCCACCTATCCATTATCCCAAAACCATTGACAATCCTTAAGGGGTTTCACTACACCACCTAAAAACAAATCTAGAATCAATACTGTTTGGAACTCAACCAATTCATCATGCATAACATAACAACAAGGCCACACATACTAAAATATTACAATATCCTAAAATTAAATTTACTTTAACATTATTTTCCAAAAACATCTCAGGGGTGTAAAAATCCAAGTAGATAAATTTCTCACTCATAGATAATATCTTTATAATTCAATTCGTATACTAAACCCACAATCGGGCCTTATACATTCCATACAAAAAGAGTATATATTGTCATCATCATAGGATATGACATCGTATGATCCACATTTACCATAATCACAGAATATAAATTTTTTATAATGGGTAGAATTCCACCAAAATTATATATTATAAAACATTATATAAGTTGTTGAATCTATAACCAATTAAAAAAATTCAATATAATAATAGTACATACAAACGAATAAATGTGTCATGTGAATACCACATTCAAAATATGATGCATGCTAAGGGGTACCATCCATATATGATATGATTTATAAAATAAATTACTATATCTAAAGATCATAATTGAGTAATCATCTCAACCATATCGGAAAAAAATGAATGCCTCATTATGATTTGAATGAGTACATATCACCTGAAAAGTTTTTCATGAAATACTATCCCAAGGAACTTCATAATCAATGACACATTCCTACTAACTATCTATTATTTAGGAAATAATATGATAGAAAAAGTATTTTTGATTTCAATTGTAACACACCATCTATGAACACAATAGGGCCTAAAAGTTTATGTGGACTCAAGGTAACATCTCTATATTGTAAAGGATCTTTTCTTGTAGTGAAATACTAAAAAATAAATTAGGGATAGTATTATATTTTATTAGAGTCATAAAAACATTATAAATAACTAAAATCCACCAAAGTGAAAAATCATAGCACACATAATCAAATAAGATAAATGTTGTTTAAAATGAATGAAAAGGATTCATACAATAATGCTTCTTGAATCACCCACTAGAGAGGTTATAAAAATTATATATCCCAATAATAAAAAATATAGATTGAATATACTACCATCTAAATTTATCCAGTATGCAGTATAGAACTTCTAGAATAATACGTCAGACAACCTATTATCCCATGGGTGAAATGTATATCTAAAACGAAGGTGCATCATAGTTCCACTGTAGGGTTTGAGAAGTACCTTTTCATAAGGTCAAACCATATTCCCATAAAATTTTCCTTTTTATATTTTATGTAGGGTTATAATAACTAAAATTAATAAACATGAATGATTTTTTATGATGTGATACTTTGGCCATTACGATAGCTGAACAAACTTGCTCAGTCAAGTGATGAAAACCTGTTTAGGCAACAACCACACCCACATAATGATGATGGGACTTTGTATCCTAACCAGGCCACCCATACACCAAATAATTAACCACATAGTCGCTATTATTAATTCAAATCACCTCATGTTATAAAACCATAGTCATACCCAAATAAACACGATAGGTCCCACAATACATATTAAAAAAATCACTAGATAAAGAGATACACTAAATTACAACATTTGTTCCCCCCATTATTGGTTCAATTGAAAAGTACAAAACCCAATTACCCATAGTCAAGGAAAATATATATATATTTCAAACCATTATAGTTTTATATATGGATGAATTGATTTTAAATTACCCCAACACACCAATATAGGGTAGGTCTCACATTATTGTTTGATACTACAACTATACAATAAAAGCTAGGTTTCACATCATAATACTAAACCACACACTCTTCAAAGAGGGTAAGTATGATATATCCAAAAGGATATCCTAAAAAATAAATGAATCATTTGGTTGGAGTCAGTATCTCAAGAGGGGGGAACTGAGTACCCCATAAAATTTTTTGTTAAAAACATTCTAAACAAAATACATCAATTTTATTAAAAACTACACATCTAATAAAAATATCATACCAATGTAAGCTCTAATTTTATAAAATATTACTCAAAGAGTGATTAATTCTCAAGAAAACTAATACGATTACTATTATAAATTATGAAACTAGTTCACATAATCAAATTCATATAAAAATACTATTTATAACTAATTGTAAAATTATTCGTTTTGATTACAGTTTAAAACCAATTTATATTTATGAAGTGAAATTAAAAAAATAAAATCCAATAAAAAATAGAGTATGGGGTATTGTCTCAAGACAATATTCACTCTCCTGCAATTGGAAATCACCCACTCCAACATATTATTTTAAAATAATCATGATACACAACCTAGAATGGTTGTAAATAAAATACCTAAAAGCTATCCATGACACATAGAGACCCATTCAACAATAATCATGGGAGTTAGAAAAACACAAGACACATAAGTAACTCTTCCAAAACACGATGCACAAACAATTGTAAATATTGTTAAGAAGATGTATTTTTATATTCTTATTATAGTGCATGAAAAGTGTGTGGTGAATAAAAAGGGTACACTAAACACTAATTGAAATGTAAATGAAAAAAATGTGCAAGTATAAATATTCATAAAATATATAGTTGATCGATTTTATGTGATTTGAATCATGATACTCTGTGAATATAGCTTTGGGAAAATCTCTATTTATTTCTCTGAAAACATATTAAAATAGAACTTTTTAATCTCCCATTGTTCTGAATTTTTGAGGGTAATCATATGATCTTTGATCTTCACTCATACACATTCAGTTGCATGTAAAGATTTTGCATGTAAATTTCTTCTATGAGTAGGACACTAGATCATCAGTTCACTCTTTTCAAGCATACATGCAATTCTATACCCTCTTTTTCATATATCTAGTCCATGAGAGTAACATATATGAATATATATTGATTCAACCTATCGATAACATTCATATAAAATTCATCTGGTTATCACACATCCTCAGACTAAGCCCAGAAGTTACATTTTATGTTCCCTTTAATAGTTTAATAATAGTAATTAAAATATCCATCTACATTAAAATATATAATATAGTCATTAAAAACATTTATGTCAAAAATCTCAAAAGAGATATATTGGATCATTATGATGCTGAATCATGAATCTATGTGAGTGAGGGAAATGGGGAATGAGGCTGGCGGTAGGTTATCAAATGGTAATTCAGCTTCGGTGGCAACTAATGTTTAGTAGTGGCTCGTCTCAATAGTGAATCGTCTCAATGGTGACTCATCTCACTGGTGACTCATCTCAACAATGACACATATAATGGTATAAAATATTTAGTGATAGGTGATGTCAGGTGGTGAATCTTCCCTTGAGGTAGGTAAAGTTTGGTGGTGAATTTCTTCCAATTATAAGACATTCCTTTTAGTTACTCATCTTCCACTGTGACCCTTTTCTAGAAGTGACTCATCAACAATAGTTATTCTTTTCTAAACTTCACCAAATTCTCAGAAAAATTAATTATATTCTAAAATGCTATAATAAAACATAAAACCCATAAAAAATAACCCAATTTTGTGATAATTAAAACAAGGGTTCAAAAAATCTTTTCAATATACAAAGATGTTGTGATAAATAGGAAAAGGGTGCTGAAACTCTCACCATTATTGATGATCATAAATCATGGAATTTTATAAACCATGAATAGAATAAACTATTTCATAAAATAGATCAATCTAACACTTTAAAAAGTATTATGAGAGTTTGACCATAAAAGTTAAAACCATTAAAATATAAGGTAATATAATTAAAACAGAATCAAATATACTAAATAAAATTATATGGTTTGGAAAAATAAAAAATCTATATCAGATTATAACCAAAATTAGTAAAGATGTTATCAAAGGAATAAATGAAATACATATAGAATCAAATTTATGGTATCATCAAACAACAATAATGATGGTAATAAAAAATAAAAAACTACGTGAAAATAGAAAATAAATTATATATTCATAAATAAATTCTATATCACTAAATGAATGAAATATTCATAAATAAATTACATATTTCTTCTCCCCCTTTTAAAATTATCAAAAATGTAAAATAAAAAAGTTATATGAAAACATATAATGTATACGTGAGAAGAGATATTTCATTAATGAAAAAAACAATGGAAGTACATTGAAAAAGTGCATTACCCCGAAATTTTAAAGTATGAAAATTATATTCCATAGAATGTATGAAACAAACACCAAGAATGTAAGGGAATATAATATCCTAGTACATTATAATATTTTTAATATTATTAATAAATTAAATCTATGATATATCGTTTAATTCATGCAGTACTGAGTTATATTGGGCCACACACAATGATGACTTTATTCGAAGAATTTATTCACACACAAGACCGAGTTTTACAGAGAAAAATTGTATTATTAAAAATATTATTATTCGAAAAAATAAGATATAACATATCTATTAAATTAGAAGTTATATATTGCATTAACTAATATAATAAAATATATGGTTTATTGGTAAGTGTATTTCATGCATTGATTTTACAGTGTTTTGTTATATTGATTTCTATTTTAAAATGAATATTATTTCCAATTTGTGAGATATTTAACATGTTTTATGATTTTTAGGAAAAAATGAATATTTGAAAAAGGAATGAATGTGGGTTGATTATGATGAAAAAAACCCTTCGTGCCGTGAGTGAAGAAAAGTGTCGTAACATAGGATTTTTAAAGATAATATAAAGATGTAATTATAAATTCTAACAATTACAAAAAATGTAATGTAATTACATGTCGTGACTTCATAAAGAGAAGTATTGCTGCAAAAGACATGTTGTGAAGAGGTTACACACTATGAAAGTAAGTTACACATCTTTAGACCCACATACAGATTGTGAAATGAGCCACATCACAAAATATATGAACAAGATTCGCGTGATATTTAAACAGATGAAAAAGACATAGAAATCATATAACATGTGGTAAAACTATGTTACACTTTGTATACTTTTCATGAAATAGTAAAAATAGAGTTACATGATATTTGTGATGAAACTAGTGTTTTTGACTAAAACCCCTTTATATACACAGTCAACAGCATATGAGAACACATTCCTTGATGAAGGATCACCAATTGATACCTTCTAGATGAAGGCACAACTATTCCTTCACTATTTTATTTATGATTTTATTACATTATTTTTATACACCTTCTCATAGTTAGCATGACTGAGTGATTTCTTTATATTGAGGCATGCATGATGAACAAATATTGAATGAATGAGGTATTTTATATTTGAATGCAATTCATGATGAAATTTATGATTTGTTATTAAATTATATACATCCCATAATTTATTCATGCAAGATCATTGTGACTAGGGATAGGTTTGGAACTAATTTTATTCTTTCTTTGAAAATGACCATTTGTAAGATTGATCGAATGCATTAATTTAATATGTGATCTAGGGTTTACACTACCTCCAAGAACATTGGGGGTTTTCTATTCCAAATGTTTAAATCAGGTTTTGGGTTACCCATTGTTTGTAATATGAAGTACCTGGCCATGGGAAAAATGAGAACATAGGATGAAGAGAATGTTTCATTTCCATTTTACTCAATAGGATCCTATTCTGAGAACTTTGTTCTTGTTAATTAATTATTTTATACATTTTCATCTCATGTGCCTAGATTCATTACTATTTAAACCCCTTTTTATATTTTCTTCTCCCACCTCCTTCTTCAAATCACATGATTAGTAGCTTTGATTTAATTTTTTAAAATAGAAATCAGATTAGGGTTATTTTATTTTAATTAATATTTTTTCAAACCCCTTCTCTGTTGGTTCTACCTCAGATTTTCATATCCTATACAACCATATATTTTAGTGTTCTGTTTGTTTTGTGTCTTAAATATATAAATTTGGTAACCTAGCTAGAATTAATGATGCCCTCGGTGATATAATTTACACAAATTTTAATTGAATTCATTGGTTACAAATTAATTATAAAGAAATTTAATAATCAATTTAATATTAAGGGAATGTTTTTATAAAAAAATATTTTTATGCCCACAAAGATATTTTATCTTAATAAAATTAATTAAATAAAATTAGTTAGTTATATTAATTTAATATATACATAATATATTCACTAAAATTGTATAAACATTTATCCAATATATTTGATATTCATTAGACACGTGAAAACCCAATATTTCGTATGAAAATCATTATTTTTCTAAATTCATGTTTACTGCCTTTTTATAGAGGTCCTATTTTAAATCTATTTTTTTAAATTTTATACTTTTATATGTATAAATTAATATAATTTTTGAAATATAAACTTCAAAATAAATTTATAGTTAATTTTTTCTATTATTCTAAAATATTTTATTTTTTATTTAATAGTTTAAAATATGAAATTTTATTTCAAAATTTCATATTCATAGAATTTGGTTAGACTGATAAATTCTATTTATGATTGGTTTTAAAGATTAATTAAATTATTTTTATCTAAATTATTCTAATTTAATTAATTTTAATCAATTACTCTTTGAAATTGAATATAAAACTATGAAACCCTTTTCAACATTTTACTATAAAAAATTGGCTTTATCATCATGCCCACCAGATTATATTTAAATTAATTTCTATAAATGTTGTGATTAGAAATTGGTAAAATGGATTACATATTTAGAATTATAATAATTTATAATTTATAATAGCTTTATCCATGTTTCATTCAAAAAAATTTATAGAATGTAATGAAAATTAATTACAATGATAAAGAGAAAAATTAGCTTTACAAGGGACTACACCTTGATCTTAAGGGATAAAATGGCCTTGAAACTTATCCAAGATCCATTGTATAGAAATATTTAGACCATATATTCCCTTATATTGGATTATTATAAATTTTGGACCGAATGTTCTTAGGGAAAACTTGTTTGGAATTCAATTTTCCAAAAATTACACGAATTTCACTTCACCTCCATTATAAAAAGAAACCCAACCCTCACACTTCATCACACCTATCAAGACACAGTAGATAAAAAATTCTATAAAACATATATCTATAACATCCATAAACTCATTATATAATCCTATCCTTGGTCTTAAATTCATAAAAATAATCCTCTTGGGGAAAACCAAATCAAGTTACCTGAATAAGAATTAACATACTTCGTCAAGCTCTTCAGTTTTATTTCTTTCTCAAATCCTTAAATTATCCTTATTAAAATTTATATAAAAAAAATAAGTATAATAAATATAAAAATATTTTTTATGTTATAATTTATACCTAATATTACACACACTTTTATCTATTGTATAACAAACTTACCGTTCTTATGTATGAAAAAGTACCACTTCCCGAACCGAAGTTGTTTGTTCATCCACTACCACCATTCAGTATTGAGAATTATAAAGGGAAAAATATTTATATATGATATATATATATTATTTATATGGAATTTATTCTTCTTTAATTTTTATATATAACATACCATTATGTTTTCCATTTTGGGGGATAATTATAACATCAATTGTGGAAGTGTGGACTACACCCCCAAGCGATGTGGTTCATTCACACTATACACAGAACATATAAAAGATGGTTTTAATAAAACTATGTAAATTATATGAAATATAAATGATACTAAAATTATAATATACATATATATCATATACTTTATAATATATTAAAATGTCAAGGAAACGAAAATATCGTTAGTGATGATGTACAACATATCATATTAACAAATGGTGGGTTTCATTTCTAATATCCAAATATTATGGAATATTATAAATACATATATACTCAATTTATATTTTATTTAAACCATGTTATAAATTATCTTGATGATGAAACCATTATATAATTAGAAGTTATAAGTTAAATGTCAAAACATACGGCAAAGACTAGCAATTAACACCCAAAATAGTGAAAATAGTGAATGATTGTTAACAAAAGTGTAATAAGATATAATAGGAAGATAATATATGATATTATATATATGGGTATGGTTCTGGAAATATTTATTGACATGTTTGAGATCATTATACAGGACGTTAATGTAAGGTCTACCAAAAGTAAACGGATGGTAATGGATTCTTGTCTCACATTTACTTTTGTGAGGCACACATCATAATCACCACTTATTCCTTTTTTGGGGTGTATCAACTTACCTTTTTGATATATAATATCATGAATTATATAATTTTAATTTCATTTTGATATTAAATTTTATTTATTTATACTACAGTGATTTGAGTAATAATTTACCAAGTGGGAATGAATTTCATAACTTGATACCATTTCATTAGGTTATATTAATTCGTAGTTTTCATTAATATTCTAAGATTATGTGTATAATAAATTTTTACTCTCTATTATTTCATTTCCAATTTATTTTTGATGATTTAAATTTGATACACAATATCTAATGATTAATTAATTCTAGCATCAATGTTTTTTTCTTTTCAATGGTTTACTTCAGAATCACATTTTGTTTCGGGTTATTAATTTTATCCACCAGATGCACGAGTAGTCCCATGATAAAAAATAGTCAGAAAAAATCCATTTGTGTTTGTTTCTAATAAGAATATATAGGTTTCTACCAACATAATTAAACAATCTTGTGAATTATCTTTCTTGTAGTTTTTCATGTGCCAGGTACATGTTCTATAATAAATAAGAATTATATTAATTTGGAATCAATTGTTTTGTATCCATGAGATATTCCATGGACATATCTCTATTTACATTTTATTATTATAAAATTCTTTAAATGGAATGTGTTTTCAGTTTCATACATTTCTATATTGATTTTTTTATTAATGTATTTGAATGGATTATCTTTTCAGATATTTACCTTTCCATATTTTTTATGGACTCATTTAAGAATTTATTGATTATATAGAATGTGTGTTAATTTACTACCTTCCCATGTTGATTTACTCTCATACATTTATTATTTTTTCCACTTTACATGACCTAACTAAGCAGTTACGACCACCCTTATAGTGTTTCATTCCCCAATAAATACATTAAGTATAAAATAAATGATATGGAAGGATATTATGGATGGAATAATGTTATTATCCAAAAAAGAAAAAAATATTATAATTATTCTATTGATTTTTAATAAAACACTAATGTATGTATCTGGTTAACCAATTTTATGAACCTCATCAGTAATTTATGATTTTATTCCTTGTAATCATTCTATTGTATGTGTAGTATACATCGGCTCCAATCATTCTAAGGTTGAAACACTACTGTGGGTATTTAAGAAAGTTTAGTAGCAACCTTGGGATCTATATTTAGGAAACCCAAGATTAGATAACATATCCCTGAGATAGTGTTTTTTAAATAATCATAGAAAAAATTCCTATATTTTTTATAAGGTATAATTTCTGTGAGTTTTAAAATAAATAAATCCATCTATGGATAAAAAAGTGGATTTTATTCTAGAACAAATTTACCTACGTGTAACAACTCCCACGTGGTGTTTGAAGCCTGACATGGAATAAACTAGTACATAATAATAGGCCTTACTACACACCTAGTTTGACACTGTATGGGTAATTTCATAAAATAATTCACATAATCATTAAAACCCATTATTAATGATTTTAATATATAATGATAATGAGTGAAATAGGTTAAATTTTCAATGTCTAAGATTGCAAATAATGAGTCAAGATTTAGACATCCAAAAATTTATTATATGGATTTTAAAATATGATAATTCATGCTCACACTATATTTTATTGTTTCTAGAAATACCCTCTAAATGATAAACTATAGAGAAATTAATGACATTTTTGGAAATTAATGGATGAATTATTAATGTATTTAGGTTGTATTGAAAACGATAGTTAAATTGATATTTATTTAATAATATTATTTCAATAATATAAATTAAAATTATATTTAAATTTTTATTAATATGGTTATTTAAAAGTGAAACATGTATGTTAGATGACAACCCATCAAATTTGGTATGGTCGTGGTACTAGAACCCATGACTGAAGGACTATATGGGTTTATCACCAACCACTAACATACATAATGTATTTATTAATATCTCATTGATTTACAACTTCATTTTTATTGAACTGATGGTTTTTTAAATCATCATGAATTTATGGATTTGGGGCGCCCAAATTTCCACGGATAATTAACTTGTATGGGATTAATGACCTAAATCACTCCCGATAAATATTTATCCTTTTCCTCTATGTATATATCATTACTTTAAATTAAGGTTCTCTAATATAGTGTACTGACTATATCTTAGTCCACATGACTTTTGTACATCCCATTATATATTTCGTAGAGGATGGTTTACAAACCCTTATCATGATATTGGATTTAAACATAGGAAATATTAAAACAATTAATATCAAGGTAAATTTAAATTGAGAGGATGAAATTTAATTAAGGTGGGGAGAATGTAACACAATGAAATTCTATTGTAAAAACAGTTTAATAAATTACGTGTTTGAAATGCAACCCCAAGGACATAAGGGAATAAAATATCCTGATAGTTTATAATATATTTAATATTTAAATAAATTTATCTATGATATGAAATTCAAGGAATATAATATGAGTTAACTTTTGCCACATGCCACAATAACTTTATTTGATAACTTGCATTATACACAAGTCAAAACTTTACAGAACAACAATATATTATTAAAAATATTATCATTTAACTAAATAAGATATAACCAAGCTATTAAATTAGAGTCTAGGAATATTATTAATTAAATTATGAAAATAAACAGTTTATATATATATAAAATTAATTCATTGGCTACAAATTAATTATAAATGAATATGTTAACCAGTCGAATATATTGGGAATGTTTTTACAGATAACTATTTTTATAAGCAAAAATGTTTTTTATCATAATAAATTAAATTATTTATAATTAGTGAGTGATATTAATTTAATATATAAATTATATATTCATAAAAATATTTTTTACATACATCCAATAGATTCGACAGTCATAAGACAATAGAAAACCCAATATTTCGCATAAAAAATCAATAATTTCCTAAAGGCACTTTTACTACCATTTAATGTAGAACTATTTAAATCCAATTTTGGAAACCTTAATAAATATTAAATTTAATATTAATTTTAATTTTTTAAATAGAAACTCCAAAATTTGTTTATGTTAATATTTTTATATTTTTTCTGAAATAGTTCAGTTTTTGATGAATAGTCAACAATACTGAATTTTAATTCAAAACTAATTTTAATATGATTTATTAATTATTTTTAATTATATTTTTTATTGTTTTTAATGTTTAATTAAATTAATTTTACATCAATTTATCCAATTTAGGTCATTTTAATCAATTTATCTTTGATATTGAATAAAAAAACATAAAATCCTTTTTAAAATTTTACTTTCAAAACCATGTTTCTTATCCTAACTGAATAATAAAATTTAAATTATTTTTTTCCATTTTTATGATTGGAATTTGAAAAAATGGATTCCAAATTTAGAATTTGAATAATTTATAATGTATAAAAATTTTATCTTTTCATTTTCAAAAAATAATTGTGAATGTAATTAAAATTAATTACATCGATTAAGATAAAAATTACCTTAACAATGGACTAAACCTTACTATTATGGGTCAAAATGACCTAAACTCTTATTCAAATTCCATTTTATGTCAATATTTATACCCCCTGTTCCATTTTATTGACCTGGGACCAATGTATTATGTGATTTTCATATCATAATAGCATTTAGAATTCCATTTTCCAAAATTTACAAGAATGACACTCATCTGCTTCATAAGGCACCCTCCCATACCACTTCCTCGCACCTATCCAGAAACATTGCATCAAAAAAGATCTGGCCAAATAGATCCTAAAAATATATCCCATAATCTATGAATCCTCACTATTATTTATAAAGACATCCATGGAATCCCATTGTGGAAAACCAAAAACAGTTACCCAATTAAGATGCAACATCCTTTCTAATGATATTTTGTTTTATTTCATTCTCCACTCCTTAATTATAATTATTACTTGATTACATAAAAAAATTATAATAAATTTATTGAGATGTTTTGATTTTTAATTTTTGACCTTAACATGCACACACATTCATTTAATGTGTAATGAACATACTGTTCTTCTCTACGACAAACTATTGCCTCACGAAACGAACTTGTACCGTTTTCCATTACCACCATTCTTGGTTGATCATAATAAAATAATTCTATTAAATATGATCTACATTATATTTATAATTTAATTATTCTTATATAACTTTATATATAAAATACATTTATTCATTACATTTTTTAGGAATATGAAAACATCATTTGTAGGAGTGTGGACTACGCCACCCCAAAGTGATGTGAAACATTCACGCTATACATGGAACATATAAAAAATAGTTTTAATAAAACTATGTTAAATATATAAAATATATATGATACATGAATTATAATATACAAATATATCATATACTTTCAATTATTTTAATATTTAAAAGAAATGAAAGAAGCATTCATGCGTATGTATGGTATAACATCTCCATGAAAGGTGCATTTAATTTCTTATATACAAATATTTTTGACTATTATAAATAAATATATAATTAATATATATATGATACGTAAATCATTGTTTAAATTCTATATATTATTAAAACATGATCTAATTATTATGAATAACAAGTATCAAGTCAAACATACTCATAAGGCCATCCAATTAACACCCAATATAATAAAAATAATGAAGGATTGTTAACAAATGAGTAAAAATATATTATAGGACGTTAATATTTGATTTTTTAAATATTATTATGGTTCTAGTATTAGTTAGTGACATGTTTAAAACCATTATAAACAAATTTAAAGGATGTTAACCTAATATAAAATTCAAGGAAATGGATATTGTCTATCTTTTACTTTCGTGAGACACACATCATAATAACCAATTATCTTATTTGAGTGGAGCATCTACTTCCCCTTTTTATATATTTAATAATTTTTTTATTCATGAAATTTTTATTTTCAATTATAAATATTCAAACTATGGGGTTTTGAGTTAAAAGATACATAGTGGTAATAAATTTCATAACCGAATTCCTTTTAATTGGGTTATATTACTTATTGTCGTTAATATTCCAAGATTATGTGTTTAGTGATTTTTAACTATATATTTTTGTATATAAAATTTATTTCTTTCTATTTACTTTTTAAACACAAAATCTATTCATTTATTTATTATCACATCATTGTTATGTTTTTTTCAAGGGTTTACTTCATAATATCAATTTTTCAGGATTGTTTATACATGAATTTCCATGAGAGGAAATTATTGGATTTTTGTTTAATAAACCATTTCATTATATTATCCTCTAGTTATTTATGACCTTTTAAAATTAATAGTATAATTTTCCACTATATTTTACTCAAAATGTTTTGTATTGTTTTTTTAAGAAAACATAGTCGCATTTCTCTTTTGGGTCTGACATCTGTTTTCATCAATAATCCTATTTTGCAAAAAGGTTTTTAAAATTATTTTTAACCTTTTCAAAATAATTTATAAAATTAATTTTCAAACATTACAAATTATTTTATTTTTTAAAAGTGATTTTCAATGATTTTATTTTGAAATTTGTTTTCAAAATAAAGGATATTTTCTACAACTATTTTTAAAAAATATATATTTATATTATTTATATTCATCAATGAAAATAACTCTTTATTTTTACTGTACTTGGTATATGTTTTATTGATGCTATCCTTATTATTTAATTCAATGTTTTTGATTTATTTTTTACAATGATATAATTTACATTCACATCTATGATTCTTTTTTATTCCTCATGAAATACTCAATTACCAATAATCATAGAATTTCCACTAATTATCCATATAAATTATATGATGTATATAATTCCATTTTACATTTTATATCATGAATTTTAATATTCTTATGATATTATTTGTATCATTTTATGTTATTACTTCCTCGATATTATATTTCAAATGTTTCAAAGTGGTATGGGGCTCTTTGGAATGTTTAAATATTGTTCTCATCA
The DNA here is from genome assembly GCA_963277665.1 of Viscum album. NCBI lineage: Eukaryota > Viridiplantae > Streptophyta > Magnoliopsida > Santalales > Viscaceae > Viscum > Viscum album. Next base: position 1,273,131,094 of record OY728152.1, read on the forward strand.
AGAATATTTTAATGATTTTTCAATGGTATTTCCATTAATAAATGTCACCAATCATTGAATTTACTTATCCTCCATTAGGGAATTTTTGTTAAATTCATATCCATTATTCAATATAGATATTTTGTGATTAATCACATTATATATTAATTAAATTTTTTATTCAATATATGAAGAATTCAATGGACATGCTAGACCTGGGTTGGGGACAGGTTAATGTAAGACCCTCAATGTATCAGTAGTATCATTGAATGATATTAGTTAGAGAAAATTACTTTTAGTTTGTTTCCATGAAGAATTAATGAAATTTATTTATAGAATTATATCATATCCTAAAATCTCTTGATGATACTACTTCAGGGGCCAAATACATTATATATAATAATTAATCAATTCCTTCATTTTGACTCAATTATTATTTATCCATGATATATTTCCTTGATATATATATGGAATAATGTCATTAATATTTAATATATTAAATGAAATGTTTTTTAAGTTTCTTACCCTGTCATTTTTATTTTTCTGTATCCACTTACATGAAAGGAATGTTTTTTCAATTATTTAACTTTCCATATTTTTTACGTACACTTTAATCATTTTATTGATTATATGGAATTTGTTTTAGTATATTACCTTTAAAAGTTGATTTAATCTAATAAATTAATTATTTCCTCCTCTTTACTTACCCTTACTGAGAATTTTAACTCACCCCTATTTCATCCCCTTTCCCCAGTAATACAATTGAAATATAAATAAAAATATACAAGGATATGTTAAATAGAATAAAGTTATTATCCAAGAAACAAAAATAATTTTTTTATTAGTGTATTTATTTTTATTACATGACTCATGTATGTATTTGGTTTACCAATACTAATAAAATCTTCGATCCTTCAGGATTAGATTCCAAGTAATCAAGCCAATGTAAGGGTAATAGACACCAGATCTGATCTGTCGGGGGTTGGTTCACCATATTTGGTATAATATAATGTTTAATTGAAATAGTGGTAACAATATTTATCAAAACATAGATTAGAGAACATAATCCTATGATAGAATTTGTGGATAAGTATAGAAAAATATTGTAAAATGTGTGAAAGGAAGAGTTTTTGTGAGTTTTCCATGAAATAAATCATTGTCTTGATAATACAAGAGGATATAGTTTTTTCATATATGTAATATTGAATAACAACTCTGATAGGGTACCTGTGGCCTAAATTGGCGTTACCTGGTACATGAGAACAATAATAACTATGAAATATTGTGAATGACATGCAACATGAAGCACGTAAAGGGATATAATATATTGAGACTTTATTATATATTTACTATTTTTAATAAATACAATATATGATATTTCATTAAGTGAAAGAAATAATAAGACATCTTGCGTCATATTAAAAAAAATTCTCCGATGACTTGTGTTATACTCAATACCAAATTTTATTGACCAACAATATATTATTAAAAAAATTATTATATAATAAAATAACATAAAACCTAACTATTAAATTATTCATTATGAATAATATTATATAAAAACATAAAATATTTGATTTAAATAAATACAAAATGAATTCGTTGGTTTTAAATCAATTTTATATGAATATGATACCTAATTGAATATAAAGGGAATGTTTTTATAAAAAAAATAATTTTAAATATATATTCAGTAAAATATTTTTTACATACATATAATAGATTTTATAGTCATATGATAATTTGAAAGCCAATATTTGGCATAAAATAATTGTTTTTCTAACGGAACTTTTAAATCCATTTAATATAGAAATAATTTTAAATATAATTTTTCAACAATTTGTAAACATTACAATCTATGTAAAAATATGTTTTGAAATCAAAAAAAAAAATAGGTTTTAGTTAATTTTTGATATTTTCTACAATATTTCATTATTTGATGAATAGTGAAAATAATGAATTTTAAATCAAAACTAAAATTTCATCTAATTTATTTTTAAGTTAAATAATATTTTTTATTGTTAATAAAGTTTATTTAAATAAATATATTATAAATTAATTTATTTTATGTCCTTGTAATAAATTTCAATTTGAAAATTTTATATAAAAACATATGAATTTTTTGAACATTTTACTTCAAAAACCCGCTTTGTTGTTCTGTATGTGGGATTAAATTTTAATTTTTTTCTATCACTTATTTTATTAGAGTTTGGATAAATTAATTCCATATATTTAATTAGAATAATAAATAATTTCTAATAAGTGCAACATAGTTTTCGAAATAAAAAATGTAAATGTAATTAAAATTAATTACAATTTTTTATGAGATAAAATAGCTTAATAAGCTAAACCTTTATGCTAATTGCCTAAATGTCATAGAAAAATGTCCCAAAGACATTTAATGGACATATTGTGGCCATATAGTCCTTTTTATATTATTATGAACATTATTGGATCGAATTTTCATAGGAACAACATGTGTGGAATTACTTTTTCTAAAATTTACACGAATGTCACTCCTCTTCAAGAATAAAAAGACCCTCACACATCACATTTACCCACACCTCTCAAGTCACATTGGATAAAATAATATTTACCCAAAGAGAACATAAAAATACCTAAAATAATCCTAGATCCCTCACAATGTTCATAAATCTATCCAAGGAATCACTTTGGATCAAACCAATAGGAGTTACCCAAATAAGAGGTAACATCCTTCCTCATGCTCATTAGATTTATTTATTTCCCCAGTCTGTAAATTTTTTATATTCCCTTTATATAAAAAAATAGTATTGTAGATATAATGATATTTTTAATATTGATTATACCCACACTTACACACACTTCCATTTAATTTGTAACAAACTTATCTTTCTTATGCACAACGAACTACCGCCTTACAAAATAATGTTGTTTGTTTTTCTTTTACAAACAATCATGGTTAGAAATTATGATAGTAAAATTATTTAAATATTATTTTTATTATTTTTATAATACCAATATGATTAATTATTTTTTATATATAACATACCTTTATACTTTCTATTTTGTGGGAATACGATAACATCATTTGTGGAAGTGTGGACTACCACCCCCTAAAGTGATGTGACTCGTTCAAGCTATACATGGAACCTATAAATAATGGATTTAATAAACATATGTAACTTATATAACATACATATGCTAATTTATTTATAATTAAAAGATATATCATATAATTTTAATTGTTTAATACGACAATGAAATGAAAGTAGCATTCTTGTGTACGTATAACATACCGTCTCCAGGAACAGTGCATTTAATTTATTATTTCCATATATTATGGAATATCATAAATACATATACAATGTTTGTATATGATATTTAACAAATTTATATATTATTTAGATGATTAAATCAGGATCTAATTAATAGTAACAACATGTCACAAGCCAAAACACACTCAAAAGACAAGGAAATTCGCACCCAAAATAGTGAATATATTGTATGATTATTCACAAATGGGAAATAATATTTTATACAAAGATAATATATGATATTATAAATTTGAGTAAGGTTATTGTATTATTTATTGACACGTTTAAATCCATTATAATGGAGGTTAAATGACCATCACACAAAACAAAACACAATGTAAGGGAATGTTGTCTCACTTTTACTTTCGTAAGGCACACATCATAATCCCCAATTATTTATTTTGTGTGGTGTATATACATACCGGATATATTATATCATGAATTATTTTATATTCCTAGTTTTTTATGAGGGCTTTCAATTATTTCTTCTAAGGATATTTGAGTTAAATGTTACCAAGTTGTAAAGAATTTCATAACCTGATTCCTTTTCATTAGCTTACATTACTTCCTCATTGTCGTCAATATTACTATATTATATGTTTCTCAACTTTTTAGTATATATTTTTGTTTTTTCACTTTCCTTATGTGGATTTACGTTTTACACACATAATATATTAATTTATTTATTCTCACATCAATTTTAGGGTATTTTGGTAGTGTTTACATTACAATTTTATTTTGTTCTTGATTATTTATACTTGAATTTACATGAGAGGAAATTTTTGGTTAATTATTAAATGAGACATTTAATTATCATATCATATGGTTATTCATGACCTTTTTAATTTAATGTTACCTTTTTTAACTCTTATATACTAATAATTATTTATAATTTTTTTTTTCAAAAAAAACAACCCCATTTCACTCTAGGACCATATTGTTTTCCTACTAAAAACTATTTTTTATAAAAAGGGTTTCAAAAATGTTTTTACAATTTTTAAAATTATTTATCAAATTAATTTTTACCCATTAAAAAATATTTTATGTTTTCAAAATTTATTTTCATAGGAAATTTATTTCAATAGGTTATTCCTAAAAAAGATCATTTTTTTGAATAATGTTTTTAAAATATCTCTTTATAGTATTTCCATTCAATGAAGAAAAACAATTTATTTTAACTACACTTGGGATATGTTTTATTTATACCATCTGTATTCATTCCCGATATATTTTTTGATTTATTTTTCCAATGATAGTATTGACATTCAATTCCTTTATTCCTTTCTAGTCCCCTTTAAATATTCAGTATCATTTAATCATTAAATTTTTCTTTATTATCCCTACTATTTATATGATTTACATACATACTATTTTCATGTTATATCACGAATATATTTATTTTCATGATATTATATGTTTTATTTAATGTCATTACGTCATGGGGATTATCATTCAAATGTTTCAATGTGAAATGGTACACTTTTTAATGTTTAATGATTATTCACTTAAAGCTCTTTTTAATGATATTTAAAGCGTATTTCCATTCATCAATATCAACCACCATTATTTTTTACCTATCCTATAATGGGTAAATTTTTATAAATCTATATCTTTTATTCAATATTGATATTTGATGATAAGAAAAATTTTCTATTAATTAAATTTGTTATTTGATATATGATTAATTCATGGAAAGTAAAAACACGGGTTGGGGATTGTTTAATGAAATACCCTTAAGGAATTGTATGTTTCATGGTATGAAATTAGTAGGTGAAAATCCCATAGAGTTTTTTCTATGAAGAATTGATGTGTTTCTTCACATATAATTAAAAAATATTATGAACGGTATTAATGTTACTAGTTCATGTTCTAGATACATGACATCTAAGAATAATGCATTGTATTCATTTTGACCAAGTAATTATAAATCCAAGAGATTTGTGTTGACATATATATGGATGCATTTCAATCTCAGTTTATTGATTTAATAGAATTTTCTATCTATTTCTTACTATTATATGTTAAATTTTTCTTTATATAGTTATTTTAATGGATATTTCTTTCAGTTATTACCTTTTCATATTTATATATTCATTTAAATTCATTATTTATTCCTCTTTTACGTACCCTAATTGATCATTTTACCTCACCCTTATTATTTTTTATTTCCACATGAGTCTAATAATTATACTAGGAAATGTATATTGGGGTATGATAGATGGAATGATGTTATTATCTGAGATATAAAAAAATATGTTGTAATTAGTGTATTGATTTGAAATACAAGATTCATGTATGTATATGGATTATTAAGACTACTAAACTCTTTAGTCTTTTGGGATTTGATTCCCTATAATCATTCCAAATAAAGGGTAGTAGACATTGAGTCTGAGATTTCTTTGGTTAGGTCAATAAAAAAACTCATAAAAAATTCATTATAAAATAATTAAATTATAATCTCAATTATTATCAGCCCTAGTAGTTGGAACAAAAAGTTCCTTTCACTTTACCTTTTGAGAGGTATAGTTCAAAATGGCAGATGCTCATGCAACTACATTGGAATCGGTAGGGATATTATATAAAGAAGGAGACTCACATAAGATAATAGGCTTAAGATGTGAGAAATATTCTCTTATAGTCAAAATTAATGGCTATAACCATGAAAATAATGGTTCATTAGGATCATTGGTAGACGCATCTTCAAAAAACTCTAAATCATACACAAGAGGTGTGAGATGAGATTGCACAATAATACAATCATGAGCCACTATTATGGTTTTAGAAACCTGAATAAAGGGATACATCATATTGATGAATACCAAGATGATTTTCCCTCCTCATTACATAGAGCTGAAAATGTTGTTTTTGTCCACTATAAACAACTTTTGTACAAGGGTCATCAAATTTAAGTAATTAACATTTTCCTTGAAATCTCATGTAACAGGTTCCATATTGATATTCTAAGCTAGGAAATAAAAGTTAGAGATGATATAATTATAGTGTATATCCTTGAAATATAATTCTTTATTACCTTTATAATAGTCCACACATAAAATCTATTTTAATTGAGGCTTTGTATGACCATTTGAGAAACATGGTCACTGTTAATCATATTTTGCCTAAAAATCTCCTCAGGGATATTAGGGAAATCTACAGAAAAAGCTCAAAGATCATCCCTAAACACTGTACATAAAAAATAAACTTCCAAGGAATGAGTGGGAGGTGGATAACAGGAATTATATGACATCTAATGAAATAACTCCATACTCTTCAGTAAGGTATCCATACTAGTATAAAAATTATTTTTCATTCCCTCCATCAATGATCTTAAAGAGCCCAGCTCACTAGAAAGTAGTTTATTCTCAATCTCCACTTCTCTAATTGGAAGCATATTCTTAGGATGGATGTAGTGTATCACCAGATCAAATAGGTATCCTAAATCACTTTAAATTATATTTTGGACAATATGAGGTTTATTTCTCAAAATTATAAGAAAAAAAGAGAATAATTTCCATGAAAGAGTCTATGTTAATTATGTTTACTGTATCTATAGGAAAAAGAGAAATATTAGTTGTAAGAAACTGTATAGATTCTATCTCAATAGAAGAAGCCTCTACAGAAACATGTCTAGTAAGAATTTAAAAAGAAAAACTCTATAGCACTCCAACATCATATATCTATTCTACCATGGATCCATTATGATCTATCTCAATTTGAACATGAAGATAAGGTCCACCATGCTCTGGTGGAATTCTATGAACATAAGAATCAGGGTAGTCTAGCCCTATTACCAATTACCATAGATACATATCCCATACCCCATGATCTAGGTCCCCCAACCTTTATAAGACACACCAAAATTCACTATGACTAAAATCTTAGTAACATTAGGCTCAATCGATATCTTCTCATCAAATATTTTCAAATCAATTTTCTACTTAAAAGAATGACCATAAACAAGATCAAAATGATATCTATAAGTAGGTTAAAAAATATGATTACAAAAGTATTAAGGTTTCCTCCCCAATATATTTTACAAAAGTATCATTATCATCTCTATCCACATATGGACCTATGACCAGTCTCTCCTAAGACCAGGAAACAACTGGAAAGAATAGAGTAGAAAAATGTACCTTGGACATATCGATATCTTTCTCTATAATACAGGAATTAGAATAGTTACCACTATTCAACTAATGAGTATCAGATTTAGTGACATGGTTACAGTTCTGCTTGATTATACTTTTTTCTTCATTTAAGGACATGAATCATTTGGAGATAAGTATTTTCTCACTTCAGTCTAACCATCCTAAAATGTAGGAAGGTTCTAAAGTGTTCACAGGAAGGATAACCATAAAGATAGAGGTGGTAATAGGGAAGTTCTAAGGTAAGGTATGAGGGAGTGAGAATTTAAATGAGATGAGCCTACAATTTATATAATTTAGTTATTAGAAAATATGAAATCCATATTAAATTTAGGACCAAAACTAATTAAATATTTTAATTTAATATGGTATAGAATCTAACATAAACAAAATTATTAATGTCGACTCGAAACCAATAGTGGTTCATTACAAACTGTAGGTTGTTCCCACAGTGGGTTATCACCAATTATGGTTACACAAAAAATGGCGGGTAGACTCCAATTTTCGGTCCCCATAAAATGTGTTTTAACCAATATTAACCACACATAATTTATATTTGTTGTATTTACTTTTCAAAAAAATCCATGTCTTTGTAAAAATAACATAAATAAGACATTCCTTACCAATGTATTAAAGAGTTATATCACCCTTTTGAATATGATCTCTCAAAAAGTGGTGTCTTACATCAATGTGTTTTTTTAGAGTGAGAAAAATGATTCATATAAATTTTTATAACACAATAATTTTCACAGTTTATAAGGACATATCAAAATTGATATCCATAATCTAGAAAAGTGTGTATCAAACAAAAAATTTGAACACATTAGAAACCTCCATCTATCTATTCTATTTCAAAAGTATATTATGAATCTGATTTTGTTTTTTACTACAACAAAAAACTAGATACTTTTCCAAAAGATAACATGTTCAGTATCTCATTTTTATATCTAACTTTCAACATCAAATATATTATTCTAGATATGTTTCTAATACAAATAGTTGTCCCCAAGGTTAAAAAAAATCAAAAATTTGTTTTACATATGAGGTATTTTAAAATAATTTTGACAGTAATTACGTATGATTCAATTTAGTTTTCAAAAAAATGAGCACATTTACACATAATAAACATTATATCAGGTCTGATAACATTTAGGTAGTGTTGACCTCAAATAATCCCTATGTAATTCAGCATGATCCACTAATTCCATAGATTAATAAAGATCGAATTTATAGGGTGTTATAATAGGAGTGTCCTGACTTTTTGTGTTATCTAAAAGAAATAAAACTAAATATAATTTGTATATTTACATTGATTTAAAATAAATATTTATTTATTTAGAAAAATCTAAATAACAAGAAAAAATTTCTATTCAACAATTAAACTCCTTTCAAACACATTTTGCATCATTTTAATAATGTTTTTATATATTGAATTTTTAGATTATCCAAACATAAATAATCTATATAGATTTGAAAAACATAAAAATATTTTGAAATTATCTCTATAAGATGGATAATATTAGATATACCATTTGATAACCATTTAGAAATATAAATTGAGATAATCCTGTTATACCAATATCTAAGAGCATGTTTATAACCATATAAAGCACTTTTTTGTTTACAAATATGATTTGGAAAATGGAAAATTTTAAAACCGAGGGGTTTTTCAAAAAAAACATCCTCAATTATATAACTATTCATGAATTCACTTGAAACATCCTTTTTATATTGTTTTAAATATAGGTATAATGCATAGGTAATAACTATTTTTTGTTGATTATTGTCTATCAACTGTTGAAATGGATTCCTCATAGTCTATACCATCTTCTTGAATAAACCCTTGTGAAACTAGTTTATCCTTATTCATTACTATTATGTGGGATTCATCAACTTTGTTTCTAAACACCGATTTAGTGCATATAGCTATGGTATCTTTGGGTGTATATATAAGTTCCCAGAAATTATTTCTATCAAATTGATAATGTTCTTATTGAATATCTATTTCCCCTAATTTATCATTAATTCTATTAGTTATGTTATTGTATCAAGATGTTACAACAAATATTGATGTTTAACAAGGTTCCTAAGAGATGTTCTAGTCTATGTAACTCTATATAAGTATCAAAATACATAATTCAAAGGATAGTATTTTATTTTTCTAAAAAATATTTAAAAATACTATATGGTCACATCATGATCTTATAGAGGTTCTAGTTCAGGTTGTAGACATTATTCCATACTATATTATTTTTCTTCATGTTTTAGAGTAGTATCAGAGGTTTGGAATATGTATCTAGAGTTGAAAAATCATCCTTAATGTTTTCTAAATGGGTTTTAGTTTTAGGTGGATATGTATAATCAAACAAGACTTGGAAATACTCTTCCACATTATTTGTTCATTCATTAAACTTTCTATTGGAATTACTAGAGGTTGAATAACCACAGAAAATTTATTCAATCCTCTTAGAGGAAATGTTTTAAATATTATCATTAGTGTAACAAATATAGACTCTAAATTCAATACAAATAAGGCCAATAAACTTATTACTACTATTATTCTATAGATCATTAGTGATTTTATTTATGGTATATAAAATTCATAATCAATTAATTATATAGAAATTTTTGTTTACAACCTCTTCCAAAAAGTAAATAAGAAATTCACATTCATTAAGTATTATTCGGGATATCTCTTAAAGGTTTCTTTTTCTTCTTTAAACTTCCCCATTATATAGGGGTCCTATGAGAACAAAATGTAATTATTATCACCATTTCTGGGAAAAAGTATTCACTGTATATATTTTCAAACACATAGCCATGGTCCTGTATTATGGTCTTAATCCTATATCCAGTTAGGTTTAAAAAAACTTTGAATACTTGGTAAAGTTAGAGTAGAATTAAATTTTGTGGTTGAAAAATAATATCCACATATACATATAAAATTCATCAATAAGTACAAGAAATAATTATTAAAATATAAACTATAAACTCTATATGGTCCAATAAAATCCTTGTGAACGAATTCTAGGGTTTAGTATTTGAATCTTATTTCATTGTATTGAAATACATTTTGTGCTTTTTCCTTTTTGTATAGTTTACAAACATAATAATTTAGAAATTAAATATTTGGTAGATCCCTAACTAACAATTCCCTAGTATTTTTTCAAAGGAAATGAATATAATTGTTTTCTAATCATCTTTAAAAAATAAAATATTCTATATTAATGGTACTAAATAAGGAAACATTTTAGGAAATTACCAAACAAAATTTACAACACACAAATTCTCATTTCTCAACGTAGTAAATAAAGACCATTATTGGAATTAAAAACCTTGGAATAATTATTTTAAAATTAAAAAATAAAACCATCATCCCATATTTGTGAGATTATAAGAAAATTATACTTTAAACAAACAACAAAAGTTTCTTTATAAACATATACTAAGTTGGTGTTACTGATTTGGACAAGGCCAATTATTTTTGCTTAATCACTGTCACAACTGGTGACATGTATAAAATTAAAAAATTTCAAGTACATGAATCTTTTGTAATCTAATTTCATATTACAGTAATAGCCATTGTCCAAGTACCATATATTTTTACAACAGCTCTTAGATCCATAGAAATAAATATTATAAAAAAATGATTTTGTTACCAAAATATTCTGGGGTCAAAAAATGTTAGTAAATTAGTATTTAAGGACCTATATTTTCTTAATGGGTTTCATATAGTAATATGTTACAATCATGGAAATAAAAACATTGATTTTGATAGTTCAAAAAATAACTTGCCGTAGAATTTGCAGAGTTGGATTTTGGAACAATAGTGCTCTTAATGATTCTTCATTTTCAAGGCCAATAACCAAGACCCGAAATATATTAATGAGAAATATTTTCTCCAAATATTTGATTGTGATTTAAAATATAATTATTAAATCATTGTAATTATTTCATTAACTTCCCATATTAAAATTTCCGTTCTGTACATACTTTCTATAATTGAGAATTTGTTATTTCTACAGAAAAAAAGATTTTATATTAGAAGATAAATCATGTCATTTATTTAAAATTTTATATTTTTCATTCATATCATTGATGGTATCTTCAATAATATTAATGAATTAAATCATTTCCTTATTTTATACATCATTATTATTTTCCAATCCATATTGATCAGAAATATGTACTTGAGATAGAGTGGGTAACTTATATATGTTTTCATGGAGAACAATTTTTCACTGTCATGATTCACTTTATAAGTTATGTATGAGTCACTAGATATATTTTTAATGGAACATCATGTTTCAATAATTTCTTTCATATATTTGTATCCTTATCATCATTATTCTTATTGTACATCATCATGGTAAATTCATCCTTAACATTCCTTTTTCTTTTTCCCTAATAATTATTAACATCATATAAATTATCTTCTCTTTTATAGAATTTCTTCCAATCATCTCTACTATCTTAATTTACCCTGTAACTCAGTTTCATAAAGAATATATTCTTATTATATAATTTATTCTCATTCTTCCCATATAGGACATTTCCCCATCACTATTGGCTGGTGATTCCTCATCGTTAGAGCATTCAGCATTTACTCTTTCTTTTTCTTTTAGATTTTATGTTGTAGTATTTAAGGCTATAGTTTTCTTCTTATTTTCATAGTCCTATTTTAATTTAAAAATAAGATCTTATTATTTTATCATCAGCTTCTCAATAAATTATATGACCTATTTTTGGATGATATCCTCTGATTCTCAAATTGAAACTAATGTTCTTCTCAAAAATTCAAGAATAAATCTCAACTATTGTGTGATTTGATATTTGTATGACATTATATAACCCATGGTTATCATTGTAAACACTATCTCATAAAACATTAGATATATATCATAAATATTCTCATCAGGAATCATCTAAAATGTATCATATCTAATAATCTAATATTGCATTTCATTTCATTAACATTAGAATTTCCTTTATGAGAGATAGATAATGTGGCCCATATTTCATAAGCATATTTACTATCAGATATCCAATTAAACCCATAATCTTATAAAGCATAATGAATAGAATTTGGGATTTGAAGATGTTATTAAAGGAAATTTTAGTTACATCATCCCATGTATTCCTTAAAGTCATAGGTAATTCATATTATTATTATATAGTAGACAATATTTTAAAACCAATGCATTCAATGTGAATTTTTACCATTATTTTCAACTAATAATTGTAATTTATGTTAATTAAATAAATATTCTAAGAGGTTGAACCATATTTTATAATATCAAATTAATAAACTAAAATTAAAACCCATATATATTTATGATTTTAAAAAATAAATTAAAAAATATTTGAAAATCTTTTCAAAACCTCTAATACCAAATGTTGGTTGGATTGTGTATCTCAAGAGAATGGGGAATTGAAAACACCATAAAATGTTTTTCTAAAACAAGTATAAATAACATCTTCTAGTTTAATTAAAAACATCATATTTTATCAAAAAAACCATACCAATATAAGTTCTAATATTTTAAAATATTTCTCAATGTGTGATTAAGTATCAGTTAAAACAATATGAAAACTATTATATCATTTTCAACTAATTTACATAATCAAATACTTATATAAACACTTTTTAAGACTAAATATCAAATTATTTGTTCATTCATAGTTAAAAAATGAAGTTTGAGTTTTAGAATGGTGAAACATAAAACACATAGGGGAACAAAAATATATGGTTTAGTATCAATCAAAAACCAAATCCCCTCAAATTGGAAATCACCCTCTACCAAGTTGATTATATAAAAACAATATTCATTAATAACTGGTATTAGGAATGAATAAAATATCTACATGAAATATAAACTATATAGGTCCATCTTCCACAATGATCATTGGAATAAAATAAACTCAAGACACAAAGTATCCTCTACAAAAACATAGAAGGTAAACCAATGTAATGATACTTAAGAATATATCTTGTATCTTAAAATTATAGTGATTGAATTGTGCATGTTTAATAAAAATATTACACTATGCACTACATGAAATGAAAATAAAACAAAAAAAAAGATAAACTAGAAATATATTTATAAGATAGAGTGTCTTGCTCTGATATTATCTGAAGCATGAGACCCCTCAGATGTAGCTTGGAGAAAACCGAGTGTTTTTTCATAGAAAAATAATGTAAAATAGAGTGTTGTGATCTTTATTTATACTGAATAATTTAATGCAATCATATGTTAACTTTTCATAAATCATTAAAAGTCAGTTAAAGTTATTTAATCAATGTGTAAATATCTTTAGTAAGTGTAATACTTGATCATCAGTTCACACTTGGAAAGCATGAATTCATCCCTATATCCATTTTTTTATATTTGGAACATGAGGGAGACTTCTCTATATATATAGCCCCACATGATGGAGAGACCATTCACAAAACAATCATATGGGTATCATGTATCCTCATACTATGCACTAATATAAACACTAATGTTCCAAATAATACTTTAAAATAATCAATAATATAATTATATTTATTGAATTTGAATATATAGCCATTATAAATATTTAATTCAAAAATTCAAAAATAGTGATGGTTGGTTATTCTAATAGTGACTCATGTCTAGTGGTGAGTTAGGCAAGTTTTGACAGTTGATGGTGTTAGGTATTTTGACGGTAGGTCTAGTTTAGTGGTGAATCATGTTCAGTGGTGACTCATCTTAATGGTGACTCATTTCAATAGTGACCCAGATCAATGGGGACACATCTCAAAGATGAATTATCTAATGGTATGTCATATTCAGTGGTAGGTGATTTATGGAAGTGACTCTATACAAGAATTATATAGAGTCACATGGTGACTCTTTTCTAGCAGCAACACAGTCATGGAGGTGACTCATCTTTAAACATGATTCTTTTATGATGGTGACTCGTATTCAATGGTGTGTCTTTTATATACATGGAAAAATTCCCAAAAAACATCCCTATATTATAAAATGCTAACATAAAGCATAAAACTCATTAAAAATTAACATGATTTTTTAATCATGAAAACATTTATTCCAAAAATTACCTCGATATACTATGGTGTTATGGTCATAACACAATGGTTCAAATAGAATCACTAAATTAATCCCCCTAATCCTCTGTAAGATAATTGGGAACTAAAAACACTTGTCTATACCCTCCCATGAAATGGAATTCATCCATCATACACTAGTGTGACAAATCAAACAACATGATTAAAACGAAAAAATGGAATATAGTCCATAATAAAATCATAATAGATCGAACCAGTCTGACAGTCACGTGGTTTGTAGCACCAAATCCTTTAGTAAACCTCATTATCCATATTTCCTTACACACCAAATTCCACATGGCTATTCTAATTGAAAAATAACACTCCAGAAAACCATACATAATTCACATCTCACCCATTTAGAAATCCACTATGATTATCTAGACCAATCATTAACTATTCACATTGATAACAAGACCATCATCAAACCAAATTGAATTTTTATTCCATATGATCTAAATGAGTCCCTCTAAAAAAGGATAGTCTAAATATAATCAAAATATATATTCCAATCATTTTCATTAACCGAGGACTATCTCATTTCAACCTGCACTAGAACCCAATATCAAAGACATTCCATAAAAATTATCAATTTCTACTATGAATCACTAATTTTCCACTACCTAATATTTTAGAGTATTTCATCTCAATGTGAGGTAAATAATATTTCATATAAGATTCATCGCAAAGAATATTTTTTTTAATTTAATTATATGCATGGTTTAGTAGAAACATTGGGTTTTCCCCAAACATAGACTATATTTAGTTTATTTTTGTAGTTTATAGGTAGATTTCATGGGTAGAAGTCTAAATTATTTGAAGTATGGGGGAAACTATGTATGAATTTCTGTGATTGTGGTTACTAAAACATATCATACATAATGTTAAAATAATCCATGGTATGAGATAACTATAGGATATCATATTTATGAGTGGATTAACATATTTAAAAGCTATAAATTAAGTCGTTCAGGAAAACATTATGAGTGCATTTTTTTAAGAAGTTATATCTGTTGGATTGTTTATTTTTTTGAAAATCCGATTTCCATAACTTATAATCTACCTATATATCATTATAATTATGAAGAAAAATTTCTACCCTTAGAGGGTTTTTAAGGATTTGGCATCCTTTTCTTCTCCTCTTTGATGAATAAACTAGTGTTGAGGGGGAGAGATTCCTCCATTCCTTATCCTTTGATTTAATGATATTTAATATCATATTTCAAGTGGGTAGGATTTAATTTCATCTTATCTACTTCACATATCTTTTTACCATTTACTATAAATAATTTTTAGTCTAATCCATAAACCCTAACTAATATTCGAGATGGGATTAAATTTTGATGGGGTTTTGAGGATTGGTATTTTACTTTTTTACGAATCAGGATGATGTCTCGTGAAACAGATCTTCATCCTCTTATAAAGGAGACTTGTTTGATTTTAATTATGTTTAAAAATATTTAGTGGTTCATTGAAGCGTGCATGATATCTATATATATATATATAATAAAATTCACTAGAGATTAAAATTTCATCGTCATTGAATTATAAGTTGTTGGTATTCTCTTCTGGTGTTTAATATGATATTTATAAGGATTATATACATGGAATGGACATATGTCTCATTCTAAGATATTTTCAAAATGATATAATTTAATTTTGAAAAAATTTCTTTTTGAACGATTTATTTTTATTTTTTCAATGTTAAAAGTGTATTTGTGATGTTTTAATTGAATATCATATAAAATTAATAGATATATAGAACCTATATTAAGTTTTTAATCTTATTGTCCCATTGTAATAGATTTAAATGTATTCAACAATGCGACTATTGAAATGTTTTTTTTCCAAATGAATTTATATTTATATTTATAATTATTTTAGATACCTTATTATTGTTAGTCCCATTGTGGTTTGTTTACCTATAAAATATGTTAATTATTAAAATATTATATTGAAATTATTTTTTTGGGAAATTAAATTTGATTTATTGAGAAGGGGTAGGATATGAGATGTGTTTTAATGAAAATTATTTATATTAAATTAAGTTAATAGTTTTGTATTTAGATAAAATTCATTTAACATTACATAGTAATAAAAGATTTTTATTTATGGGTGTGGATTATAAAAAAGACATAGTATAAATTTTTCACCGACTAGGTAGTCATGCCTGATTCTATATGGATAGTTATAATAATATATATTATGATAAAAATGTATCTCTATCCCTCCATGGATGATTATAGAGACTAGATAGTATTATGGGACATCCATGGAAGAATTGATTTTAGTTTTAGAATATGGTTCAGGTTGATAGTTTGTACTGTTACACTTAAGTCTTAGGATGTTTACCAAGACACTTATCTATTTATAAGGATAATTTAATGGGTTATAACTATTGGAACATTTGTAATCAACTGAAATGTATGAATACATGGAACCATTTACATATCCCCATATTTTGTTATGATTTCTTGATACCATGGATTATGATTATAGTTTTTATCACCATCCATATTCTCAAGTTTACATTTATAACGATTTAGTATAATTTGTTAAAAATAATAGTATTAAAATGTAATGGTTTTATTATGTATTTATTCTGTTTTTAGGAATGTTATTCAATGAGTTTGTTTATAGAAGTGGATTTTTTCAGGTAATGATTAGACAGTGGGATAAAGTGTGATTTTTATTATCAAAAATAGTTTTAAATGTCTTATTTTCATGATTTCAAATATTTAATGAAAATATTTATCCATATTTTGTTCATAAATAATTGGGGTTGTTTTTTAAATTTCACTGTATAATGATAGTGGAAAGATTTCATAAATCATATAAACTATTTACTGTTAAAACATATGTTAAACTAGAACTTAATGAACTATATTATGAAGGGATTCATAGAGGCTCTATGATATGATTATATAGGGATTTATTTTCTCACATTATAAAAATATGATGTTGTAGGAAAGTTTTTTTATAAATTTCCATTTCTAGTTATTAATATTTTTTCCATTCATTATGTTTTTCATTAGTCATTTGAAAGAAAATGGGATTTTATTACAAGATATTGGTAACCTGTAGATATGTTTAATCTATTCATGTTCCATCATCTCAATTTTAAATAGAGACATTGTATTGGTCAATTCGTCTTTGGGGTTTTATTCAATTTTTCCTGTAATGTATTTTTTTCAATTTTACATTTTGAATAGAAGATTATTTGATTATATAAGTTGGGATGTTTGGTTATGGATTTTCTCATTATCTCATATGAATTAACATACAATTTCATGACAGTTCATGTTAGATTCATGGTAGTTATCATTGTAGGTTTATTTTTGTTATAATACCGTGAAACAAATCTCAAAATCATATTAAAAATACAAAATGTACTAGTTCCCATAACATGGGGACAATAAATCCACTTCGAGATGAGTATAGGGACAAGTTGGGGGATGTGTTTGGTTAGCTCAAGTAGATTGTCTGAAATTATATCAAGGCCTTGGGTCTCCTTATATATATAGAATTTATATTCAATATCTTACTATTTGGGTGAGTTATTATTCATTTGTGATATTAATTCCGAAGGGACATAAACTGTTGGTATTCAGTAGGTTCTGGATCCCCAAACATCAGAGAATTGCTACAATTCCCATGGGTAGTCTAGTTTCAATTTTATATATGATATTTCAGTTTGATAATGTTTGATGATGTATTGATCCCTAATTAACATGATATGGGTATCCTTGGGAGTACTGTCACACAGTGCAACTTTAATGAAATATTTTCTTTAAAAATTTTATTTCATCGGTAACTATAGTTAAATGAAAAAGTGAGTTTAAAAGAACCACTTAACATTCTTAAAATATTATATGTAATTTATCACCTTTCTATTAGATTCGATTCTAAGAATTTTAAAAAAGATATTATGAACAATATATGATCTATATTTTTATCCTATTAATTCATTAGTAAAATTAAATAAAAATAAATTTTATATAGACGACGACATTTTCTTAACAAAATTTTATTTTTGTGCACATTTAATATTATATAAATATATTAATCCCTATTTTAAGAATATTTAAATTACACATATAAATTATTTTCACGATTACATTTTTTATATATTCAATAAAATTGTTTCTATGCTTAGGATAATAATATAAGAGTTATTTATTTTTAACAAAAAGGAGTTATTGTCACACTTTTTAAACAAACATTAAAATTAGTTTCTACCTTTTATAGTTATTAAATTAGATAAAATAAATTAAAAAATTAGGTTTTTATGAAAAAATATGGTTGTTAGGACCCTTTTATTTTCAATAAATATTAATATTAATAATGATAACATTTATCACCATTGTAAAGAGTTGATCATGTTAATTTATGATAAAATTAATCGATAAAGCCATAATTATGTAGCCTAATTCATATTAGAAGAATAAAATTCAACACGTATAACTAAAGGTTCGAGGGTGAGTTATTTAATAGACAAGTGTCAATGAAAATGACTTATAAATTATTTAAACTAATGAAACTGAGAAAAAGTCTCTCTCTTAGTTTTAAATATCACTTATGTGTTCAAAAAAGGAAATAATTATTTATGAACAAATCATGAAAGTAATTTTCTTATAAGTGAAATTATATTATATATGGTATGTTTCATATAATTTTTATAAAATAAATTTTTAACTTACAAACCTAAATAATGTTGATGTTGTATTTATTCATATTACAGAAAAATAAAATAAATGATATTAAAAATATTAAATGTAAAACAATTTCATATATTTAAGTTGATTAAAAAATTATATATGTTATCATTAAATTATTAGGATGTAATAAAATATTTATTTCAAATTTTACTTGTTTTATTGATTTGTTTTAAATTAATAGAATGAATAGTATCAAAATTGACAATAATGACATTTAATGGGATTAATGTTTTATTAAATTATTTACATATAAAAAATGTATTAAATAATATAAAATAAGATAATATATGCTCTTTAGTGTCATACCCTATGCATTTATAGTCCATTTTGAAGCATTTATCTCTAAAATAGATTTATTATATTTTAATATTTTCAGAAATATCAAAAGTGCCAACCACCAAAATAGTAAAAGTGAACTTCCTCTTTCACTTCGTTTGAATGCATTGATACAATTTTATCTACCATATTCTGAATAATTTTTTTTAAAATATGTAGATACATTCAATAGTTATTATTCTTCTCAAAAGTCCATATTTAGAGCCCTTAATATGAAATCTAAAGGAGTCATTCCAATGAAGTGGTAATCACTTTCACTTATCACCATATTTTTTTTCTCTTTTAAACCTCTTATAAATATATGATATTCATCATAAAATATAAATTATGTAGAATAATTATGTTAAATTTAGTTATTATTATAAAAACTTCATTATACACCCTCTTTCCCATCAAATAGGTAATGAATATATCGCTCATGTGTATGTATGTCTTACTATCTTGACATAGCGATAAAAATAATTTTTCATAAAAAACTTTTCTAGATGGTAATTATTGATGGGTTTAATGTTATTATATGATATTTTTTACATAATTATACTTCTAAAATTATACTATTATCTCTATATTCTTTTCAACAAAATTTTCATAAATGAAAATGCCACTCATGCATATATATAGACTACCATCTCAATGAGGAGATGTTAATAATTTTTCCTTTATATATCTCATGTATGTTAATAAGGCATAATTTTATGAATATAAATGTGGTATATGAAATAATAATGATTTTTAATGGTTTATTATTATTTATCATTATATTTTTACATTACACTAAAAATTGAAATAGTGTTCATGTGTATATAACCCCTAATATCTCCACGAATCATGTAATTCATTTTTTAATCATTAGTTTTTATAATGGATCATATATATGAATATAAATAATATGTATTTTGAATATACCATGATTTAAATTATGGAAATAATGGCCTTATAGTCAATGTATAAGGACATGGACAATAGAATTGAAATAATATAGGAAGAAGAAGAAGTTATAACCAAAAATAGTTATTTTAAAGTCATATTATTAATTAATGCGTAAAAAGATATTATAATAATTACATGGTAAAATGAACACTTTTCATACAATCTTGAATAGAAAATGTTTAATTAATTCTATATCCACCTAATATATTTTTCCTAAATATTTTTCTATTGGTATAACCATATGAACTAAAAATATAGATATTGATATAGATGTGAAAAATCAAAGTTTTACAATGGTTTCATCTAAAGTCTATAATTCTTATCCAGTTTATTCTTGTGGAAATTTCCTTTTGGAATTTTTTTATTATCCCATTAGTTGAATTCTATGTGGTTCATTATATGGATTGAATTTCTATATAGAAATCCCATGTTATTTTTCCTAATAAAGGAACTCACCATTCATATTTAGAATTAACCTATAATCATTAATCAATTTAGGAAAAAATATGAACTTCCAAAAGAAATTTCTTGCATCTTGTGGGTCTTAATACAAATACATAAAGGATATCTATCTTATATGGTTAGGGAGAAACTAAACATTATGGTACACCTATTTTACAAGATTTTTTTTATTTTTTTCAAGAGAATTTATAGGACTAAAACCAAATCATGATATATATTTTTTTCAATAAAACTCATTCTTGGAAATTTTCTAATTTCAGTGAATCTTTTAAGAATTTCCTGATTAGAGTTAAAGGAATTTAAGAAGAAACTCTATGAGAATATTGATAAGGGTTTCATATTTCATAGTGTGTCACCTTAGGGTAAAACTATTCTATTTTTCCATATATATATTTTAATAAGACGTTTCATTGATTATTAGGGTCTTTTAGATATTGAAATGCAGAAAAAATAGCACATCCTACCTATTTATGGATTATTTGTTCACTTACATAAAGTTCAATAATTTTCCAATATTAATATTCATTTTGATTAAAATAAACTAATGTACAAAAATAAGGATATGTCCAGGATAGAATTCCATAGAAGGTAATGATAATGTGAATTTATATTGATGCCTTTTGGTCTCACTAATACCCCAATATCATCATCGACAAAATGAATAATGACCTTATAGATTATATAGATCAGTTTCTGGTAGTCTTCATAGATAATATTTTTCTTTATAAATTGAACTTGTAAGATCATTAATATAACTTGGGGATTTTCCTTCAATGAAATATTTTATTGAGAAATATCATAGACCAACCATGATGAATGAAATCCATTGAATTCAAGGGTTTCGTGAATGTTATTGTCATTTTTGAATGATTTAGCATGATTTTGTAATCGAATCAAATTTTTTACATGGAAAATAGTTATATTAAAATGGATGGTGGAATGTGAAGATCTTTTTAAGGAGATAAAAAATGGTTTTTTGGTGAACCTGTTATCACACTACCATATATTGTAAATTGTTTTAGATATATTAGGATGCATCAAATATGTGAATGGGATATTGTATCATGAAAAGTGATACAGTGATTGCTTATTCCTTCTTTCAATTGATTATTCAGGAGGAAAATTACCAATCTCAAGAATTGGAGTTAGCTTCCATCATTTTTACATTATATATATGGAGGAATTATATATATGGATATAGGTGTCAAATATATTCTAATATAAACATGTTATAGTATATTTTCTCAAAATAAGAGATGAATGTGCACCAAATAATAAGGATAGATCTGATTTAATATAATGAAAACACGTCAAATTACCACCATCATAAAGTGAAAAATGTAGAAGATGCTTTAAGCTGAAAGGACCATGCAATAGTATCTATTATGAGGATCACAAAAGATTCAATATTTATAAATTTGAAATTTATGGATAGGGGAATAATAATATAGTAGGGGAAATAATATATTTCTCATATAAATGTTCAATCGTCTCTCTATGTGATGATTAAAGTTGCGCAGAAGAGAGATGGAGATCTGATGAAGTAGGTGAGAAATATTCCAAAATTAGACAATTATTATTATTAAATAATATTGTTTTGGAAAATTCTATTTTCCCACCCACAAAATATTTGACGAAGGATATATTTCATGAGGCTCATAGTTCATCATTCACTATTGATCAGGGAAGTACAATTATTTATATAAAACTGAAATAATATTTTTTGTGAAAGCATGAAGAGAGATATAGTAGTGTATGTTTCTCAATACATCTCTTTTTAGCATGTTAAGGTTGTAATATATATGTATATGAAGGTATGTAACTACCCATAAACATAAATTAATGGAGATTTGAGAACATGACCATGGATTTTTTTCATTAGACTCACAAAAAAACCTAGACCCCATAATGCTATATGGGTTATATTTGATCATATTATTATGTTGGTACAAATAATTTTTATAAGATAATAATCTTCTATTGAACAATATACTAGGATATATGTTATGTTAGTGATAAAATTTCCTCTAATACCACTTTCCATTATATCTGATTGGGATATGAGGTTTACCTCAAAGATCTTGTGAAGTCTTTAGCACATAATTGATATAGATTTGGTTTCATTACTACATATTATCCTTAGATATATGATTAGTGTTAAAGGAACATGTAAACACTATAATCCATTATTTTATATTTCTCTATGGATATAAAAGGTGTTTGTGATGAACCCTAACTATTGTTATAATTTTCATATAATAATAGCCTTCACTCCAGCATTAAGATGTATCCTTATGAATTTTTTTGTTATGATATATAAGGCTAAAACATGTTTGGATTATGCTGGAGAATGAAATATATATGAATATATTCTATCTAATTATATTCTATTTATGGGTTGATAAATTCCATAGTATATAAGAAAATATCTGAGCTGAAGAAATGTTATGAAAACAATAGTCATAATGATCTAGAGCTTTTGGTGGGTGATAATGTATTCCTATATATATATATATATCAATGTAAGTTCATGATGATATTTTAAAATAATTGAAATAAAATACCCAGGAATATCCTTCCCTTGGAAATTATTGATCGTATCATGGTGGTATATTATCTATGGGTTCTTCCAATGAATCTCTCATAATTTCATGATGTGTGCCATGCATCTATCATGGAAACGTACATACTTGATACCCATAATATACTAAATTTATAGTTTATACCATTGAAAATGGGTCCTTATGATGAAGAATAACTGGTATTGATTTTGGATCATAGAGATAAAGTTATACAAAACAAGTACCCAAGACTGGTTAATGTTTTGTTGTGAAATAATCAATTTGATAAAGCTACCAGGGAAACTGAGGATGCGATGAGGTAATGGTATCCTCATATTTTTGAATTTATCAGATGAATTTCATGGTATAAATTCATTTAATGTAGGGTAGCAAGTATTACCCTTATATTCTTATGAAATATTTACTTTAAATAATTTATATTCGTCGATGGCTTGTGTTGCATGCAATAATGAGTTTAAAATAACATTGCAATATTATTAAAATATTATGTGTCCATTATAACCCAAAAATTATATTGGAAGCTATGAATAGTTATAAAAATTATGATTCATATATGGCCTATAATTTTATACAATAAATTCATTATTATAAATAATTATAGAAAAAATATTTTTAAATAAATGGGTGATTTTTATCATAAAAATATTGCTTTTAAGAATACATTGAATTTCATATAAATATATTTATCCCTATTTGTGGATGATTTTAATTATATTTATATATTATAAACCTAATAAAATGTTTTAGTCATTCAAAAAAAAAAATTATGCATATGGTAATAATAAAATATGTTTTATATCTAATAATGAATTTTTCGTATGAAATATATTTTGACATTTTGAAAACATATATTAAAATTATTTTCTAATATTTATAGGTATTGAATTAGTAAAAAATAATTACAAATTTTGAATAAGGATGATCAAATTTTTTACCTATACCCCTTTAATCTAATTCAATCTTAATAGTAACCATGATACAATTTATCAGCACGATAAAATGTAAATCGTGTAAATATAAGTCAAAACTAATTGATAAGTCCATAGTTATTTATTCAAATTCCAATTAGATGAACAAAATTAGACCCATAACACCTATAGTTCTAAATTTAATTACTTAATGGACATGTGTCCATGAGAATTACTTGTATATAATTTAAACCAAAGGATGTGTCAAAATGTCACTCTATATGTTTTAAACATAATTTATGTGTTGACATAAGAGAATATAATCATGAATGAATACTAATATTAATTTTGTACTTAATTAAATTATATACATTATGGTAATTTATTTATAATCTTCAGGAATTAAATAATTAACTAAAATATTTTCACAACACAGATCCAGTAATAATTCAATTAAAAATAAGTTCAATAAATGATATTATAATTATTAAAAGTAAGAAATCATCAGATATTTAATGTTATTCTAGAAATATATATATTAAATTAATATGTTTAATATATAATTAAATATTTGGATAAAAGTTTACATCTTTAATTTGTGTTTTTATATTTAAAGTAATGAATAGTACCACAATTGACAATAACGATAATTTTTTGGATTAATATTTTATTTAATTGTTTAAAATAAAAATATTATTAAATAAGAAAAAACAGTATATGATTTGGTGTAAAATTTGATCCCATGTGTATTTATATTCCATGTTGAATCATTTGGTTCTATAATAATCTTATTATATTTTAATCTTTGGAGAAATTCCAAAAGTTAATGTCATATCAATTATAAAAGGGAACTTGCTTCTTCACATTATTACACAACATCAATCCTTTTAGATCAACCATCATTTTCCAAATTATTTTCAACAATTCTATATATACATTATATATGTTATAATAGTTGCTAATGTCTATCCTTTTATCCTTTTAGAGGAGATATAAATGAGTCATTGTGAACAATAGGTAATTAATCAAATTGATCAATTTATTTTTCTACCACACTTTATCTCTTATATGTCTATGATATTCATAATAAATTATAAAATCCAGTATCCTAAATATTAAAAAATGTTATTATGATCATTAAAACACTACTATATTCCTTATTTCACATAATATAAGAAGTGAATGCATCAGTTTGGAATATGTATGTATTATTATCTCGTTTTATAAAAACAATTCATTTAACATTACCAAATTTAATGGAAGAAAATTTTCATGGTTCTAATGTTTAAATGGGATATTTTCTAGATAATTTTACATTTATAATGATAATATTATTTTTACTTTCTTATCAACCAATCTTTTTTTAGATGATTTCATCACTTGTGTGTATGTATGGACTTCCATCTCAAGGATGTGATGTGAATTTTTTTCATTTATTTTTAAAATGATGATTGAAAAGGATAAATATTTTTGAATATATGGGATTTATATGACAAAATAATGATTTTATGAAGGTTTGTTATTATTTATCTTTCTTTGTTTCAATTATATGAAAATTAAAATAACGTTCAACAATATGTACGACATACTGTCTCTAGGAATAATGTATTTTATTTTTCAATATCTACTATTTAAGAATGATTATAAATATATATTGACTATATATTATTATTATACCATTATTTAAATTTTATAATTTTTGGGACCATGATCAATGTTTATGGATAATGAATACCAAACCAAAACATACTAGGAAAATGAAGTATTTATCACCTAAAATAGTTATTTTAATAACATATTATTAATAAATTGGTGATAAGTTGTTATAAATAAATAATAAATGGTATGAATGATATATGGTTATGGTATAAATTTATAATAAGTAAATATTTATTATATTGGAGTATTGAACTTGAACAAGGAAAGGGGAGACAAAAGGTAAGTGTTCATTTCAAAATCTCATAATTATTTGAGATTATTTTTATTTAAGTATGTATTGGGGAATACGTATCATCAAATTCCATGTTTTCTAAAAAAATAAAAATAGGTTTTTCTCTTATTTAAAATAATTTTTACCATTGTTTTAAATTTAACATAATGGTTCTAACATAAATCACATTTTAATTTTCTAATTAAGGTTTATTAAGAATATTATCAAAAAATACTGATGGAATTATTTTTTAAGTTATACAGTCTAATAATATTTTCCTTCAGTCATGAAACAACAGTGCATTGAAGATCATTTTGTATGATGACATGTCTCTTTTCAATGAAAATATTTCCCTATATAATTTTATGTATTATAATGAATGATTTTTTAATTTAAATATTTGTTTCTAATGAATTATATCATGTGATAATTCAAAATAATTTTCTATATATGAGAAGATTATTTGATAGTATATATTCATTATTGGGGATATGATCTAATGATACCATCCTTTTTATTTATCTGGAAAGTGTATATTTATGATGGGATTATTTTTTTTAAATTTGTTTTTTACAGGTTATTCCATAATGAAATGTTTTGGAAACTTATTTCTTTTAATGGGTTATGATATAATATATGTTCTTCTAGAACACATGATTATTTTTTTCATTATCTTATTGGTGGGACCTATATATACCACCAATTCATTGGGGAAATGATGATATATCTTGAGATATGTATGACTGGAATAAGGAGTAAACTGAGTTTAGTAAAAGACCTTACCCACCATGATAGTGTTGGGAGTAAACCTTGACTACTATATTGATATAAGGAGTGAACCCATTCCGATATGATAGAATTAGAATAGAGCCTTCACTTCTATGGAAATGATTATATATGGTTATTTGTATGCCACAATTACATGTATCAGACCACAGTTATTTCAAAGGGATTATGTTTCTTTATGATTCATGTATTATTAACTTCCATGATTTTTTCTATGGCTCAAGATTTTGATTTTTGATATGAAATGAAAATTTTTACATGTTATGTTAATGTTATTAGGCAATTATTCTAATGTTATTATTATTAAATCATTGATAGCAGTCCTTTTTACCATTACTAAACATCAGACATCACCCTAGATTTATATTTCCTTTCCCCAAGATATGATTAAATTATTCAGTATTATATGTCAAAAAGAGTTTCAGTTATGAATAATGATGAGGGAAATGGTGTATATATTTTATTAACTAATTCTTTACATATCAATGTTACCAAAGGATTTATAACAATAGGATTAATTGGCATGAGATTGACTAATGTAATGAATATCCATTTAAAAGTGTAATATCTATATATGAAAATCTAGGGAGATATATGTTTTTTTATTATAATGGAATATTTTTAATTTCTATGAGCTAGGTATTCATGGATAGATAAACATGGTTGTGACAAAATTCCTAGTTTTGGAGATCCCACAGGAGTAGTTTCGTGGTTGGAATATGGTGTATGAAACCCTATGTCAGAGTTAGGTATAACGCTGAATGTCATTTGAATTGTTTTGTAGACTAATAATATGTGAATAAAAATATTGAGGAATAATCTGAAAGGTTTTGTGTTGTGTTGATTTTTTGTATTAGTTATTTTTATTAATAATGGTTTTCACCTTTTTTTGAGTATTGGAAAAAATTAGGTTTATGTTTGATAGAAGCTGGATTATAGGGGAAATGAATTTATAATTGAATGGACATGTTGTTTATTTTTATAAAAAATAAACATATAATGACAAATAAATTTAGAATATATAATTAATCATACAATACTATTTATTTGATGTGATTTAATTTTGGGAATGGTTTTTTAATGATTTTATAAAAAGTTTATTGTTTTAGTTTTTTGTATTTTTCACCCACTTATGGTGAATTTTTAAAATAATTTATTGACTTCATTTAATGGGAGTTATATTTTTTAAAATTTTATAATGAATGAATTTTGAGAATCATTGGTTGATTTATTACATTAAAAAGTGTTTGATTATTTTGAAAGTCATGTTGAATGTTTTGTAATTACCATAAGTAATTTTTCTTATCAATGGAGTGTAATATTTTCAATGGTTTTGATTTTTTCAAAATAATTAGTATGTTTATAAAATTAATTTCTGATTATTTAACTAATAATTATGTTAATAAAGAGACTAGTTTTTTGAATAATATTTTATGTTATTGAGTGGTAATTTTTAATTATATCCCTCATTTGGTTTTGCAATGAATTAATTTGTTTTAATAAAATTAATTTTTTTCATCATCTTTCATTTTTAGGATATGCCTCCAAGAATGGTTTGGAATGAGAGTTATGTGTTTATCTATAATAAATCCATTTATTAACTATTTCCTCTATTATGGACTCTAAAAGATAATATGGTGTTGGTATTTCAATCATATATTTTGGTGACATGTTATATATTAGTTTTATTTCAATATAAGTCTATTCAAGCCTTCAGTTGATACTTGAGTGAATTAATTAGTCTAAATCTAATTGATTTTCTTGATATTAGTTTGAATGTAAAAAACTTCTCAATCAGTTTTGAATATTATGGGTTTTTTTTTTCATTTTTATTAGTATTATAATCATATATCACTGGTTTTGATTCTATTAGGTTAGAGGTGGATGTTTTTTATTTTACATGTGTAACAACCTAAATTGTTATAAATAAAATTCCCAATTTGATTTAATTATATGAATTATTATGTAAAATGATTATATAAAACACATGCATATATTTGGTTTTATTATATCTTATAAGATTTGAAAGAGTTTTAATCATCTTTACCATTGAAAATAAATTTTTTGAACAATGATCACATAATTAGTATAAATATATGTTTTTAACAAAACCTATTGAATTAGAAAATGTGATGGCCTCAACCAGTAGGATCATACCATATAAAGCCCATTTATTAGAGCTTCTAAGGGAGATAGCATCCATGGGATTTTCTATCATCCATTAAAAATTTGACATCCAATAACTTAGTAATAAGGGAAACCATTTATGGGGACGTTCAATCTCATGGAGATCACGACCCAAACCATGTTTGTTGAACTGCCCCTTGAATGTCTCACCATCACACACCTAACCCTTTGGAAATTTTATAGTATATTAAAGAAATATGTATCAAGAAATTAATAATGTGAATATGTATATTTTATTTTCAATATAATAGTGTTCAAATTTTCTTCTTATAATTAATTTATAAATGATTTGTCACGACCTGTCCTCGGGGCCCGTTCCGTGACTACCCCAAGCCCGCCTTCCATAGGCCAGGGGCTAGCGACTAGCTCCAAAGGTGTAAATCAAGATAAATGGGAAGTCATTGCCTCTATAAAATATAAACACATCCAACCAGAGTACAAGTGGAAGTAATACACTAAGTACAAAAGAATGTGCTGAAAAGTAAATGGGCAAGAATACAAACCCAACTGAAAAGTACAGCTACCACTGAATGAAAGTACAACAAAAAAGATAAATAGTTGGAAGATAAAAGAATCTACTGGGTCTTCCACCTCAGATCCTACCTAAAGGGTAGGTATAGACATCCTCCTCAAAGCTCTCTCCCGCCATCCTACTCTGAGTACCATCACATCATGAAGTCCACCTCCAGGTACTGACTCGTTGTAAGTTCCACCTCCAGGAACCGTCTAGTCCTCATACACTCGGTCCTTATCAGCACTGTCCGACATCTAAATCTAACACAACGAAGGGCGGGAGTAGCCCATGTAGGGGTGAGTATAACGATACTTAGTAGGGACCCTGAGACCCTCAAGGTCTCACTAAATCCAACAAGGATAACCACAAAGAAGGATCTCAACAGATAACCCTTACTTAGGTATAAGCCCATACTTATACCTAAGTTATCAAGTAACCCATATCAATCATGACAAAAAAGGTTATCAAATCAACAGATAAAACACTACTTAGGTATATGACCATACATATACCTATGTTATCAAGTGACCCATCTCACTCATAAGGTAAACACAAAGGTCATTGAATCAGATCAAACCATGATTTTCATTATCGAAACCACAACTACTTGAGAAACTCCTCCTCTATCAAGTACAGTGGCCCTATCACGACTCCAAGGCACTACTCACTATCCTTAGACTATTGAGGTACTCCTCTTGTCGAGTACTGCAGGTTTGCTACCAACTACCAGGCGCTCCGTCCGCTGAGGGTCTCACGCTGAATACTAGGCGCTCACCCTAATAGCCTACAGAGGTACTCCTCTTATCAAGTACCGTGGGTCTGCTGCCAACTACCGGGCACTCCGTCCACTGTGGGTCTACCGCTAAATATCAGTCTCCCCGTCCACTAGGCTAACCGAATCACCATGAGTCGAATCGGTCAAGAAGTCATCAGGTCTACAACTACTCGGTCTCCGAACTCCGTATGCTCGTCTATGAATGGGTCTGCTCCACAAGCAACTAGTCAATACATAAAAGTGTCACGAAAACTCATGTAGAATTATGTCAAAGGACCACCTCATCCTAGGGGTCTCAACGCAACAGAAGGAACATTGATCGGACACCTGGTCTGTGAGTTATTAGCATTTCTGTTCTAGGGGCCCAGTTGGATTTTAGGTACAATCCAACCCGATCACACTCCAACTGCGTCCAAACATCATGTGAAGTATTCCCAAAGAACCTTCTCATCAAGAGTAATCCAAAAAAGTCGACGTCACATCAATCGGACGTCCTGAGCTCATGTTATAATTGATTCCGTTCTGAGGGAACATTTGGTTTTGAGTTAGAACCAACACAACCATATCCATACAACGCCGAATCCTTGAGTGTAATATACCGAAACGACCATCTCGATCCAAGTAATCCTACACAACTGACGGTGTGGTGATCGAAGGTCCACAACTCATGTTATG
This sequence comes from Viscum album, assembly GCA_963277665.1. Taxonomy (NCBI): domain Eukaryota; kingdom Viridiplantae; phylum Streptophyta; class Magnoliopsida; order Santalales; family Viscaceae; genus Viscum; species Viscum album. The sequence continues at coordinate 1,273,162,410 of OY728152.1, forward strand.
AGCATTTAAGTAAAGATGGTTTGAAAATATGGGGTCCGGGCCCGGTCCGACCCAACCCAATACCTCCCAGGTCGACCCAAACCGGGTCCAGGTCTGGCCTGGTTGGGCACGACCCAACCATATGTGGGCGGCCCGACCCGGCGCCGGCGGCCCCCCGGCCGACATGGTCCGGTCCACGTGACCCACGCGGTTGGCCGCGTGGGTGGGCGACCAGGGGGGAGCTGGCGGTGAGCAGCGGGGCCCACCCTAGCCGCAGGTCCGGGGGGTTATTTCCCCCTGGTTTCTTCAAAACGGCTGGCCACAAAGGCTGACCCTTGAGTAACCATGGGACCCCCTTGGGTCCAGCCTCTAGGTGGCTCCGAGGGCCGGCACAGCCGGCCACCCCTTTGAGATCAGCCGCGACCTTAGGCTACACCTCTGTTCGAACAGCGCGGCGTGACAGCGCCGCACCCCTCCACCGCGGCTCACCCCGGTCGTGGCCCCTTATAGCTCCGGGGCGGCGCGCTGGTGCCGCGCCCCTACACCGCGGACCACCTCATCCATGTACCTTTTACTCCGGTGCGGCGCGCTGATGCCGCTCCCCTCCACCGCAGCTCGGCTAGGCCGTGGTCCAGCACTACTCCGCGCAGCATGATGGTGTCGTGCCTTTACGGTGACCCAACAATCAAGCATTGACAATCCGCTCGTGATTGGCCCGACACCGACTAGTTCTTCGTAGTCCACCTCCATCGTCCATAATCAACAAATGAATTGGGAAGGGTCAGACCGTGTTCATGCGGTCCGAGCCCTTCCTCATCAAGATGATATCAATCGGCCCAACAGAACACAAGAATTAAATAACGTTGTTGAACGATATTGAAACTTGAAAATAAAAACCCCTACCTCAAGGTCCGCCGTTCGATGACGATATCACGAGAGGGTGGACGTCGGCTCATTGACATCGTAGCAAGGGAAGAGATGAAGGTGACAATGATCATTGGAATTCGTCGCTTCCACAATGGCCTTCGATCATGGCTCAGGTGTCGTTCGTTGAAGGTCCGTCGGAAGGAGAATCATTCTTCATGGAGGGTTAATGATCTCTTAATTCTCCAGGGATTCTCCACATAATATTTTCCCAGCCAAATATTAGAAATGAAAATTTTCCCCATCGTAACAAACATCCATCTCAATTCAAATTAATTCAAACTTATTAATTAATTGAATAGTTGGAAAATATATTAAATGAGAGAGATAGGAAGTTGAGAGGCTCTACTCTAATAAATGAGTGGAGTTGTCATGTAATTAACAAAAGGTGAGTTATGGGGAATTCCAGGGGGTTATGGGGAGGTGAGGAGTTAGGGTCTTGTGTGGGACCCACCACACTAAACCCTCCATTGAGAGGTTAGGTGGGTGTGGTCCCCACCTCTAACTCCACCTTTATAGGATAAAAACCATATTCCTTAAATAAAATTTATACACAACAAATTTTATTTAAATTATTCTAAATCCCCAATTATTATACCTCAACCCGCTCAAAACGCAACTATGGGAAAGGTCCCCCTAAGCAATTACTGGTGCTACGAGTTTATCGGTGCCCTCAAATTTCAATTCTGAGCACCGTTTCAAAAGATATTAAAACCCACTCGTTAGTTTACTGAACGTACCTGTGCTAAACTTCGAAAATTGATTCTGGACACACCGGGCCTCGGAATCAGGTGCCATCAGAAACTGAAGACTCGTAAAATTCTAATGAAATTATGAAAAAAAATTCCTTTAAATTTCTAGGTCTTTGAATTACTCTCACCTCAGGGATTTACGTTCCCGTATAGCTACATGATAAACTGTTGAAACGAAAGGAGATACCGAGCACGCATCTGAGCCTCCCACTCCTATGTTCTCTTCTCGAGGTTCTCATGCTGCCAACGAATGCACACCAGAGGAATCGACCATCCATGTAGGACCGGCTCTTGTTGATCCTCAACCTCTACTGGAACCCTGTATAAGTCACCCCATCAATGATTTCCAACTCTCAGTGGTCGATGATGACAGTTAGTTCATGCACACATCTCCTCAGATGAGTTATGTGGATGATGTTGTGCACCCAATGCATCTGAGGCCGAAAGGCCAGATGAAATGCGAAGATAACTTGACACCCGGCCCAAACCTTATAGACCTCGTCAAGATGTGACCCATAAGAAACCATTGTTGCCACCCTCGAACTCCAGTGGTCTTGTCTCTTATCAGGATAGGACTTATGTCTTCTCTGTGCAGCCTTCATCCGTTCCTAGATGATCTGCACCTTCTCCGTCATAGGCTGAACCATCTCTGGTTTTACACGTGCTGACTCCATCACTATCCACAAAGGATATCTGAAATGCGGCCAACTACTGTCTCGCCACTCCTAACAGCTAAATGCCTGATCTCCTTCTATGAGCATCTTCTACAACTTTCTCCTCTATAGAAGTATAAACAATCTCGAAGTCATAGTCTTGGAAGAATTCAAGCCATCTCTGTTGTCTCGGGTTCATGTCCTTTTGAGAGTAGATACACCTGAGACTATTGAGTTGGAGAGTACCGTAAAACGTTTGCTCAACGAACAATGGATGAGACTAGCCAATTGTAAGAACTCATCTCCACCCTTCATTGTTTATGTTATTCAAGAGCTTCTGATATTTCTCCTCTACCGAAAAGAGAAATCTGGTCTCATCCCCTAGATGAACCACATTCTTTTCCTAATATAGTCAATCTTGACATGAACGGTACTATTTCATTCCATGGATGACGTTGTAAGGCCTTGATGCTACTACCAAGAGATCTAACCGTTACTCTCACCTCCAAGGGTCGAGTCACACTGTCGGCAGTAGTGTGTGTTCACTGGGTCTCCTCTAGTAGGTATCTCGAAAGTGAGGATCAAGTCAGCAGCTTTAAACCAGATCCTCTTAGTATCAACCACACAAAAAGTACAGGAAAGTAAATGTCAGAAAGATAAGTGTCTTTTGTTACTACATCTCATAGTAAAAAGAAACAAAGAAAACACAACTGCGACAACAAGGAGACTAAAAACACCAAGAAAAAAATGCCTGCATGCCTAGTCCCACTCCTGTCCACTTGGTGATCGTGGTGGAAACACCTCGAAGCGTCGTCCACCACCAGCTACATGGCCAACTTCTCTGCCACGGTCGCCTTCTCCTTGCGGTCCGCATTGATCAAACCTCTGCCACTGTCTGGGAGGTACTTCATCTATCTGCTAATCGTCTGTACAGTGGGTCGGACAGTCACATGCCATGTGACCACGCCCGCCGCAGGAGTAACACTGCCCGCTCCTAGCATGACAGGCTATGACTCCACTTTGGTTGCCCCACACAACTGAACCAGAGTCGTGTAGTCAGCCGCCGGTGGTTCTTGTCCTCTTGGACCCCTGTGTCGTCCGTCTACTACCAGCTATAGAAGGATCTGCTGCAAGTCGACTAGTGGTGGGCCCCACAAATAGAGTCTGCTCAGCAAGGAAACTCTCCACTAAGAGGGCTTGCTCCAACACCCCTGCCTGAGTCGGGATGTTGAGAGGAATTGTCGAAGCTCTGATCCCATGCCTCATTCCTAGATCGATGGTGCAGGACCTGAAGAATGGGTCTCGTACCATATCTGTAGATTAGCGCAAGAGGTCTGTGAACCTTTCTGAGTACTGAGCTACACTCATGCTTCCCTACTGCAGAATAAGTAGCTCCTGTATCTGCAACGCTCAAAGTGTGGCTGGTAAAAACTCTGCCTGGAACAGGATCTCGAAGTCTGCCCGTAGAAGTGACCTCTCGTCATGCATCTGGAGCATCAGGCTCCACCATCTGGCTACTATTGCCCGAAGGAGGCTGGCAGCAAGGATCACCATGAAGTCCGCTAGTGTACCTACTACATGAAGACTCTCACCACAGCCTCCAGCCAATCCTCAGCCGCCTGTGGGTCTGTCTCTCCCCGGAACCTGGGTGGCCTCTGGCACTGGAACTCGTGCAGTGCACTCAAGCTGCGTGCATCACCTACTGCTAGGGCTGGTGACATCGGTGGCCCAACGAATGGTAGTACCGCTGGTGCCTCAACTAAAAGAGGGTCCTGTATTGCGGCCTCGTCACTCGGAAGGCTATCAGTACGTACATATATAGGGGCTCTAGCTGGTCATCTACAGGGAGGCATCCAAAAAGAATAGATGCGTCAAGATCAAAAGACTATACCTGTTGAGATGACCGAGTTTGTGCTGATTTAATTAAAACTTTTGAAAACACACACACAATCAGTGTTTTCGTGCACTGATGCGGAAATCAGAATTCAGGGTTTTTCTGTATGGATACGTTGGCCTCCGCAACAAACACTAGACTCCCTGAATTGAAAACCACACTCGGTACCCTTAACACTATTTCTTCATAGAAAAAAATATCAGAGTTATAAGTTCTGTGGTAGAACTGATCCCTCTGATTCCAATTTCTCACGACCCGTCCTCGGGGCCCATGCCGTGACTACCTCAAGTCGGCCTTCCATAGGCCAGGGGATGGAGACTAGTACCAAACGTGTAAATCTCGATAACTGGGAAGCCATTTCATTTATAAAATATAAACACATCCAACCAGAGTACAAGAGGAAGTAATACACAAAGTACAAAATAAAGTGTTGAAAAGTAAATGAGCCAGAATACAAACCCAGCTGAAAAGTATAGCTACAACTGAATGAAAGTACAACAGAAAAGACAAATAGCTAGAAGATAGAAGCAGCTCCTAGGTCGTCCACCTCGAATCCTACCTGAAGGGTAGGTATAAATAGCCTCCTCAATGCTCTTGCCCGCCCAACTCCTCTGAGTACCGTCACGTCATGAAGTCCACCTCCAGGTACTGACTCACCGTAAGTTACACCTTCAGGCACCACCCAGTCCTCGTACACTCAGTCTCTATCAGCGCTATCCATCGCCTGCATCCAACACAACGAGGTGCGGGCATAGCCCGTGTAGGGGTGAGTATAACGATACTCAGTAGGGACCCCGAGACCCTCACGGTCTCACCAAATCCAACAAGGATAACCACAATGAAGGATCTCAACAGATAACCCTTACTTAGGTATAAGACCATACTTATACCTAAGTTATCATGTAACCCATCTCAATCATGAGGAAACACAAACGTTATGAAATCAATAGATAACCACTACTTAGGTATATTCTCATACATATACCTAAGTTATCAAGTGACCCATCTCAATCATGAGGTAAACACAAAGGTCATTGACTCTGCTCAAACCATGATTTTCATTATCGAAACCACAACTGCTAGAGAAACTCCTCCTCTGTTGAGTATAATGGCTCTGTCATGACTCCGAGATGCTACTCACTAACCATAGACTGCTGAGGTACTCCTCCTATCAAGTACTGCGGGTCTTCTGCCAACTACCAGGTGCTCCATCCGCTAAGGTTCTTCCACCGAATACCAGACACTCTCTTTAATAGCCTACAGAGGTAATCCTCCTATCGTGTACAGTGGATCTGCTGCAAACTACCGAGCACTCCGTCCGCAGTGGGTTTTCCACCAAATACCGGGTGCTCCGTCCACTGGGCTAACCGAATCACCATGTGTCGAATCGGTCAAGCAGTAATCAGGTCTACAACTACTCTGTCTCTGCACTCAGTATACTCGTCTTCGGGAGGGTCCACTCCATGAGCTACTGGTTGATTCATCCCTGTGTCATGAAAACTCGTGTGGAAATATCTCAAAGGACCACCTCATCCTCCGGGTCTCAACGCAACAGATGACTCATCGATCAGACGCCTGGTCTGTGAGTTATTAGCATTTCCATTCTAATGGCTGGGTTATATTTCAGGTACAATCCAACCCGATCACACTCCAACTATGTAGGAATATCAAGTGAAGTATGCCAAAAGGTATGTCTCATAAAAAGGAATCCAACAAAGTCGGCGGCACGTCAATCAGACGTCCGGAGCTCAAGTTATAAGCATTTTCGCTCCGAGGGCCCTGATGGTTTTGCGTTCGAACCAACCCTAACATATCCATACTACACCTAAACCTTGAGTGTAATATTCCAAATCGACCGCCTCGATACAAGGAATCCTAAGAAATAGATTGTGCATCGATAGGAGGTCCACAACTCATGTTATGGGCGTTTAAGTAAAGATGGTCCGAAAATAGGGGTCTCGGCCCGGTCCGACCTGACCCAATACCCCCTGGGTCGGCCCGAACCAGGTTGACCCGACCTAGGTCCGGGTCCATCCCAGTTGGGTGCAGCACAACCCGGCTGGCACGGCCCGGTGCTATGGCCCGGCCCGGCGCTGGCGGCCCAGCCCGGGCGATGTGGTACGGTCCACGTGACCCACACGGTTGGCCATGTGGGTGGGCGAACAGGGGGGGAGCTGGCGGCGCCCAGCAGGGCCTGTCCTAGCCGCTTGTCCGAGGGGTTATGCCCCCCCCCAGTTTCTTCGAAATGGTCGGCCATAATGGCCGGCCCTTGAGTAACTATGGGACGCCCTCAGGTGCCGCCTCTAGGTGGCTCCGGCGGTCGGCACAGCCGACCGCCACTTTGAGATCTGCCGCGGGCTTAGGCCGCGTCTCTGTTTGACCGGCACCGGGCGACGGCGCCGCACCCCTCCATTACGGCCCACCCCGGCCGAAGCCATTTAGCTCTGGCATGGTGCAGCGGTGCCACGCCCCTCCACCACGGCTTGACAAGGCTGTGGTCTGGCTCTACTCCGCGTGGCATGACGGTGTCGCGCCTTTGTCGTGACCCGACAATCAAGCATTGACGATCCTCCCGTGATCGGACCGACACCGACCGGTTCTTCATAGTCTGCCTCCATCATCCATAATAAACAAATAAATGGGGAAGGGTCAGACCGTGTTCGTGCGGTCTGAGCCCTTCCTCATCAAGATGGTATCAAGCGGCCCATTGGAACTCTAGAATTAAATATCGTTGTTGAACGGTATTGAAACTTGAACATAACAACCCCTACCTCAAGGTTCGTCGTTCGATGATGATATCGCGAGATGGTGGACATTGGCTCATTGACATGGTCACAAGGGAGGAGATAAAGGTGACGACAATCGTTGGCGTTCGTCACTTCCGCAAAGTCCTTCGATCCCGGCTCGAGCGTCGTTCGTTGATGGTCTGTCAGAAGTAGAACTGTTCTTCATGGAGGGTTAAAGCTCATTTAATTCTCCAGGGATTCTCCACATAACATTTTCCTAGCCAAATATTAGAAATGATATTTTCCCCCATCTTAACAAACTTCCATCTCAATTCAAATTAATTCAAACGTATTAATTAATTGAATAGATGGAAAAGAAATTATATGAGAGAGATAAGAAGTTGAGAGGCTCCACCCCAATAAATGAGTAGAGTTGTCCTATAATTAACATGGTGTGAGTTATGGGGAATTCAAGGTGATTATGGGGAGGTAAAGAGTTAGGGTCTCATGTGGGCCCCACCACACTAAACCCTCCCTAGGGAGGTTAGGTGGGTGTGGAACCCACCTCTAACTCCCCCTTTGTAGGATAAAAACCACCTTCCTTAAATAAAATTTATACGCAACAAATTTTATTTAAATTATTCTAAATCCCCATTTATTAAACCTCGACCCGCTCAAAACGCAACTACAGGAAAGGTCCCCCTAAGCAATTACCGGCAGTGCAAGTTCATCGGTGCCCTTAGATTTTAATTCCAACACCGGTTAAAAAGATAGAAAATCCCACTCATTTGTTTATTGAATGTACCTGAGCTAAACTTCAGAAATTGAATCCAGACAAACTGGGCCTTGGAATTAGGTTCCATCAGAAACCGCGGTCTCGTAAAATTCCAAAGAAATTAAGAAAAAATCTTTCTTGAAATTTCTGTGTTTTTACATGATTTTTATTTTGATACAGCAAAACACAAATTGTATTTTTGGGTAATATTGAAAATCAACTAAAGAACTTATTTTTATGAATTATGGGATTATTAAAATAATTATTATTTTATTTAAATATAATTATAAATTGATATTTATTAAATATAAATGATCATATAAATTTTTTTGATGGAAAATGTATTTTTTATATGGGTTCGAAAAGTGTTGTTGTAAAAAAACACTACATTTCTCAATAAATTTTCATTCTTATTTTAAAAGTGAAAATGATCAGATATAGAGATTTTTTTTTTGAAAAAATGAATATTATTTTTTGAATCATAATGTTCAAATTAAACAATTGTGATTTTATCATAATTTTCTGAGATAATTAAATTTTTGGCTAAAAATTAAATATCATATAAATATATTGTCTTTATTTTAACATCATAATGATTCAAAAGTTATGTAATAAATAATTAATCATATATAAAAGATAAAATATATGTTTTCCTTTAAAATAATGTAATATTATGTTAATTTGATTAATTTTATAATGCCATTACAAAACCACCAAATCCATTAATTTATATTAAGGTTTTAAAATAATTTTTAAAGAGTATGACTCACTTCCACATAAGAAAGGGTATTATTTTATTATGTTTCGAACTTTTTGCGCGAAATAATGAAATAAAATTTCACTTTGAATAAAACATGGGAAAAACTAGTGTATATTTTGTTGTTTTAGTTATTTTATTATGTAGAGTCCAAAAAAAAATATTTGAGAAATAATAAAGAATTACCCACTCAATTCCTATATTAACCGACAAAAGATACCATTTATCATCACTATAAATCATATTATAATATAATAAATCTTATATACCCTCTATATATTCCTCCCATGGTTCCCAAATATCTCAAGTAGCTCCTCCCAATAACTTTGGATCACATTCTCGATGTACGGTATCCTCCCATTCTCTTATTTATTAAAGTGAACTTTTTATCATATTCCTTCCATTTCCAAAAAACAATGATGGGATATATCTTTACATGTCCCTATTACTACCCATTTTATGTAAAAATGTTCATATACCACATTATCTCTCATCAACACATCTTATGAATTTTTATGTTACATATTTATAATACCAGAATTTCACTGTAATTTTCTAGGTCAAAACAATTTTGTAGTGAATACCATACCCATTTAATAAAAATGGTGTTCACCTTTATCCACTTATTATTATTGATTGGGGACTTACATGTATTTATTCTTAAATTGTTGGTCATAGAGTAAAAGTTAAGGTTATGTTTTTCCATGTTTTATGATTTATGGGGATTACATAAGAATGATAACAAAATGAATGTGACATGTGGACCCAAAATTATATATCACTGCAATGAATTGGGTAATGTTTATTTTTATGAGACCTCATGTTTGGATAGGGAGTAATCATGATTTATTTATGGGACTTTATTTATCATTATGTATTTGATGCTAGCCATGACCTTTGTTTGTGATGCATTTTTTTAAGTGGTTTCCACATTTCCAATGTTTCCTTTATGTTAACATGTTATATCATGTATTATTTTTCAGGTTTATGATTATTAGATATTTTATGACACATTTTATTCAAATCTTATAACAAGTATTACTCTCTTTATGTTATACCATTTTTTCACATACTATGCATTATATCTCAACCCTTTATTATATATGTCCCTGACTTATTGATAAAACACTATTTTAGTGAATATTTTATTGATAATAAATGAAACAATTTCCTCACATTGTGTTAAATATGTTTATTTATAAAATATTTGGGATTTGATCATTCATTTGAAAATTTGGTGAAAATTCCAGTTTTACCCTTAATAGTGCATTGTAGTATTTCGAGAATAAATATTTTTATATTTATTATTTGAAATTGACATTTTGTAACAGTGTTCCTAACTTAATGATCTACAACTTTTATTCAGGACACTAGAGCTAAAGAGTTCAGTTGGTTGTTGAAATTGGGCCATGAAGTCAAAGTTGGGCTGGGCTCGCCAGAATGGAGAAGCTTCTGTATTTCGGCCATAACTACTTCATATGGGCCTGTATTGATCCCAAATTTGGAGAGGAGATAGCAGACAGATATCCGCACATTTGATCCTTCTGGAAGGGCGGCCAATTCACGCTTTTTGGTGGTCAAATGGGCGGTGCAAGTTGGCATAAAATATTTGGCCGAATTTCCACATTCACACTTGAAACCACATGTAACCTCTCCTCCCCTCCCCTCTATAAATTGGATTTTTTCTCATTTGGAGGGGTTGGGACGTGCATTGGGAAGTTTAGGGCAGAGAAGAAGTGTATCCACTCCAATTCTCCAACCATTTCAATAAGGGTAGCTCTTGAAGCAAGGATCCCTTCGACGAAGCCTTCTTCTTCTCCTTCATGTTGTAATGATTTTGTTTATGTAATAAACTTCTTTGTTCTTCTTTTATTTCTTCTCTTTTCTTCTGTTTTGTTTAAATTTCTTCTTCTCTTAATATTCCTAATTGGTCTGGAATTCTTTAGTAGAAGCGTTATTGGGTTATACCCATTTTAAACCTTTGCACATGCAAAACGCTTCTACGATGATTACGCCACCCATGGAAGAGTAGTCTTTTAGTAATCGATCTATCTTCTACCCTCTTCATTTAATTATTTTGAATCAATGAGCTACTGTAATTCACTTAATATGATCCGTGAATTGTGTTTTAAAATTTTAAGAAACTAAGCAAGCAATTGAACAATGTACACAAAAACACGCGAGGTCGGGATTTTGTGTAAATTGTGAGAGCGCGATCTTAATCGGTAATACAAGACCACACGGGATAAATTTGTAGAGTTCAAATATAATCCCTAAAAACAATTCATCCTCATTTCCAGAGTGGATATGTGCCTTAATTTACCACTGACCATAAGCTAATCTTAGAACATCAATCAAAGCAGGGTGCTGCGATTGCATGTTCCGAAGTTAGCCTAAGGATAAATTCACTTCAATCTTCGTGGTAAAGTTAATTCTCGTAGGGTTCGAGATTTAACAAATTAAGGGATCATAATTAAGTGAATATTAATTTAAATGATAATGATTAATAAATGATTGAAGAGGTAGAGTTAGATCGATTACGTCTTTTAAATATTGTCTAAACAAACATCTTTTTGTTGTGTCATTTTAATCAAACTTCATTTCAAAATTAAAAACAAAAAAAATTCAATCTTCTTCCAGCAAACTTCTTCTAGGTTCATAAACTATAAAAAAAACACCCCCATCCTTTCAAGTAGTTATTTTATTCTCTTTTATTTTATTTTTAGAATACCTCTAATAAGTAGTTAAATTCACTTCCTCCTTTGAGAGACGACCTTGGTCAGCCACTCTGCTGCACCTAAGTACCCCAAAATCATACTAATCATTTGAGGGCGCCCACGACAGCGCTCTTTCAAATTGGCGCCGTTGCCGGGGAGGCAAGTAATTATTTCAACCAATTAGAGGTATTTATTTTATTTTACATTTTAATTCTCTTCCTTTCTTCTTTCTTCCGTCTTTACCCAATCTGATTTTTTTTTCTTCTTTTATCTCTTTCTACTTCTTTTTGGACCATCAACTCAAACTTCTAATTTTTATTTTACTATGGTCCACATTCCTTCTTTTCATCTTTCATTGATTGATGACACGAACTAATCCCGAGGATCTCTTAGATCTTGACCCTGAGATTGAACGTAGCCTTAGGGCACGAATCAGACATTCTCAATCTACGGGAAGTTTCAACATTCAACCAGTTGGAGAATTACTCCAATATCAGAACATTGAAATTGGAAGAAATTCAAATTCAACCATAAAACAAGAACCAATGGCTGGAAACAATGGAAATGAACTTAATAGAACCATTCGAGAATTGGCTGCACCTAATATTAACTATCAACCAAATTGTATTGCATACCCAAATCTCGAATCGGACTTCGAACTGAAATCTGGGTTAATTCACTTACTTCCAAAGTTTCATGGCCTCTCTGGTGAGGATCCAAATAAACATTTGAAAGAATTTAATGTGGTTTGCTCAACCCTTAAACCAAGAAATGTTTCTGAAGATCAAATCAAATTAAGAGCGTTCCCATTCTCACTTAATGGAGCTGCAAAAGACTGGATGTATTATTTACAACCCGAAGATGTAACTTGTTGGAACGATTTGAAACGTATTTTCTTGCAGAGATTTTTTCCAGCATCAAGGACCACATCCATTCTAAAGGAGATATCAGGGATCAAGCAAGCACAAGGGGAGTCAATGTATGAGTACTGGGAGCGATTCAAGAAGTTGTGTGCAAGCTGCCCACATCACCAAATCAGTGAGAAACTCCTCATCCAATACTTCTACGAAGGACTCACACCCATGGAGAGGAGCATGGTGGATGTTGTAGCTGGAGGAGCATTGGTGGACAAGACACCAGTAGCTGCACGTGCGTTGATCGACAAGATGGCCCAAAACTCCCAACAATTTAGTGATAGAGGTACACCACATGTTCGAGGAGTACATCAAGTAAGTCCTTCTTCTCTCGAAAGTCATTTGATTGATACTAAGTTAGAAGAATTGACAACTATGGTGAGGCATATTGCATTGGCACAAAATACATCTCTACCCCCTCCTTCAAGGCCTTGTGGTATTTTCACTGAGACAAGCCACCCAAATGACTGTTGCCCACAACTCCAAGAAACAGAAGATTGTGCAGCAGTGTTCCCTTGGAGACCATTTCAGCACCAACAACAACAACCATATCCCCAAAATAAGTTTGATCCAACATACAACCAAGGGTGGAAAGATCTAGCGGACATGAGGTATGGCTCTGGACAACAACAAAGGCCCCCTTTTCAACAAAACTTCCAGCATCCTCCGCCTTACCAACAGGGTTTCCAACAACCCCAAAGGAGATTCGAAGCTCAAACATCAACGAGTCAGAAAAAAGGGAATATCCAACACAAGGTAGACTCTAACACTGATGATCTTTTGAAACAAATTGTTCTTAATCAACAAAATGAGGTGAAGAGTCAATGTTCGGAGCTGAGAGAGTTGAAGACTCAAATGAGTCAGATTGCCACCGCCCTCCATGAACTTGTGAGTAAGAATTCTGGAAATCTACCTTCCCAACCCACTCCAAATCCAAAGGGGAATGTTAGTGCCATCACATTGAGAAGTGGGAAGCAAATTAACGATACATCTACACCTACCATTCCACCTGGATTCACCTCAACTCCAGAGAAGCCGCATTCCAAACCAATTGATGAGCAATCCAAGGAGAAAGATAAAGGTAAGAAAAAGATTGAATATGTTCCTCCTAAACCCCTTCCTTTTCCAAACAGGGTTGTTCAAACCAAGAAGATGGCTGAATAAGCAATGAAAAAGGAGGTTTTGGACACATTCAAGCATGTGGAGATCAACATTCCTCTACTTGAAGCCATTAAGCAAATCCCAAGGTATGCGAAATTCTTAAAAGAACTTTGTACCAATCGAAGAGGGCTCAAGGGGAATGAGAGGATCAACCTTGGAAGGAATGTCTCGGCACTCATTACACCAACTCTAGCAATTCCAACAAAGTGCAAGGATCCTGGGACATTCACCATCCCATGTACCATAGGGGAGTTGCACTTCTCTGATGCTCTTTGTGATTTAGGAGCTTCAATAAATGTGATGCCTCACTCTGTATTCTCTTCCTTACAGGTTGGTGAGTTGAAGCCAACAAGAGTAGTGGTGCAATTGGCGAATAGAGCTACGGAATATCCAGCGGGAGTTCTTGAGGATGTACTTGTTCGGGTAAGAGACATGATCTTTCCAGCAGACTTCTATGTGATTAACATGGAGGATGATCAGGTAAGTTCTCATGCCCCCATTATCGTAGGTAGACCCTTCCTCAAAACTGCAAAAACTATCATAAATGTCAATGAGGGTACACTTTCCATGGAATTTGGGGATGAAGTTGTGATATTTAATGTTATGGATTCCATGAAGTACCCCTCTGAGGACCATTCTGCTTTTTTTTATCTCCCATTTTGAACCACCAAATAAAAACTCCATAGAATTTGATTGTCCTATGCTTAGGGAGATTATGAGTATTGGTTCGAGTTTGATGTCTAAGAGCACTTCCTCACATGTTTCTGATACACAATCCTATCTTGGATTTGATTTTGATGTGGATTCATATTCTGATTTTGATCATGTGAACTCTGATTATGACATGGCTATTGAGTATGCTGATGGATTTGGTGCTTTATTCTCTGATTGTGATGATTTTTATTCTGATACTGATGTTCATTGTGCAGATATGTCTGTTGCATCAATTTCTCCATCCATACATCACCCACCTACATTGGAACTCAAGCCATTGCCCCCCAAATCTCAAATATGCATACTTGATCAGTGGTGATAGATTACCTGTCATAATTGCTAACAATCTCTCTTTTGAACATGAAGAAAAACTTTTGAATCTTTTGAGAGATAACATTAGGGAAATTGGTTGGACATTGGCAGACATATCAGGTATTAGCCCCTCCATTTGCATGCATAGGATTCTCTTGGAGGATGGGGCTAAACCGGTGAGACAGCCACAAAGGAGACTTAATCCCACCCTCCTAGAAGTTGTTAAGAAAGAAGTTGAAAAATTACTTGAGGCAGGTATCATTTACCCTATTTCTGACTCACAATGGGTTAGCCCTGTTCAGGTTGTACCAAAGAAAACTGGTTTCACTGTTATAAAAAATGAAAATGATGAGTTAGTTCCTGTGAGAGTACAAAACAGTTGGCGAGTGTGTATCGATTTTAGGAAACTAAATCAATCCACTCATAAGGACCATTTCCCACTTCCATTCATTGACCAGATGCTTGAGAGACTAGCTGGGAAGACACACTATTGTTTCTTGGATGGATTTTCTGGCTATTTTCAGGTTCCCATTGCAGCAGAGGACCAGGAGAAGACAACATTCACCTGCCCATTCGGTACCTTTGCTTACCGGAGGATGCCATTTGGACTTTGCAACGCCCCAGGTACCTTCCAGAGATGCATGGTGAGTATTTTCTCAGATCTCATTGAGACCTGCATGGAGGTATTTATGGATGATTTTACAGTTTATGGGTCCTCATTTGATGAATGTATCTCTAGTTTGGGTGATGTGTTGCATCGTTGTATTGAGAAGAATCTGGTCTTAAATTTTGAAAAATGTCATTTCATGGTTGAAAAGGGAATTGTCTTAGGTCATATAGTATCACAACATGGAATTGAAGTTGATAAATCTAAGGTAGAAATTATTTCATCCCTCCCATATCCTACATGTGTGCGTGATGTTCGATCATTCCTTGGGCATGCTGGATTTTATCGACACTTCATCAGAGATTTTAGTAAGATCGCTCTACCCTTATCTCGATTGCTTCAAAAAGATATTAACTTCAATTTTGATGATTCATGCAGGGTATCATTTGATGAGCTGAAGAAGTGTCTGACCACTCCACCAATCATACAGCCCCCACGGTGGGACCTTCCATTTGAGCTTATGTGTGACACCTCCAACTTCGCGGTTGGAGCTGTCTTATCTCAGAGGGTGGAGGGACGTTCACATGTGATCGCCTATGCATCGAGGACGCTAGATTCAGCCCAATCAAACTACACTACCACAGAAAAGGAGTTTCTTGCTGTCACATTTGCTTTAGATAAATTCCGTTCATATTTATTGGGCTCTAAAGTAGTTGTTTTTTCTGACCATGCAGCTTTGAGGTACCTCCTAAAGAAGCCAGATGCAAAGCCACGACTTATCCATTGGATGCTCCTTCTTCAAGAGTTTGACCTTGAGATAAAGGACAAGAAGGGGTCAGAGAATTTGGTGGCAGACCACATGAGTAGGCTTACTCACACACTAGAGGATGACACCTTGGATCAGGTACCACTTCGGGACACTTTCCCTGATGAGCATCTCTATACCATCTCAGGTACGCATCCTTGGTATGCTGATTTAGTTAACTACCTTGCTTCTTCTGAAATCCCTGCAAATTTAAAGAAACATCAAGTCCAAAAATTAAAAAGTGAGTCCAGGTTTTATGTGTGGGATGATCCTTACCTCTGGCGCATGTGTAGTGACCATGTCATTAGGAGGTGTGTTCCCGATCATGAGTTTGAGTCTGTTTTGCATTTCTGTCATACACTTGCATGTGGTGGACACATTGGACCCCAACGGATAGCTAGGAAAGTTTTGGACTCTGGATTATATTGGCCTAGATTATTCCATGATGCCCATGTGTTTTGTAAGTCATGCTCTCATTGCCAACACACTGGGAATATTTCTAGGAGACATGAGATGCCCCAACAACCCATACTATTTTGTGAGATTTTTGATGTATGGGGCATCGAATTTATGGGTCCTTTTCCTAGTTCATTTGGATTTTTGTATATTTTGGTTCCTGTTGATTATGTGAGTAAATGGGTGGAGGCCAAGGCCACCAGGACTGACGATTCTCATGTTGTTGTGGACTTTGTCAAAGCACATATTTTTTGCAGGTTTGGAGTACCAAAGGCCATCATCAGTGACCAAGGGACACACTTTTTCAATAGGAATTTTGCTTCCCTCCTTCGAAAGTATGGGGTGACACACAAAACATCAACACCATACCACCCCCAAACAAATGGCCAGGCTGAGGTTTCAAATCGTGAGTTGAAACAAATCTTGGAGAAAACCGTGCAGCCAAATAGGAAGGATTGGAGCAAGCGCTTGGATGATGCATTATGGGCTTATAGGACAGCATACAAGACCCCCATTGGTATGTCCCCATTTCGGATTGTTTTTGGGAAATCATGTCATCTCCCCGTGGAAGTTGAGCATCGGGAATATTGGGCTATAAAGAAATGTAACATGGATTTGGCCCAAGCTGGAATTCAAAGGAAGTTGCAAATTCAAGAGCTTCAGGAGATTCGACTATCATCATACGAGAACTCAAGGCTCTACAAGGAAAGATCAAAAGAAGCTCATGGCAAAATGATCCAACAAAGGGAGTTTCATGTTGGAGAGAAAGTCCTTCTCTATAGTTCACGACTGAAGTTGATGCCTGGTAAGTTGCGTTCCAGATGGTTAGGTCCTTATATTGTGTCTAATGTTTTTCCTTATGGTGCAGTGGAGATCACACATGAGGACACTGGAAGGAGCTTTATAGTCAATGGGCAACGTTTGAAGAGATACATTGAGGGCCATCCTACTGATGCAGTGGATTTTATCACACTGCATGACCCCATCATCACTTGATCACATCAGGCTGTTCCTAACCCTTTCACTTTTATATTATTTGTACTATTTAAAAATTCTTCATTTCATGTGCATATATCATCTCATAGGTTCACATTGAGGACAATGCAATATTTTAAGTGTGGGGGAGGGAACCTTTTAGTTTAGTAATTTCAATTGTTTTCCTGTTTAAAAAAAAACCAAAAAAAAAACAAAATTTTGTGTGTTTTTCAAATTTTGTGTGTTTAGTTTACAATTTTATGTGTTTTTTGAAACATTTTGAGCTAAAATTATTCTCATAACAATTTTTAAATCCATATCAATAAGTGAAACAATTTACCCCTTGAAACTAAGCTTAAATGAATGCTGAAATGACTTTGTTTCAAGTTCAAATATTTAGTAATTTCATGAAAAGTACGCTGAATTTTGAATCCCATGCCAATCTCACTATCTTTATATTTGAAATCACTTTCCTGTGAGGCTTCTAAACCATTATTTTCATATTCTTTACATTCACCTCACTTCTTGAGAGAACCAAACCATGCTTGATTTAACCAGAATTTGATCTATTCCTGTCAAAATTTGAGGGTTTGAGTTACTTGTGTTTAAATGATTGAGGCATTTGTTTGGTATTAAAGCCCCCTTTTCAAAGAATCCTTTTTTATAATGGCCTACCTTGAATATTTAATCCTTGTATCCCTTAGAAGCCATGCACAGCCTGTTAGGTTAAGCCACATTCCAAGCCAATTTTCCCTATCCAACCAACTCTTGAAGTGAAATTGCATAATCTAGTTGAGCTTAAGTGTGGGGGAAGCTGTCTTGTGTTGTGCCCCCACATTATGTGATACTTTGGGTGGAAAATTAAATTCTGAAGAGATGTGTTTGCTACTAAATAAAGTCATTATATTGAAAGCTGTGCCTTTTCTGGAGCTTTCATGACAAGTGAAGCTGTGCCTTTTCTAGAGCTTCTAATTAAGGTGGGAAGCTGTGCCCATCTGGAGCTTTCAAGAAAATCATGTTTGAGAAGAATGACATTTTTTATGCTGAAATGATGAATGGTGTAAACCTTTCATGAATTTTCATGATGATGGAGCTGAATTGATACTATGGGGATTGAAGAGAAGACCATAATTAAGTGAAAATTAGATTAATGCAATTTTGCTTCAAAAGAGTCAAGCCCTCCTCATTCAGCCTCAGAGTTTTTCACATCTTAATCCTACCAACCGAAAGCCACAGAACAACCCTAAAAAGTCCTCATGATAAACATATGTCCTTGACTCACATCGGGTAGCGATGTAGGAATCTATCAAGCCTATGGTGACCCTTTTATGAGTTTGGATGAGAAAGACATTGCAAAAAAAATTTTGATATTTGAGGGATGAGAGAAAATTCAAGCGAGGTAAGTGTTTTGTGCATGGGTGGATAAATGAAGTGGAAATATATTGAATGATATAAATAGAGAACTTGAAATAAGGTTTTTTATGAGGCATGATATCTTTTGATTCTTGGTGTGAAATTGATTGATCTTAAGGATATGTGTTTTAAAATTGGTTTTGATTTGATATTGATGTTTACTTGATATGAGGTTTTGCCCAGGTGTGCAAAAGGGTAAGTGTGGGGGAGTTGATAAAACACTATTTTAGTGAATATTTTATTGATAATAAATGAAATAATTTCCTCACATTGTGTTAAATATGTTTATTTATAAAATATTTGGGATTTGATCATTCATTTGAAAATTTGGTGAAAATTCCAGTTTTACCCTTAATAGTGCATTTTTGTATTTCGAGAATAAATATTTTTATATTTATTATTTGAAATTGAAATTTTGTAAACGTGTTCCTAACTTAATTATCTACAACTTTTATTCAGGACACTAGAGCTAAAGAGTTCGGTTGGTTGTTGAAATTGGGCCATGAAGTCAAAGTTGGGCTGGGCTCGCCAGAATGGAGAAGCTTCTGTATTTCGGCCATAACTACTTCATATGGGCCTGTATTGATCCCAAATTTGGAGAGGAGATAGAAGACAGATATCCGCACATTTGATCCTTCTGGAAGGCTGGCCAATGCACGCGTTTTGGTGGTCAAATGGGCGGTGAAAGTTGGAATAAAATATTTGGCCGAATTTCCACATTCACACTTGAAACCACTTGTAACCTCCCCTCCCCTCCCCTCTATAAATTGGAGTTTTTCTCATTTGGAGGGGTTGGGACGTGAATTGGGAAGTTGAGGGCAGAGGAGAAGTGTATCCACTCCAATTATCCAACCATTTCAATAAGGGTAGCTCTTGAAGCAAGGATCCCTTCGACGAAGCCTTCTTCTTCTCCTTCATGTTGTAATGATTTTGTTTATGTAATAAACTTCTTTGTTCTTCTTTTATTTATTCTCTTTTCTTCTGTTTTGTTTAAATTTATTCTTCTCTTAATCTTCCTAATTGGGCTGGAATTCTTGAGTAGAAGCGTTATTGGGTTATACCCATTTTAAACCTTTGCACATGCAAAACGCTTCTACGATGATTACGCCACCCATGGAAGAGTAGTCTTTTAGTAATCGATCTATCTTCTACCCTCTTCATTTAATTATTTTGAATCAATGAGCTACTGTAATTAAATTAATATGATCCATGAATTGTGTTTTAAAATTGTAAGAAACTAAGCAAGCAATTGAACAATGTACACAAAAACACGCGAGGTCGGGATTTTGTGTAAATTGTGAGAGCACGATCTTAATCGGTAATACAAGACCACACTGGATAAATTTGTAGAGTTCAAATATAATCCCTAAAAACAATTCATCCTCATTTCCAGAGTGGACATGTGCATTAATTTACCACTGACCATAAGCTAATCTTAGAACATCAATCAAAGCAGTGTACTGCGATTGCATGTTCCGAAGTTAGCCTAAGGATAAATTCACTTCAATCTTCGTGGTAAAGTTAATTCTCGTAGGGTTCGGGATTTAACAAATTAAGGGATCATAATTAAGTGAATATTAATTTAAATGATAATGATTAATAAATGATTGAAGAGGTAGAGTTATATCGATTACGTCTTTTAAATATTGTCTAAACAAACATCTTTTTGTTGTGTCATTTTAATCAAACTTCATTTCAAAACTAAAAAAAAAAAAAAATGCAATCTTCTTCCAGCAAACTTCTTCTAGGTTCATAAACTATAAAAAAAAACCACCCCCATCCTTTCAAGTAGTTATTTTATTCTCTTTTATTTTATTTTTAGAATACCTCTAATAAGTAGTTAAATTCACTTCCTCCTTTGAGAGACGACATTGGTCAGCCACTCTGCTGCACCTAAGTACCCCAAAAGCATACTAATCATTTGAGGGCGCCCACGACAGCGCTCTTTCACTTATCCCATGTAGTTTTAAGTGTGACCATGTTAAAGAAGATTTCAATAAAGATTATTTTTTTTGTTATGTAATATACCTCATTCCCAAGGACATAATACTTCTCAATCTTCTGGGTTATATTAAATGTAATCTTATGTAATAAGTCATGTACTATTGTATAATAAAGAGAACATTTTTTAAGGTCAATATCAAAGGAATGTTTTTCATTTTGAGTATTTGGATAATAAAACATTACTGAAATCCATTGAAATAAATATAATTATAAGAAAACAACCCTAAATTTTTTTATGTTTAATGTAAGTGTTTTATTAATATAATACATACATTATTGGATACTACATATGAATTTGGATCTATCATAGATGTATATAAGGTAAAACCCAAAAACACAACATTGAGCTAGACTTTACAAGGAATTGGTGCATGACAATGTGATTCATTGCACATATGGTTTTATACCCACAAAGGATTGGTTTTGGTAATTTTATAAGAACATTTTTAACAATTATTAATTGTAGTAAAAATTTACATATGATTTTATATTAGAAAATAGATAATGCAAAACATAAATTGAAGCTTATAAATTATTAGGTTAATTTAACACTTGTAATTTAAAATTTATACATTTTATGACATTGAAATCTTATCAATGGGTTTAATTTTTTAAAAATAATCATGTTTAATTTTTCATTTATTCTATATAATATTTTGAGATAAGAGGTATTATCTAAACAATCAATGTGTTGGGAAATGTGAAAATTTCCCTAATAAGTTTCCAAAACAGATGGGAGTGGGAATCGGGAACATTATGAATATACTCTCTCATTTCACATAGGTATATAATAGAAACAAGGATCATGAGGAGTGCCAAAAACCACTGATAAATAACGAGATGCAATTGAGTACATTATGATACAGTGTCCTCAAAATTTAAATGTATCATATGATCTATTAATAGTAGAACAATGGATCATCTCAATTAAAATGATATTTCCCATCCTTCAATGTTATGAATAATAGAAGGTTTTATTGGATGTTTATCATGTGTATAGAGAACATAATTACTTGAGTACATTAATCAAGTATACAAAGCCTAAGGAATATATCAATGTGATGGGATCGATGGAAATCAAGAATATGTTTTTTGAAAATGATTTTCCTCTCATTTTTCTTCTTAAAACGGGAAGGAGTTTATTTTCCCTCTAGAAATATATGATGAATCCGTTGGGTAATATGAGAAAAATATCATACTAGTTGCATGATGGACCTATTTCTTTATCGTTACCCCCAATTGAAAGGTTGACCGCTTCTTTGGAGGGATGAAACCAATTCGTTGAAAATACCTCCTGATCTGAGACTAGGATAGTTATGATTAAATTTCCTTATGTTCCCTCATAAGTGAAATAGATATCATAAAATATCAACGAAACTACAAGGAGAAGAAGATGAATGTGGATTTTAAATCTGATGGTCCAATGGGGAAATATAATGCTGCCCAGAATTTTCAACACCACATATCTCAAAGATGCAGAAATATGTAACACTGATATTTCCTAATAGGGACAGGGCAATGATTTAGGTGTGCAATGATAGGTCACCTTTCTATGATTTCCAACAATAGAAACCCAGAACATTATTGGAGGAGAGAAATTATTTATTCAACACTCAGTGTATTTTACATTTCATTAAATGTAGTGCAGTAGTTTGAAAACTAATGAACTAAGATATGTGTTTTTGGATATAACTAAAACCTCCAAGTCTAAAAGGGTTTCCTTTTTTCAATTACAACAGTAGAGGTGGATCCCGAAAACAATGTGGTTATATCTACATTATTATTTCATTCAAGAATAGTTAATGTGTGTTTTCATTCTGGATCAATTAATTCCTTCATATCATAAACGATTATTCTACCTATTCAAATCTCACTATAAAGCATGGAAGTAAATATTTCAGTGAAAAGTGAAAATGGTGAAATTATTGTATCCTAAGTACATAAATCATACCTTGTAAAAATTTGTGGGATTATATTTATAGTGAACCTTATAATAATCCCATTGCTGTAATTTGATTCAATTCTAGATATATATTATGATTCTTTTTACTGAGTCAAAATAAATTTACATAAGAAGGAAATCACTCCTATGTATTGAAAATCATCTACAAATTCTACAAATGTGGAAATAGAGTGTTGAATCTTAATTGTTTCTAACATCTAAAGCATGGATACCATTTCCCTATGATAAAGAATATCTATCTCTATTGACAGAATCTAAGGAAATAATTATCCTTAAAGACATGGTCATTGTGAGGTAATAAATTGATGTGTTTCTCATGTAATTTCGTGGTCTTCATCCCTAACGAGATGTCCAATTTTCAATTGAGCATATACCTAGTTCATTTCCATTATCCAAGAATCCATATAGAATTCTTGTTGTGGAATTTTGATTGGGATATTAAAAAGTTAGGCTAAATAAGGTGGATATCTCCATATGTAATTTTTTTATAATGTAGGAGAACTATTAGTTTATAATAATTCCATTCAGACAGACTAATACCCAAGAAAATTCTATGTAATTGATGATTAGAGTCTCTATAAATTACATCTACATGTTTTTAGTAGTATTTATGTATTATATTCTTATACATATGAAAATAAATAAGGAGCATGAGGATCATATCATCAATATGCTAAAGGCCTTACAAAAGGGGAATCTTTATTCCATGTATAACAAAGGAACCTTCTGGTCGGAGAAATTATTTCTCTTAGGGAATAAAATCATAAGAAATGATATATCTTTGGACTCTTAAATGAAAGAATATATTGATAGATAGATGAGTCCAATATATGTGACATATATTCATAGTTACCTTGTATTATATGGGTATTATCATGGTTTTATGGGAAATTTCTCATGATTGAAAAACACTCTAACCATGAAATCTCAAAAGACATTCATGTTTTCATAGAATTATTAATTTAAAGAGAACTTAAAGGAGTATATGATTTGGATTATCACTGCACCTATACTCACACTACCCACAAGTGGATAAATATTCGTGGTATTCAGTGATGCTTTCAAGAAGGGATTGAGTTGTGTGTTAATGAAAAATAAAATAGTGATAACATGTGCTTCAAGGTAGTTTAATTTTTATGATGAGAACTACCCAACAAACAATATGGATTTGTTTGTAGTGATCTCTGATTTGAAATTATTGCAGAATTATTTATTTGTGGAGAATTTTGTAATACATAATCATCCAATGGGCCTTAAATATATATTCAGATAGAAAGAGTTGAATATGTTCCATAAAGATGGTTTGGGAAGAGTAAGGACTATCGCTACCCAATCCATGATAATATTGTGAAATAGAATAAAGTGGAATATGATCCAACTATAAATGATCTAGAAATCCTATCATTATTGAGAAATGATAGGGATCTGATCTTCTTATATTTGTAAAGGAT
The DNA here is from genome assembly GCA_963277665.1 of Viscum album. Lineage (NCBI taxonomy): Eukaryota > Viridiplantae > Streptophyta > Magnoliopsida > Santalales > Viscaceae > Viscum > Viscum album. The sequence continues at coordinate 1,273,186,362 of OY728152.1, forward strand.
GGACATTGGAATCATAATGGAAGGAAGACCATACTTCCTTTCAAAAATTATTTCTCAATAGAACCTTATGGAGAATAAAAATGATTCACAAAGGGATGATGTTGGAATAAAAAAGAAATTGAAAAATATAACAATGGAGAAATCCTCCGAGTTTAATGTTAATAATGTAAGAGTATTAATATTTTTGTAGGGCTCTATTTACAATGAAATTCTATATTAAAGGATTTGTTGGATGTTTCACTTAGTTAGACCTAATCCATTCAACCTAAATAAGAAATATGAATCAATATCATTGAGATAAGTATTAGTGGAAAAATATTAATAAATAGATAACATAATATATATCAATAACAATTTTATGTTAGTATGTGAATGTGGAATGGAAAAAATCCTAGGGTATGATGAAATAATCAACCATACATATATAGAAATGGGAAAACATCCCCATAGACCATATTACGGGCGTTTCAAAGTCATACAGAGTAAATAATTATATCTATACAGTGGTGGCTCATATTATAATGATTTCAAAATACATTTTCATTTTAGAGGACTTCTCACTCAATAAAATCAAAAGGATATATATTATATAAGTAGTGAGGCTGCATGAAACACCACTATCAGTTATATCTGATCGAGATCGAATATTTACCTCCATGTTCTAGAAGTGTCTCAAATTTTTTTAATACAGATTGGAAAATCATTGCTACTTATCACACTAAAACCTATGACCAATATGAGTAGACTATCCAGACACTCTAGGACATGTGGACAATATAATCATGTGAATTCAAAAAAAGATAGGATCAATAACTTCCTCTAGCAGACTTCTCATACTATTAAAAATCCACTCAAGCACCAAAATTTCTCCCTATGAATTTCTTTGTGGTAAGAGGTGAAGAACACCAACATGTTGGGATGATGTTGGGGACTTAAAACTACTAGGTCATAAAATGGTCGAGTAAATTGTGGAAATGATTAAGACTAGTCAATAACAAATAAATGCACTTCATATTCAACAGCAATGATATGAAAACAATAAATAAAGAGACATAGAGTTTGATGTTAGAGACATGGAATTCAGTCACATATCTTCATAGAATAATATTTTTAGATTTATTAATAATTTAAATCTTATTCCAAGAAACATTGGTCCCTTTGAGATCAATTATCACATCGGTGGGGTGGCCTATTGATCATAACTCCCACCAAATCTATCAAAGGTACATGATGTATTCAATGAATCCATATAGAGTAAGTACTTATCATACCCACAAATATACCTAATCCAAAGGAAGTAATGATGGATAATGACCTCTCCTATTAGGTGAATCTAGTGAAGATCTTTGATCATAGAAAAATGATCTATAGAATAAGACAATGGACCGGGTAAAAGTGTTGAGGAGAAAGAAAAAGATTGTTAAAATAATGGGGGAACCATAAAAAGTGATGTAATAGAATCAACCTAATCTATTTTATTGTGTGAAATTAATTTTTTTGGGGAGAAATTTCTTAAGGAGGGAAGATTGTAATGATCCAAGGTATTATAAATAAAATTCCCATTTTGATTTTAATTGAATGTACTGTTATGTATTTGGATTATAGAAAAAACAACCACTTATTTGGTTTTATTATATCTTATTAGATTTAAATTACCATTAATAATATTTACCATTGACAATATTTTCTTTGTATAATGATCACATTATTAGTGTTAGTATAGAGTATTAACAAAAACCAATTATCACTGACAAAGTAAGTGATGGACCCGTCTTGTAGGATAATTCCCTACGAAACCCATTTATCAGAAAATCAATGAGAGGCATCATCCCTGGTATTTTATTTCAAAAAATCCCACGATAAAATCCAACTACTTAAGCGTGAGAAAAAAAAGTTTACCTGATAGTTTGAAGATCATCGAGATCACAATGGAAACCCTATAAGCCAAATAACCCCCATCAACGTCTCACTATCATACACCTTACCCAAAGGGTATTTACTGTTTTATGAAATTAATATGTATCATGACCACAATAACCTTAATATTTATATTTTAATTTCTATAGAATAATTTTGAAATTTTCTTTTTATCATTACTTTATAATTGATTTTGATTTTTATATAATAAAATAAGAATTGTATTTTTTTGGTAATATATAAATTCATTTGATTATATTTTTGATGAATTAATAGATGTTTCAAGTAAATAATATTTCGTTGAATATAATTATTAAATTATTTTTTAAATAAAAATTATCATATTATTTTTATTAGGTCAAATGTAATTTTTATAATGGTTTGAAAACTGTTATTGTCAAAAACCCATCATTTCTCAATAAATATCGATTCTTATTTTAAATTTGAAAATACACATATATATAAAGTGATACTGATAAAATGAATGTTATTTTTTGGAATCATAATGTAAAAACAATCCAATCATGATTTTTTCATATGTTTCTAAGATGGTCAACTTTTTTGGTAAAATTAAATACCACGTAAATATACATTGGTATTAATACATCATAATGACCCACAATTGATGTAATAACTACTATAAGGGCATAAAAGACCAAATATATGTTTTACATTTAAAATAAATTTGTTTTTACGTTTAATTTATTAATTTTATAAATCATTTATGAATCCTCAAAATACATTAATTTATTTTATTGTTTTGAAATCATTTCTCTAGTAGTATGACTCACTTCCACATTAGAAATTGAAATAATGTATTATGCTTGGATCTAGGAAAAATAAAATAATAAATACCCCCAAAATTTGGTTGAATCCCTGGTAAAAAACCATTGGAAGTTTTTTCGGTTTTTATTTTATTATATACAGTCCAATACCTTTGTTGAAAAACAATAAAGAATTCCCCAATCAATTCCCAAAAATCACACCCTAGATCCCATTTCTCTTCATTGAAAATCCTTGGACAAAATCCTCGATCTGGAAACCTGTCTCTATATTCCTTCCAAGGTTCTCCCATGATCCCAATAATATCCTCCTAAACATTTTGAGTCACACTCTCATGGTAAGGGTTCCCCCCATTCCCTTCTTTATTAATGTTTCTTTATTTTATTTGTCATTCTATTTCTAATTCCTAATGTTGGGATATGTCTTTCCATAACACTATTACTACCAAATTCATGTAAAAATTATTAGTAATGACTTTTTATCTCAACAACCCATTTTATAAATTTTTATGTGATTTTTTTTTGTTTTTGAAATTTCACCCCAATTTTCCAGGAAAAAACTTTTTTAGTGAATATCATAACCATTTTCTATCAAGGTTGTTCACCTTTATAAATTTATTACTATTGATTGGGGAAATTAATTTATATATTCCATTCTACTACATTTTTTAATAAAATATAATGATAAATGATTCCATGTTTTTCGATAGATGTGAAAAATGTAGGTATGGGTATGAAATGAATGTGTCAGGAGTGCTAAGAATTATATAACACTCCAATGAATTGGGTACTGTTTGGCCTCATAATACATCATGTTGTTATAGGTAGTATAATTGATTTTTTATGGTATTTTTCCAAAAAAGAATTATGTTTTGGACGTTATCCTTGACCATTTTTTATGATGTAGTGTTTTATATTGTCCCCACATTTTACATGTTTCATTTATATTATCCTGTTATATCATGTCTTATTATTCATATTATGATTCTCCCCCATTTATACCCCATTGATATCCCTATTTCCTAAAATTTAATACAATATTAATCTTATTCCAATTTTATTCCCTTGTATAGATTTATAGCTCACCCCCTTTTTATGTATGTCCTAATGATATTCCATGCAATTTTAAGTGTGAGCATGTTATGGAAGGTTTAAATAAATATGATGTTTTTCCTATTTGAAGTTATTATGTAATGTACCTAATTACCAAAGAAACTATTATTATCGATTTTCCTGGATATATTAAGTATAATATTACATAATAAAACATGTATTAATGTGTAATAATGATAAAGGTTATTATAATGTGCCTTTTTTTATTTTGTTCCCTAAGTGACTGCTTTGAATGATGTTGCACAACTGATGTTGATCATGGATGGAATTAAGGATCCTTAACCTAGGTATGGTAAAAAAATTGGTGTGATTTTTGAGAGGGTATGAGATAAAATGAGACTAAATTATATTATAGACTAGATAATATCATTTTTTTGATGAGTTCCCCACTAGCGGACGACTGAGATATGGGGTCTTTTTTCAGCCTATCCATATAGTTTTGGTAGGTTACTACTGGGTATTATAAAATATCATTGATTAATGAATGTATTTAATCACTGTGTCCAAAAATATTTTTAATGTATTATTTTAGGATCAATTTAGTGACTTGGTCATATGTTTTTAGATGTTGATTAGCTTTTGGGCCTTTTAAATTCCCATAGTTTTCTACTTATTTTTTTAACATTCAACTTTTTTTTGATAATAGTGGTTGATAGAATATGGTTATTTTTATTTTATATTTATAGAAACATAAGTTCATTTAATTCTCTCATAAAAGTATATATCTCTATTTCTTCACAATTTTAGATTATTGCAAAATGATATAGAGGCCCCTCTATTGGTCTCAAATCATTAATTTTACTTGATATATGTCTATCGGAGATTACTTTTTGTAATTTCTAATGTGGATTGAGGATATTAGTTGAATTTTTATAGGATGGTCCTTTATTATTTTTTTATTTATCTTAGGGCCTTTTCATTTCTCCCAAACCATTTCATTTTACACAAAAGGCTTACGAACATTCCTATATATCTATTACTTTTAGTTTTACTAGTTAATTTTTATGGATGAATGTGTCTTGTTGGGGAGACATGTGACACCCCCATTACACTGTTACATAAAATATTATGTAAATGTAGGGTAATTTTTATTTCCATGTTGTTTCATCTAAAAATATCTAAAATATAGAGATTTTCTTTTTGTGCATTGAATACATGAACTATTTTGTAATAACTATATAGTTTCCACTCATATGCATGTTTTTTATTTCATATTGTTCAATGAATAGATAAATATGCACGAATAGAGCATGGTTTATCCTAAAATGTGTAAATATAGGGGAAAATTTAAATCCTTTTTTTGTATCAGGGTAATAATTCTCAGTGTATAGATGGTTAGAGAAACCTATTTAATGATAATTTTATTGGTATTCAGTTCTCTATAGAGTGTATTTTTGTATTTGATAAACATTTTATAAATTTTGGGCAATGTAATGTTTGGCTAATTTTCAAAGGAATTTACAATTACATGGCTAGTTCATGGAATGAATAACTATGAAACTAATCCTTGGGTTCTACCCAAATTTCATAAAAATACGGAAGTAATATTTCTAACACCAGGTTTTATACCTTTAACCTCCCTTTATTTTCATCTTTATACTATGAAATAGGGGATGAGAGATTCGTATGTTCATCATTTATCAATTTGGAGCTTTTTAATCAAGAATTTAAAGTTGAAAACCATCCATTCCATTTCCTTTTCAAATCCTTTATTATTCCTTTTCCATTCAGTTAAATGTTATTCACATTTTTTGAACCCTAGACACTAATTGGGTTTCATCAGGGACTGAGATGGTTCTAATTACAAGAATATATGATGTTTTTGTTAGGGAGGATATATCTTGGTTGAGTTATGCATTCACAACAAAAGGATACCTGTTTCCAATGGATAATAAATGAATAATATTTCTATTTCAATGTAATACCCATGTTGTAAGTGTTATAATTTTATTAGATAAGATAAAATTATTTATTACATAATTATAAGGATATATTATAATAATTATGGGTTTAATCTGGATGGTAAATGGTATAAACACTTACTATATATATTCATCATTATAAGTTTTAATTAATAATTATAATTTGATTGTAAAGGAATTTTATTTTTTTGGAACATTTTTATGACATAGGTTCCATCACAAAAAGGAGTTTATGATTTTTAGTGGGTTGTTATATAAATAAACAAGGGTGTGGTCCCTTATTTTTATTTTTATTTATAATATTAGGTATCAATGGTTATTCAAAACGTATTGGAAACAGGAATGCATATAAATGTTTTGTTTAAAAATGAAATTAAATGGTGTTTTTTATGAGAAGATTTCAATGAACATTTTTAGATGATATTTCAAAAGGGTATGAAACATATTAGTGTGATCATGTCTTGGATTCAGGGATACAATCATTTAAATAAATTATTTTCTAAATTTAGTCATTCCTTTAATTTATCTCCATTATTATTTTTATACTCATTTTAGATTGGTACCCTTAGTGGTGATTATTATTTCTAACTCATTTTTAAATTATTTTGTATCAATGTAAATGGGATGTCTCATTGAGTGTGTAGTATTGGAGATAATATTTTATGAAAATGATTACTATATTATTCATGTTACTATTTATCTATTTTCGAACCACTATTTAACATATTGTTGTAGAATTATCCATTTTAGTAAGGGTCTAAATAGGTTAAATCCCTGGTGAATATTATGATCTAATTATGGAATATTTCTTTGATAGATAGGGTGAGTTCTAACTGGAAGAATTATGTTTCCATGGTATCTTGAATGATCTTCGGATGTCCAAAGATCTCATATATTTCAATTAGACTATTGTGATGGATAAAGTCTTTAGTACTGGTCTATTTATCGAGTCACCATTATAAAATATTTTAATAGGGTCTTAGGTTGTTTCAAACAATTCTTAGATCCATATCCTGAAAATTTAGTATTGTTTTTCCCTTATAATACTTTTATCCACCTAAAATATTTGTGTACATGGAAATTTTGACAGATCACTCAATTTTATAATTCATCCTTGATTGATTGGTGCAAATTTTAGAATGTGTAACATATTTATCATTCTATTATTTATATTCAAAGTGTCTAAAAATAGTTTTTTTAATGTTTTATTTAAAATGGAATTATTTTATTATTTTCTAAACTCATCATAAGAAATTGTTTTTTGGGATATTGTTCATTAAAATAGATTGTATTTTCCAAATAAATTCAATAAACGATAATGTTTAATTGGTAATATATTCTATCATATTAAAATATATCTATACTTAATTTGAAGTGATTAATTAAAATGATTATCCTTCATTTGTTAATAATGAAATGTTTTAGTTTTATAAACGGTAAAGTGGAATTTTAATACAGATTATTCATAAATCCTATGATGAATATTTTTTTATACCTTATATTAAAACTACAACATTAATAAACATATTATAGTGGGATTTACAGAGACCACATTTGGAGATCCGACTTGTCATGGTTACCTAAAACCCTCCACATGCACATGTTCATAGGTGCATAAAGAGCTCATATGTTTTTATTTTAGGCCCCTATCTTATTTCCATACCTTTCGGTTTAGTATGGTCTATAGATAGATTTTATGATATGGATAATATTATAGGGATACAATCTTTGGATTTGGAGTTGTTCAGGTTATTCCTTCCCTTTCTCTTTATTATGATTTTTTCTTTGCCAAATAATTATTGGACTTTTATTTTATTTTATTCTTCAAAGTATTTATTATTGATTTATAATTTAGATAGATTTTAATTTAATATTAAATGGTTGGTATTTGTATTATTTATTCCATTATTATTTCATATGCCTCGATCCCCAACACATGGATTAGTCTCGCTAGAATTGTGGTGGTCACCATTATGGGTTTATTTAATTATTCTAGGATGAATCCATTCGAAAACTTTTATTCTGGAGACCTAGAAACTACCTTCAATCATTTGGGGATACGTAATACCATTCAAATAGAGTGATGGGAACCATTAGGTTTCCGATTGTGTCATACCAAAACTATTTACTAAAACATTAACAAAGCTTAGTTATCATCTCACATCTCACTTAGATAACTCTAAATACATTTTCCTAGAGGAATACCTCCTCATCACCCATCTTCTTTATCCTAGGTGCTAATCCAACTCACCGCACACATCGACACTAAAAACTATCCTCAAGAGGGGTTCCTTCATGAAAAATGAAATATGACCATCTCACATATCCCAAAAATGTCTCAGAACCCCACACCATCCCAAATCATCCTAAAAGGCCAAAAATACACTCCTGAAACTCATCTCACATTTAGAAACAAAAAAAGTGTTATCTCAGCAACACAACATCTTCCTTTTCCCATTGGTGACATGGTCACCATATGATCCCACTTAACCCAATGTTCATAGAAGCTCCTGGTATTACTCAAGGAGATATAGTTCCTCCCTCATCTTTATATATATGGTTCTCTCAATCCTTATCCAATTACTCGGACCAATGAAATCATATAATATTACAAACTCTCGCATAGACAACTGTATTTAATTATATTAATGGGAACACATACATCCATATAGGAGTTACCACACTTACTATGCTCTAATTAACCTTCCCAAATTCCTCTTAATCCTCATCCAAACTCATACCACCACCAAATGTCTTATATCATGCCACACTATAAAAACAATTAAATATAATTTTTTTTATTAATTATATAATATAATCTAATAAATAATAATGAACTAAAAACTAAAAAAAATTAATTACATTTTTTAATCCTCAATCAATTATATCATGAAGGTCTACGGTATACCACTTACCTAAAAATTGGCAAAATCCATCTATTTTTTCAATTGGGAAATCCAAAATTTCACCCAATTTTGGAAAAAATACTAAATAAATTCACCCAGTTCATTGAATTCAATGAAACTAATGATAACATCATGATATTATTATTATGATACACCTTTATACATCATTGAAAAAAGGCCCATCATCCTCACACTATTACGACAAGTATCGATGGAAATGAAGCTAAATCACACGAATAAATAACATAAAATCCATGGACAAAAAAGTGAAAAAATGTATTAAATAGAGGAGAAAATAACAAAAAACCACAAGGAATCAACACAATTTACCCCAATTTAAATTCATAATATAAAATAGGATTAAGGATATAGATGAGTTATCCAAACATCCATTGTCGAGTTACACTAACATCAAAACATGAAGGTAGATGATTTGATAAAATACCAGGAAATCCCTAAAAACACCCCATGCCTTGGTCATGTTATAATAATGAGGGTCCTTTTGTAACACCTCCCACAGGTAGTGGGCTTTTCCCCCATATAATCATTATCATAGTGTAACCCACCAAAGTCACTGTGTGAGGTACCATGTGTCAAAACAAACACAAACCACCCTTGAGATTAACATTGTGACACACTCCAAATTTGTGAAATTCCACCCACAATTTAATAGTGACTTAAAACTCGTATTGCGACCCTCATGATCATATCCATAATTCAACCATTTGAATAGGTCATCATAGTTAAGCTAGTAGATCACATAAAAATAATCCACTATTACAAAACCCTTCGTGTCTTCCTCTAGTTTCTAGAGGCTTGCCTAAGAACCCACAATGACTCTCTGGGATTGTTAAATGAATAATGTATCTCTTAGAGAAATGATAAATATGAATAATATTTATATAAATACCAAATTCCAAAACCACCCCTACTACAAAAAAATTAAAATTTCCTCTAAAGACAGTGTCCAAAATTTCCATGGGTTGTAAAATATCAAATGATATCTTATTCATGAAACATACTTCCCATAGGCTAATATTTAACTATCTAGAATCAAAATATTGTCTGTTGAATTTTATAATGAATTTTCTAGATTTTGAAATTGGGAATATTTTAGGAATTTACAATAATATATTTATTATCCCAATTTGGGTTCCACGAAAATATTTAGAACATATATTATATTCCATGTTCAGAAATACATCATGCATAAAAGGATACTATTTACCTAATTATCTCACTATGTAGTGTATATTTCCAAACTCCCTCCCTCCAAAGGTACTCAACTAGGATAAGAAATATATAAATGGTTATAATGAAAACATAATCCGGCTTACAATTGGATACATGTTCGAAACAAGAATAGTGTGTATGTAAACAAACACATTACAGGCATTAGCATCATAATTATTTTAGATGTAATAGTTAATATAATAACAACCATAAAAACCAATTAATAACAAGGTGAATATAAATTGTAGTAAATTAATTTAATTAAATTAAATTTAGATAACTAAAAAACTACAATAAATCCTTGTTAGTGACCACCAAGCTCCACCAACTCCAGAATAACTCCTCAAACAAGTATGGTCCATCTTAACCAACAACCTAACCTTGTTTACCCAAAATAAATTATATATAAATTTATTTATAATAAAAGGTATACTATGTATGATACTTCCTAAAACCACACATGAATAATGTTAAATAATCATAATAAAGACCAGTTAAAAAATGAATGTAACTTGTCACCTGATAGAAATTAATATTTTTCCCCATTCTCTTTGTGTATAACACGACATGCCTCCCATAAAATTAATATTATAATTTTCTGGATAATATAAAACGAAGTGTTCCTTCTACAACTTCCCCACTATATTTTCCCTCATCACCAACATTTCATATCATGATATATCTCCCCCTAAATTTAAAACATCAAAAAAAATCCTAGGATATGTCATCAAATATAGCACCATGTGAATCACAACATCTAATCATATTATCCACAAATCTAAATACTATGAAATTAGTTTTGGGTATTAGAAAATCATATTTATAATGTATAAAACCACAATACATTATATCCAATGCACAATATACCTATAATAATCAACACTATACAATACATAGAGAATCATGTGTCTTAAATTCCTTCTAACCATTACATCCCTCTACACACATATTGAGGAAAGGTTACCACTGTGTAGACTATAACATATAAATACCTATTTAATATAGATGTCATAGAGGGGGTACTTTTATATCCACTCCTCATCAACCATGATGTTGGGAAAACACTCCCCAATAGTCCATTGTGGGTTATCCAAAAATAAAAAATAATGGGGTAGTTTATGAAATCAGGATACACATAGAATATATATATATCTCAACTGCATTATAAAACAACCTAGGCTTAGACTCGCATAAAAATAACATCACATAGGACTCTCAGATACCACTTCTATTATCAAGGCATCAAATACTTATTCAAGAATCTTGCATCATTAAATTAATTAAATAATTCTCTATTAATTATTTTTTACCATTAACATTTTAATCTTATAAAAAATCCCAATGATGCTATTAATTATTGTCATGTATTTTCAATAATTTCATCCTCATTGAGAAAACCCATTAAAAAACCCATTATTTCATTAGTTAGTTATATTTTCATGATAATCTGAGTGACTCACTATAAGGTATCACTTAAATGATACAATAACCGTTCATAACATCAAAATGCATCTTGCACTTGGAAACTAGTAGTAAAAATAACATCAATCAATTGGGACATCAATATATAATTTAATATTAAGTAGTAATTAATGAGACGACCCCATAATAATTTCATTCAAACAATCTGAGTCTCATTTGAGACATAATATCAAATATTACATCACAAAAAATATTAAAACCATATCTTGCACTACGTTCCACCATAATCATTATATTTGGCACCTCATTCCACCAACATGGTATTGGGAATACTCCACATTGGTTATCTAATATTATAAAAATAGAATTTTTTTATTAAATCATATAAAATCACTAATTCCATATATCATAAATACATAATTAATGTATCATTCCACACATCATTTCAATGGAAACTATTATAAAACCAAACAAAGAATCCAAACATTTATTAAATAATGATGGGATCGGTATTATATATGTAATCATTTAATAAATCATTAAATTTCTGTTACTATCTTTAATTAATCAATTAATAATGAAAAAATCACAAAAATTTAATCATACAAACTTCAAAATATAAATATTATTTAATTATTATCAGGTTCACCCTTACGTTTCTCTTTTTAATATCAATAAAATATCATGTTATTAAACATGAATATTTTATTGTTAATGATAACATGTTGAGATTTTTTAAATATTTTTTTAAATTAAACATAACGTTTTATATATTTTAAAATAAACTCAATGCCCTGATTTTCTTGTGTAACACACAACGCTATGTTTATATCGTATTACATGAAATGTTATGTTTAAACAAAACCCGTCATACTATAATTATACTGTTATTTAAAATTAATCTTATCATCAATCCATTAGAATATAGGTAATTAATATTATAATAAATTAGAATAATATATGGTCTAAATATATATATTTATAATTATTTATTTTATGACCAATTATTTTAAAATGAAAACTAAATCTAATTAAAAATAAAAGAAATATTTTTATGGAAAATACTATCTATGAAATATAAACCTTTTATAGAGGATAATTAAAACAATAAACACCATAAAAAATCTAAATATTATGAAAGACAAGTGAGGGAAAACTATTACTAATGGATTTTATAACCATATAGGGGAAATTGTTGTGTGTCTCTTTATATGATCATGCCAACCATGTGGCCACAATAGAGGTTTTCATTTGGTCCCCCTGATAAGTGTATTTCAGGCAAACATTTTAGAGTGTTTTTATATATTAATTTATATATTTAATTTATTATTATTGTTAATTTTTATCAATTTAACTTGTTTTATATTTTTATTGAAGGATACAATGATTATTGTGAAAGGATAAAAAAGAGCTGAATTTTAGAGCTTAAAGACACTTTTTTCCAGTATTGAAGAGACGTGGTGTGACACCAGATTATCAAGGAAGACCATGGATCACATTTGCAGCCCAAAAATAAAAAAATAATGTAGAAAGATGCTTCCGTAGAATTAAAATGGAATTAAACATCATGTAATCATATCAAGATGTGAATCAGAGCATGTGGTGAATGGAAGGATGTGACATGAGGAATATAAAAAATCATGGAGAATAAAACCAGGTGAGACCTTGTTACACATGGTGTAATTTCCCTAATAGGAATCTTGGAAAATTACACATTGTGAAACTCAGTTACATGTGGTTTAAAAATTTCCCCTTATATGAATTGAATTTGTTAAATGGATAAAAAAATCGGGAAAATTATATTTTTAATTTTCTAATACTTATAAAATAATTTTAGAAAAAAATGAATAGTGAAAATTGTAAAAAAATATAATTACCATCGTTAAGGTAAAAAATAGTTTAGCGGGGGTTAAAATGAAAATAAAATGGGAAAAATTAACTAAACACATGACTAAAATATATGGGAAAAAAATATTTAGACATTATCATTCATATGTTTCCAGAACGAAACTTTCTGCAACATTTTTTTAAGTGAAATACATTGGTGTGTCTTTTTATTTCAAAAAATAACAAATGTTCAACTCACCTAAATTATTAATGGCCACCACTCTCCTCATTTTTCACATAGTAAAACCAATTTTTCCTCCAATTCCTACAAAAATAACTTCCCATCTACCTCCTCTATTCCAAGAATCCCAATTTTTTCTGAAATTTTTGATATGCTCATTTTTTGTGCAAACCTAATGAGTTTACCTAATGAAGAGGTAACGTTCTCCGATGATCATTTTTAATTTATTTCTTCCTCCATGACCTTAAATTAGCATGTAACCATGATGATATAAAATAAACCATATATTAGACATATTTATTGGTTTTCATGTTATTTACACGACTTAAAATCATCTAAACATCCACCAAATGGGTTATGAAATCATCATTCATGTGTATAGAAGACTACCATCTCCCGAACCAAGGTCATTCCTTTTTTCCATTACAACTTATCACAATTTGGTATGATAACGAATATAAATTATAAATATTATATAAATAACATTATTGTATATTTTGATTCATTCTATCATATATATATTTTTTAATTTTAATTACATTATTGATATGATTGTTTCGTTCATGTGTATGGTGGAATACATATAAACAAATCATTGTGATTTGTTTTCAATAATTCTTAACCTGTATGATAATAAAAAATATTTAAAAAATATTTATGATATTAACTAAATAATTATGATATTAATGACATAAATATCATTTAAAAATTTAATATATCATATCAATTCTTAAATTTTCACTCATTGAAATATGATTACATCGTTCATATACTTGTGGACAAGTACCTTCCCGAAGCGATGTGAATATGAAATTCTTATCCTCAAACCACATGGACGATATGGATAATTTAATTTAAAGAAATAATATATTATATATAATATTAGTCTAATTATCTAATGAAAATATATTTCCTTCCTCCTTTTCATAATGATTATTGAAAAATGGAAACATTAATCTTGCGTATATACGACCTACCATCTTCATGAAAGTAACATATATCATATCTGAAAACCATATTTCATGATTTGTCCAAAAAGTATAAATTATGTTTATATATGGTAATTATTTTATGATTATTAGTATATATTTAATATAACCATGATCAATGTGAGTGGAAAAAAATTATAAATTAAAATTTATATACAAAATTGAGCAGTCATTACCTGAAATATGATTTTAACAATGAATTTTTAACAAATAGGTAATATAAGGTCATAATTAAATAATATACAGTTTGATATATATAATTATTGTTCCTCAATAGATTTAAAATAAAATTATGTTGCTTATAAATTAGTTTCTAATGTGTACAATGAAAGTCAAGACTTAGGTTAATGGTTTTCACCTCACATTTTACTTTTCTAAGACAAATTCCATATTCCCCACCTATTAATTTTATGTGGTGTATATACTTCTCATAAATGAACCATATGATTCATAAAAAAAATGGGTTTTTCATATTCATTTTAATGACTCCCTTTCATGTGAATTATAGTTTGAATGTTAACAAACCGATATGCTATTTTTGTCACAATTTAACTTTTTTGAGACATATGTTATATTATGCAACTATCATCCTCTTTGAGGCATATTAGAAGCTATATGAAAAAGTAATATAATGATTTTTTATCCTTATAATATTTTATGTTTTATTAAATGGTTTCCCATCAATGTTATTATGATTCAATTTTCCCGATGTGTTAATGATTTTATGTTTCAATCTTATCATTTACCATGATTGATTGTTTTTTAAGGTGATTCCTTGGTCAAAAACGACCAAAGAATAAATATTATAAAAAAAGGATTAAATATTACAAGAGTCTAAAAGACTGGATCATAATACATTCTTTTTCATGAAAGGAAAAGAGATCAATGGCAAGGATCTAAGCATACATAATTTATTGTTAATTATGTGTTTATAGGGGTTTGATAAAAGGATAAAATCCTTATTCCTCCTCTGGATATTTTATGTATATGATGAAAATATTTTTATGAAACCAACTCCATATCTAGTGGTTATGTTTTCATGAAATGATGAATTCTTTTTTAAAAGAATTTTTTAATGTGTTATTCGAGGATGAAAGTTTTATTTAACAAATTAATTTTCATGGTTTCTGATATGATAAATGATTTAAAAAAATTTTAGACCCAAATTTATTGATTATGTGACTGATGGTAATCATATCTCCCTCTAATGAATTTGGGAAATATTGCATGTCTTGAGATTAATATTACTATAATGGGGAGTGAACCCAGTTTACTATGTGATGTTGTATATTATGATAGTCCTGGGAGTGAAACTTGACTACAAAAATTGTTTGTTGGGTGAACCCAATTCCCTATTATAGTCTTTTGAGTGAACCATGACTACAACAATGGATTGGGGAGTGAACCCATTCCACTGGGATAGCTTGGACAGTAAGCCTTAACAACTAAGGAAATGATATTATATGCCTATATGTATGAAAAAATTCTATATCTTATGAAAATGGTATACTTCAGTGGATTATGTTCATTAATTATATTGAAATTCATGTAATATGAAATTCCATGATTTATTTTATGACCCATGTTTATTATCTGCGACGTAGTGTGTATGGTTTCCAAATGATATTCTTATGTTCTCATACCAATTTGTTGATTCTATTCTGATATCTTCCTTATTAACCCTTACTAAGAATCTAAGATCCGCCTTTCTTATGTTTTATTTTCTCAGGGTATGAGTAAAGGTATTATATATGACATTTCTGAGAAGGGTTATAGTTTTTATGAACATAGTGGATGAAGATATATTTAAGTTATGAAGTAATTAATGAGGAATCCATGTTTCCATAGGAAATAGATATAAATTATTTTGGTGAGGATCATTATGTTATGTTATGAATATTCATCTATTATGATCTAATATTTATGTAAGATATTTTTGGGTTTCTATATATGGTATCAGAGAGGGGATTAGAAATATTTTATAATAATGATGAGATAATATTAGTGACAAAAACAAAGATACTTCTATGTATATGAATATACACTGTAATTTTGGTAATGTTTATAGATAACGGTTACCAATAAATAACTTTCATTTCTAGAAACTATATGAAGATGCATATCTAGTAAAATTTCACCTCAGTGTAACATCATGGAAATGGGTGTATTGAACTGGACTCAATCATCACCTGGTTTAGGAAACCCAGTTGTGATGCACACTTGGTTTGACCCTCCTAATGGTTATGCTTTTGAAATTCCAAAACTCATTATGAAAACTCATTAATGGATTGAATAATGGACATGAATGACCTACTTCAAACCCAACGTTTCTATGATTGAAAATAATGTATCATGATTAAAAAATTCTATGAATTATTTTTCTTGATTAATAAGATTATTTAATGGTTCATTATGGTCATGAAAGAAACATTTGTTAAAATGAGGAATTGAAGATTGAATGAGGATATTGAAGTTCTAATTGTTAAGATCAAATATTTAAGTACACTATTAGATCATAGTTATACAAATAATAAATAGTTTCAATTAATATTAATTCCCATCCTAATTGATTACATGTATAATTTGTAGTGTAACACCTAATAGTATGATGATTGAATCACAAATATATGATTATTCCCTAGTTAGTGCTTTTGGGAATGTGCTTCTGGAAAATCTAATTATTCTCCCCATGGATGAATTTGATGTAAACATTGGCATGGATTGTATTTATATACAAAAATCTCACTTCAATTATAATGGTTGGAAATTCACATCTGAGATTAAAATCCAACTTATGATCATCTATCAGTGTGACAATAAATATGAATCACCAATTAATTCACTTCTATTGTATGTGTAGTGGTTCTTATTCAAATGGAATGTTTATCCCATTTGGTAGGGGAAGAATATCAAAACCAATGATATTATTATTATTATACAATTTTTTGATTTTTTTTAATAGAGTCCTATTATTCTATCTAAATGTGATTTTGAGTTACCAGTAGAACTCATACTTGATGTTAAGCCTATTACCAAGAATCCTTTTATAATGTCCTGATTGAGTATTAATAATTTAAGAAGCAACTCCATGTGAATATTGAAAAGGGATTCATTCATCATTGTGTTTAACTAGGTGTGCACCTGTCTTTATTTTAAGAAAAATAATGGACTGATGTGCTATATATTGATTATTGGGAACTAAACAATATCATGATTATAAACTAGTATCCCATACCAAGAATTTATGATTCTTTTGGACAAGTTCATCGATATAAATAGTTTTCTAAAAATGAAATCCATTATGGATATCATCCATTAAGGTAAAAATAAAAATGATATAACCAAGATGTAATTTAGTATAGGTTATTGGAATAATGAACATATATTGATTCCATTTTCTCTTACTAATTCCTATACTATATTAATTTATATAATGAATAGAGATTTTAAATATTACTGTGATCACTTTTTGGTAGCCTTTATATATTATATTATTATCTATTTAAAGAGAAAGGAATAACATGAAGATCACCTGAAGATTATGATGACAACCTTGAGGCATGTGAAGTTATATACAATATTTTCCATGTGTTAATTTTGGTTATAAAAAGAATCATTATTGATTCATATAATCTCAAGAGATAATATATTGGATTGCATCCAATCCAGAGAACGTAACATACACTCTAGGATCTATACCTTCTTCACTGGTCATGTTTCCATCAGTTCCCCAAGTTGCGAGTTCTTCTCAGGATGAACCAACTGATATTAAGATTTTGTATCTTAGTTCTCCCTAAATGGAAATTGTATGTAATTGCAAGAATTGTGTCTCAATAAATTGGTGATTCAATTAATTTCTAGTAGAGGATCCCAAGCCATATTGGATGAAATTATTTATTATACCTGTAATAAATGTTTCCCCAATGTGTGAGAATACGCCAAATGGGTTCCCTAAAATGGATTTCTTCTTGACAGAATTAAGTAATATAGTGGAATATAATAAATTGTATACGGTGGTGAATTCTGGGAGAGAAAAAAAAACTAGATATTTTTAGGAACATTGTGGATTTTTGTGGTCTTCAGAACATGGTGACGATGTCAGTTTTATCCCGGTAACATCTCTCTATTCTCTTTTTATATTGGTATGATTTTTTCAAGGCCCTGACGAGAGAGAAATGATGGTGCGGATTGTGGAAGTTACCCATATCTAGATGTTCTTTGGAAATTCATTATTGCTTAAGATATATTCTGGTCATTAGTGGGTTAGGATACCTAGACTGACTATTATTATCCATAACCCATCCATGCTATAAGCTATGTGAAAATAGTTGTTATATTTTTTTCACTTATGAAGATACTTAATGCCTGTAATCATATTCATCTCTGTATATTTGTGTGGAATTGGGTTTGTTAAAATAACTATCATCATGGGTGATTATAAGGTAACGGGTTTACTTTACTTGGTGGTAGATTATTTTATATCATGTGTTTCCACACTACTGTTTTTAGTGCTATAAGATGGAAATCTTTGTAGAGTTTTTTAGATATCGGAGGTATCTAGTTATTTTTAGAGGTGGTGCGCCTGCTTCATCAAATGGATATGATATTATAACTGGGGATGTTTCTTTATCACCAAGCATATAAGGAGGGGCTCTATTATTGGCCCCATAATTACCCCCTTTGGGATTAAAAGAGATTTATAGCTGGAATTCTTTGGATGGAGACCCTCATAGTGTGAGTTCTCATTCTCCAATTTATTTTTCTATAGATGATATGATGTTGACTCCATATTTGGGGCTAGTGGTCAGTATCATACCATTGGGGAGATGTACGGAGGATCATGTAATTTTAGTATATTCAAATTTTAAGTTTTAGCTTCACATTCCTGGTTCCCACTCACCCATTGAAATGTATGTTTCCTCTAACATCATTTGTGAACCTTTCAATGCATCGTTATATAATTATGCAGATCCAGATCCCAGTAAAAATTTTGGAACTTCATCCCACATCCTTTTAAACTCACTAAATCTTCAAATCATCTTTATGGTGATGGATCCACTACTCTCGTCTGGTCAACCTGGCATAATTGTGTCCAAATCCTTACTAGATTGAGTGATGGAAGAAATTTTCACTTATTAGAATTATCTTGAAAGGATTTTGATAGTACCATTATTACTAGAGGGGGGTTCCCCATCCACTCTAATGACTATATTCTGTACTCCTAGTCAGACTTTTATGTAGGAGGCTTTTGTGGAGGATTAACAAGATGAAATAGTGGAAATAAGATGATCCAAAGTTACAATGTTTGGGAAAAAAGTGGAAAGTGGGCAGCTTCTGCGGGATAGTGGGGGTATCACCACTATAACACCCCAAGACATTAAAATATTTTCATTTTAGAAAAAACCTAATTTTTTTCAATATTTCTTTTTCCAAAACACCATATTAAGCTTATTCTACACACGATAATGTGTTGTCTTGCATTACATGCTAGACTGTGTTTTACCAAAAAATAATATATTATTAAAATATCATTATTTAATATAAAAAGATATAAACTAGATGTTATATTGGTGGTTTTGAAAAGTATTTACTAACATATGAAAATATATGTTTTAATTCATTTGTTATAAATTAATTGAATATTAATATAGTAATTAATTAGAAATGAATATAGGAACAAACATAATATATATGAAATATTAATATATATAACAATATTGATGATCACAAAGTCATCTTATACTAATAAATTTAACTAATCAAAATAAGTAATTGATATTAATGAAATATATATTTTATATATTTGATAAATTTTTTTTACATTCCTCAAATATGTTTTATTAGAATAATGTATGAACAAACCCAATATTACACATAAAAACATATATTTTTATAAAGGCATTTTTATAGCCTTTTGATAGAGAACCTATTTTAAATAAATCATTTGACACAATTATATATTATATTTTAAAAATTAATCTTATTATTTTAATGTTTAATATATAAATTTTCTTTGGTTTAGTTTTTTTCATTTTTCTCGTAACATCCATGGGTTGATGAATAGTGATAAAATATTGCATTTTAATTGAATTTTTTTTCATCTAAATAATTTACAGTGAAAAATTATATTATTAATTAGTTTTAAATTATAAGTAGATCAAATTTTTATCTGTTAATAAAATTTATTCCATTGGAATCACTTTCACATGGAATTTGAAAAAAACCCCTATCAATCTTTTGAATGTTTCCATTTTAAAAAATTGTTTTCTAATTCCGTCAATGTGATTAATTGTAAAATACTTACATTAACTAATATATTTTTAATCATAAAAAATATATTCCATATTTTGAATAAGTGGGTCCAATTTTTTTAAATAGTTTTCTTTTTTTGGGCATCTATATAGTAAATTTAGTAATATTTTAATTACCACGATTAAGGGTAAATAAGATAATTATGGGTAAATATAATTTTATAAAGACCATAAAATTACCCTAAAACTTGTCTTAATTTTATTGGATTATTTTGTTTCAACCAAAATCATACAGGGGCCAATTTGATGGCCTTTTAGAGCCACATGGATGACTTTAAACCTTTTATAGTATTTTATTCTAATGGAAATCCAATATGCCGCAATCTTGTTTTTAATAAGAATTACATTTATCATATATGGTTATTTAGAGAAAATATTCTACTATAATTATTCCATTGAAAGATAAAATTTTTATATTTATCATTATAATTTATCTTTAATTTCTAGGGAAGGAATAATAAAATTAAATTTTTTCACAATGATGATGCATTAATTGTTTAATTAATGGACATATAAAATTAATTGTTTTATAATTTTATATGATTGATTTAATACAAGTATTTTATAGATAAAATATATATATTAGTCATTTATTAATGGTTTTTGTTATAATTTATCTTGTGCATTGATATTATTTAAAAAGTTCAGAAATGAATAATGTAAAAATTGACATTAGTGATATATTAAAACAAATAATATTTTATTATATGAAATAGATTTCATAAAATTATAAAATTCTTAAAAATGATTTATATAACATTTAAAACATGATCCATAAATAATTTATGGTTCTTTTTACATTTTATATTAACTATATGATCCCATAAAGAGTAAAAATCCATGTTTTCACGGTAAGAGATAAGTGTTTAACTAAGGGTTAATGACAAATGATAAGTGCAATAATGATACATTAACATGTATAAAAATTATTTATTGAGTCGATTTGGACACTTAATAATATTATATTATAAGTAACTCACATTTCATATATTTGTAAAATAAACTTAATTTATATTAATTTAATAGTTTTTGAGTTTACAAAAGTACCCATCACCTCAATTATTAAAGGGCACCTCCTCCCTCAATTACTCGCACCACTTTGTGCCTTATAGATCAACCAAAAACTACAAAAATAATCTCAAAACATCTCTATATTCATCCTAGGATCCTATATTTGTGAATAAATCCATCTAAGAGGGTTTTTGGTGAAAACCAAAAGGAGTTACCCAACGAAAAGGTAACAACTTTTCTCAATCTCTTTAGTTTTATTTTCATTCCTCCTCCATAAACTCTCCTTATTCCATCCTCATATAACAAAAAGGTATCTTAAATATACATATATATAGTTATGATAAGTTTTCAACAAAAAATTACACACAATTCCATCTAATGGATAACAAATATATTGCTTATGTGTACAGAGAACTACCACCTCACGAAATGATCATTGTTCCTTTTTTCCTTTACCACATTTATGGTTGGGAATTATGATGTAAAATATGTTAATGTATTTTATATATGATATTTATGATATATTTGTTCTTATTTTATTATTTTATAACACATTACCATATACCTTCCATTTTTTATAAATACAATAACATCGTTTGTGGAAGTGTGGACAACCACCTCCTCAAAGCGACGTGATTCGTTCATGCTTTACAGGGAATGTAAAAAGGATGGTTTTAATAATAATATATGAAATATATGAAATACAGATTTTACTATAATTATAATATAAATATATATCATTTACTTTTATTTATTTTAGTATGATTAAGAAATTAATGTAGCGTTTATCCATACGTATGACCTACCCACTATATGAATGGTGCATTTCATTTCTTATCTAAAATTTTAATGGATTATTATAAAAATATATATTATTATTATATATAATATTTAAATCACGTTTTCCATTCTTGAGAATATGAAACCATTTTCTAAATAATATGAATATCAAATAACAAGTAAAAACTAACTCAAGAAACTAGGCAATTAACACTCAATATAGTGAAAATAACGAATAAATATGAACAAATGTGTAATAATATATTATAAAATGATAATATATGATATATTACATATTAATATGGTTATTTAATAAGTTATTACCACTATTAAAACAATTATAAACGATGTTAAAGGATGATCACCCAAAAGGAATTTCAAGGTAAGGGATTTAATCTCAATTTACATTCTATTGATCCTGATTTGTTGTTATACTCTAATTCACTTTAATATATTGTGTATAAAATGAAATTTAAAATTTTATATCATGAATAAATTTATTCTAATGATATTATATGTTTAATTTAATTTTATGACTTCATGGTGATTATGATTCAAATGTTTTGAGGTGGTATGAGTAACATTGGAATGATTAATGAAGATTTTCCTCAAGAATTATTTATTGATGTTTAAATGGTATTTTCATCCATTAAAATAAAAATACCTTGTCTGCATGTATCCAAAATTGGGGAATTATTTATAAAACTATATTATTTATTCAATATAAATATTTTATGATAAGGTATATTTTTTATTAATTAAATAGTTATTCTACATATGAAGGATTCATTGGATATCGTATGTGATGGGAAGGCCTGATATGGCCCCTTAATACATATTTGGGATTAATGGGAAAAGGAGATATAGTTTTGGTTGATGAATTACCCATTTATTAGATTCTTGGTGTGAATCCTTGACAGTATTAGATTCATGGCATGAAGCATTGGCAATATTAGATTCTTGGAATGAAGCCTCGACGATATGTTTTAGATATCCTAATTATGAATTCCCTAATTATTTATTTAGTTATTGTTATTCAATGTTATTATTAAATAAGTAATAATATCCATGGTTATAAATTATTCTCAAATTATTTAATAATGGCAGGTTTTTTGGTTATTTACTTTACCATATTGATTATTCATTATCTAGTTATTTTAATGGCATGTGTTATTAGTTATTTATCTTTCTATGTTGATTAATTTATATTAATTAAATATCTTTTTCCACTTTATTTACCTTTAATGAGAATTTTGGCTCACACTTATATTGTTTCGTTTCACTCGGTTATGAATATGATTTATTTGAATGAGTTTCCAAGATGTTGTTTATTTCTTTTTAATATTTATCATGTTTGTGTTTCATATTTCTCAATTTATTATGGGTATCATGTATGTAATATATATTTTCAATACTAATAAATATATTGGCCTCTCTACACATGATTCCTTTTAAATCAAGAAAATGTAATAAAATAATGCACTGGATTTGGGCTTCTGGGGTCGAGGTCATTATAGTTGGTATCAAAGGAAGTGTAGCAGCTAACTTGGAAACAAGATTCAGAAAACATATATTAGGTAACATAACTCTAAGATATAAATTAATGATATGTATATAAGAACATATTATAATTTTGGTTATGTAGAGATTATGTGGGTTTTTATAGTAATACATCCTTGAATGGAAACTATATGTGTATGTGGATGTGGTTCTGGAACATTTGTACCTTGGAGTGACAAATCTGACAATGTGTACAAGTTTAAACTTATTGTAACCCAGTACAAAACAACTGGCCTTACTATGCACCATGTTCGATACTTCAGGGTGATATGATTAATATAATTCACATTTTCTTTATAAAACATTAGGAACGATTTAAATATAAATCTAACCCCAATGAAACCATGCTTATGATTATTAGATTAAATTATGCTATCTATATCACTATTAATGGGATTATACATTATTTTTTATAATGATATGATCTAATCTAATTAATTCTATTGTTTATAAATGGTGTATAGAGGGATGAATAGAATCAATACAGATGGAAAATGTAGATATTTACCTATTGAGGAAACCAAAAAAGCTAGTTTTGGTATAGATAAAATTATAACCAAACTAGGGAAGCATAATCATCTTATATAAAATAACCTTTCCCAAATAGGTCAACATTTCCCACAATGATATTCTCTTATGTTGGATTACTTTATGCGATAGAGGCCCCCCGTCTTTTAGTGAAACTACTGACCCAATGGAAGATGAGTAGTGGATTATGTGTTTGGAGAAGATATTATTGGTATTGGGATGTGGTAAAAGGAAATAGTCACAATCACAGTGTATTATCTCAATAGATATGTTTATCAATGGTGGTTGTTGATCCAAAATACTAGGGAGGAAAAAGAAACAGAACTCATGGAATGAAAAAAAATTTAAATTGACATTGTTTTATAAATAATTCCCTCATGATAAAAAACTTACATGAAGTGAATGTTTCATAGTTTAAAGAAAAATCAAAAATAAAGTATTGAGTAGTATGAAGTTACCTTTTCCATGTTATCAAGGTATGTTATGGGTTTAATAGGCCACACAGAATGAAATAATGATCAATTCTTTGAAGGACTTAATACATGTCTCTAAATGTTGCTGGTGTACCAAACCTTTTCTTCATATTATGAAATAGTTTTAACTACTATCAATATAGATAAATAGTTCTCAAATTAATATTTATTCAAATGGAAGCAATAAAATAAGATAAAATTATAGATAAAGGGAAGAAGGGAAAGAAGAATTTTTTCACATGTGTCTACTTTCATAAGAATAACCTTGGGAAATTATTAAAAGAATTGGGAATATGTTATATGTTCATAGAGAATGGTCATTAGACAAAATAATTCAATTGGAATAATTAAAAGACTGATATTTAATGATACAACTACAATGATATGGGGAACTATGAAAATTAATGTCCCAAGGATCAATGAAAATATACCTCAAAAAAGCTAAGGGATCAAGGTCAAACATATATTACTGATGCAACCAAAATAGAATGATTAATGTTCTTATGTAGTTTGATCAATGAAATATATTTTAAAGGTATTTTATTTATGATGTTATCAACATATGAATTATGAAATATATAAGTATTGTGCTGTAGTACTTTTTCATGAAGGATTTTAAAGCTTGTGTTTATTGGTACCGATAACCAAGAAAAGTGATTCAGTAACTATTTTAAATTTTTTTAAACACATTGTTGAGGGAAAGGTAAGACAGAATATGTTATTGAAGTTTAGATAATGATGTTGGGTAATGAGATTATTGATATAGATAATGTAAATTGGATACTATTAATTGCCTTATAACTGATTCTAATGTTTTGGATCATAATACTTGAAAGGGAGTTAATATTAACCATTAATGAAATGGATTAAATTTACCTTTATACATGGTTTTATATATTATTTTATTACTTCACAATTTGATGAAACTTGTGTTAAATAAATTGAAATAGTTCAAGACACAATGATAATTTTGTTATTATAGAAACATATCAAATACGTATATTTACATATATCCTAAGAGGTTGAATGATTTTCTAAACTCTAGGAAAAGGACATTAAATCAAAAAAATTCTTATTATCATCATTCTCGATGATATAAATGACCTTTATTACCACCTATAGTTTATGGTTTTGTGTCCAACAACTTTATCATGAAAATGTTCTCTACCACTCTCCTTCAGTACATGATAGTTTGATTTCTCCCCTATATCTATGTTTTCACAAATTTTCTTCTATTGGAATGAAAAGTTTTTTGGTGACCTTCACGTTTCCTTTTCCCTATTATGAATATGTTTTTTGTTAACCCTATTTATGATGTAGGTTTTTCAGGAATTTTTTATTTACAAATATCAAACCCTAGAATATCAATATGAAGTTTAAATTGTGAGGATGAAATTTAATTTAGGTGGGGATAATGTTACACCCCAAGACATTAAAATGTTTTTATTTTTGAATAAATTTAATTTTTCTCCAAGACTTATTTATATACACCACCATTTCAGCTTATGATACACATAATAATGAGTTATCTTGTGTTACATGTAAGTATGATTTTTACCAAAAAATAATATATTATTATTTAGTATAATAAGAAATAATATAGCTTTTAAGTTTATTTTTATGAATAATATTAAATAACATAAGAAAATATATTGTTTAATTCTTTGGTTATAAATTATTTAAAAATGAATATTGAAACCAACTGAATATAGAAGAAATGTTTTTATATATACCTATTTTATGTTTATACAATAATTTTATCCTAATATAATAAATTTATTAAAATTAATGAATACTATTAATAAAATATAGATTTTAAGTATTAAATAAAGTAATTTTTATATTCATCAAAAATATTTGATAGACATAAGATTGGAAAAAACCAAATATTCAACATAAAAACCAATATTTTTATAAATATAGTTTTACCGCCTTTTGATGGAGAACCTATTTTAAATATAGTTTTGAAACTTTTTATAAAACATTATTATTTTTTCAGTATAGATATTTGATGATAAAGTACATTTTTTATTAATTAAATCAATTATTCGACATATAAAAAATGAATTGGATTTCATATGTGATGGGTGGGTCCCTATATAGCACATCATTGCATCATTAGGTTTCCTGGGAAAAAAGATATGGTTTTGGATAAGGCCTTACCCTTTTATTAGATTCTTGGTGTGATGTGTTGTTAGTATTAGATTCTTGGCGTGAAGAATTGATAGTATTAGATTCATGTCATGAAGACTCGATGATATGTTTAATATATCCATATTTATGTATTCCATCATTATGTATTCAGTTATTTCTTTTCCATATGATTATTAAATTATTTATAATATCCATGGTTAAGTTTCTTTCTCAGATTATAGATTAAATGGCCACTTTTTCAATTATATACCTTTCTATATTTATTATTCCTCAAATAGTTATTTTAATGACACGTGTTATCAGTTATTTAACATAAAGTATTGATTTATTTCCATATCTTAAATTTTGTATCAATTTTACACACCCTTATTGAGCATTTTAGGTCACCCTTTTTATATTTCTTTTCACCGGTTTATGAATAAGAATTCATTGAATGAGTTTCAAGGATGCAGTTTTTTCCATTTTTTTATATATCATTTTTGTATTTATTATTTCCAAATGTAATATGGGAATCATATATGTAATATAGATTTTGATGATTGCTAAATGGATCGGTCCTTTGGTATTTTATTCCTTTTAATTCTTTACAATGTAATGAAATAATGTAATTTCTCAAGGCTTCTGAGGTCGGGGTCGTTACAGTTGGAATCATATGATGTTTAGAAACAACCCTGAGAAATAGAATTAGAAAACATAGATTAGGGAACATAACCCTAAGATAAAACTTAAGGATATGTATAGAAGAACATCAAATAATTTTGGTAAGGTAGATATTATGTGGATATTCCTAGCAATACATCTTTTTTTGGATACCACAAGTGGATGTGGTTTTGGAACAGATGTACCTAGGAGCAAACCCTCTAACAATTTATGTTGGTCCTAACTCATTGTAACCTAGTACATTATGATAGGACTTACTACACATCTAGTTTGACAATCCTAAGAGATATGATTACGATAAATTACATTTTCATTACCGACAATTAGAAATGATTTAAATGTAAATATGTCTCCAAAGAAACAATGTTTAAGATTACTAGATTAAATTATTTTGTGTATTTTATTTATTGTGGGATTATACATTATGTTTCATAATGATATAAACTAATCTAGTGTATTCCATTATTTATAAATGGTACATAGAAGGATGAATGGTATCAATACTCTAAGAAAATGTAGAGATTGTCATGTTGAGTTAGACAATGTAGCTGGTTTTTGAATGGTGCAAAATATGAATATAATATGGAATCATAATAATGTTATGGAAAATAACCTGTACTGAATAGATCATCATGTTCCATAATGAGATTATCCGATTTTGGATCACTTTATACAATAGAGGCACCCATTGTTTTATAGTAATACAAACCCAATGGTTGTTGAGTAGTGGATTAAGTGTTTGGAGAAGATATTTATGGAATTTGGATGTAGTGAAAAGGAAAAGGTTACACTCACATTGTATTGTCTCAATGTATAAGTGAATCAATGGTGGTCATTGATCTATATTACTAGGGAGGAAGAAGAAATAGAACTCATGGAATAATGAAATTTTATGGAGACATTCTTTAATAAATATGTCCCCCATGATCAACAAACTGAGGTGAATGGAATATTAAGTAGTTTAAAGAAAATGATGGAATAATGTGTTGTGGAGTGTGAAGCTACCATTACCAGGTTATCAAGGTATGATATCGTTTTTATATGCCACATGGAATGTAAGAATGTTCATTTCACTAAAGGACTTAAGACAAGTATACGGAGGTCACTAGGGTCTCAGACCATTTCTTAATATGATGAAATAGTTCTATGTGCTATCATGAAAGATAAATAATTAGATAAGTCCTATGGATGAAAAGGTAAGCATTAGAGGATGTTAAATGAAGAGAAAATAAAAAATAAAGTTAAGAAGAGAAAGAAATATTTTCCAACATGTGATAACTATGGAAACAATCACCTTGAGAAATGATTGAAAGTATTAGTATTATGTTATAAGTGTTGAGATAAATTTTACTAGACAAAAGAATATAGAGATAATAAGGAGAATTCTTATATTCAATGTTAAACTATAAGGAGATGAGACACTATGAAGATAAATTCCGCAAGCATCAAGAAAATATACCTAAGAAAAATCTAAGGGATTATTTTCAAACATATGTTGTTAATAGAACTGAAGTAGAATGATTAATTTTCTTCTATATTTGGTTCTAATAAATATGTTGTAATGGTATTTTATCAATGTTGTTATCATTATATAAATTAGGAAATATATAAGGATTGTATTGTAGTAATTTTTTATCAAGGATTTGAAATATTATGTTGATTGATAACTATATCCATGAAAAGTGATTCAGTAATAAGTTAAAGTTTTCTAAAACACATGGTTGATGGAAAGGTAAGCCTCAATATGTTCTTGATGTTGAGATAATGATCTTGGATAATGATATGATTGGTATAGATAATGTAAATTGGATATAGTTAACTACCTTAAAATCGATTCTAAAGCTTTGGATCATAATACATGGAAGGGTTATATGTATAACCATTTAGGAAATGTTTTAAAATGAACATTAGATGAGGTTTTAAATATCATTTTATTATATAACCTTGTGATGAAACTTGTGTTAAGAAAAGCATTTGAAATAGTTCAAACCACCATATATGATTGTGATTATAGAAACGTATCAAATATGTATTTTTACTTATATCCTTAGAGGGTGAAAGAATTTCTATACTCTAGTAAAAGGACCTTGAAACAATTTTGTTTCCTTATTATCATCATTTTTATGATTTAAATGAACTTTATTCAGAATTATGGTTTATGGTTTTTAGGTCAACGAATTTCTCATGAACATGTTCTATATCACTCTCTATCACAATATGATGGTCATATTTCTCTTTCATATCCATGTTTACACTAATGTTATCCTATTCTAAAACCTAGTTCTATGGTGACCTTCTCAATCCTTTATCCAAATTATTAAGTTGATTTTTTATTAATCTTATATACAATGTGGGTTTTTCAATAGTGGTTTATTTTCAAATATCAAACCCTTGACTACTAAGATCATTTTTAAATTATGAGGACACAATTTAATAAAGGTGGGGAGAATTTGACACCCTATAAATTTAAAATATTTTCATTTTTGAATAAATTTAATTTTTTCCATTTCTTTATTTGTATTAAAAAATATTTCCGGCTTACGCAATGCACAACAATGAGTTATCTTGAGTTACATGCAAGGCTGGGTTTCACCCAATAACATTATATTATTAAAATATTATTATTTAACACAAAAAGATATAACCTAGAAATTAATTTGTAGGTTTTTAATAATATTAATTAACTTATCAAAATATATAGTTTAATTCAATGGTTATAAATTAATTTGAAATGAACATAGGAACCAATTGAATATATAATAAATGATTTCATATAAAACTATTTTTATCCTCACAAAGTTATTTCATCTTAATAATTTAAATTTATTATAATTGGTGAATGATATTAATGAAATTTATATTTTATATTTTAAATGAAATATTTTTTTCATTCATTGAATATATTTGATATACATAATATAGGAAAAACCACAATATTACACAAAAAAACCTATATTTTTATAAAGGAAAATTTATCTCCATTTACTGGAGAACCTATTTCAAATCCAAATTTTGACACATTTATATATTATATTTGAAAAAATAAAATTATTCTTTAAATTAAAAATATAAAAATTTATATTGGTTGTTTTTTTGGTATATTTCTTAAAATATTTCATGTTGGGTGAATAAGGATAAAATATTTCATTTTAATTGGAAATAACATTTTCATCAAAATAAATTATAGTGTTAAATTATATTTTTAATTAGATTGAATTATAATTAGATAAATATTTTTATCATTTATTCTAATTTATTCCATTGGAATCAATTTCACATTTAATTTTAATATAAAAACATTTCAATCTTTGGAATGTTTTATGTTTAAAAACTTATTTTCTTGTTACGTCAATATGATTAATTTTAAATTAATTTTTGTAACATATATGTTTTATATATTGAAAAACATATTCCATAGTTTTAATAACTGTATCCAAATTATTTAAATAATTCTATTTTATTTTTTAGAATATGAATAGTAAATTTAGTAATATTTTAATTACCGAGGATAAGGGTAAATCAGGTAATTATGGGTAAAAATAATATTGTAAGGACCATAAAATTACCCTAAAACATTACCTAATTTAATTTTATGAGTGTATTTGAACCAAAATAATCCTTAATACTATTTTATGTCATCTTTGATCCATTTTTATAACTTTAATCCTTTGATATAAATTTATTATAAGGGATGTCCAATATGTCACACTCTTGTTTTTTAATAAGTATTATATTTTTCATATATGGTTATTTAGAGGATATCTTCAACAACAAATTTTAATTTAAAATATAAAAAATTTATCTTCATCATTATAATTTATCTTTAGTTTTTAGTGAATAAATAGGTAAAATAATGTCTTGAAAAATGATGATGCATTAATTATTTAATTAAATCAGAATATGAAATAAATGTTATAAATGATATTAATATATATATAATACTAGATAATTTATGTCTTACTAGAGTTTTATTTATGGCCTATAAATATTAGGTATATATTAAAGGTTTGGATCTAAGTTATCTTGTGTAATGATATTTTTTAAAAAAGTTAAAAAAATTAATAGTGTCAAATTTGACATTAATGATATTATAAAATAAATATTATTTTACTAAATGGTATAAAATTTATAAAAATATAAAATTGGTACAAATAATTGGAATAACATTGAAAACGTGATCCAAGACTCATTTAGTGTTCGTTTCTCATTTTATATTAATTATATTAACCCTCAACGAGTAAAAAGTCATGTTGTCATGGCCAGAGTAAAAGCTTTTAACAAAGGGTTAATGGCAAAAGAAAAGGGTAATAATGTGAACGTAAATTGTATAAAAATTATTGGTTAAGAGTATTTAAATAAAGCCTTATATTTTCTTCAAAATAACTCACTTTGGATCCATTTGTAAAATAAAATGAATTTATATTAATTTAATAGTTTGAGAGTTTCCAAAAGTACGCCAAAAATCAATTATAATAGTTCACCTGCTCCCTCACATCCTAAAATCAATTTGACCCTTATTGATTCACAAAACCAATCCAAAATAATCTCCCAACTTCACTAAATTCATTATATAATATTACATTGTATGTAAATATATCTAAGAGTCTATTTAGAGTAAACCAAAAAGAGTTACCCGAGGAAGAGGTGACATCATTCCACATGCCCTTTAGTTTTATTTTAATAATCAACTCCAAAACTCTCCTAATTACATTTTTACGCAAAAAAATTATTATAATCAATATAATGATTTTTTATTATGATATGTATTCATCCCAAAATTACACCCAATTCTATCTAATGTGTAATGAACAAACTGTTTATGTGTTCGGAGAAGAACCACCTCAAGATATGATGATTGATCGTTTTTCCTTACATACATTTCATGATTGGAAATTATGATGGAAATAGTTTTATATATTATATATATGATATTTATTATGTCTCTAATCTTATTTAATTATTTTATAACACATAAAAGTATTCCTTCCATTTTGTATAAATATGATAACATCATTTGTGGAAGTGTGGACTACCACCTCCTCAAAGCGATGCGATTCGTTCACCCTATATAACAATGGTATAAAGGATTGTTTAAATAATAATATGAGACAAATATGATATAAAAATGATACTTGAATTATAATATACATATATTTAATTTACTTTTCATTCTTTTAATAAGAACAAGAAATGAATGTAGCGTTCATGCATATGTACGAACTACAGTATCCATAAACAGTGCATTTTATTTCATTTCTCCAAATTTTATGGATTTTTATAGATACATATATAATTAATATATATAATA
This sequence comes from Viscum album, assembly GCA_963277665.1. Taxonomy (NCBI): domain Eukaryota; kingdom Viridiplantae; phylum Streptophyta; class Magnoliopsida; order Santalales; family Viscaceae; genus Viscum; species Viscum album. Next base: position 1,273,219,499 of record OY728152.1, read on the forward strand.
TTTAAATCATGGTCAAAATTGGGATAATATGAATCCAGGATCTAATTAAACCGAACAATATATTACAAGTAAAAAACTTACACGAGAAACTAGGAAATTAACACCTAAAACAGTGAATATAAGGATATAATTTTAACAAACACGTAATAAGATATTATAATATGATAGTGTTTGATACCATAAATATTAATATGGTTCTACAAAAAGTTATTAACACACTAAAAACAATTATACATTAGGTCAAAGGATGATCACCCAAAAGGAAATGCAAGGTAAAGGATTTCTTCTCAATTTACATTCCATTGATTCTTATTTGTTGTTATGAATCAATTGAATTTTTTATATGATTCATATAATGACAATTGAAATTTTATATAATAAATAATCTTATTCTCATAGTATTATCTGTTTCATTTAATGTTATAATTTTACGTGGATTATGATTTAAATGTTTCAAAGTGGTATGAGACACTTTTTAATGTTTAATGATTATTTTCCTCAATAATATTTTAATAATATTTAAATGGTATTTTCACTCATTAACATAAAAAATACTTGATTTTATTTGTAATACACTAGGGATTTATTTATCAATCTATATTATTTATTAAATAAATATATCTTATGATAAGGAACATTTTTTATTAATTAAATAAATTATTTTACTTATGATGAATGCATTAGATTTTTATGTGATTGGAGGGGCCCACTATAGCTAATCAATTATTCTGTTGGTTTTATGGGATAAACTAGATATGGATTTTTATGAGCACTTACCCATTTACTATATTATTGGAATGAATCCTTGAAAGTATTATATTCTTGGTATGAAGCCTTGATAATATTAGATTATCAGTATAAAGCCTAGATGATATGTTTTAGATATCCATAATTATGCATTCCATAATTATGTATTCGGTTTTTTAATTCCATTTTGATTATTACATTAGTTATAATACCCATGGTTAATTTTCATTCTTATATTATTGATTAAATGGAATGTGTTTCAGTTATCTACCGTTCCATATTGGTTATTCCTTGTCTAGTTTTTTTAAAGGACATGTGTTATCATTTATTTACCTTGACTTGTTGATTTATTTCCATTAATTAAATATAGTTTCCATTTTTGAAAATCGTAACAATAATTTTATCTAACCCTTATTATGTTTCCTTTCCCCGGGTTATGAATATAAATTCATTGGATGAGTTTCAAGGATTCTGTTAATTTAATTTTATTATTTATCGTTTTTGTATTTCCTATTTCAAAAATTTTTATGGGTATTATTTATATAATCTAAAATTCCAATACTGCTAAACAAAATAGTACTTCGAGATTGTATTCCTTTTAATTTAACACAATGTAATGAAATAATGCACTGACTGTGGACATCCGGGGGTGAGACATTACAACCACGACTAATGTATCACCCTTAGATTCACGCAAGTAACCCTTTCTTTATGTATTAGATGTATTTAATGTGTTTGGGATAAGTTTGGATGTTTTTGGAAGACTTTTAAAATTTTTCTTTGGATTTTATAGAGGTTAATGGTTTGAGCATGGTTAGTGGAATCTGTGGAACTCCTACAGGAAACCCTGCACACTAAGATAGAGGTTACTTAGGTAGGAGCATAGTTAGGCTCATGATTTTTCCAAACCATGTGGTTACCTTGGAGTAACCATTTGTTGTGGGAGAGAGTTATTTTTCATGATTGGAGAACATTTTGTCTAACCATGTGGGCCAACCATTCATGGTTCTCTTTGAGGTAGAGGGTTGTGCAATGTTGGCACACAATTTTCCTAACCATACAACTAACCTTTCATGGTTTAAAAGTGATATCCTAAAAAAAGAGGATCTTACACCGTTCCAAATATAAGAATATCATTTTTCCTCCCTTTCATATTTTATTCTATTTTTATTCCTCCCAATGTATGTGGAGTCTATCATCTTGAAATTGAAATCAATCTGAATGTAATACTTAGTGTGTTGAAGCCTGATTCCCCTGTAAAGCCTTTGTTTGTGGTTGTTTTTCTTAGTTATACTTTCTTTACCTCCCAAAAAATCCAATATATTCTCCATTCAAGATATATATATATGATTTTTATGCCACTTGTGATGATATATGGATGTTATGATTATAGGTAAAGAGATCTATGGTAGGTTTTTGGAGAACTAACCTGTTTTTGTTGAAGAATTTGTATCTTTCTTTTTTTTCTCCATAATTCTTAAGGTTGGTGGTTTCAATCTCTACTCCTCTTACTAAAACATGAAGGATTGATTTAAAATTGATTGTATTCATTGAAATTAATTTTTAGCATTTTTCAAATTGATTGATGGAATCCCTCTTTAGTGATGGTTTATGAAATTGTAAAAATTTGCTATTTTGGAGGAAAGTTAAAGTGGTAACATAATTTTAAAATAATGATCATAAAATTTTTGTTTGGTTCTGATGTATGAAAATGTTTTTTCAATGAAATGATAGTTTTATTTAATGGTGTTTCAATTGTTTTGTTGGAAAGTTTTTTTAATTTAATGGTTAAGTGTGGGCTGAATGGGATGAATAATGGTCGTGACATACCACCATCAAAGGGATGGGTTATGGATGTGAAGTTCCACAATAAATTGGTTAACATCAATATTTTTTTGTTGAGTGTGTTTATGTGGTTGTGTGAGATATAATGGGTTATATCAAGTGATTATTTAGAATTGGTTTATTTACATATTTGCTTTCTTAAATGAAAATGGATATGAGTTGGAAAACTATTTTGGTATGAAAAATGTTTTGCATAGAAATGGTTTGGTCTGTGATATAAATTTTTTTAAATTGTATTATATAATTTTTTTATATAAATGTGATAAAATATTCTATCCTATTGGAATGAGTAGGAATACATTTGGGGAAATCCAACTAAGTTTCATTACTCAACCGTTCTTTGGAACTTTGGTGCTTTGGAAGTTATTTATTATCAAGACACAAAAATTGGAGAATAATCATACTCCTATAGTGGTGCTTTATGATACTCGGGTATGGATGATGGGGATGGATCTTGAATTTTTTTTTTTCTGATTCAAATTTTTGGTGTGTTGGATTCTTTGTGTTTTTCTGGGTTTTCCTTCTGCATTGTAGTTGATGTTGATCTTGATTTCTGATTGATAATCTAATATAGATGGTTTCATTGTTGTATATTGAGTTTTATTACATTGATATCATGAATCACTTAGTGGTTTTTGTTATTCTATTCTTGGTTTTGGTAGTTTTATTTTCAAATGGAAAATCATCATCCAACTATTATGAATCCCTTGGCATTTATTTCTTTCTTTTGGCTTCCTGGGGATGTCGCCTAAGGCTAATTACCAATTATACCTCAACTCAATCCAATTCAGAAAGACAAGATGTTACAAATGAAATCATTCTTGGCTGGTTTTTATTTATTTTTGAAAAATGGTTAAATTTTTTCAATCCTTAGAGATCAGTTGTGTCATTCATATATTTGAATATTCAACCCACTTTAGACTTAATTTGTGATGGTATAATGCAATAGGATATTTTAACCTCGAAAAATAGATCATAAGTAGGTGTATATAACTTATTTATGCTAAACATAAATTTACATGGTTGTTGTGTACATAAGGTTTTTTTAGATACTAATAGGTGTTGTAATCTAATTTTCATGGGTTTAGCCAATGAGAAGAGCATGACATGAAATATAGAAAAGAATGACCACTATGAATTCATATTTCACATTGATTAATTATTTATGACTGTAAAAAATGTTTATTTTTGAAATGTGTTGAATTTGTTATTAAGTATGATATTTTGGGAAAGGCATGATTTGAGTATTTTGAAAATAGGGTGATTCTAAAAAGGAAGGTGAAATTTTAAAAAATAGATGAACATGAATAACATGGAATTACAAGAGATCCTTTTTGTGATTTGTATGATGTGAAATAATTTAAAAATTTTAATCCTTCAGTATCCATAGAGTGAGAATTATGGTGTTTTTTTGGTTTTAGAAAATGGCACTCGGTAGACGTAGAAGGAACTAGCCCGGGGAAGCTAGTGAGAATATAGTTTCACTTGGGCCATAAGTGAACCTACATCTAATTCAATGTACTATCCAATATTTTTTGGATGTATATTGAGGGAACATGAGGGATGATACAAGGCAAGTGGATTATTCCATCCATTTCTAGAAGCAGAATCCATGCATCTTTTGGTGTGATTCAGAACCAGAAAAGGTAGAGATGTGGAAGAATAAGATGAATCAAATAATAGATTTCCATGGCACACAAGTATTGTGTAAAGTCATGTTGATGAAATTTATGTTTTAGTATCTTACATTACAGTGGTTGAATTCTGCAGTTCAGACTAAATTAAACTAAGGCCTTGCATGAGTGGATTTTGAAAAATTGTTCAAAAAACAATTATATAAAAAAATGTTCATGATTAAAAGAAAAATAGACTTAAATAGATTGAATCAGAAGAGCCTCTTAGTGATAATTTTTTTTTAAAAAAATTATGAATTTAGATAACTATTCTAAGAAAGTTTCTTTTAGTTCATCATTGAAAGTACACATTTTGGAATCACCGTTTATAATGGAAATTCTCTCAAAGATTTTCATGCCTTGTATAATGGATTATATAGAGATGGTAAATTGAGAAACTATGGTAGAAATGGACATTTTAGGAGATATGGGAGGAGTAATAATGCTGATACCTATGATAAATTATGATTACTCCAATCCTATGAGAATTTGGAAGAGGGACACCTATTTCCAAGGTAGTGGGATGGCTTAGAATCATAAGGCTAGATTAATGAATCTTAATTCTAGGCCCAAGGGATAGCCAAAATGTTTTTATTGTGGATATTTGGAATACATGAAATGAGATTGTACGAAAAAACATATAACATTCCATAATTGCAACCAGATAGAGAAATATTCAGTGCAATTATCATAGTACTCTTAGATAAGGTGTTTAGGACTCTTATCATGTATTGAAAATGTCATATGCTTCGATGAGATGAGGGTATATGAATATTTATCTTTAGTATAATTAAGAAATCCATGGTAAATCTAGGAATACCATGAATCCTAAATAAGAGAAATATAAATAAAGAAATGAAGAACAAAGTTTAGTACGTAATTAATTATATATAGCATATCAAGTTATAGTGGATGATCAATCTAGACCATTAATGGTGTGAGGGATGATTATTTTGAATTATACCCTTATAAAAGTTTTTTTTGATATGGTTGCATCACATTTTTTATTTGCTCTCATGATGGTGATTTTGTTGTGTCTGAGTGTTGACATGATGCCTTCTATTTTGAAACTTCAAACTCTTATTGGTCAAAGAGAATGTCATGCCTTTATGTGTAAGTAATGTTTGATAACTATTTATAGAGATAAGTTGATTTGGTATTTCTTTATGCATGATCTGGATTTCAATTATATAATCCTAGGTATGGATTTGATGACAATGTTCAAGGCTAAAAATGGTTGTTATACATGATGGGCCAGTTTTGCAACTGAGTACGGAATCAAGCATCTCATTAGAAGAGGTTGGAATGAAACTACATGTTCAATAGGCTTGTTGGCACCATATGTTGGAATGATCTGATACTAGTTATCAAGTATGACTTTGGCTTCGACGGAATAGATCAAGAATAATATTTTCCTAGTGAATTATGATAAATTTAAATAGGTTTTTCTGAATAATTTATCAGGGTTTCTAGCCATAAGAGAAGTGGAGTTTTTTATTGATATCATCATGGGGACCAGTGCTATCTCACTTCTATCTTTTCGAATGGATCCAAAAAAGTTAACAGAATTTGAATTGTAGTGGGAAGATCTAAAAAGAATAGGTTTCATTTGACCGATCACATCTTTATGGGAATAAGCTATACTGTTTGTCAAAAAAGTGATGGAACTCTTCAATTGTGTGATGATTATCAAGGGATAACCATGTTGAGATAAAGAATCAGTATAAAATTCCATGATTTGATGATTTGTATGATCAATTGAGGGGATAATGATGCTTCTCTAAAATTAACATTTGATCAGGATGACACCAATTATTTGTTCAGAATGAGGATATTCCAAAGGCATCTTTTAGGAGTGGATGTGGCCATTATGAGTATATGGTAATTCCTTTTAGTCTTATAAATGCATAATAATCCTTTATAGCATTGATGAATCATATATTTTAGAGATATTTGAATTGTTTTTTGGTTGTGTTTTTGGATGACATATTGTTGTATTCAAGGACATGTTATGAGCATGAGATAAACATAACAACAATTTTGGGCATCTTATGGGAATATTGTCTTTACGACAAACTATCATAGTGTGATTTTGTGATATATGAAGATTTTTTCAATGATAATTTAATCTCTGAAATATTTTTTTATGGATCCAAAAAAGATATAATCCCTTATCTCTTAGAAACCGCTAAAGAATGTCTTTGAGATACACAGTTTCCTTTAATTAGTTTTTTATTATAGATGTTTTTTTGTGAGTTTTCATGAATGAATTCAACTTTGATAGATTTGACTAGAAAAATTGTCCCATTTCAATGAAATGATGAATGTTACTTGTCTTTTCAAGAGAATAACATTTTCATTACATCAACACCAATCTTGATTTTTTTTAGAATTAAGATAAGGGTACATTGTGTATTATGCTGTTTTGGGATCTTGGTTGTGATGTGTTCTAATTAAGTGAGATCATATTGTTTCTTATGGATCAAGGAAGTAATATTTTCATGATAATAACTACCCAATAAATTATTTGGTGTTTTCATTTGTAGTTCATGATTTGAAGACATAGCATCATTAATACGTTTGTGATAAATTTACAGTGTTAAAAGATTATAATAGCATGAAACCTATTTTCTCAAAAGGGATTTTAATCCTGGCCCCAGAAGATGGATTGAGTATCTCAAAATGTCCGAAATTGTCTTTTTGTATACAATAGGTAAATGTAATTCAGTGTAAGATGAATTGAACGTAATGTTGTATGCTCAGTTGAAAAAGAAGCTTCAGATGTGTGGTAGTTGATGTTTCCCATAGCCGACATGCACATTTAATGTGAGGACCAAGGTCATTCTGTGTTTTTCATCCCAGTTATGTTAGTTAATAAATTGGTTCATAGAAATAAATAGGTAATTAAATATGATTCATAATGTGTTTATATGAGTTAAAAACTCAATGGAGGGAAGACTAGTGAGGAATGGTGGATGGAAGAGTGTTTAGTTTGGTGGTTTCAAGATCATATGGTTGTACCTATGGGTTTTCATTAACAACTACTACATGTTTACCACCATTCGAGATGGGATGTTCATCATAGAATATAGAAGATTCATAATGCATTGAAAGAAAAGTTTTGGTGGGTCGGTATGAAAAAGAAGGTGGTTGAGTTTGTTCTGAGATGCATAACTTGTCAGCAGGTTAAGGTAGAGTATCTATGTCTGATATGTATGTTTCCATCATTACCTATTCCTATTAGAAAATGAGAGTATATAGCTATGGATTTCTTGATAGGACTCCCATGAATGGTTCAAAAAAACGATTTCATATGAGTGATAGTGGATCGACTCACAATGTCAGCCCATTTTAACTTTATATGTGAATCAAATATAGTAAAGTACATGCCAAAAATCTATATCTGATAAGTGGTAAAGAGGAATGTCATACCGATATCAATAGTATCAGATAGAGATCTGTGTTGTATATCTCATTTTTATAAATCCTTACAGTAGGCCCTTTGGAATCAGTTGACTATGAGGATGATGTATCATCCTTAGATAGAAGATAAATCCAAAAGGATGATGAAAATGATGGAAGAAATGTTGTTGGCTGATTTGATGGATTTTGGAGTCTCGTTGGATGTGAAAATCCTGTTTGTAGATTTCTCATATAACAATTGTAATCTGTACTGGATACATATGGTTCCTTTTGAACTATTGTATTGCCTTCCTCATCTGCCTCCACTTTTTTGTATGGAAACAGGTGAGACTTTTCTGGTTGGGACATGAATTTTCTAAGTGACAAAGGAGAATATTCTGTTGATCAGGAAAAGGATGGAGATGGATCATAGTCTTTTTAAATCACATGCAGATCACCATCAATGGAAATTGTCGTTCAAGGTGAGTGATCTTGTGTTCTTGTGGATCTTTTCAAGGCTTGGGAATCATCGTTTTGGAAATCCTGTAAAGTTATCTCCTAATTATATAGTCCCTTTTGAGATACTTGAATAGGTTGGTGAGGTCTTATATCTGTTGGATTTACCCCCATGGTTCAATAAAATGCATAATGCATTTCTCATTTATTAGTTGAAAAAGTTCCAGACTGATTCTAACCATGTGATTCGATGGGATCGTGTTTACCTAGAGTTATATTCTTCATTGGTGTATGTTCCAATGTAGACTGCATATATGCAAGAGAAAGTATTGCATGTAAAAATGATCAGTCTAGTGCGGGTTTTGTGGAAACATGGTTGGATTCAATAAAAAAATGTGGGAATAGAAGAATGAAATGGTTGGGAAATGGACCAAAATATTTCATGCAAATGGTGGATTTTGTACTTTCTAAGGATAGAAATGCCAATGCTGGGGATAATGTAGAATCTACAGTTTCATTTAAGTAACAATTTCTTTATGTATTATAATAATGAAAAAGGTCTTGGAAAAATTTGGAAGGGTTTGGAATAATTTTTGACTATTTATGGGGATTTTATAGAGGTGTATGGTTTTATCATGGTTTGTGAAAAATGGGAAGCTCCAACCGGAATCTATAAATAGAGAGACAAGGGATTCTAATCATGTGCTCAGTTAGGCGCGTAGTTTTTCCGAACCATGTGGCCACCTAAGAGTAACCATGTGATTTGGGATAGAGGTATTCTGAATAGCTGGTTCACTATTTGTGTAGCTATGTAGGCAAACCATGTGAGGTGATCCTTGAGGTAGAGGCTAGTGCATTGTTATTTCTGGGTTTTCCTAACCATGCAACTAACCGTGAATTATTTAAATGTGAGATCCAAAAAAGTGGATCTCACTCATTTTCATCTCTAAGTCCATCATTTTACCTACATTTAAACCGCAATTTGATTTTTATTCCTCCTAAAGGCTGTATGTTTCTCCCATTCGAATCATATGTAATATGAATGTAATTCTTGGTATGTTGAAGCCCGATTCCATTTGTATGTTTTCATTTGTGGTAGTTTTTCGTAGATATACTTTCTGCACCTCTCTCTAAATCCACGATATAGTCTCTTGGGATTATATATATGATGTTAGATTATAATCATGTTGGAATATGGTTGTTTTGACATTAGGGAATGAGATATAAGGTGGGTTTTTGAAGATTTTACTGGCTGTGTTGAAGAATTAGTGTTGTTATTTATTTTCTCAATAATTCTAGAGGTATGTGGATTCAGTCTTGAATCCACTTATTAGAACTAGAAGGATTGATTTGAAATTTATTTTTTTCTTGAAAATGACTGTGAATTACTTTTAAATTGATTTATGGAAACCCTATTTGGTGAGATTTTATGAAAATTTAAAAAATGGGTGTTTTGGTGGAATGTGAAAATGGTAAAAAGATCTAAAAATGATGATTTTAAAATTATTGCTCGGTTTCGATTCTCAGAAAAGTGTTTTAAATAAAATGATAGTTTTATTGAATGGGTTTTCAATGTTTTTTTGGTATGGTTATTGGCTTAAATGATTAAGCATGAGTTGATGGGATAGATAATGGTTGTGAAGTACCACAATCAAAGGGACGAGTTATGGATGTGAAGTCCTACCATAAATGCAAAACACACATCTTGTGTGTTTATGTGTCTGTACTTGGTTCTGTGAGATAGAATGGGATATTACAAGTTATTATCGTGAATTGATTTAATGATTTTTTTTCTTTATTTCCTTGAAAATTTCATTGAATTGGAATAATGTCTTAGTATGAAATTTGTTTCCTTATAAATCATTTTTCCATTGATATAATATGTTTTCAATTTTTTTATATAAATTATTTAATATAAATTTGATAACATGTTCTATCCTAGTGTAGTGAGTTGGGAATTCATCTGGGTAAAGCCTAATAAAATTCATTACTCCCCCATCATTGGAACTTTGGTGCTTTTTCAGATATTTTTTATTGTTACACCATAAAATTTAATGTATCACACTAATTTAGTAATGATTAATCATACTTAGGAATAGATGATTGAGTTGGATCATGGATCTTGTTGTGAGTTGAATAGTTTGTGTCTTGGAGTCTTTGTGTTTTTGGGGTTTCCTTCCACATTATAGTCAATGTTAATCGTGATTATGTAAAACCCCAAGCCTCTGCGATATGTTTCCCTTATAATAATGTAATATCTTGCAATGTACAGAACATTGAGATACCAACCCACCACGACCACTCAAACGAGCTGTTATGAATAATAATAAAAACTTATTGAAATTTTTTAAATTTTATTTTTTAAAATGGTCATCATTTTTGGATTTTAAATATCATAATTATCTTAGGATTATTTTTTGGTACTTATCTGAAAACATTCAATTTTTTATGAATAATAAAAATTACTAAATTTTATTTAAAATTGATTTTTAAATCGAAATAATTTATAGTGATAAATTATAAATTTATGTGGTTTTAAAGTATCATTAGATTATATTTTTATAATATATTATAATTTAGGTCATTGTATGTAATTTCATATTTAAAATGGACATAAAAAAGTGTCAATATTTTGATAGTTATTATTTCTTAAAAACACTCCTTTTATTTTGACTACAAGAATTAAACTTAAATTAATTTCTACCACTTCTGTGTTTTGAATTTGGAAAAATGAATTCCATATTTGGAATCAGGAGGTCCGAATTTTGTAAATAGGTAACTTATATTTTGATACATTATTAATATTTACTTCAGTAAATGTTTTATTTACCATGGTTAATGTGTATATCTGGTAAATAATGGTAAAAAAATATTATTATAATAATATTAAATTACCCTCACATATGTCATATTACTATTGGGTGAAACATGTCAAACCATGGGAATCCTTGAGTCTATTTTGGCACCCCATGGAGCCACTTGAGAGTGACAATGACCCTTTATATTAATTAATTTAATGTAAAGACAAAAATGACATAAACAAATATCTTTTAGTAAAACAATTTTTACATGGGGTTATATAAGTTATATTTTCGACTATAAATATTAATTTTAAATATGAAAATAATTCCTACATCATGGTATTTTTTTATAATTTATTGTTATCAAATAAATAAAATTATGTATGACAGAATAATGAGGTAGTGTTTACTTCATTAAAGAATGATTTAAATAAATGATATTATAAAAATTACAAAAATACCCAAAACCTTTCCAATTATCATTGGATGATTTTATTTCTAACATGAGTCATCTTATATTAGACATCAATGAGTTTTGGACTTTTAGAAACCGAAAATAATTATATAATAAAATAATATTTGCAAACATTCCTAATTAGCCCCTCCTCCCCCTTATAAAAAGCCCTCAACCCTAACCCATTTCTCACACATCCCATGCCACTTGGCACATCCAAACACATCCCAATTAAGAACCCTACATCTATATATTCCATTTAGAATCATGACCATTGGCATAAGGATTTTCAAGGATGAATTTTGTTTAAAACCAAAGGGAGTTACGCGATTTAAAGGTAACATGTCCTCTTAAGTTAGTTTATTTTATTTTACTTTTTCAACCCAATAATCTCTATTTATTCCATTTTTTATAACCAAAAAAGTATCCTTAATATACAAGGTTGTTTTTATGAGATGTATTTGTACTAAACGTACTCACACCTCAATCTAATGGGTATAGAACATAATGATTCTGTGGACGACGAACTACTACCTCAGGAAATGATGATTTTCAATCTTCTACTACCACCTATTTTGGTGGAAATTATGATGGAACTATAATTATATATATGATATTAATGATATTTATTTTATCAAAAAACTTATTTAATTGTCTTTTATATCATACCTTTATTCTTTTCATGTTGTATATACACGATAATTTCATTTGAAGAAGTGCGGACTACCGCCCCCTCTAAGTGATATGACTTGTTCATACCATACATGGAACATATATAGGATGGTGTTAATGAACATAAGTAACATATATAAAATATCATATTATATTGGAATAATAATAATATTCCAATGTATCATTTGACCTTCTTTCCATTACAAAAATGAAATGGAAGTAGTGTTCGTCCGTACGTACAGATTACCTTGTCCATGAACGTGATGAGATTCTTTCCGAATCATAACCATTCAAGGAAATTTTTTATATGATTATTAAAAATAATATTTAATAATAATATATCATTATGTATATAAATCAAATACATCCTATCCGCAAAAAACATGACTTACATAAAAAACATCTAAAGGAAAACGAATCAGTTAAAACCCAAAATAATGATACTACTAAAATATTATTAACAAATCTATATTAAAATATCATATATGATATCATATTCATGTATATAGTTATTCTATATTTTAATAAAAATTATTTAACTATCAAAAAAGAGGTTAACATACCCTTGACCAAGGAAAAGTACAAGCTAAGAATTAATTTCAAAATCTCTTTGTTATCTAAGGTTGTTTTTACGTAAGTGTCTACCGGGACCTCTTAATCATCCACATCCGTGTTTCAAAAAAAATGTATTTCAAACAAATTTTACAATTTAATAGACTATGCGTTAATTTCATTTATACCAATGTTTTACTTTTTATAAAATGGTTTTAAAGTAATCTTTCGGTCATTTTCCATAGAAGGTACTTTATGACCTTTTTTAAAAATCAAGGTAAGATTGTTTTTTTGACTTATACGGTAGGTGTGGTTATTTTCTTCCATTATAACACCTTTCATGCTTCCCTTAAAATATTATAAAATTATTTTCAAAATAATTGTTTTCTTTTATAATTACAAATCAATTAAATGATTTCAAAGTTGAAAGATATATTTCTCTCAAATAGTTTTAATTTCATCTTTGTAAACATACTTTAATGGATTTTATACTTGTTTGATGTTGATTTATTATGATACAAATATTCCATATTGTATTAAAGGTTTTGTGATATGTTTGACAAAGGATGAGTTATTTTTATACCATTCATGGTTTATGGTTATTATATTAACATTAAATATGCTAGTTTTAATTAGAATTTTTATATTATGTTTCAACATTTTCATATGAGGAATGATTTTGAATTAGTAAGTGATAGGTGGTGCCCACTATAGATCCTTGATGCATCAGTACGTATCATGATACAATCTAGTGTCTAAGGCCCTGACAAAATATTATTGGTAGTCTTACCACGTGGCCTTGAGTATGTTGTTAGGATATTCAGTATTTTGCATTCCATCATTATGAAATTAGCTATTGATATTTCATGTGATTATCTGACTAGTATAATATCCCCGTGAATAAGTAAATGGAATTATTTGATTTATCATTTCTGTATTATTCTGATGTTTAAGTTTAAAAGGTTTTTTTAGTTTTATACATTGCCTTAAATGTTTATTCTTATTTATGATAGTTTATGCTATATTTATATCTTTACTGAGAATCTGAGCTCACCCCTTTCTTATGTTTTCTTTTCCCAGGATATGAACAAGAAAATTAAGATTAATCAACTGGGATAGGAAAAAGATATAAATGTGTTCAAAGGGAACACAATGTTGTTTTTCATTATTTCATTATGTAATGTAAAACTTATGTATGTATCTAGTACTTCCCAGGATACTAAACTAATCGTTATTTAAAGACATGAACTCTTGTGATCATGCCAATGTTATATAATAATGCATCGAATCTGGGTAACTAGGGTTGGAGTGTTACAGTTGGTATCATAGGATGTTTAGTACAAACATTGGAAGCTAGATTTAGAAAAACCCTGATTATAGAACATTATCCTGAGATAGACATTGAGAATTAGTATAGAATAACATCCTAGTATTTTGGTAATGTAGAAATTTTGTGAATTTTCTAAGAAATACATCAATGTGTGGATAAAAGTAGGTAGAGGTGGCTCTAGAACAGATGTTCCTCGGAGTGAAAACTCTAAAAAAGAGTTTCAGGTTTGACCCGAGGAATCCTGCTATGCGACAACGGGTTTTTCTACACTCCTAGTTACGACAATCCTAGTGAATATTCTTAGGATAATTCAAATTTTCTTTAAAAACCATTATGAAGGATTTATTATTATATACCTCCTCAAAGAAAATAATTTTATGATTATGGATTATATCTATAAGCTATTAAATATATGTTAATTGTTTTACAAGTATGGAATTGTGTATTGGGATTCATAAATTAAGGTAGTGTATGCCATTGTTTAGAAATGGTGCCTAGTGGAATGAATGGGAACCATATCAATGCATGTAATCAATGTAAGTATTTCCCTCCAACTCAAGATAATTATAGTGGATTTGGTGATGCAATTGGTGCGGATAAGCTTATCACCATATTTGGAAAACTCACTCATGTTATGAATAATAACATTACCCGAATGGAGCACCCTGATCCACAAAGAGGAGGATTAATGTTATACAGATTCATGAGGAAACAACAAACCACATTAAATGTAACTACAAATACATTTTTAAATTATTAATGGATAAGTTCCTTAGAGAATATATATCCTTCTTTTGGGAGTAGCGAAAGGAAAAAAGTTGTCATGACAGTTTATCACCTCACGAGAGATGAAAATCAATAGTGGTAATTAATTCAAAACACAAAAGAGGATGAAGAAGTATCAAATAGGGAATTGAGGGAGTTTAAAGATATTTTTATAGAAAAATACATTCCTCATGTCCATCAAGCGGAAATGGGAATAAAATTTTTGAGTCTGAGGAAAAAGAAGGATGAGAATGTCGCAAAGTATGAGGATAACTTTACAAAGATAGAAAGGCATTCTTTAGATAATATTAGTATCCCAAATAGTATGATTGTTAAATTTTTTGATGGGTTAAAACCATTTCTCCAATGATCATTAGTCACACAATCCTTTTTATCATATGAAGATATTGTCTCATGTGCTATTAAGATAGAAAAGAAATTATCTAGGTCTTATGATTTTATAGAATAGCAAGATAAGAAGAGATATATTGAACACTCCAGAAATGAAATTAAGGGGGAAGAAGGGAAAAGTAAAATATCCAACCTACGATAATTGTGGGAGGAGACACCCAGGTACTTTCCTGAAGGGAATGTGAATCTGTTACATGTGTGGGGAAAAAGGTCACCAAGCTCGTGATTTTAAGGGAAAGAAAGAGGATATCAATATTGAATACTACAATTGTAAAGAAATGGTACATTATGAGAATGAATGTCCTAAACGCCAAGGAAACATACTTCATAAAAGGCCAATGGAGTAAGGCCCAGCTTATGCGATCATTGTTGCTAAGGTTGAATCTCTAAAAGGCATGGTGGTGGGTAATTTGATGGTTTCCTCAAGTTTATCCAATGCTTTATTTTATTCTGGATCTTCACATTGTTTCATATATTCCCAGTTTTCTATGAAAATTAGATATTTCCATTTTGATTGAACAAGGAAGTTATCAGTAAAAATAGCTAATGAAAGTATCATTCAAAAACTTTATGAGAATCACTCCACATTAGAGAATATAAATGTTTTTATCTACTGATATCATCGTCATACCAATGGTGAAGGTTTTGGGCGCAGCGGAGGCGCGTGGTTGGATGTGCCCACTTGGATTTTTTTCATTAACAATGATCAATCCAGGATCAATAAAATGATAAATGCCAGTCTCCACGAATTGAATCACAAAAAAATACAAAGAATAAGGTTTGTCCCAGAACCACAAAGTAGGATCATTACAAGTTTATTATTATTAATTTAATTAATTGAAAATAAATACCTTTTGGGTGTTCTTTCTTCATTTATGTTCCTTATCACGTTCCGATGTGATTCGTCGTTGCGTCATAGAAGCCAAGTGTATACTTCCTCTAGCGGTGATCCACACGTGTACCTCCTATCTCGAGAAGTCGCCAAAGGAGTCTCCGGGTGCTAGCATTGAGAAACCTTTGCTTGCGTTGTCTGACTTAGATCGTCTTGATCCAATGGAAGAGGATCTCTCTCACTCTTGAGAGCGTTCTTGGAGGAAGAGGTTCTTTCGGTCTTGAAATAATTCTCCAGAATTATTGTGTGTGGATCAGAAAAGAGTTGGGGTTGTGAGGATATTTATAATCAGGTTGTAGGTTGTAGAGTAATTACAATATATAAACACATTAAGCATTTTATTTATTTCATTGACTCTTATTTAAAACCCCCATGTTGAATAATTAATTCCTTGACATGCGGCCACACTGATTATAATTAATATCATTTAAAATAATACTATATCCTCAAAATCCCGACTGGAAAAATGACACGGCGTGTACTTGTTTTTCAGTGAAAACTACACGGTGTGTATATTCAATGTACACGGTGTGTATATCTTGTTTCCATTTATTCATTACCTTTCCAAAAAGAAAAACTTTATGGTGTGTATATTTAATAAAACACGGCGTGTACTTTTCCAAAATAAAACTACACAGCGTGTAATCAATGATACACAATGTGTACTTGTTTTATTCTTCTTCCATCATTAAAACGATTTATGCTTCCTTGAATAATTATTAAACCACATACGGGAATAATCTTTATTCTACTTGACATACTTGAATACACTTAGTGTGTGGCCCTCTAGGCCTCTTTCTTGTTGGCATTAGGCGGACCTGCCTAAAGTCCAAGATTACTATCTAGCAACGGGTCAAGGCACCCAAGAGAAAGAAGTTAATGCCGCATTAACGTATCATCTCATACAAACGCTTATTGTTTAATTTAATACCTTTGTCTAGATATCTCATCAAGCAGGTTTCATGGCAGTGTCATAAACCTATATGCTTGATCTGTCATTCTTTGACTACCTGAAATAAAATCGTCGTTTACACCATGGGCATGGAATTTAATGCGACTGTTATATTTCAATCAATGGGATGAGATATCAACTTCCATAAATGGAAGGGAAAAATCCTTCCTCGACTTATCCATTAACAACATGTCACTCGTGATGCAACCAACGTACCCTATTTCCCGCCAACTGTCTGTGTGACGGTTTTCGTCAGTAAATCTAAGTGCGCGAGTCATGACATGAGTTAATGATAATATTCCAGTCTAAGGACCATTACACATGCTCGTAGATAGAAATATTTGAAGACACCAAGACATGTGGAATTAATACTGGTGGGTTTGTTCTCATAATCTCTCATCTTGGAGATTACCAAGTGCGAACCCCATGAGAGAGAGTGTCGTCTTCTTACGAGTACTCACACATGACGGTCTGTATACTATATGTCCTATCATAATTTTTCATCCAACCGCAGAACATTATTTAAGAATATTATTATAGCATTTCATGGTTCCCATCATATAGGGGATCTTCCATGACCTTATTAATGCAACCAATATTCAAGGTCATTATTATATTATAGTCATGCAGAATAGTGAACAATATATAATAAGTGAATCATGTAATCAAAGTAAAAAATAGTTGGTTCTCAGGACACCAACCCTTACAAACTCCCACTTGGACTAGAGCCAAATGCCTACGACTTTTAGTCTGCTAGACCTCACATGATGATCATGTTTCTGCTGAGTCAAGGCTTTAGTCTGGGGGTCTACCATGTTGCCTTCCGTGGAAATACTACTCACTGAAAATTCACCTCTCTGAGAAAAATCCCTCAAGATATGATACTTCCGAAGTATGTGCTTTGTCCGCTGATGTGACATTGTCTCTTTTGAAAGTTCCACCGCTGTATTATTATCACAATAGAGTGTGATAGGATATTTACTGCTCGGTAGAACATCCAGATCATGGATGAAGCTTCGCATCCATACTGCTTCTTTAGCTACCTCTGAAGCTGCGATATACTCGGACACTGCTGTAGAATCTGCCACCACACTTTGCTTTGAGCTCTTCCAGCTCACTGCACCTCCATTCAAACTGATGATGTATCCAGTCTGCGACTTCATGTCATCTTGATCAGTCTAGAAACTAACATCTACATGTCCTCTGATGACTAGTTCCTCATCTGCTCCATAAACCAGAAACATATGCTTAGTATGCCTCAGATACTTAAGGATAGTCTTGACTACCATCCAATGGCGGTCTCCTAGACCAGCTTGATATCTACCTACCGCACTTAATGCGTAAGAAACATCTAGCCTCGTATATAGAATAACTTACATGACTGACCCAATCGTGGATGCTAAGGGATCCTTGCCATTATCTTTATTTCCTCATCTGTCTGAGGACACATTTTCTTGGAATGATGAATTCCACGTGACACTGGTAATAATCCCCTCTTGGACTCTTCCATACTAAACCACTTCAGTATATTGTCAATGTATGTACTTTGACTCAGGACCAAAATTTTCTTGGATCTATCATGATGGATCTTGATCCCAAGAATATACGCTGCCTCACCGAAGTCTCTCATGGAGAAGAATTTAATCATCCATGCCTTAATTGACTATATGACAGGTACATCGTTTCCAATTAGTAATATGTCATCAACATATACTATTAGGAAAATTACTGCACTCCCAAAAAACCTCTTATAGACATAAGGTTCACATTAGTTCTTAACAAAGCCAGATTCTGTTACGACTTCATAAAAATGAATGTTCCATGACCCTGATGCTTGCTTTAATCCATAAATGGATTTCTGCAACTTGCATACCTTTTTGGCATCCTTTAGAGTCACAAACCATTCAGGTTGTGTCATGTAGACAACTTCCTAGAGGTTCCCGTTAAGTAATTCTTTTTTGACATCCATTTTCCAAATTTCATAGTCATGGTAAGCGGAAATGGCCAATAGGATTTTGATGGATTTCAACATCGCAACTGGTGAAAAGGATTCATCATAGTCAATTCGTTGATGCTGTCTAAAACCTTTTGCAACCAGTCATGCTTGTAGGTGCTGAATTGCCCCTCTTTGTCCAGTTTCTTCTTGAATACCCATTTATTACCAATAGGCTTTACATCAACTGGATGATGTACCAAAATCCAGACTTGGTTTTGGTACATGGAATCCATTTCATAATTCATGACTTCTTGCCACATGGCAATGTCTGTGCCTTCAACTGCTTCCTAGTAGGTAAGAGGATCATCATTGTCAACCAATAATGAGTCACCATCCTCGGTGACAAGAAAACCATATCGTTCTGGTTCTCTCACCTTTCTCGTGCTCCTATGCAGTTCTTATGTCTCTGGAATAGATTGATCTTCCACAAGGCTTTGTGGAATTTGTTATTATACCAACTACTGTGTATCTTGAGCCTCAACTTCATCGAAGTCTATCTCGCTCCCACTATCACTTTTGGAGATGTGCTCCCTCTCAAGGAATATGGCGTGTCTTGCCACTATAACCTTTTTGTCTGAGGGATTGTATAGGTAATATACCCTTGTTTCATTGGAATATCCTATAAAGATACACTTTTTTGCCTCGAGGTGAATGTTTGTTACCTGAAGTGGCCTTAAAAAATTCTTCACTACCCCACACAAGTAAATTCAATAACATGGCTTCACTTCTACTCCATAACTCGTATGGAATACCATTTATTGATTTAGTTAGTACTTGGTTTATTATGTGTGCTGCTGTTTGTAATGCATATCCCCAAAAGGATAATGGAAGACTCGCATGACTCATCATTGATATCACCATGTCCAACAGGGTGCGGTTCCTCCTTTCACTTAAACCATTGTAATGTGTCATGTAAGGAGCAGTGAGTAGAGATAGAATCCCAAACTCTCATAAGAAATCAATGAAGTCCTAATTAAGAAATTCTCCTCCTATTTCTGAGCGGAGTTTCTTAATCTTCTTACCAAGATGGTTCTCAACTTCATTCTTGTATTCTTTGAACCGATCAAAAGAATCTAACTTATACCTCATTAAGTAGATATATCCATATCTAATAAAATCATCAGTAAAAGTTATGAAGAATGAGAACCCACCCCTTGCCTCAACTAGAAATGGCCCACACACATCATTGTAAACTAATTCTAGAATCTCTTTGGCCCTTTCACCTTTCCCACTAAATGAGGCTTTGGTCATTTTTCCTTGTAGACACGCATGACATACACCAAGTGTTTTTAGTTCAAAAGAATCTAAATACCCATATTGATGTAATTTTGTCAAACATTTCTCATTGACATGACCTAGCCGGTGATGAAAAAGTTGGGTGTGGTATGAGTCTTGCGAATTAACTTTGTCATCGATTACCATTACTTGGATTGTGTAGTCTAACACATAAAGACCGTTATATAAATGTGCCCTACCAAAACAAATGTTATCATTATAAAAGTAGCAACATTCATTTCCAAACTTGAACATGAATCCATTAGTATCTGATCTGGATACTGAAATAATGTTTTTAGTAACAGAAGGCAGATAATGACAACCCTTTAACACCAAGATCATTCCAGTTGGCAACGTGAGGTGGTAGTCTGTGACAGCTACAGCAGCAGGTCTGGCTCCGTTGGCTACTCGTAGATCCACCTCCCCTTGATCAATCTTCTTGAATCTACATGGTTCTTGTATTTGGATACAGATGTGGGCACCATAAGAAGTATCTAATACCCAATTAGTAGAAACAGATAGATGTCATTCAATAAAAAATTCACTTGATGCTTCCCCTGGCTTCCTTGGCTGGGTGTAGTTTTTCTTCCAGTGGCCCTTCTTGCCACATGAATAACAAATAGCATCTTGTTCCCATGCCTCCCCTTTGATATTCCTTTTATTGGAATCCCTTGAATAAGCTTTGGGCTTAATGCTCTTCACCTTTGATTTCCTTTTATTCACAATGAGGATAGAAGGATTTCCACACTTCATGTCAGTGTCCACTTGGCGAATGAGGATGAGAAGATCAGACAGAGACTTCTCAATGTTGTTCATATTGAAGTTCACAACAAAGTTTGAGAAGCTCTGGGGGAGTGATGCAAGAATGAGATCGGTACCCAGTTCTTCAGGGAGTTTAAACCATAGAACGTCCAAGCGCTCAATGTAACTAATGATCTTGACTACATGAGGCCTGGCTGGGGCACCCTCTAAAAGATTTCTCTGAAATAGATCCTTGGAGATCTCAAACCTTTCATGTCTTTCTCTCCCCTGGTATAGACAACAGAGGTGATCGAGCATGCTGTAGGCATCCATGTCTTCATGAGTCTTCATGATCTCACTAGACATCAATGATAGCATCAAACATTCAACATCGATAGCATCGTTCAAATTTTGATCATAGACCCGGAAATCTTCATCACTTGCCTCTGGGGTAGGAGAATCAGGAAGTGAGGTGTCCATCACATAAAACTTCCGTTCATGGAGTAGGATAACCCGAAGGCGCCTAAACCATTCCTGAAAGTTACTGCCAGTGAGGATAATGTCTTTATCCAGTATTGATTGCAGAGAAAATGTGGTTGATGAGTTTTTCATTTCAATTCTACAAATTAAAAGAGTAGATTTATCAGTACTTTCTTGATTACATTTTTATGAGAAATAATAAATTAATTAATTCTCCCACTATTTTATCAAGTCCCAATGGCCCTCACCATTGAACTCGGAATGTCCAGTTGCTTTGACATTCTAGAGGAAAGGATCCATATTTCCCTTCCCATAACCCCAAAAAGTGTTGGTCAAGCTATTTGAAGGTATTTAGGTAGGCATGTCTTTGGAAACTATGAGCTTACAACTCCTTGATCTGTTTAGTGGACTCCCTAATCCTGAAATCCTTACTTGTATTTCCTCAACTCTTACCTCCAATATTACACCAAGTATATCAAGGGATACTTCTATTGATGTAATATGGTTAAGTCAACCCGAAACCTTTCATAAGGGCTTCCTTTATAAAAGTAAGTGTCCCAACAATGGTTGGTCAAACAAATAGTTTTATTGAGTCTTTCCCTTAATCAGGTAATGGAAGGCTTGGTGTGACTTAATATGGTATTGAGGGATATTATTCCTTCATGCGTAGTTTCTCATTATCACATTATTGTTAATATTAAGTGATGCATGCTTAAGTGATTAACTATGTTCTGATAATGTTTACGCATAGTCCGGTTTTTATTTTATTCCATCATTGCATGCTTGTTCATTTTATTAATTATGTGATCACGAAAACACATACATAATAAATAAACCATGTAATCAGATAGAAATAAAATAAGATGTCATGATCATGAGCTTCTATTGGTTAGCTTATCTAGAGGTGTTGATAAGCTAACCCTAACCTAGGAAAAAAACCTTGAACCTTCTGGTTCGTGTTTTCCAGCCCCCACCTGTCCACCTTTGTATCTTCTTACGTCGGTTTCACCTCAGTTTCGGGATTTGAACCATCTCCTCTAGCTTCGGAGATCCTCCATTACATGGGTTTACATTAAAGAAACCATGGGCACACAGGCCCTACATTTTATTAGAAGAAGTCTCGCAGGCCCTACATTTTATTAGAAGAAGTCTCGTAGGCCAACAAATTTAAATTAAATAAATATAAATGAAACCAAACACATAAAAAGGGTCTATGGTCTAGCTCATGATCATCTATATCATGGAATGACATTTACGCATATTTAGAATTCAAATTCTTTTAATCTCTATTTCATTTAATATAATTCGCGCTCGAATTCAATTAATTATGATCTTATAATTAATCAATTATTTATCTTAATTTCCTTTCATAATTTGCTTGAGATTCTTCTCATCCATATTCCTTGTACAGGTCTTTGTAAAATGGAGGAAACCTGGTGAAATTCCATTTCTAGAAAGTACACGACATGTAGTTTATATTTACACGGCGTGTATTTCATTTCACCTTATTTCCAAAGTACACGCCGGGGGCTTTGGCATGTTTTCTCTACTTTGTAAATTTTGGAGTACACAGTGTGTAGATGAATCATACACGGCCTGTAATTACTTGTTAAGCGGTAATCGGCTTGGCAATCCCATGTACGTGGAACACGGCTTCTCCTTGAACACGGTTTCACCTAAACCGGATCAGACCACACTGCGTGTTGTTCCAACATACACACCGTGTATTCTGGTTCCCACGCGCCGTTCAATTCTAGTCAACATGGCGTGATTCATACCTATGCATAATCAATTCACACAGTGTGGTTTGGTGGACCTGTGCCGGTTCATTGAACCCAAGTACATGGAATGTAGTTTTAATTACATGTCGTTTAATCCCATGTTGTACAGGCAGAAAGAGCGAATCCTCCGGATGAATTGCACATTTTTATTTTAATCAAAATTAAAGTTAAAACGTTGTTTTTGTGATATGATTCGAGAAACTAAGGAGGAAGAATAGATCTCATTTATTAAGATTAATAGAACGATATATTTCGAATTGAATAAAATATAAATGCGTAAATTATCAACAAAAATTAAATAACGATATTCAACGTTGAAACCTCCCTATGATACCATTTGAAGGTTATGGGCACAGCAGAAGCACATAGGTGGATGTACCCTCTTGGATTTTTGTCATTAACAATGATCAATCCAGGATCAATACGAAGATAAATGCCAGTCTCCATGAATCGAATCACAGAAAAAGACAAAGAAGAAGGTTTGTCCCGGAACCACAAAGTAGGATCGTTACAGGTTGATTATAATTAATTTAATTAATTGAAAATAAATACCTTTTTGGTGTTCTTTCTTCGTTGATGTTCTTGATCACATTCTGATGTGATTCGTCGTTGCGTCGTAGAATCCATGTGTAGACTTCCTCTAGCGGTGATCCACACGTGTACCTCATATATCGGGACGTCGCCAAAGGAGTCTCCAGGTGATAGCGTGGAGAAAACTTTTCTTTCGTTGCCTTCCCAAGATCATCTTGATCTGATGGAAGAGTATCTCTCTCAGTCTTGAGAGCATTCTTGGAGGAATAGTTTCTTTCGGGCTTGAAAGAATTCTTGAGAATTATTGTGTGTGGGTCGGAAAAGAGTTGGGGTTGTGAGGATATTTATAATCAGGTTTGAGGTTGTAGAGTTATGTCAATAAATAAACATGTTACATGTTTTATTTATTTCATTAACTATTATTCAAAACCCCCATGTCGAATAATTAATTCCTTGACATGCTCCCACTCTGATTATAATAAATATCATTTAAAACAATACTATATCCTCAAAATCCCGACTGGAAAAACTACACGACATGTATTAATAAATACACGGTGTGTACTTGTTTTTCATTGAAAACTACACGGCGTGTACATTCAATGTACATGGCGTGTATATCTTATTTTCATTTATTCATTTCCTTACCAAAAAGAAAAACAACACAGCGTGTATATTTAATAATACACGGTGTGTACTTTTCCAAAATAAAACTACACATCATGTAATCAATGATACACGACGTGCACTAGTTTTATTCTTATTCCAACATTAAAACGATTTAGGCTTCCTTGAATAATTATTAAACCGCGTTCGAGATTAATCTTTTTTCTATTTGTGATACTTGAATACACTCATTGTGTGACCATCTAGGCCTATTTCTCGTTGGGATTAGGCGGACTTGCCTAATGTCCAAGATTACTGTCTAGCAATGGGTCAAGGCACCCAAGAAAAAGAAGTTGACACTGCATTGACGTATCACCTCATACGAACACTTACTATGTAATTTAATCCCTTTGTATCGATATCTCATCAAATAGGTTTCATGACAGTGTCATAAACCTATATTCTTGATCCGTCATTCTTTGACTACCTAAAATAAACTCGTCATTTACACCATGGCCATGGAATTTTATGTGATAGTTATATTTCAATCAAAGGGCCGAGATATTAGCTTCCATAAATGGAAGGGAAAAATCCTTCCTAGACTTATCCATTAACAACATGTCACTTGTGACGCACCCAACGTACCCTACATCCCGCCAACTATCTGCGTGACGGTTTTCATCAGTAAATCTAAGTGCGTGAGTCATCACATAAGTTAATAATAATATTCCAGTCTAAGGACCATTACACACGCTTGCATATGGAAATATCCAATGAAACCAAGACATGCGGAATTACTACTGGAGGGTCTGTTCTCATAATCTCCCATCTTGGAGATTACCAAGTCCGAACTCCATGAGAGAGAGTCTAGTCTTCTTACAAGTACTCATACATGACGATCTGTATACTATGTGTCCTATCATAATATTTCATCCAACCGCAGAACTTTATTTTAGAATATTGTTATAGCATTTCAAGGTTCCCATCAAAGTGGGGATCTTCCATGACCTTATTAATGCAAGGAATATTCCAGGACATTATTATATTATAGTCATGCAGAACAATGAACAATATATAATAAGTGAATCATGTAATCAAAGTACACAATAGTTGGTTCTTAGAACACCAACCCTTACACATGATCCTATTTCATATAATCCTCGGTATGGATTGGATTTCAGACCATCATGCGAAAATTTATTGTAAAAAGAAGGGGGTTACAAATTTTGATGATGAAAAGGAATACATTATCTTTAGAGAAGAAACGTGACCATCTGATTCTTATCAAGATCCACCACTGTAGCTCTACTAAATTCAATTATTAGGGAGAAAGGGAGTGAAATAACTATGGGTGAGGAAAGGAATGTTCAAATAGAGGATGTACATATTGTACAAGAATAAGATGATTTATTTCTAGAAGATTTACCTGGACATCCTCCAGAATGAGAAATTGTGTTTTACATTGATTTAATTCCTGGTTCAAGGCCCATATTGAAGACCCCTTATAGAATGTCCACTATGGAATTAGTGGGGATAAAGAAACATCTAGAGGATCTGAGTAATAAAATAATTATTCACCCTAGTGTTTCTCCCTGGGGAGCCCCTTTTCTTTTTGTTAAGAAGAAAGATGGATCTATTCGGTTTAGATTAACTACAGGAATATCGGTGCTATAAAAATAAAGAACCAGTATCACCTACCTCTAATTGATGATTTATTTCATCAAATTAATGGAGATAAATATTTTTCAAAGATTAAACTTCGATTTGGATATCATCTCTTGTGTGTGATGATGGAATACATTCCAAATGTAGCATTTCGAACCAGGTATGGGCATTAGGAGTTTACAGTAATGCCTTTTGGACTGACTAATGCACCCTATATCTTCAAGGATCTAATTAACATAGTATTCAAGGAATATCTTGATGTATTTTTAGTGGTATTTATAGATGATGTTTGGGTATACTATAAAATCTACAATGATCATGAAAATCAGTTGGTCACTATTCTAAAGACTCTTAGATAAAATGAATTATATGGGAAGTTCAGCAAGTGTGAATTCTGGCTTCAAGTGATTTCATATCTTGGCCATATTGTCATTAAGGATGGAATCTCTTTTGACCCTTCAAAGACCAAGGCAATCAAATAATGGTCAGAATTGACAATTATAACTAAGGTACACAATTTTATTAATTTAGCAGGTTATTATTGGTGTTTCGTCCAAAATGTTGCCCGATTGGCTATCCCATTAACCTAGCTCACATGTAAAGGTGTTAAATTTCTTTTTAAATTATAGTGTGAATAATTTTTTGAATAACTGAAGAGAAGATTAGTCAATTGAATAATATGGACTCTACCATTAAGGAAATATAGGTTTGTTATTTATAGCGATGCTTCAAATAAAGTACTTGGTTTTGTCATTATGCATAATGATAGGGTTATTACCTATGAATCACGACAGCTAAAATTTCATGAACAAAACTATCCCACTCATGATATTGAGATAGAAGCTATAAACATCTCTTTAAAGATATGAAGACACTATCTTTGTGGTAAAAAAATGTGAGATATATATGATCACAAGAGTTAGAAGTATATTTTCTCACTAAAAAATCTCAACATGAGGAAAATAAGATGGCTCAAACAACTCAAGGATTATGATTGCACCATACCCTACCACTCAGGGATGGAAACTAAGGTGTAAAATTCTTTTAGACAAAAGGATCATGGATTTTTGAACATGATGAGAGTTGAAAGGGATCCTATGTTCATGGATCTAGTAAATATGGATATGGGAATAATCATGGAAGATGATATATAAATACTTTTTTAAAAGTTTTCTAAACCATCTTTAGTAGAAAGGATAAAAAGTTCTCAGACTGATGGAGAGGAGTTTCAAAATAAAATGAATGCTGTGATTGATGGAAGATTGATCAACTTCATATATGATGATGGTATTTTGAAATTTGGAAAGAGACAATGTGTTCCTAACATACTTGATATAAAAAGGGAATTGTTGGATGATGCACATAGCTCTAATTTCTATATACACCCTAGTAGCACTAATATGTATAGAGATTTGAAAAAAAATATTGGTTGGACTACATGAAGAGGGAGATTGCTAATTATTTGTGGAGATGTATGGTTGGTCAACATGTGAAAGTTAGAAGACACCATCCAATAGTAGTCATGCAACCTCTTCCCATAAATGAGTTTAAATGGGAACATATTATGATGGACTTTGTCATGGAGCTACCAAACCCTCCTAGAAGGAATGATGCAACATGGGTCATTATTGATCTACTTACCATGTCAACTCATTGTCATGCTATAAGTTAAGATTTACCACTTGAATGTCTTGAATGACTATATATTAATTATGTTGTAATACTTCACGGAGTACCCCTATAGATTGTTTCTGATCAAGATCCCCATTTTAAATCAAGATTCTCTGAAAGTCCTTAGAGGTCCTCGGATACAGAACTTCATTTTAGCACTACCTACAACCCTCAAACTGATGGACAATCAGAATTAACTATTCATAAAATAGAAGACATGTTGAGATCTTTCTCATGTGACTTTCAAGGTATGTGGGATAAATATTTACTTCTCATAGAATTTTCCAATAACAATAGCTTCCATTCAAGTATTCATATAGCACCATATGAAGTGTTATATGGAATGTGATGCCCCACAACAACTTTTTGGGATGATGTTGGTGAAAAATAACTCATAGTCCCATAACATTTTGTATTTACAATGGAAAAGGTGAAGGTTATCCTAACCCACTTCAAAGAAACTCAATGTAGGCAAAATAGCTATGCTGATAATCAGATGAATGATTTGGAATTTCAAGTAGTAGATCATGTTTTCTTGAAGGTATATCCATGGAAGGGTGTTATACGATTCGATAAGAAAGGAATATTATGTCCCAGGTACATATGACCTTTAAAAATTCTAGAATGAATTAGAGTTGTAGCTTATCATTGGGCAATGCCACCAAGTCTCTCTGAAGTTCATGATATGTTCCACCTATAACTGTTGAGAAAATACATGCTTGACCCAACGCATGTACTCACCTATAAATAAATAGAACTAGTACCCAATATTAGATATTGCGAAGTGTCTATCATAATTCCTAATGCTAGAGAACAAGTTTTGAGAAACCAGACGACTCGTCTAGTGAATGTTCTATGGAGAAATCATAATATGGAAGAGGAAAAGTTGGAACCTGAGGAACTTATGATGAAGAAACACCCTAATATTTTTATGAAGATGTATTCTAGAAATTTCAAAGATGAAATTATTTTAAGGAGGGAAGAATCTAACACCCCAAACATACATGATACATTTCTCTTTGAATAGTGCAATAGCTTGCATTGTATACAACTTCGAGATTCTAACACACCACGACCAATCAAATTATCCTTTCTAAATAGTAATACCAACTTTTTAAAATTTATTAAATTTTATTACAAACTGGGGTTAATTTTTGGATTTGGAATATCAAAATTTGCTTTGGGTAATTTTTTTCATTTATGAAAACATTCTATTTTTGATAAATAGTGAAAAATACTAAATTTTAGTTAAAAATAACTTTTTTAATCGAAATAATTTATATTTTCAAATTATACATTTGAGTTATTTAAAAGTATCATTAGATTAAAATTTTATAATTTAATATAATTAGGCCATTTTATGTAATTTCACATTTAAAATGGACATAGTAAGTGCAAATCTTTTGACTGTTATTATTTCTTAAAAACACGCTTTTATGTTTTGACAACAGAAATTAATTTTAAATTAATTTATACCACTTTTGTGTTTCAAATTTAGGAAATTGATTCCATATATGGAATTAGGAGGTTCAAATTGTGAAAATAGGTATCTTTTATTTTTAGACATTATGATTATTTACTTTAGTAAATATTTTATTTTCCATGGTTAAAAGGTAAATATGGTAAATAAGGGTAAACTAATATTATATAATAATATTAAATTCAAATAAAATGTGTCTTAATTATATTGATTGATAGATGTTTCACCATGGGAATTCTTGGCACTATTTTGGGATCCCATGGAGCCACTTGAGAGTGATAATAACAATTTATATTAATTAATTTATTGTAAAGACAAAAATGACATAAACATATATCTTTAAAAAAACAATGTTTACATGCTGATATATAAGTTATATATTCGTATAAAAATATTCATTTTAAATATATCAATATTTCATATATCATGGTATTTCTTTTAAAATTTTTAGACATCAAATAAATAATATTATTTATGACACAATAATTATGTAGTGTTTACCTCGTTAAAGAATGATTTAAATAAATGAGGTTATAAAAGTTAAAACAATATAAAAAACCTATCCAATTCTTATTTTATAATTTTATTTCATACTAGAGTCATCTTATATTAGACTTTAATATGTTTTGGACCTTTATAAACTGTAAATAATTATATAATAAAATAATATTTTCCAACATTCCTAATGAGCCCCTCCTCCGCTTATAAAAAACCCTTTCCTCTAAACCATTTCTCACACCTGTCAAGCCACTAGGATCATCCATCATCTACCCAATTAAGCTCCCTAAATCTCTATATTCATTTTAGAAGCCTTACCATAGTCATAAGTCACTTCAAGGAAGCATTTTGTTTCAAACCAAAGGGAGTTACACGATTTAAAGGTAACATACCATCTTCAGTTCTTTTATTTTATTTTAATTTTCCAACCCCCTGAACTATTTTTATTACTTTATTTCATAAAAACAACAATATCACCAATATAATAGTTTGTTTTTATGATCATTATTTGAACTTCACATACACACCCCTCTATCTAATGGGTATAGAACATAATGTTTCTATGAACGATGAACTACTGCCTCATGAAACGATGATTGTCCAATCATACACTACTACCTCTTATGGTATTCATTGTTATGGAACTATAATTATATATGATACATATGATATTTATTTTACCTATAATCATCATTAATTATCTTTTATAGCATAAATTCATTCTTTTAATGTTTTACATATACGATAATTTCATTTGAGGAAGTACGGACTACCGCCCCCTCAAATTGATATGACTCATTCATACCATACATGGAACATATAAAGGATGGTGTTAATGAAAATAAGTAAACAATATAAAATATGATATTATTATGGAATAATAATTTACCTAGGTATAATTTTGTCTTCTTTCCTTTTAAAATAAAAAATTTAATGGAAGTAGCGTTCGTGCATACATATAGATTACCGTCTCCATGAACACAATGAGATTCATTCCCCATGTTATCCATTCAAGAATAATTTTCATTTTATTATTAAAAAATAATATTTAAAATCATTATAGATATGAATCAAATACATCCTATCCATAACAAACATGACATACATAACAAAACATATAAAGGAAAATGAATCAATTAACACCCGAAACAATGATTCTACTAAAAATGTTATTAACAATGCAATGTTAGAAGATAATATATGATATCATATTTATGTATATGGTTCTAGAATATTTTAATAACAATAATTTAACTGTTATAAATGAGGATAATGTACCATCGACCATGGAAAAGTACAAGGTAAGGATTAATTTCACAATCACTTTATTATCCGAGGTTTTTTTATGTAAGTGTCAACTAGAATCTCTTCATCATCTACATATGTGTTTCATAAAAATGAATTTCAAAACATTTTTACTAATTACTATAACATGGGTTAAATTCATTTATACCCCTGTTTTACTTTTTATAAAATTGTTTGAAAGGAATCTTTTATTCATTTTCCAAACAATGTACTTTATGAAATTTTCAACAAATTAATGTAAGATTGTTTTTTTACTTATACAGTGGGTGTAGTTATTCTACACCATTATAACACCTTCGAAGAATCCCTTAAAATATTATAAGAATATTTTCAAAAGAAAACTTTTCTTTTATAATTACATTAATTTTAAATGTTATCAAAATATAAAGGCATATTTTTCTCAAATAGTTTTGATTTCATCTATGTCAACATCCTTTAATAAATTTTATACCTGTTTGAAGTTGATTTATTATGATACCAGTCGTACTTATTGTATTGATGGTTTTGGGATATGTTTGACTATGGATGTGTTATTTTTATACCATTCATGGTTTATGGTTATTGAATTAACATTTCTTATTCCAGTTTTAGTATGAATTTTTATGTTATGTTGCAACCATTTCATATGAGGAATGCATTGGACTTAGTAAGTGACGGGTGGAACATGCTATATCTCCTCAATGTATCAGTTGGTATCTTGAGACAAACTAGTGTCTTAGCACAAGGCCATGACCAAATTTTATTTTTAGTCTTGGAACAAGGCCTTGACTATGTTGTTATGATGTATGGAATTATATATTCCATCATTATGAAATTAGTTATTGATATTATATGTGATTATTTGACTAGTAGAATATCCATTTGAATACGTAAATGGAATTAATTGATTTATTTTTCATATTATTCTGAAGTATAAGTTTAAAAGGCGTTTGTTTTGGTTTTAAACACTGCCTTAAATGTTTAGACTTATTTATGAATGTTTCCTCTATATTTTTATTCTTACAAAGCATTTGAGATCAGCACTTTCTTATGATTTTTTCCCAGGATAGGAATAAGTAAATTATGATTAACCTATAGAGATTGGACAAATATATGAGTGTATTCAAAGGGAACACAATGTAGTTTATCTTTATTTCTTGATGTTATGTAAAACTTATGTATGTATCTAGTACTTACAAGGATACTAAACTAATCTCTCTTTTGAGACTTGATCTCTTGTGATCATGATAATGTTATTTAATAATGCACACACTCTTGGTAACTAGGGTCGGGGTGTTACATGTTTCCTCTTGTAACTTTGATATAATCGTTCTAGTTGTTATATATTGAGTTCTCTTGCATTTTTATCATGAATAATATAGTGTTTTTGGTTATGATATTCTGGGTTATGGTTGTTTTATTTTCATTGGGAAAATCATCCCCTAACTGTTCTGAATCCCTTGGAATTTATTTCCACACATTGAAATATTGTGGATGTCACCTAAGGCCAAATAACAATATATCCTCAAAAAAAGACAATGAGTAGGGGTGGGATGTTACATAAAAGGAAAGTGAGATATATCTATTATGATTAGATTATAATATAGTTATGCTTGGATTAAAATCATTTTCTCCAATTGTTTAATTTTTACTATCATTATATAGAATGCTTGGGGGTTGAGGTCATGTGTGAAGAGTTCCTGCATTGCTAACATATAGAGACGTCATAATTATTCCATCTAAACAATTCTATAAACTAAGAAGGGTGTGGAACAAATATCTCCCATCACCAAAAGTTTGGGATTTACTGTATACCAGCATAACAAATCATGCATCATACATATATGGGTGTTTTGGAAATAGGTTATTTCTATAATGTATATAGATGCATCTTCATAGTATATTAAAAGAAAAATGATTATAAGGGTA
This sequence comes from Viscum album, assembly GCA_963277665.1. Taxonomy (NCBI): domain Eukaryota; kingdom Viridiplantae; phylum Streptophyta; class Magnoliopsida; order Santalales; family Viscaceae; genus Viscum; species Viscum album. The sequence goes on from OY728152.1 coordinate 1,273,252,388, forward strand.
GAAAATTATAATTATAATTCATGTATTTTTGTAGTTAGATAAATGAGATGATGACAATATATTAAAAGTTTATATCTTTTCAGTTAGGTATTTACCATGGTTTGTTTGGGTGGATTTTAACACAGTATTGGAAGTGTCTGAGAAAATATGATGAACTAGTCTGAATCGAAGTAAAAAAATACTTCATGAATTTAAAGGGAAAATTGTTATAATGGATATGGGGTTCATGGGAAGCTGGTATATGTTGTGTAATAATAAAAAATTATCCACAATCATTTGGAGCAGGCCTGGTAGGATTCATTCAAATCTTCGTGGATTAGATATTATTTCACTGTCCATGGTCACCCATATTACCTAATCTTTATTTTATGATTTTACACTCATAATTTAGAGAAAGAGGGGATATTAGAGGAGAAACTTATTCTTACATTCTATTAAGTGACACCAAAAGGGTGATTTTTTTATGGTGGCTAAGAAGTCATGGGATCATGTAGAGTGGGGTAATGATTGCATCAGTCTGATAAAGTGGCTTCAGTGACTAAGAAGCAATCTCCAAGAATGGGTATCCAATAAAATGGAATATGATCTCATTCTATTAGTAATAAGGGATAAAATTTAACACCAAAATGAAAAAACATGTAGATGGATTGTATGATGAAATGTTTTCAATGATGGATGAAAAGTAAAATGTACAATTAAAAAAAATTTAAGATGGATACGATTTGAAGAAAAAATCATAATTTTCGTGGAATAAGTTGTGGAATAAGAATATATCATTTTTAGTGTTTTGTAAATAAACAAGAGTCAACAAGATGATCGATATTAAATTAAAGGATAGTACCAACACTTTATATGTGAAAGTGGTTGTGAATACGGAATTGAATTATTTTGGGGATCTCATGGGAGAAACAATCAGAGGCAACGAAGGGGGGACAAGTATTAAAGAGGATAACTTCATTGAATGTACCCCAATATCGTTTATGATAGAGACAAAAAAGTCCTCACAACAATACCGAAGGAACATGGGATCAAAGAAATAGTTTTTATCATGAAGAGGGAGAGTTCCCCTGACCCTAATTAGTTTTTGAGCCTTTTATATTTTTTAAGGTATTTTTTCAAAAAAATGTGAAGGATATGGTGAATGATGTTTTAGAGGTTGGGAACTGAAGACAGAGGCTTGTGCTTCCAAGGTAGTAAATATTCTCAAAGTGAAAGAACACATTTCCCTAAACCAATATTGACTAATATGCCTATGTAATTTTTCAAATGAGATTCAGACAATCTTTATTAATACGATACTTAGAAATATTTTTCCAAGAGTCATATTGGAGGAGATGCATGGTTTTATGTAGGGGGAACCATCAAAAGGGAAATTGTTATATCCAATGAAATTGTGGAGGATATAAATAAGAATACTATTGGTTCTAACTTCATCGAAAATATGGAAATGGAAAAATATTACAAAATATTATAATGAAATTTAATTATAAGGAAAAAAATAAAATTAGGCTTTAATGAATGGGGTTTTCACCTATGATTTGTACTATTCATCAACAAGGATTTTCATCTCACATATGAGAAAGGGTTTGGTTTTTCATATTGGTGAGAGGATTTAGGCAAGGGGATTTTCTGTATCCCAACTATATTATCATGAAATAGGTGGTGATCATAAGAAATATAATGCAAAGAATGGAGGAAGGAAAAATAATTCCATATAAGAAGAATTCTGGGAGTAGTATAGTGTCTCATCTCATGTTTATTGATGACATGTTATTTTTTATGAATAGAAGGAAAATGTCAATTAATGGATTCATTGATACTATTATTATGTTTGGAAAATATGATTACACTAAAAATAAATATAAGGAAAATAAGTTTCGATATTTCATGGTTGGTGTGGGATGTGATTGAGGGTACTTCACTGTAGGCTATGTTCATGAAATATTATTGTGGTGGTGACTGAAGGGACTATCCAGATCAAAAAATGATACTTTATATCCTCTCTATTTGTATGATCAATCATTTGGGGGATCATTAGGGAATGTATTGTTGGATTGTGGGACACAATGATCATAGTATTTTGACGAATAATTGGGAAGGTAAATTGCATCATTTTGAGGTTGTCTAATGACAAATATATCATTGAAAATGGAATGTATATTCCAAAACATACTTGAAGCCATACTAAATGATGAGCATTCATTTTCTTACAGGATTTCCACACTGGTTTCTGATCTTGACATGTGAATATTTTCAAGTCCAGTTTCAGGAAAATTATTTTTTTTGGAGTACAAGTTGATAATTTATGCAAGAGGCGAGATTGATGTCTTGGATTATAAAATTTGGTGTAATTTGACTGTGTGAAAGATGATGTTTTTAGTATGAAGAATAAGTAATTATATGCTAATGATGAATGAAAATGTTTATAATAAAAGAGTATATTTCGCTTCAATGTGTCTATGCTAATGAAGGACACAATAGGAAATGACATGGAATGTTTTCTTCCAGGATGAGTGAGAGATAGTGGTCTGGGATCTCATGTATCCTGAACGAATTATAATTGTATCGATAAATCGACATAGGGGTACTAGAATTTCAGTATCATGGAATCATATAGAAAGGTACAAAGGTTAAATTTAAATCAATGGATTTTGAGGCTACCTTTTGGATCCCCTAGGAAGGAATAAACATTGTGAAAGAAGGAATAATTCAATACTTTATTTTCTTATATGTGTGAGTTAAAGAGTGGTTAGATGAATTGGGGGGATTGATTAAAGGAGGAATGAATAATTAATTTATAAAAAAACATCTCCTAGTGATCTACCAAAACATGGGATCTACTACATGATGGGTCAGGGCTAGAGTGTTATCTTCATGGCCTTTTTATGTGGTTAAAGGTTAATTTGGATGAATCCTATTTGGATTTCTCGATGACAGGAGGCAGTTTGGTAAGGGATAATAGGGGATCATATATTATTATAATTGGTTCTTATTATGGTCTTGGTAATTATATTGGATATGAGTCAATATCCATAAACACTGGTCTTATGTTAGTAAAGATCCATAATATTCAGAATGAAGAAGTTGAACAAAGAGCTATAGTGTTGGTTGGGATCCTTAAAAATAAAACTGTCCAATGGGAGTTGTCTTATTTTATCAAGATATCCAAAAACTTTTTTAGTCAGGGTATTTCTGTCAGACATAACTAGAGATAAGGGTTTTATATGGTAGATGCATTATCCAAAAATGGGATGCTAGATGAGAGAGTTGTTTTATTTAGTATCTTAAGATCTTTACCCAATGATTCTAAGTTTGGTGTCAGATATGGTTCTCTAGGTCTTCATCACATTCACCAACCATGATTTTGGGATGATTATCTTCTTGTTTGATTTTATTTATCAAAATTTACTTTTCAATTATTGTATTTATTAATCGTTATGATAGAGTGGTTCATTACATTAAAGAAGGATATATGATTGGATCCATGAATGGTGGAGTCTGTTGAATGTTGGGCTAGACCAACCTTGTTAACTAATATGAAATGTTTTCGTTTTTTAACTAGATATTATCCAAGGTTTGTGGAGAATTTTCCATTAAAATTTAGTCTATACAACATGTTAACTCAAAAGGGTGCTCAATTACTCTAGATATATAAATGTGAGGAAAATTTCAATTAATGGATGAGAATATTTGGCATCTCACCTCAACATACAATACACTACAGTATAAAAGGGTTTTTAATTATTATTAAAGAATATAATAAGGGATCAAGAACAATTCTCATGTAAAATGACCTTGTTATCAATAAAAAATCATTATATTTGAATGTCAATGAGAAAAATTACCTAATTATTTATTTTTAATTAGCTACTATATTTTTTGCATTAAATATATGGAGGAATTATATTTATTAAGAAAAGTGTGATATATTTACAAATAAATAAAGATTAAATTATATTTTCCTTGATAATGAGATGAATATGCGTAAGAGTATTTGGTTGGAGATTATTAATAATTATAACCACTTAACACATTACCACCCTTGTTAAGTGAATAAGGTAGAGGATAATTTGATTTAAAAAAATCATTCTAGCTTATATATGATGATTATGATATAAGATTCAATATTTATGGATTATCAATGATGGATTATGATATATTAAATTAATTGGACAAATATTATCTTTCTCAACTGATTTTCCATCCTAAAATCTGGGTCAACATTTTAGTGAAAAATAATGAAGATATAATGATATAGAAGAATGTGGGAAATATTTATGATTTAAGGATTCGATATGATGGAATAATATGGTTTAGAAACCATATATGTGTTCTATCCATACCATATGTTAATAAAGAGATATTATAGGACACACATAGCCAATCATTTTCTATTCATCATGGAGGTACAAATATGTATAATGATCTGAAGGAGTATTTTGGGTGGATTGAAATTAGGGAAATATTTCAAAGATTGAATCTCAGTGCTTGGTATTGTAGAAAGTTAAGGAAGAGAGAGAAATTTCAAGGGTTTATTGTAACCACTAACCATACCATAATAAAAATGGGAAACCATCACTATGGATAAATTTTTTCATACACCCCAAAACATCTTAAGTGTATAATGCTATATGGGTTATATTCGATAACCTTTCAATACCAACAAATTTCATTGTTATCAATGAAGATTTCACTATGGATCAACATTTTGGGATATAAATTAATGAAGTGGTAAGGTCTCTTGGAGTACCACATTAAATTATATTGGATCAAGATATCAGGTTTACATTGATGTTTTGGTGAAGGCTTCAATAGGATCTGGATACATAGTTGAGTTTTAGTACTACATATCATCCCCAAATAGATGGTCAGTCTAGTAGAGAAATTAAAACCCTTGAATATATGTTGAGATTTGATTATATTGATTTTAAAGGATGTTGGGATCCATTAATTCCACTGCTAATTTTTTCCTGAAACAATATCATTCACCCAAGAATTGCATCAGATCCTTATGAATCCTCCCCATTGAATGATTCTTACAACTCGAATCCACTTGGATGAAGTTTTGTGAAATAAATCTATAGAGACCTGAGCTGGCTGAAGAAATGACCAAAAAGGTAAGATCTTTTTCAAATAACATAAGGGAATCATAGGTTTTACTGAATATTGATACCAATAATCATCAACCTAATATATAACTTCAATCTTGTTAGATGGTTTCCCTGTGAAATTATTCATATAAGAAGGTTATATTATTTGGAATGAAAGGAAAGCTAACATCACAATCCTAACAACAGGGATCGATCCATGAATCCCTATGAGCACCTGTATAGGCTAGGGACTAGCATCCAACACCTAATAGACCTATCAAACATATGGGAGGTCTTAACCTAAATTACTGATATACCCACACCCAAATATACCTCCATGAAATAGTGAAGAGATATATAAATTGAAAAGAAATTCATACATACATCTATCCCAAATGAGAGTACAAAAGATGTACAAAAAGGGAAAATATAGGCCTACCAAAATAAAACTTTAAACTCATCCAACATTATTCGATAGAGGGGGAGCATTGTCTAATTCACATACTGGAAATCTCTTACAATAATTTTTGATAAAAAAACCCAATCGGTGTACCTAACTAAGCTCTACCTACTCGAGGTCCTCCCCATACTCCATCCAAATTCCTCTAGTCTGCACAAGAAAACTATATTTTTAAAAACATCCCATGCTGGGGTGAGTATTACAATATATAGTTGGTGCCTGAAATACCAAAAATAAAAGGGAAAAACTAAAGGGCAATAGTGTCCTTGACTCAAGCATGGGGAACCTAAACCTGAGATAAAATCCATCCTGAAACAATCATCACCTTTAAATGTAATGTCATATCATACCACACGGTGTGTCAACCAATATGTGACAAAACCTCTAGGGATCCTAGAATTAACCACATATACTCATCTTAGACTCAAAGTCTCGTGATGTTCTAACCTAATTGCCAATTATTGGTTACTACTTGAGTATTGAAGGTAACACTCATCTAGAAACACACTCTATGATCTTTATCATCCTAGATAAAACTCCTATAAGAGATATACACCATCAGGTTCAATACATCCATCACTGATGTCACATTCAATATTTACCACTCAATTAGGTATCACAAACCCAACAAAAAAACATTACAATCCAAAGGGGCATACATTGAGAGAACACACTCATCGAATCTCTCCATAAATAATTCATGCACGAACCCAACATTTCCCACTACTCTAATAGTGGGTCTCACAAATACCTAAATGGGGATGCAAAAAACCCTAATGGATCCATAAAAGGACTAATTTTTTAGAAAGTGGGTCACTCCTAGGATACCCTAGGGGCACTAAGAAGCTAATTTCAAAAAATAAAGAACACACCTCCTTGGTAGGGGACCACTCCCATGATCCATTGGGGGACATCAAGAACCCAATATGGTAACTCAAATATCTCACTTAGAAAGGGGATCACTCCCATGATCCTCTAAGTGAAACCAGAAATGTGATCTGGTAACCTAAAATATCTCAATAAAAATAGGGGATCACTCCCATGATCAGTTGGGGGACACCCAAAACCCAATCTAACACCTAGGGGACCATAACAATTAGACTCTCGATCATCCTCCATGTAGTTTTGGTCACAAATATTAAACCAAACCCACATGGTAACACTCCTATAGGGGTCATACTACTAGAGATACCAACTCACTAGGAAAACTATATACCGATTAGGAGATCATATACCCAATTATTCCACAATACCTACTGAAACATCCTAGTATATAGGTTATCGTACTCTCGATGAGTCCATAAATCCTACTAGTCAATCCAACTAGATAGGGGATCTCTGGCCACATAGTTTTTCTCAGGGTGATTCAAAGAACCCAATCTAGGTAAATTATATTCTATAGGATCTCTCCCCAAACTCCCTAATGGGATGGTACAACTCAATCTAATCATATCCTATCAGTGGGGTCGAAATCGTATGTTGAGGATGTAATCCCACACTATACCCTCATTGGAATAGAACAAGGTAACTCAATGAAACATTTGTGGTCTAACATTAATAACATTAGAGACCATAAAAATAGCATCACCTAATATATTTTAGGTCCAAACCACTGACATCATCACATTCTACACTAAAAACGACTCACGATGGGGTACTCACATGCCTAAATCCAAGCCCCAAATGATGAGATGTGCTGAGCGGAAACTCCTCCATGAAGAGACTCCACAACTTTTACGGGGTTCTACATAGTGTGTGACCCCTCTTGAACACCCCATTATATCCTATGAATGCATGGATTAGATATGAATGTGGACACACATGGAATGTACCAATGGTACATGTTGTGTCTTGCCTCACCCCGTAACACCCATCAGTGTCTCACCTCACATGGCATAGCCAATCATGTCGCACACATGGAATATACCAATGGTACACAGTGTTTAATACATAATTGGTTTTCTTATACATGTATCTTGGTCATTCCCATGTATGATACCCCATTCCTACGTACTATGGACATGTACTACTACAAAACCATGTGTCATTATAGGGCTACCTTGTCCATACTATGTGACCACACAACATGGGGTCACTAGATGATGTGTAATGCCTAGAAAACAACATGTATTCCCAAAAGTGACCATCCATGACTAGAGGAACACTTGACATGCTCCACTATACAACACACTATGTAGATAATAATTCCATTTGGGATCTCCCTACGAGAATCCCAAATCGGCCATATTTTCATGAAAACATATATATCAACCCTCATGGGGTATAAAAATTTTATATGGGATATACAACCTTAAAATGATACATAAAAAGGGATCAGGACTTAAAACTGAATACCTCATGGTGATAAAACAATGCTTTGAGGTCGAATTATCTCTTAAAAGCAGTTGCAGAATGATTTGGGGGAGATCATCATCCGGATCCGAGATCAGTGGTGCCTCGTTTCCACTATTTAGTCCTTGGGTAATGTGTCGATCCAAGGGGAAAGGGGGAGGGGATCATTCCGTGAATCTCACCCTGTTTGAGGGAGGTTACAAATATTTTTTTTAATTTTATTAAAACTATATCCTCCATTTAACACCCAGATGCTAACACACCGTCAACCCGACACCTGACACAAAAAAGGTTTACGTCACACCTATGGGAAACACTATGATCATAACTCAACCATAGTTAAAAAATTATGATTTGACACTCGGGTTAGGGATTGTTACACTTTTTTCAAAGAAAATACATATGCATGACAAAATATATTTAATATGTTTAATATAAATGCACCAATGCTCTCCATGCCCCGGAATCCCAGGTACTCTAACCGCCTATCTTTGGAAATATTCTTAGAAAAATTCTAAAGTATTTTTCGTAAGAACCCATGTTTCAACATCCTACACACCTTAAGGCTTTTCACACCCAAAAATAATAATCCAAGGCACATGGAAAAGAAAATGATCTATCAAAAGGGAATCTTCTACTAGTGAGCTCACATAGACCACCACCAGGGCCACAAAGGGTTCCCTTTTTGGCCATAAGTACATAGTTAAGGGAACCTCAAGGGTCAAACACAAAAAATGCCTAGATCAACTAGTTTTTCAATGTGAAACCAAGCGGGAACATGTCCCCTTAGCTGCGATAGGTGGAAAGTATAAATCACCAAGTCCTTATGTGATCATAGGGTTAGAAGCTTACCACCTAACTAAATTGATGTAGAAACCAAAGAAACACTACTCCAAACATTTAATTAAAAGTTACCTATCTACCACACATTGGTACTATCTCTTATGAGTGGCATTGACTCAGTTGTAACACCCCGAGATTTTGTGAAAAATATTCTTTTTAATTTCATTAATGTCTTGTGTTATACGCTACACCAAAAAGAGCTTTCACAACACACATCTCTGACTTGGCTTGATTTACACGCAATCACGACCTTCCACGATAGCATGTGTTGTACGCAACACCAAGTTTCGCTAAACAACAATATGCTATTAAGATATTATTAAAACTAGCCGTTATGAATAGTAATAGCCACTTTTTGAAATTTTGTAAATTTTATTTTTCAAAATGGACTTCATTTATGGATTAGGAGTATCGAATTTAGCCTAAGGTAAAATTTTGGTAATTTTTGGATAACTTTCATATTTTGATGAATAGTGGAAATTACTAAATTTTAATTAAAAACAACTTTTTCAATCGAAATAATTAATAGTTATAAATTATTAATTTGAGTGGTTTTAAAGTATATTTAGAATATATTTTTACAATTTAATACAATGTTGGACATTGGATGTAATTTCACATTTAAACCAGTTATAAACAAGTGTCAATCTTTTGATAGTTATTATCTCTTAAAAACATGCTATTTGTTGTGACAAAGGAAATTAATTATAAAATTAATTAATGCAACTTATATGTTGGGAATTTTGTAAAATAGAAATCATTTTTGAATTCGTAATATCAATTATAGCCTAGGGTGAAATTTTGGTACTTTTCTGAAAACTTTCAATTTTTGATGAATAGTGAAACCACTAAGTGGTAGGTTAAAAACTGAATTTTTCATAAAACTTAATTTTACCGCTTCTGTGAATGGAATTTCGAAAATCCGACAGACACGGTTAATATCAAGGACTAAAATTTGGTTCAATGAGATTAAAATAATTTTTGGTGAATAGTAACTTTTTACTTTTTTTTACCACGGTTAATAGTAAATAGGGTAACTAAGGGTAAAAATGATATTATTATTACCCTAAAACATGTCATAAATCTATTGGACAAGTGTAATTCGACCAAAAAAAACTTAGGAATAAAATATGACCATTTAGGTCCACTTGGATTAGATTAGGACATTTATTATTAATTTATTTAAAGAAGGGTTAAAATAGTTAAAATCAAAGTTTAATAAGTAAATCATTTTTAATATGGGGTTATACATAAGATAAATTCGACTATAAATATTCCTTCGAAAGCTAAAAAGATTTCGTACATGATGGTATTTTATTTATAATTTTTAGACATTAAATAATTTAATTTATTTATGACACAATGATGATGCAGTAATTATCTTATTAATGAAATATTGACATAATTGATGTTATAAACACCAAAATAAATGTAATTTGAGACTTTTTATGAATTCCACTAATTTTATTAGTTACTATGATATATTAGTGTTGATTTAATCAACTTGGTTCGAACATATAATTCTGTTATGACTTTCACAAAAATCATATATCAAATAGTGTCAAAATTGACACAAAATAGTTTTTAAATCAAATATTATATTATTAATTGTTATTTTATTCCTAAAAATCTACGGTTCAGCCAAATGACTTAGATAATGATATATATATTAATAATAAACAATTTTGGGTTCGTTTGGCATGTTATAGTAAGTGTATTAACCATATAGTGTAAGAAAACAAAAAGACGCGGTAAAAGTTAAATTATTTAACTTAGAGTTAAATCTAATTGATAAGGTTAAAATAATAACCTAAACTTGTCTAAATCCTATTGGTTGATAGGATTTCGACCCATCCCCACTTTAGCTTATAAATAATACCCTTTTGAACCATTATAAACCGATTTTGACTTTAATATAAAATAATATTTTGAGATATTCCTAAGGTGCCCCTCTCCTCCCTTATAAAAGGGCACCTCCTCCCCCTCCTCCTCACACCAATTTGAGCACTCAAGCTCGTCCAACCCCTGAAAAAATCCCTTCTCCACTTCCCTTTAATAATCCTATAGGTCCTGGTCTTCTTCAAAGACCAATCTTAGTTTCCTAAGTGGAGGATTCAAAGAGGCGTTTCAAAGAAGAGGTAATATCCATTACCGATCTTTTCAATTTCTTTCTTATTCAACTTCTTCTTATTTAGTTGTTTCATGATAAAGTAATAACATAAGTATTACTTACATACTGATATGTTATTATAAATATGAAACAACCCTAATTCACCTTCTATCCATCCTACGGAAAAATGAAATCACCGCGCGTGCGTACGTACGGAATACCGTCTCCACGCCGTGGTGTAATCTATTTTCCACCACCACCTTAATAGGATGGGTATAATGGTGTAATGAGTAAATATATATGATTATTATAAATTGATATTGATACTGAAATAGTCTAAATACACTTCAACACAATTCCACGACCATGGGAACGATATCATCGCTCGTGCGTACGTACGGACTACCGTCTCCACGACGCGATGAGATTCATTCTCAATGATTAACCATTCATGAATGATTATAAAGTATATATAATAAGTACTCATGAAATATATGACATAATAATGATACTGGATTTATGTAAATTTATATGTATGTCATCTACTTAATTCCATTCACTTTAATAAGGAAATGAAAACAGCGTTCATGCGTACGTACGGACTACCGTCTCCATGAACGGTGCATTTCATTCCATTTATCGATATTATATATATATATATTCTGAATATATATTATATATAAATCATGTATTACATTCTGGATATAAGTAATCATGATCCAAGTAATCATATTAATAATTACAAGTTAAAAACACGAACGACAAATGAGACGATTTTACCCAAAACGCTACTTTAACATGAATTTACAAAAGAACAGGTAATATAAAGTCATAGGTGGACCATATATGATATAATAACAATGAATATGATTCTTTAATAAGTCAATAACATGATTTAAATCATTATACAGGAGGTTCGGACACTTACAAAGCAAGTCGGACCTAAGGTAAGGGAAATATCACAATCTCATTTTTATCCGAGATTGTTTATACATTGGTATTTACTGGGGTGTATTTTATCATCCACATCCATGTTCCCTAAATATGTAATATTTTTTCAATCCACTTACAATAGTTTAAATCCAATTTTACCCTTCGGTGAGTTTTTAGTAATGAATATGAAAGGAATCTTTTATCATTTTTCGTACGAGGTACTTTTTGACTTTTCCGACAAAAGTACGAAGAATGTTTTTTTACTTAAACGGAATGAATGGATTTTTTATGGTTTTATAAAGCCTTATTTTCATGAAGCTTACTCCAAAAGATTTCATGACTATTTTTAATAAAATCTCTTTCTTTTAAAATTGCATGATGTTTTGTGAAAAGAAATTGATTTTGAAGAAGAAAGGATATTTTCCTCAAGAATTCATTTCAATTGTTTTATCAAAATTATTTTCCATCTAAGATAATAAAGGGTTATGTTTCCATCCATATTTTTACATTGATTTGACTATGTTGTGATGGAATTATGTTTATTAATTCCTTTATCTTATATGAATGGTTTTATGATGTCATGTTGTTTAAGAATCCCATTTTTTATTACATGGGTTATGAAATGATGTATGATTTATGATTTTGTGGCACACATAAGAATGGTATCATTATGAGATGGGTGGGACCTATATCTCCCTCCAATTTATTTGGTAAAGATTTTATATCTCATGAGATAGACATGGCTGGAATGGTAGGTTATACCGGTTCAGTGAAACATGACTGAAACGAGGGTTACTCGATTCAGAAAGGGACTTTGTCCACTAAGATAGTCTTGGCAATGAGTCTTGACTAATAAGAAATGATTATCTATGATTATGTGTGAGTGCCACAAAGTTTCATGTTTTAAGTTATGATTATTGTGATTACATTTCACTTCCATGATTTATCCAATGTTATGAAATTATGCTCTCTTTTGGCAGGTTAAGATTTCCAAAAGTTATGTTCTTATGAATATGATGCGATTGATTTTTCTTTTGTTTACCCTTACTGAGCATTTGAGCTCACCCTTTTATGTTTTATTTTCCCCAGGATATAAAGAAAGGTTTTAGGTAAAAAAAAGGGAAGATCTTTATGGGAGATATTGAAGATCTTTCACCACGATTAGAAGATTACGTTCCGAGTTTCCAAAGACACTAAACTATTACGATCCTTGTGTGTGTGTTTTTGTTATGTACTAAGTATTCCGCAAATGTAATGTAATGTCCATGTACGTCAGGCTTCGGGTCTCTATAGTTGGTATCAGAGGAAAGGTTTAGTCAACCTTTGGAAACTAGGATGCGAGAACTTTAGTGAGATCCCTAGAGATATTTATAAGGTTTGTCTAGGGATGTCCCTAAGGATAAGTATACGTATAGGATACAGTCCTATAACTACGGTAACGATCTTAGAATTTAACCTAAGAAGTTAGATATTGAGGATACTCCCCCTTTATAATGTTGTTTTTCCTAGCATGATTTTTTCCTCTCACACTATTCTTTTTGGGTTTTAGACGATGGCTGGAACCCGAAGGAACGGTGTTGGTCAATGCAATGGACAATGCAATAATTGCCCTCCTGAACAAACAAATGTTATGGGAGATGGAGTGAAAAATCTTATTGCTATACTCACACAAGCTATGAATCATTCTGGACTTCCAAATGAGCAGAGAAGGTAACAATATTCTATTGAGTCCTTCATGAGGCAACGTCCACCTTCTTTCAGTGGGACTTCCGATCCACTTGTTGCTGAACAATGGATCAGTACCACTGAAAAGATATTTTCAGTTCTTCACTGTTATGAACATGATAAAGTCATCTTAGCAATATATCGTTTGGAAGGTGAAGCTGATCAATGGTGGAATCTTATCAAGAATACGAGGCCAAGAGATGAAATTGAGTCCATGGAATGGGACGAGTTCAAGAACTTGTTTTTCAGTAATTATTTCCCTCGTATTCTTCGAACAAAGATGGAAAAGGAGTTTCTTGAGCTGAAGCAGAAGGATGATGAATCTGTTGGTATATACGAAGCGAATTTTACAAGACTTGCAAGGTATGCATCTGGCATTATCATCCAACCTGAAAGTAAAGTTGATCGATTTTTCAGTGGCATAAAACCAAATCTTCAAAGGGCATTGGCTATAAGAGACTTCAGTAGCTATGAAGAAATTGTGCGTTGTGCTATCAAGGTAGAAATGGAAGTTGGTGTTACATATCCATCTCAGGGTTTTTACAAGAAACGAAAGATGGAGTTCAAGGAGAAATCTCAGAATAATGGTGAAAAGAAAATGAATGTTTCCTTATGCTCAAAGTGTGGAAAGAAGCATGGTGGAGATTGTATTAAAGGGACTAGAAAATGTTTTAAGTGTGGAAAAGAAGGTCATCGAGCAGCTGAGTGTCGAAGTAATGGAAAAAGGGTTTCTAATGATGTGAATAAAGCAAACACTGCAGAGAACGCACCACCAACACTTCAATGCTTCAAGTGCAAGGAAATGGGTCATTATGCTAATAAATGCCCTAATCCAAGGGTTAGTGATGATCGACATGAGCAACCGCTTAAGGAAAAGGATAAAGGGAAGTTACATGCGATCACTATTGGCGATGTTGAATATGACAATGATGTGGTGGAATGATTAAGTGTTTATGTAATGGGATTCCAAAATAATTTTGTATCATGGAGTATTGGAATATTTGTGTATTGGTCTAATGTGGTATTCAATGTGATTGAGATATTTTTAGAAATAAGACGATATGCGCATAATGAAGGGAAAATGAGAAAATGAAATGTTTAACAGTATTCATGAGCTCATGATTGATATAAGGACTAAGTGATATCATGGTTTGATTATAAAGAATTTTGAGGATTTTGGTATGTGGAAAGTGTTAACGTTTAACTGCATTCATGTTTTCACTAAGGTTCAATGGGTATTCAAGAGAATACATGATTAAGGACTTTGAATGTTTAGAATGTGACCAACAAGACATATCTTATGATATATGGGGATCAACGATGGTATTAAATCTCTGGTAATCGTTTTCACTATATTATGAGAGTGGACTGCAGTATTATGGATAAGCCTAAAGATTAGAATGGATTATGTTGGACATAAGTTAGTTAAAGGATAGAAGATTTTCGATATTATTGATGGGATGTTATAGTAATATAGCTTTAGAAAAAGGACAACCTGCAGGACGGGCGACATCCCATCGCTTCGAACAAGGCTGTGGGAATCGAACACACAACCGAAGTGCGACTGGCCTTTATTGCCTACCACTGGCCTACAGGAAGTCCCTGTTTAGTAGAATCTAGTTTTATTATATTAAGCTATATGACATATGATGTATAAGTCCATTTTAGGAACCATATATGATTAATCTCACTATAGATCGACTTATGTATATAATCTTTTTTGCTAACCTTTTGATTGAGACAGATGGAATGACCCGTCATTCTATCACATGATCTGCTAACACTTCATGAATAACAAATTCAACTTCATTTATTTAAGAGATGAAGTGGAAATTGTTAAAGGCACGAACAACAGTGAGATTGTACCAAAATAAAGTAAGTATTTATTCTAATTTAAATTCTTTAACTTTAGGGAAACGATCTTGAAAACCAAAAATGTTGTCCTAGTGATCTTATATCTGATGAATCAGATGGTACCTTAGTTCGTCACAAATTTATGGCTTTGTGATTGCTGGCTTTTCCATAGCCATGTTCTCTACCACTCTCCATCAGAACATGATGGTTAGATTTCTCTTCCATATCCATATTTTCACCTATGTGGAAACCCAATGATTAGTTTATTTGGGTAACTGTTATGTTTCATACTTTTGTTTTTAAAGATTGGTTTTGGTATTCCTTTTTACAATGTGGGTTTCTATTAAAGAAACTTTTGAATAGTAAACCATTTATAACCCCGACGAATTTCGAGGGCGAAATTCATTTTAAGGGGGGTAGAATGTAACACCCCGAGATTTTATGAAAAATATTCTTTTTAATTTCATTAATGTCTTGTGTTATACGCTACACCAAAAAGATCTTTCACAACACACATCTCTGACTTGGCTTGAATTACACGCAATCACGACCTTCCACGATAGCGTGTGTTGTACGCAACACCAAGTTTCGCTAAACAACGATATGCTATTAAGATATTATTAAAACTAGCCGTTATGAATAGTAATAACCACTTTTTGAAATTTTGAAAATTTTATTTTTCAAAATGGACTTCATTTATGGATTAGGAGTATCGAATTTAGCCTAAGGTAAAATTTTGGTAATTTTCGGATAACTTTCATATTTTGATGAATAGTGGAAATTACTAAATTTTAATTAAAAACAACTTTTTCAATCGAAATAATTAATAGTTATAAATTATTAATTTGAGTGGTTTTAAAGTATATTTAGAATATATTTTTACAATTTAATACAATGTTGGACATTGGATGTAATTTCACATTTAAACCAGTTATAAACAAGTGTCAATCTTTTGATAGTTATTATCTCTTAAAAACACGCTATTTGTTGTGACAGTGGAAATTAATTATAAAATTAATTAATGCAACTTATATGTTGGGAATTTTGTAAAATAGAAATCATTTTTGAATTCGGAATATCAATTATAGCCTAGGGTGAAATTTTGGTACTTTTCTGAAAACTTTCAATTTTTGATGAATAGTGAAACCACTAAGTGGTAGGTTAAAAACTGAATTTTTCATAAAACTTAATTTTACCGCTTCTGTGAATGGAATTTCGAAAATCCGACAGACACGGTTAATATCAAAGACTAAAATGTGGTTCAATGAGATGAAAATAATTTTTGGTGAATAGTAACTTTTTACTTTTTTTTACCACGGTTAATAGTAAATAGGGTAACTAAGGGTAAATATGATATTATTATTACCCTAACACATGTCATAATTCTATTGGACAAGTGTAATTCGATCAAAAACAAACTTAGGAATAAAATATGACCATTTAGGTCCACTTGGATTAGATTAGGACATTTATTATTAATTTATTTAAAGAAGGGTTAAAATAGTTAAAATCAAAGTTTAATAAGTAAATCATTTTTAATATGGGGATATACATAAGATAAATTCGACTATAAATATTCATTAGACAGATAAAAATATTTCCTACATGATGGTAGTTTATTTATAATTTTTAGACATTAAATAATTTAATTTATTTATGACACAATGATGATGCAGTAATTATCTTATTAATGAAATATTGACATAATTGATGTTATAAACACAAAAATAAATGTAATTTTAGACTTTTTATGAATTCCACTAATTTTATTAGTTACTATGATATATTAGTGTTGCTTTAATCAACTTGGTTCGAACATTTAATTCTGTTATGACTTTCACAAAAATCATATATCAAATAGTGTCAAAATTGACACAAAATAGTTTTTAAATCAAATATTATATTATTAATTGTTATTTTATTCCTAAAAATCTAATGTTCGGCCAAATGACTTAGATAAGGATATATATATTAATAATAAACAATTTTGGGTTCGTTTGGCATGTTATAGTAAGTGTATTCACCATATAGTGTAAGAAAACAAAAAGACACGGAAAAAGTTAAATTATTTAACTTAGAGTTAAATCTAATTGATAAGGTTAAAATAATAACCTAAACTTGTCTAAATCCTATTGGTTGATAGGATTTAGACCCATCCCCACTTTAGCTTCGAAATAAGACCCTTTGGAACCATTATAAACCGATTTTGACTTTAATATAAAATAATATTTTGAGATATTCCTAAGGTGCCCCTCTCCTCCCTTATAAAAGGGCACCTCCTCCCCCTCCTCCTCACACCAATTTGAGCACTCAAGCTCGGCCAACCCCTGCCAAAATCCCTTCTCCACTTCCCTAGAATAATCCTAGAGGTCCTGGTCTTCTTCAAAGACCAATCTTAGTTCCCTATGTGGAGGATTCAAAGAGGCGTTTCAAAGAAGAGGTAATATCCATTACCGATCTTTTCAATTTCTTTCTTATTCAACTTCTTCTTCTTTAGTTGTTTCATGATAATGTAAAAACATAATTATTACTTACATACTGATATGTTATTATAAATATGAAACAACCCTAATTCACCTTCTATCCATCCTACGGAAAAATGAAATCACCGCGCGTGCGTACGTACGGAATACCATCTCCACGCCGTGGTGTAATCTATTTTCCACCACCACCTTAATAGGATCGGTATAATGGTGTAATGAGTAACTATATATGATTATTATAAATTGATATTGATACTGAAATATTCTACATACACTTCAACACAATTCCACGACCATGGGAACGATATCATCGCTCGTGCGTATGTACGGACTACCGTCTCCACGACGCGATGAGATTCATTCTCAATGATTAACCATTCATGAATTATTATAAAGTATATATAATAAGTACTAATGAAATATATGACATAATAATGATACTGGATTTATGTAAATTTATATGTATGTCATCTACTTAATTCCATTCACTTCAATAAGGAAATGAAAACAGCGTTCATGCGTACGTACGGACTACCGTCTCCATGAACGGTGTATTTCATTCCATTTATCGATATTATATATATATATATTCTGAATATATATTATATATAAATAATGTTTTACATTCTGGATATAAGTAATCATGATCCAAGTAATCATATTAATAATTACAAGTTAAAAACACAAACGACAAATGAGACGATTTTACCCAAAACGCTACTTTAACATGAATTTACAAAAGAACAGGTAATATAAAGTCATAAGTGGACCATATATGATATAATAACAAAGAATATGATTCTGGAATAAGTCAATAACATGATTTAAATCATTATACAGGAGGTTAGGACACTTACAAAGCAAGTCAGACCTAAGGTAAGGGAAATATCACAATCTCATTTTTATCCGAGATTGTTTATACTTTGGTATTTACTGGGGTGTATTTTATCATCCACATCCATGTTCCCTCAATATGTAATATTTTTTCCATCCGCTTACAATAGTTTAAATCCAATTTTACCCTTCGGTGAGTTTTTAGTAAAGAATATGAAAGGAATCTTTTATCATTTTTCGTACGAGGTACTTTTTGACTTTTCCGACAAAAGTATGAAGAATGTTTTTTTTACTTAAACGGCATGAATGGATTTTTTATGGTTTTATAAAGCCTTATTTTCATGAAGCTTCCTCCAAAAGATTTCATGACTATTTTTAATAAAATCTCTTTCTTTTAAAATTGCATGATGTTTTGTGAAAAGAAATTGATTTTGAAGAAGAAATGATATTTTCCTCAAGAATTCATTTCAAGTGTTTTATCAAAATTATTTTCCATATAAGATAATAAAGGGTTATGTTTCTATCCATATTTTTACATTGATTTTACTATGTTGTGATGGAATTATGTTTATGAATTCCTTTATCTTATATGAATGGTTTTATGATGTCATGTTGTTTAAGAATCCCATTTTTTATTACATGGGTTATGAAATGATGTATGATTTATGATTTTGTGGCACACATAAGAATGGTATCATTATGAGATGGGTGGGACCTATATCTACCTCCAATGCATTGGGTAAAGATTTTATATCTCATGAGATAGACATGGCTGGAATGGTAGGTTATACTGGTTTAGTGAAACAGGACTGAAACGAGGGTTACTCAATTCAGAAAGGGACTTTGTCCACTAAGATAGTCTTGGAAATGAGTCTTGACTAACAAGAAATGATTATCTATGATTATGTGTGAATGCCACAAAGTTTCATGTTTTAAGTTATGATTATTGTGATTACATTTCACTGCCATGATTTATCCCATGTTATGAAATTATGCTCTCTTTTGGCAGGTTAAGATTTCCAAAAGTTATGTTCTTATGAATATGATGTGATTGATTTTTCTTTTGTTTACCCTTACTGAGCATTTGAGCTCACCATTTTATGTTTTATTTTCCCCAGGATATAAAGAAAGGTTTTATGTAAAAAAAAGGGAAGATCATTATGGGAGATATTGAAGATCTTTCACCACGATTAGAAGATTACGTTCCGAGTTTCCAAAGACACTAAAATATTACGATCCTTGTGTGTGTGTTTTTGTTATGTACTAAGTATTCCGCAAATGTAATGTAATGTCTATGTACGTCAGGCTTCAGGTCTCTACATCAGTTGTATGATTTTGTATCACATATAAATAATTCATCTTTGTGGGGAAACAATCCCAAATTCTTGTGAGTTTGAAGCCATGTTAAATAGCACCAGGTCCTCTTTAAGAGTCACATGTAGAAATATTACACCGAACTTGTGAGGGTACCAAGGAACAAAACATGGATTAACATGTGCACACATTGAGTATTATCAGGACCTCTGCATGAAACTCTAGCGCATAACCCCACCCTTAACACACAAATCAGAGGGAATCATCCACCACATCTCAAAACTATCTGTTTTGAGTTGAACTGAGTCACACTTGCGGTTCTAATCACATAAAACAACATGTATCGGTTGGGGAAGGATAGATCCTTGTCAATCATTCGAATACATGACAATCCAAACCATCATAAGGTTACACAAAAATATTGTGTTTCACTAAGAAATCCTCAAGCAAAAAAGCAGTATGAAATGAGTACCTCATAATAGTGTATATCAATACTACTTAAGTAATTAGAAAATTAACAAAGCATACCTGTAATCACTCTCAGAGTCATTGTGTCAAAGTACTATACATTCTATATTTTTCCTCACCCCTTCCCTCAAGCACCCTTTTCTTGGAATGGATCACCTGGTGGTGGTTGTGGAAAATTATACCAACAAGCACCTCCTACTGCTCGACCCTATCCTCCCCCATGTCTACCATCACATGTTCATCCATGCCCAAAACACTATCGCTACCAAGGATGCCTTTCAAAGAACTCCCTATAAGCTTTGTGGGTAAAATATTTCTAGAAATTCATCCTAGACTATCGTACGTGTAACACAACCTCTCTTGTAGTTGACCAAAAACTGACCTGGAATCCTAGAGCCTGAGACCCTATGTTTTAGGATCACCACCTAAATCAACTCGTACACTCGGATCACTTATGCTATCATCAGAAACTAGCTTCTGAGGTCTCATCTCTCATGTTCCAAACAATAATGGTTAGAGTCTACTCAGACAGAAATCAATCCACTAATAAGGCCCTCCCAATCAATCTTGTATATGTAGGAATGCATATTGTCACCAATGACGCCATAATCTCCCAGAATGAGCCCTACTCAATGGTCCATGATCTGAAAAAGGAACCCAAACCATATCAAGGGAGTATCATGATAGGAATATGAACCTCACAAAAAAACTCCATTATCATGATATCCTGAGCAAGATGAAAAATATCACATATATACGTCAACCTTAACATAGTTGGGTAAAACTATAAAGGGCCACTAAAACACTACCCTTGTGAGTGTCACCTCATCATGGTTTTACATTACTAGACTCCATCCTCTCCTGGACAAACCCTGGAGAAAGATCGAAGCTAGGACCACCATATAATCATGATGTGTCATCACTAGGCCAAAAACACATGTGACTGCCTCATGCTAGAATCGGATGCCTAGGGCCTGTGTTACCTCAATACCTCAGAGGTAGCTGCCTCTTGAACTCATGCTTCACACTCATCTTGTGTTCAACCTCGTACCACACATCTGAAGAAACTCGATGCTAATTGGGTGTTGGCTCAACATAAAGACCACATGAATGTCCTACATCATAACCAGAACCTTGTACCAAAGAATCATCTCGAGGTGGATCGCCATGACAATCCCACCATGAAACACTGTCATTTTATATTCACAAAAGCATCCTGAAATAAAATCAAGACGCACCGTGGTAAAATAGTATACATAGGGAGCTGACACAATATGGAAAATGAGAAACCCAATAAAAAATCATATATGATGAATTCACCAAAATATCTATGTGACCAGATCCCTAACCTACTGTGTTGAAAAAAGGATATTAGAGTCATAGTGAATGGATACGTCAGCTACCGCGCCAACACATGAGTCCCATGACTGAAATCTGAAAAAGAAAAACATCACCACTATCTCTATGAAACCTAAACCAAGATCATAGCTAGACCATATACACTCTACGGTCCCAAAGGTGGAACCTGCTCTTATACCACTCTGTCACTACCCAACCTAATGGTGCTCAAAACGCGAATCCCCACGAATACCTCCATTGAATTGGGGATGACATCCAACAATGAGTAGGAATATCACACACATGGGAGGACTTAGCTTATGGTTCTTATACACATGTAACCCCATACACCTCCCTGAAATAGTGTTGAGATATATTAGTAGAAAAGAAATGCATGTGTTATTCTATCCCAAACTATAGTACCATAATAGTAAAAAAAGTGAAATTATTGGCCCAATAAAAGAAAACTATAAATTATTCCATCCTTCTCAGATAGAGGGGCATCATTGTCAAATTAACCCTCTAGAAATCTCCTTGGGTAAGATCCGATAATCACCTTGGTCAGTCTACCTCACTAAGATTTACATGTTTCAGGTCCTCCCAGGACTCTGTTGAATGGCATGGGGTATGAAAAACAAACAATATCTGTAGGAAAATCCAATGTAGGTGTGAGTAAAACAATGATTATTTAGTTCCCCAAATAACCAAAAGAAAAGGGACCAACTGAAAGGAAACTACCCTCTTGACCCAGCAGGAGGGAACCCAAATGAGAGAGAAACTCTATCTCGAAACCATCCTTGGAAATACATAACTAGTCAGCTCATACCACATGGTGTGTCAAGAAAGATGTGAAAACACAGAAATGACAACTAGAAATACCCTTATATCCTCATCCTACACTCCAAGTCTTATGAGGATCCTACCTCAAAGCCAGTGATAGGTTACTGCTCGAGGATTGAAGTTAACACTCATCTGAGAGCATACACTCTATGATCTTTTCCATCCTAGTTGATACTCATCTAAGAGGTTCGCCCCAACAAGTAAAAAACGGCCATCCCTGATATAGAATCTGAGAGATACCACTCAATCGGGTATCATAAAGCTAATGAAAAAACACCTATATTAAAATGGGGATACATTTGAGAGAACAAACTCTTCGAATATTTCCACAAGGAAGTCATGATGGATCCCAACTTATCACACTACTCAGATTGGGGGTCTCACCCATCCCTGATGGGGGATTCTACTACCCCTACTAAAAAAAGGATCATTTATCAAAATGGCCACCACTCCATAGATCTGTTGGGGGACACTATTAACCTTGACTAGAATATAGAATACCAAACCTCATCGGATAGGTGATCACTCCCAATATATGATGGGGGAAACCAAAAACCACTACTAAAAAATATTCCTTCGACAACACAAAAAATGGATTTTATCAGTGTTAGAGAATAATTGAAAACTTGAGTGAGATTAAAATTCATTTACCTCTATGAGTGCTAAAAAAGTGTTGATAAATTGTCCTTTTATTAGTGCAAAAAATAATGATGATAAATTGATCCTTTATGAACACTTTCTTTTAGCACTGATAAAGGACCTATTTATCACCAATTTTATTTAGCACTGATAACGAGTACCTTTATTAGTATTTTTAAAACTGTTGATAAAATACACATTTATTAGTTCATTAAAAATAACTGTTAAGGGATGAATATATCAGTTCTTTCAAAAACACACACAAAGGGTTATGCTATACTGTGCTCTAAGAGCACACTGCAACTCCAGTCCACTTTGTTGTAACAAAACACCACATCATAAAAAAACCAATAGATATAAAAAAATCATGTTCCAATATAGAATTTAAATGAAATTCAATTTTCCATACAAAATCATGAAAAAACACTATGTTTTAGACATGTAAAACACTGGTTTAAACAATTCCCTAAGGAAAAACTATTACATACATTAAAAATCCTCTATGGTCATTTTTATTTTGATCCTAACCCTAAATCATTATTATATTGATCAAACTATAACATTATGAGAAAAACAATGCACCTGCATAAGAAAAAATTTCTTAGGTTAGTAATAATATAACAAAATAAATTGATATAAATTGTTAATTTTTTTTAAAAAAACATTCAATCATAAGAGGAACGATGTGTATCAGATTGATTTGTGGTTGATTCATACATGTCACATTATTTCTTATTCATATTCAATCATTATCTATATAAAAATTAATTAAATAAGTATAATAATAAATCTCATGGGTGTTGCCTAGTGGTTGTGTGAGTGAAATTTTTTGAACTAAAATGTCGATGTTAAAATGATAATGGACACATTGAATAATACATGGCACATCACATATCAAATTGAGGTTTAAAAAATTCCTACACATCTAAAATATCTAATATATCATTTTTGTAATGTATCAAAACAATCTGAATGTGTTTTCTTGGTTTTGAGTTGGTCAGTTGTCTATTTTACTAAAAATGATGTAAATTTTAATTTAAAAGACACACATGGAGTCATACTGGTCACACCATGAATCAGATTGTGATGAGTCCAATTAATACACATATAAAATGACTTATTAATCATTTTATTAAAGTATAAAAATAATACAAATTCATTTGATCTGTTTTTGAGTAGGAAAATTGCCCATTTTACTAAAATTAATTTCAATTTCAAATAAAAAGATGCACCTAGAGTAATACCGGTATCACAATGTGTCTTATTGAGTTGTGGAAAATTTGGACACAACTCAAATAACTTATGGATCATTTTATTGAATTATAAAAACAATTGAAATGAATTTTCATAGTTTTAAGTACGTCGATTGTATTTTTTAATAAAATGTCATTGGAAACTGGAAGCACACACTTTGACTCATAACTATCACAACCTATATCGGTTTGACGTGACACTAAACCCAACATGTTAAAAATGAGTTATTAATAATTTTTATAAATTATCAGGAAAATATGAGAATGTTTGATCAGTTTTTAATGTGTGATAGTTTTTGAACGAAAATGTCTATTTTAAAATAATAACAAACACTTCTAGTCATACCATGAATATAGTGTATCATATTAAGATGAGGATGATTCCTACACATAAAAAATTAATAATTAAATAAAATAGTAAAGTAAAAAAATCAATTCAAATGCATTTGTTTGGATTTTAGTAGGTCAGTTGTCCAATTTACTAAAACTGATGTCAATTCTAAATAAAAAGGTGCACATGAGGTCAAACCTGTAAAATAGTTGATCATATTCAGGTGTTGAAGATTCATACACATTTCAAATTACTTATGGACCATTTTCCTAAAGTATCGTAATAATCTGAATGCATTTTCTTAGTTCTGACCACGTCACTAGTCTTTTTTACTAAAATGACATTTTAAACAAGAAATACACACTTTGACTCATACCAATCACATCATGTTTTTATTTTCTGTGAAAATAATTCATACCCATAAAATATTAACTTTCAATCATTTTCCTAAATTATTATGAAAAAACAAGCATTCTTGATTGGTGGTTTGTGAGTGACATTTTTGGAACTAAAATATTGATTTTAAACTGATAATGGAAACTTTAAGTCATATCGGGAACATCATGAACTAGATTGAGCAGAGGTGGATTCATACACATCAAAATTGAATAATGGATCGTTTTTATAAATTATAAAAACAATCATATTTCATTTTTTCAGTTTTGAGTAGATCCGTGCTCCATTTTTCTAAAATTGATGTCAATTTTAAATAAAAAGATGCACTTGAGGTCATACTAGACACAATATGCATAATATTGAGGTTTTTATGATTCCAACACCTCTAAAATGACTTTTTTATCATTTTAATAATGTATCAAAACAATTCAAATGTATTTGTTTGGTTTTGAGTATGTCACTTTTCTTTTTTACTAAATGAAATTTTAAACTGGAAACATGAACTTTGACTCATAATGATAAGATCGCGTAACAATTTGATGTGAGGAAAATTCATACATTAAAAAAATAATTACAAATAATTTTATAATATAATTAATAAAATCCAATCTTGTTTGATCGGTTATCTGTGATTGATTGTTTTTGAACTAAAATAATAATTTTAAACTAGTAACATACAATTTGAGTCATATCGGGAACATCTTGTATCAAATTGATGTAAAACTAATTTTTACACATAAAAAATGTATAATGTATCATTTATATGAAGAAGAAATAAAATATAAATGTGTTTTCTTGGTTTTGAGTAGGCTAATTTTCCATTTTACTAAAATAGATGTTGATTTTAAATAAAAAAATGCACTTGAAGTCATACCGGTTACACTGTGTGTTGGATTGAGGTGAGACCAATTACTACACATATCAAATGACTTGTGGATCATTTTTATAACATATCAAAACAATATAAATTAGTTTTCTTTTTTTGAGTATGTTACTTTTCTTTTTTACTAAAATGTCATTTTAAACTGGAAACATGCATTTTGACTAATACTAATCACATCATGTATTGGACTTAAATGAGATCAATTAATACATGTCATAAATGAATTATGAATTATTGTACTAAATTACCAAGAAAATTCAATAATGTTTGATCTGTTTCCAATGAGAGACATTTTTAGATCTAAAATGTCAATTTTATACCGATCATAGACACTTTGAGTCATATTAGGAACATCATTCATATGATTTAGGAATGGAATATTAATACATGTACAAAATAAGTGGATAATTTACATAAAGTATAAAAACAATATTTGTTATTTTTCATTGTTTTGAGTATGTCAGTTGTCTATTTTACTAAAATTGATATCTATTTTAAATAAAAACATGCACTCGAGGTCATACCGGTCACACAATGCATCAGGTAAAGGTGAATCCAATTACTTTACATCTAAAATGACTTGTTAATCATTTTAAAATAGTATAAAAAAAATATTAATGCATTTTATTGGTTTTCATTACATCACTTACCTTTTTTAGTAAATTGTAATTTTAAACTGGAAACACATACTTTGACTCATACTAATCACATCAAGTATTAGTTTTATAGGAGACCATTTCAAACACATAAAAAATGAATTATGAATCATTGTCCTAATTTATCTAGAAAATATGATCACATTTGATTTTTTTTAGTGAGTGATAGTTTTTGATCAAAAATATAAATTTTAAACATATAACAGACAATTCAAGTCATACTAGGTATATTCTGTATCAGATTGAGGTGTTGTTGATTCTGAAATTTATAAAATGATCAATGTATTTATTTCATAAAGTATCAAAATAATTTTTGTAT
The DNA here is from genome assembly GCA_963277665.1 of Viscum album. NCBI lineage: Eukaryota > Viridiplantae > Streptophyta > Magnoliopsida > Santalales > Viscaceae > Viscum > Viscum album. The sequence continues at coordinate 1,273,279,509 of OY728152.1, forward strand.
GTTTGATTGGTTTTCAACAGGTCAGTTGTCTTTTTACTAAAATTAATTTAAATGATAAATAAAATTAAGCACTTAGGGACATACAGGTCACACCATGTGTCGGATTGATGGGAAAATGATTTGGACTCGTCACAAATTAATGAATTAATGATGATCATACCACCCAAAATCAAACAAAAAAATCCACTTATATAATAAATATATTATTATGTGATTAATACCAAAAAAATAAATTAAAAATAAATATGTAACAATACTTTAATTCTATGTAAAATGATTTTACTATGAAAACATCAATATTACCTCTGTAATTGAGTAGATACAATGTCTTTTATCCTCCAGTAATTGTATTCCATATGGACATAAATCATTTAAAATTAACAAACATTTCAAGTAATAATGAAATTTAAATTGAAATTCCCTTATATAATTTGTTGGTAAAATATAGAAATAATATTGTAGAATTACCTTTACATCTTTCCAAATAGTTTACTTCATTATAGTTTTTTCTTTTGAGGGTTTGGAAACATCATGAGGTGAAGAAGACATTGTTTGTATGAGTAGTCAAACATTTTATTTAGATTATGTTAATATAGTATAGAAAATAAAATATTATGAGTAAAAATATAGTATATTAAAAAAAATTACCATATTATTGAACCCACTTTATTTTTTTAAGGATTTATGGATTTGGGTTCTCTATCGAAAATCCAAATCCCCATATTGTGGTCCCTTATAATATAAAAGAAATTTTCTAAACTAGGACCGACATGAACTAATTTTGATCTCCTAATGAATGGTCATCCTCGATTGAATTTTCATCTGACCTAACATTTGTTTTATTCACAAGTAGGAAAATTAACAAATTCATTTATGTTGGACCTGATAGATAAATACTTAAACATCCTTTTGATTCCATTATGAATAGATTATATTTTCCCCCTTCCTCTTTGACATTCACCTTCATGAAGCCCACTTCATCAACTATGACTGCACTGATATTGTCATCCCATCTGCAATAGAATATCAACACTTGAAATAATTTATAATAAAACTCATTTATCTATTCAATAATTCCAAAATAAGACACATTTTTATAAATTATATTCCTATCCTTGGAACTAGATATATGCATTGCTTTAGCAATAAGGGTAACACCACTATTTTTCATTGTACTGCAGTCAACATGTAATTATTTTTAGAACTGATAACCAATAATTAAAATGATAGTGTATGATATAAAATTTTTATTTATTCCACTGGATTTCCATTGAATTCATTCAATAGTAGAATTAATATTTTCATATAATACCTTATAAATATGATCTCAGAACCATGTTATAATCTTTTTATTATGTGTATTTGATATCCATATTTCAGCCCTTGATGGATTCAAATATATGACAATTTATTTTTTGGGATTCAATGTATGGATCAACATCTTTACTATTATGTGAAATGATAATTTTTATTTTCTCCTGCTCAATCATGGTAATAGTAAAAACATCTCTTCCAAAAATCTACTCTCCCATATATTGTTCACTGTGACGAGACATTGGTAAACCAATGCTATCAACATCTGATAGGTAATCAATACATAATTCAATATCTTCTACTGTAACATATCCTTTTTCAATACAAACTTAGGGGAGACTTTGATTTCTGACATACCATTTCAAAATATTCATAATCCATTCAATTGGGGACATCCATATACAATGGATAGGACCTCATAGTTGAACATCTCTAACCAAGTGAACAATTAAGTGGATTATTATATCAAAAACTTATGGTGGGAAGAGCATATCTAATTTATAAAATATTACTGAAACCATATTATTTTTTATAGAAAACTTCTTCTAGTATATAGATTTACTGCATTTGGATTTGAAAAAGAAACAATTTTTGGTTAATATATTTCACGCATTTTGAGGCAGAATGAAATAGAAATAATCAAGAATGAAATCTTGCATCAAAACATGATAGTCATATTATTTTAGTCCTTGAAAAAACAAATTTGTAATTAAAATGACATTATTTATATATGATGAATAATCTTGTGGAACATATACAATATTAAGGAAACAGAAAATTTGAAATTTTTTTATATGGAAATAGTGTAAGATGATGGAGGAAGAAAATTCTTCCTTTACCCTTCACCAGTTCCATGTATTCCCTTATCCCCATATCAATAATGACCAACCAAGCCTTTAAGCCATCTTTCATTTTTTTCTATAACATTTATTAACATTATAATAATACTACCATATACATTTTTTTACATTCATGGAATCATGAAAATGGTGGACCTACAAACAATTCTCATACAATAATTCAAACAAAATTTATCACTTATTCCAACCAAATCTTGTTAGTTTTTTCGAGAATTGTTTATAGAAAACAGTGTCAAATGTTATTTACATTATTTTACAATTGATCACATGTTACTAGAGATGGTGTTGTACCTTATTTGATATTCCCATCATATACTATCATCCAAGAACATTATTTATTTCGTTGAGGTGAAAATCTGTGATGTTTTAAAAACAATGTCTTTGAGGAATGTTTCAATTGAAATGAGTAGGTGCATTTTTCACGTATGGGGAACCCCAAAAATCTTTTAATGTTATAACCTGATAAATTTCAGTAAGTAATAAGTAATTTATCATCATGTACAACATGGGCCTGAATGTGAATTCATCACTTTGAAGGGAATCATAAAATATAACACCTATATCCCACATTAATTTTAGATATTTGATAAATGGATCCAAATAGACATCAATATCAGTACTGAGTTGCTTTGTTCCAGATATAAGAAGAGACAACATAATGTATTTGCGCTCCATGCATAACCATGGAAGGAAGATATAATTTACTAACATGAAAGGCCATGTAATTTGAGTATTACTCTATAACCAAAAAATATATACTCCATCTATTGATAAAGCAAGATGAAGGTTTCTCGACTCAATTTAAAATTCAGGACAGTCATAATAAATTTTCTTCAACTGAGGATAATCTTCTAGATGACGTACTTTCCCATATTTAATTCTTGTATCTGCATGCCATTTCAATTATCTCGGGGTTTCCTAGCATCCATATAGTCTTCTAAACCTTGTAATAATAGGAAAGTACCACAAAAATTTTAAGGGACTTTATTCATTATTCTTATATTGATCTACGAAAAACATAGAGAATTTTATGAGTGATTCAAAATCCTTGCGAAACAATATAAAATAATTTGGACAAGCATGTATTTTATTATAGATCATTCCAATTGAATGAATCATTTTTTAGTATCATATGTTAGACATGGTAGTTCATTTTATTGTGGTATCATATCATTCAAGAAAACAAGTTGTTCTATAAAGATGGTGTCACTCAATCCGCTGCCATCATTCATATTATATAACTTCAATTGACTAAAAATGTAGTGTATTTAGTAAAACCTTAATAAAATGGTATCTTGGAATAACAATTTATCTTTTCAAAAAAAAATTGGACAATCACAAAGGTTATATTGAAATTTCATTAACATTTTTTATATGTGACCTCTATTATCATTTACATTGGTAATCATATCAAATGATCCATAAACTGTAGCATCATCCCAATAAATGTCCACAATTAGTTTTTCCCATTGATTGGTCTATCATTTATAGTTTTGATCGATTCTGTGAAAAATAAAATTTTCTTCCAACTCGTTTGGTCTAAAATGTTGTGAAAAATAATAACCAAAACACATGCATAGGTTTTGAGAAGGTTCATATGCATGATCTCTTGAAAACATGATGAACTCTTTAACTCCATAATAAGACTATTGCATCAAACGATTAGTGTGAAGCCATTTTCAATTCATATAAATATTATTTGGTTTATAAAATATTAATTTTTTACAATAAATAAATAAATTCACATAAGATACTCATTATAAAAGGTGAATGTTATAAGCATTTCTAATAAGAGAAACCCAAAATTTGATTATTTTAAAAAAATAGTATTCTATGAAGAAAATATCTAATTGAATTTATGAAATGAATTACCACAATAGGGAATTTATTATCCTAGGAATGCATTCAATGGTGATATTTATAGAAAACATTTATCCTCATAAACAAATCTCCCTGACATTTATCCTTGTATTTTGTTATTTGAAACACATCCTCCATCACTTGTGGACATGCACTAATGTTTCTTGAAATAATCTATGCAGAAGTCCTCCATGGGAAGAATAATGATCATATAATTACATGAAATATGAAAGAGAGGGAGGATGAGTCTCAGGGAACAAATTTAAATAATAACTATTAGGGAGACGAAGTTGATGATGATGATAATTTCCTATCAAAGAGGTGGGGGATGAGTCTCAAGTATCCAATTAAAATAATAACTGTTGTTTGACACACAACACAACTAAATTAAATTTCCTAAATAATGAAAATATAATATAGGCATTTTATGAGTAACAAGACAACCAAATATTATAAGCAATAATAATAAACTCTCATTCAATATACTAGAAGATATAAAAATGGATTGAAAAATAAATAAATAAATAAAGAGTAATTTCATATAAATGGATGTTAATCAATGATTTCTAGGAGTGTAACTAATAGATGTAGACATAAAATGATGAATAATTAAAAAATAGTTTCTTATATGTAGAATTTGATATCCTTCATTCCATTTTTTGATATAATTTATGTAACAACCTAAGGAATTATTACATTTAATATTAATGGTAAAATATATATTTTAAGACATATTAGGACTCTTGGGATTTCATATCACCACATCGACCAATACCAAGGATTATGGGGAGTTTATCACATTAGATATACCCCTCTAAAAGAAGGGAGGACATATAACACACATTGACTCCTATCCATGAGAATATAGGGAGGACCATAAAGATGTTGAGATAATGAAATAATACCCATCGACCTGATATATCACAAATAAGGGAGAAAAACACACCAACCCTTGAAATATCTATCCCATACACACTATCATGTACTGAGATAGAACAACTCCTGTGAGGTCACATTTTCTATGTGGAATTCCCTTACATAACTCACATGTGGAATCGTAAAATTAATAGGTCTATAAAAGATAACTTATCATATAATGTCTGTAGAACACAAATATGAAAATAACTAGTCATTTTAAAATGTTAGGAAGTAGTCTCATAGGATACCTAACCATCATCATGGAAACAGATACATAAAAAATTATATAAAAGATGTAAAATGGTTTGGGACATCCACCATATAGTTAATTGCACTATTTATCAAATGGAAGTAAATCTTGATTCATCCACAAATTCACATTAATAAAATAGTAGTTCAAAAACCTCCTACATTATTTCACAATTGTAATTGAAAAGGAAGGAGATTCTTGTATGGAATGGGATATAAGTTTGGAAGGCTCATAGTAAAGGTGTTACACACTCTAAAAATTAAAATAATCAAAATGGATGATCTACATGGATAAATATCCAAAATGGATAACTCACCACACTCATAGTGGGAGAACATCATCCACCACTACTAGAACCATTGATGGTTTTCACCCCGAGTTCCACAAGAGAATGTAGTGAAACCCCTACATTCAAAAAACATAGAGATGTACTTATGGCCAACCCTTGGATTCATTCGACTCTTAAATCATCTAAGCCTCGAATTTGAGCTTCGATTCACTATGGATGAATGTTTTAAGTGGGTGGATTCCGCTGAAATCCTCTGATATCACACCAGGATCGTGCATAGCAAGGGGTTTTTGAAGATACTAGAATATTTTTTCAGCACATCCAAAATAGTGCTGATAAAATCCAACTTTATCCACACTAAATCTTTATCACTCATAAAGATGGTTTTTATCCTCTACTTTTAATCACTGATAAATCTCTATCTTTTTCAGTGCAAAAAATGCGCTAATAAATAATTCTTTTTTCATCACTTATTATGGAAGCGCTGATAAATGATTTATAATTATAATTATAATCAATATATATATATTTATATATAATAAATATATATAAATATAGATATATAAAATATATTATTTATTCCAATATATTTATTATAATTTTCTAATTATTTAAATATGTAATTATTTATTTATAATTATATACATATTTTTAAAAATTAACATTTATATCATTATATATATTTATGTAATTATATAAAAATATTAAATAAATATATATAAATATAAATATAGTAAATATATTCATTATATAAATAAATATATTATAAATTTAATAATTATATAAATATATACTATTATTTATTTAAAATTTTATAAATACTTTTAAATTTCTTTATTAATCTATAATTATAAATATATAAATTTATAAATATATAAAATGTAGATTTATAAATATATTTATTATAAATATATTATTAAAAAATATATTTATTATAAATAATTTTTTTAAAAATATATTTATTTAGAAATATTGTTTTTTAAAAATATATATGTTTATAAATATTTTTTTATAAATAAATTTGTTTTTATATATTTTATAAAAAATATATTTGTAACATTATTAATTAATTTCTAATCTTAGGTGCATGCATATTAAAAATGGGTGAAATTTAATGAATTAAAAAAATTCACATTGATAATATTGAGAAATTGGATACGTTTTGTGTCTATTTGTTGAATTAAAAAATGAATTAATTAAATATATGTGAAATCAATATAACACACATGTTATCCATGTTAAATTGAAAAATAAAATGACATTAAATTATGTTCATTACTTAAACAATTAGTTAGTATTTTAAATTCACATTAATTTTTAATTATAAACCATTATTCCCTAAATATATACAACTATTCAATGTAAAGTATAAATACTATTTATTATTTAAAACATATTTATATACATTCATATATATATATATATCTAATATAAAAAATTTATTAATGTAATCAATATTTATCTATTTAATAAAATGTCTAATATTTTTTCAATTTACTTATTTTTAATTTTTATTAGTTTAATTTCCATTTTTCATATATCTATATATTAAATCATATTATTTATTAATATTAATAATTTATATTTAATGTTATTAAATTATCAAGATTTATAAATAATTATTTAAATAATTAAATTTCTAATATTTTTTTAATAAACTCGTTTTTATTTTATATTTATTTAATTATTTTATTTTATTAGAAACTTTATCATTTCTAAGAAATCATTGATAAAGGGTACCCATTATCTGTGCTAAAAATAAAGTGATGAAATTGGGTACATTTTAGTAGTGCTAGTAATAAATCATTGAAAAAGGTAAATGTTTATCAGTGCTAAACAAAAGTGCTGATAAGGAGTCCAATTTATCAGCACATTTTTTTAGCAATGATAAAGACCAGTGTGATTAAAGGGTTGTTTTGTAGTTGTGAATCCACTCCAGAAACCGAAAGACCTCACTTAGAAATGGTATCACTCCCTTGATCTCTGAGGGGATTCCACAAACCCAATATGGTAATCCAAAGATGTCACTAAGAATAGGGATCACTCCGATGATCCGTTAGGGGGCACCCCAAACCTGATCTGATGTCCGAGAGATCATACCGCTCAGATAAGGGATTGTCACCCCTCTAGTGTTGGTAATGTCAATTTAACAAACCCCATCTAGTATAACTAATGTAGAGGATCTTACTACCCATGATACCTTAACCCTATATACAATGTCTACTATGTAGTGAATTGTATACCCCAAATATTCCACAAACCATACTGAAAATTATCACCATGTAGTGGATTATACTTTTGATGATTCCACAACCCATATTGGGATATCCTACTATATTGGGGTTCACCGCCTACACAGTGTTGGTCACAGGGAATCTAATAACCCAATGTAGGGAAAATATATGTTATAGTATCATGTATTGTCCTCCCTTAAGGGATTGTACAACTCAATCTGATAACATCCTAATGAGGGGATCACAATCCTATATCGATGATGTAATGCGACATGGTACCCTCACACAAAGAGACAAAGGGAACTCACTCAACCACTTCTATTCCAATATATCTATCTCAATTAACCCACAACATCACCTCACATTGAATCTCTTTGGCCCTACCCATGGCCATAATTGTGTTCTACATGAAAATATGATCAGTATAGGCTACTCAATGTCTTGAATTTGATCCCTAAAAGAGGAGAAATGATGAGTAGAAACTCCTTCAGGAGGAGACTACACTATGTCTAATGGTGTCAACACGATAAGTGGCATATCTTGAAAAACTAGCCATTTCCTCTAAAATGTGTGGCTGGGATAGGAATGGGGACTGAAAAGGTGTGTAGGAATGGTACATGACATGCCTCTCCCCCCCCAGACCACATAGTTGTGTCTCCCCTCACAACGATGAGCTAGCAATGTCTCCCACAGTACATGTAGCAATGGTACATTAAGTATCCTAGAAAACATTCCCTCATAGTCATGTATCCTGGCCATTCATGAATACAACAGAATGTGCATGTGTACTCAATCCATGTACTTCCAAATGACTATGTGTCAACATACAGCTACCCAGGCCATGTCTTGCTGCCATAGGATCTGTTTTCATTACACTATGTGTGACCCTAAGTAGATGAAATTTAGTCCCCAAAACTCATCTTCCCTAAAACATACCGACACATTGTGTGATCCACTATACTATACACCGTGTAAATAGATCATTGTTGGGAATACCTATGTGTGGAGCCCAAATCACCCCAATTTCCCCCAAAACACACAAATTTACCCTCAAAGGGTCCCTAGAAAACGTCTAAGGGATATACAATCATAAAAAGAAGCACTAAATTGGTTATCCAGAAATAAAACTTAAAACCACCTACATCATGGAGAGACTCTAGTTTCGAGGTCGAATCAGTGCTCGGAAGCTGCTGGAGCACAATACGGGAATAATTATCATAATGATCGGAGATCAATGACAAATTGTTTCCTAGATTTGGTTCTCAAGTTTTCTGTCACTCCAATTAAAATGGGGGAGGGGATCCTACCACTTTTCTCGCTAAGGGGGAGGGTGGTAATGTATTTTTTTTATTTTTATGAAAATAATTTTTTGTATTTAAAACCCTTATGACAATACTACTCTGACCCAATGTATGATGATGACAACTTTTATATGAAACCAATGGTAATCATAATAATATAAACTTATAAATGGTCTCTAAATTCTGATATAAAGATCTTATCAAGAGTTATTGCATGTTTTCTAATAAATTGTGTACATGGGATAAAATATATGTAATATTTTTAACATCACCACGTTGAGGCTCTCTCTGCCTTGGAATCTCGCTCCAACTCAGTGCCTCACTTCAGAAATATTCTTTGAAATATTATAAAGTCTTACATGTCAAAACCAAAGTACTTATATATAACACATAGGTATTTTATACCATTATAAATTTGTGAACCTGTTTTTCGGTTCGATCATCACTCATCACTTCCCCTGAACCTCTCCTAAGTCTACGATATGTTCTATGTATAACTACTGAGGAAGTACATACTAGATATTTCACATGTACTAAACATAGAGTTCATACTGTCGGAGTAAAATAATTCTTATGAAGAACCACCAGGAGATATTCTAGATCATAAATAGAATTTCCTTTTAAATATGACCACTCCCCTGGTAAATGTTGTTTTGTGAAATCCCAAACTTGATGATGTTACACTAGAAAGTGAGGATATTATATGACATAAGTGTCCTCATTTGAATGAATTAGAGTATTGAATTTTAAAAGAATAATACATCAAAAGGGGTTTAAATATGGAATACCATGTTTTAATTAAATATATGTTTGGAATAAAATAATTTCTTCAATATCATGTGCTGCACGAAACCCCATGTTTTTATCAAACTTCAATATAATATTTATATTCTTATTTAAACATGAAAATTATAATCTTGACATTAAATATGGTGTTATAAATAGTAATAAACTCATTTTTAAAATAAATTATAACTATTTTATATAGTTAAATCGCATTTATCAAATATTGTACTTTCTATTTATGTATATCTATTATATTCTTCAAAAATTCATTTTTATAAAAAAATGATTTCTTGTTTTTTTAAAAAAGTATAATTTTTTACAATTTATAAAAACGAATATGAAAAACTAAAATTATTTTTTGGCATAAAAAATTTAAATTTATCTTATTGTATATCTGTTTTATTTTTTCAAAAAAAATTATTTATCAATGAATAGTGATAAATACTGGTGTTTACTAAAAACAACATTTTCTTTTAAATAATTTATTTGGTTTGGTTTTATATTAATGTTGATTTAAAAGTAAAATTAGTTAAATTATATATTTAATAATAAAATTTAGGTGATATTAATCAATTTTATATTGAAATTTGATATTAAAACTTTCTAATCTTATGGAAATTTTCTCTTAGAAAACTAATTTTTCATTACATTGACATGTATTAATTTAAATTATATTATTCCAAATTTGTGAATTTAATTTTAGAAAATGGATAATATATTTTTAATCATAATAATTTATATTATATAATATTTTTAAATTAATTATTTTTCGTAATTACTAATAAAAACAGAAAAAATTAATTATTGTAGTTATGGTAAAAATGGGGGTTTTCATGTTACATACACATGTGTTAAAATTAATTTTAAACACACATATTATATTTATTTAGTAAATTTTATATCAAATTTATAAATTTAATATAACAATTATCTAACAGGGGAATTATTTTTCCTTATAAATAATAAATTTTCTATGTAAAAAAATTTAGTAGTTAGCATAGAGAAAAATAAAATGGTGAAGGTGATTAAAAATAGATATTAAAGAACAACATGTTTAAAACATGGGAATTTTTTTTTGGAGCAGAATCTAAGTAATATAATCCCAAAACTCCTTTATATATCAAATTTTTATGCATAAGGTATTAGAGTGAGTTCCCATTATTGAATTATTTTTTTGTATTTTAAAAAATGAAACCCCTCCCCAATTATAAAAGGGTAACTCCTACCCCCACTTAATCACACCAGGAAATTAATTTTTATCAATAAAAATTAGTCAAAATACCTCCCACAATTTTTAATCCACGTTCTTGTTCTGATATTCTTCTTATAATTCCAACCCTAGGGTCCTTAATAACATAACCAAAGGATGGTATTATAAGTAATGGTAATTTTATTCAATAAGATTCTTATTTTAACTTCTTCTCTTACGACCATTATTCATGTATTAATAAATCAAATATATGAACAAAAATACATAAAAAATGATGATACATTCTTATTTTTATAGGATAACCTAAATATATCTTCTCTTTCATTAAATGAGATGCAAAACTGTTTATTGTGTGTATGTAAAAATACCGCATTGCAAACTCATGAAATTATTTTTTTGTCACCAACTCTCACATAGGGATATAATGGTTCATTAAAGTAATATACATTAAATTCAAAATAAAATTAAAATTTTGGAATTAAAACATCATTCACCACTTCATAATTTAAATTCTGTGGAAATACTACAATATCACTCTTATGTATGGAGGTCTATAACATCCCAATGCGATGAGATTTGTTTTTCACATATGAATTTAATGGAATGTAATATGGATAAATATAATGAATATATGTGATATATATGATATCATAAATACCTAAATACTGTGATATATATTTTACATTCTATTTATTCTATCGGTCAAGAATATAGAAACAATGTTAATGCGTATATACGACCTCACATACCCATTAATGGTGTAATTCATTTTTTATCTCAAACTTTAATGATTTAATATAAAATAATATATAATGAAATATATTTTATTTATATAATTCCAGACACTATAGTGATTATGGAACCATTATCAAAATTAAATGACCAAAAGTTCTAAAATAAAATATATAAGAAAAATGAAGCTGTTGTTACCCGAAGCATAATTATATCTACAAATTTTTTATTAAATGGTAATAAAATGGAATAATTAATAATATATGACAGAATATATATGAGTACTTTTTTAAATAAATGTATAATAATCATAAATTTATTAAACAATATGTACGAATGTGCATGAAGATAGTGAATACTTGAGGTCAGGGAATTTCTGCTCGTATTTTCTTATTTGGGAAAATTGTTATGTTCTACACCTATATTGTTTTATAAGGTTTCTAAATAGTCTGTATTACATTTTATATAATGAATTTCATTATTATCATCTTATTTAAAGTTTCATTTAATGTTATAATTTCATGAGGCGTAAGTTTCAGAAGATATTGAAGTTGTAAATATTTTATGTTACAATCTCATTATTTATCATGATTCCTTATGATTATATTTCAAATAATGAAATATAATGATCTAACATGAAATGAACATATTTAATTTCATATTATCTAATTATTTATTTATAATAACCATTTTAATTTATTTTTTACCAATTTATCTACTCAACATTCCGAAAGAATGTTATTATATAAAAATTTAATATATTTCTACCTTTAGTCAAAACACTATTTCTTCCACATACATGTTTTCTAAAAATGTTTTTAATAAATGATTTATATATTCTACAATGATTTTTAAAGATATTTTTACCCATGTTTTAACTTTTATGAAATGGGTTTAAATGAATATTATTTTCCATTTATAAACATGGATCTCTTGAACTTTTATTGAAAAAGTTAAATGAATATTCATTTCAACATATATAGAAAAAATAGTATTTTCCTATGTCCTGGCCACTCAATGATTTATTTATTGTAATAAAGTGTTGATAGTTTTTAGATAAAATGTTTTCATTTTTATTTGGTTTATTTATAGATGTTAAAAAATTTATTTCAAAGTGAAGAGGATATTTTTGTAAATAAATTTTCCGCATCATCCATCAAATACATTTTCCATATAAGATGACATCCTATGATGTTATATAAGCTCTACTAGTATCATTATCCAAGGATACCATATGTATTACTTTTTAGGTTTTTTATATTATGATGAAAATATGTTTTTGAAAACCTTTCCTTTTCCTATGGTTATGATAGTATGGAATGATTAAATGTATGTTGATCCCATTTTATTTCCATGGGTTATTCCACAATGAAATATTTATGAAGCTCATTTCATTTCATGGGTTCTAACATGATGAATGATTTATTATCATTTTGAATAAAAATATATGGATTATTTAAATCTTAAATACTATATATCCCTCTAATTTAGAGTGTAATGATTGATACATCAACAGATAAGAAAGGTTGTAATGGGTATTGAACCCAATTCATTAAGGGAGTTTGTCCAATATGATAATCATGGGAGTGATATATTATTACTACAATGGTTTAGGTGGTGAACCCAATCCATTATGATAGTAATTGGAGTGATTCTTCAGAAATATGATGGTATTAGGAGTGATCATGTACCTCTCTGATTGCATTTATAGTAAGAATTGTCTCTTATGGGAATGATATTCTATGCATTGGTTTAGGCCATTATTCCATGTATTATCCCAAAGATCATATTCGATATATGTTTTTCATTTATTTAGTTATGATTCTCGCCTTATAAACTACAAAGTTTTATGGAATCACTCGTATTTATGAATTATCATATGTAGGGTATTATTTTAAAATGTTATTCACATTTTCTCATACCATTATGATCATGTTATATTATTATATCCCTTATTCACTATTTTTGATCATATAAGTTTATACATTCTTATGTTCCTTTCCTCAAGTTATAAATAAATTTATTATGTAAGATATGCTTTATATCGATTCTAGGTATTAAAAACATAGTGCGAGATTATGCAGGTCACTTATGAACTAGTTTTTTATGTTTCCATGTTTTCTAATGTTACTATACCTAAATGATTTATGTATGGAATAGTAAGTTTGGTAATGAATATTTTTCTATTAAAAAGTAATATTTATTCATGATATGTTTTTTTCACTACAATAGGTATTGGAGGAAGGTTTAGATATCCCATAATATTATATAAAGAGAAATCTTTTGTGATAATAAAGATGATAAATCCAATTATTGGAAAATACCAATGAATTTTGGAGAAGGTTTGAGCCAGTGGTTTCCATTAGATTACATCCCTGTCTTGATATTATAAGTTTACGTTACTCTTGAATTTTTATAAAAATTAGTAATTTATTTGAAAATGATTCATTGAGTTGGAATTGAACATCACTAGGTGCATGAAAAAAGTCTTTCTAGACACATGGTTTAAAACTCCAAAAATATATGATTCTAAAATTCAAAAACTCTTTATAAACCATCATGAAGGATTTTAATGATGAGACTTAATGAACTATACTTATCCTATGATGTCATATATTAAAAATAAGGTGTCAAAAATTAGATATCCTATAAATGATTTTTCATGAATAATGACATTGAATAATGGGTCCTGATTATGTTGAAAACCATTTTGTTTCTACTATGTAAATAAATATGGATTGATAATATTGAGGTGGTAATTTGTATGATCATAAATTGAAGAACAATATTTGAGATTATTAATATGAATCATGACCAGGATCTGTTAATTTTAATTCCTATCCCCAATTTTTAGATCATGAATTAGTTGTGAACACCCTTAATGATATGATGATTTCATCACTATTCTATGATTCATTCCAGTTAATGTCTATCAAAATGTGTTTCTTTAAAATTTCATTATTATTCATCTGAAATAATTTAATGTCATATTAGGAATGTATTGTATTTCCCCGCATATATCATTAATAAATTTCCATGGAAAGGGTTTCATGTTTTTCGATCCGAAACAAATTTGATAGTTTATCAACGTGATAATGAATACTAAATTCTGCTAGAAATCACTTTAATTTAATAGATCGTGATTATTTTTCAAAAGGAATTATTTTACTATATGTTTAGGGAGAATGTCAACATAAATTATATTCCTGTTATTAATGTGTTCTTGAGGTCTTTCAAGAATATTTTCCCAGTATTCTAATGAAATGATAAGTTAAATTTTCAATATAAGTCAGGTATGCCGCTATAGTTATTTTAAATACTATTTATAAAATGACCCTTCTTGAGTTGAAATAAATAAATTAGAAAAACTAGAACAATCTTGAAAAGAGATCCACTTATCAATGTGTTTCACATTGTGGTGTACCATGCATTTTTGTTCATAATATAGTTGTATATATGGGGCTCTTCATTTATTATCAATAATATAACATGAAGCAATCAAGAAAATTCATATAGTTTGTGATATATAGAGTATGGTTTTCAAAATTTATTCTCATATTCCTATATCATTATGATCATGTTATGTTAATATCTCCCTTGTTTACTTTCAATTATCATATGATATCACACTTTTTTTTGTGATTCCTTTCCATATGTAATGAATGGAGGTATTATGTATGATATGTACAAGAAGTGTATTATTCATGAAAATATTAGTGGTAGATGATGTATTTCACTTATGAACAAGTTGTTTATGTATCAATGTTTCCCAAAGAACTATATATATATTTTAATAGCATTGTTTTTTATACTATGTATTGAATATTCATCTCTTAATATGCCAAATTTGTCACGAACTGAATCTGGTCGCCATCAAAACTAGCACCCGACCCAGCCCGCAACAAGTCCCAAAGGGCGTTCCCGATCCCAATAGGCTGGCACAAGTGCCTGGGTATCATAAAATGAAGTTTGGTAATGATTTACCCAAGTTTATAAACAATAAACGACAAAAAAACTCAATAAAACAAATATGTATTTTTCAACTGAAACAGTCTTTTACAAAATTTCTGAAGAGAATTACATAAGATAAAACTATGTTTAAAGACCATTAAAAAAGTACAAAAACAAATAAGGGCACACCAAGAACCTCAACATTGAAAGAGGCACTGCCCTCAAGCCATCTCCACAATACCGCATCATGGAGAACCTATAAAAACCCGAATGATTAGCATAAAAGTTGTACCAAATCCAGCGACATCAAAATAACCATGTCTACATACAACCAATGGTGTAAGTAGTGTGTGAGCCAAAGCCAGAAGGATACCACTACTATAAGATTCCATGCGATAAATAGTCAAAGATGAGAAGCATGCAAGTATTCATAAAGATGTAATTTCTAATTACCATTTCTAAAAGATGCAACTAAAAAAATAAGTTTTCATGTGGGATAATTTAAAGAATGAACACTTTTAAAATAAATTCCAATGAAACTGAAATTTCCAGCCAATTATACCGTATGCTGATGGTAATTATAAAAGATCTAATGTGTAACACCCCAAGATTCCAGGGTACGCTTCTCTTTGAATAATAGAGCAGCGTGTGTTGTACGCAACCTCGAGTTCTAACACACCGTGACCTATCAAAGTAGCCATTATGAATAGTAATACTCACATTTTGAAATTATATAAATTTTATATTTTATAATCGACTTCATTTTTTGATTTGGAATATTGGAATTAGCCTATGTTGAAGTTTTGGTATTTTTCAGAGAACATCCAATTTTCGATGAATAGTGAAAAATACATAAAAACATCATTTTTAATAAAAAAAATTTGCAGTGATAAATTATACTATTTAGTGGTTTTAAATTATAATTACAATATAATTTTATAATTTTATCCAATGGTGGCCATTAGAATTAAATTCACTTTGAAATTGGACATAAACAATTGTCAATATTTTGATTGATATTCATTCTTAAAAACACGCTATTAGTTTTGACAACGGGAATTAATTATAAAATTAATTAATGAAAAATATATGTTTTGAATTTGATAAAATAGAAATAATATTTTTAATTTGGAATATCAAATAGAGCTTAGGGTGAATTTTTGGTATTTTTCTGCAAAACTTCAATTTTTGATGAATAGTGAAACCACTAAGTGGTAGTTAAAATAATGATTTTTCATTTAAAATAAACATTACCACTTCTATGAATTTAATTTAAAAAATCCAACATACATGGTTATAATTAGGAAGTAAAATTTGGTTCAATGGGATGAAAATATTTTTTGGTGAATAATAACCTTTGAGTTTTATTAACAGCAATTAGAGGTAATTAGAGTAATTTATGGTAAAAATAATGTTATAATAATATTAAATTACCCTGACACATGTAGTACTCTTATTGGATGACTCATGGACGACCAAAAAAATCCATGGGCCAATTTGTGGGGCCCCATGGAGCCACTTGGGTAAGATAATGATATTATTACCTTTTATTTTAATTAAAAATAAAAATGTCAAAAACATGCATTATTTTACTAAAACAATTTTTACAAGGGGTTATACAAGTTATATTTTCGTCTATAAATATTCATTGGACAGATAAAAAGATATCCTACATCATGGTATTTGTTTTATAATTTTTATAAATTAAATAAATTAAAATTTTTATGACACCATGATGATATAACGATTACTTCATTAATTAATTATTTAAATAAAATGAAAAGAAAATGTAAAATCTAAGACTTACACATGTCAAAAACCTATTGTATGAGTATATTTAGAACCCTTATCACCTTATCCTAGAAACATATAATTTCGGGACCTTTGAAATCTGAAAATCACTTCATAATATTGTAACATTTCATGACATTCCAAGAGTACCCCTCCTCTCCTCTTATAAAAGGCCCCCTACCACCTTATTCACACCTTCAAGCCATTTGGCTCGGCCAAAATCTACCCAAATACTCTATCAACTTCCATCTCTTACTCATAGAAGCCTCACTTTGGGCATAAGTCTTCCAAAGGAATCCTTTGTCTCAAATCAAAAAGATTTACCCGATTTTAAGGAAGTTAAATAACGATCGAGGTAAGTCGGAGACGAGGTAAGGGACTTCGTCTAAATCTCCTTTCATTGAGGCATATTTTGTTTCATACACAACTTTCTTTTATACGGTGTATAATCCCCTTTCACGTTTACATTTATTCAAATGAAATATTTTTTATACGAAGCGTTTTACTAAATGACAAAAGGGAATGTTTTTTTGTCGTACGTATGCGTCAACAACGACTTTTCCGCCGTCGTGACCATTATTTGAGTTTCGGCTTCCTCTACAAGCCATAACATTTTATTAAACTGAAAAATAAATAACATGTTTTACTTTTATTTTATTTTGGTATTAAAAATGGTTTTATTATACCAATGTGTTGCATTGATATCTTGTAATTGAAATGGGGAAATGTTATGTTTCCCTTATGAATATTTTATGTGATACAATTATGTTATGGTTTATGTTATGTTTAAACCTGTTCATATGAGGAATGCATTGGAATTAGTATGTGACGAGTGGATCCCTCTATAGCTCCTCGATGCAGCGGTAGGTCTCATGAGACAAAAAACTGTCTCGGCACGAGACCTTGAAAAAATCTTATTTATAGTCTTGGCACGAGGCCTTGGCTACGTGGTTATGATAGTCTGGAATTTTTCATTCCATCATTATGAATGTGGTTATTGATATTTCATGTGATTATTCGACTAGTAGAATATCCATGTGAATAAGTAAATGGAATTATTTCAATTTTTTTGCCATATTATGTTGATGTTCTAGTTTAAAAGGCTTTTGTTTTATTTATACATTTCCTTAAATGTTTATGTTTATTTATGAAAGTTTCTGCTATATTGTAATCCTTACTGAGCATCTGAGCTCACCCCTTTCAATGTTTTATTTTCCCAGGATGTGAAGAAATATTTTATGACTAACCTGCAGTGATAGTCTGAAGGGGATATGAGTGTGGACTATGGAGACTATGTTGTTGTAGTTTTTCACTTTATGATGTAATGTAACATTTATGAATGTATATAGTGTTTCCAAGGCTACTAAACTAATCAGTCTTTTGAGACATGATCTTTTGTGATCATGACAATGTTACGTAATAATGCACCGACTTTGGGTAACTGGGGTGAGGACGTTACATAATGATCAAAAGAAATAGGAAATAACCCCTAGGCACTATCTAGCTTTGGGTACCAAGTACCCCGTATCTCGGTGAGAGTAACAATAAAAATTTTCTTCTCTAATGCACGAGACACTAGTAGGGAACATACCCATACCATAGTGGTCCCTAATCTTCATCATCATTATTTAGTTAGATATGATTGTGTCAATATTGCAATGTCAAACTGAGGCCAAACCCCACGGATTCACTAGCATACTAGTACACGTTCACCCACCTAGATACCCTGGGATTCCCCTAGTGCTCAAACAAGTTCAAGAAGTCAATAAATATAATTTTCACATGTAAATATCATTTACATTTCAAAAATTCACCAAACATCCCACATGTAAAGCACACAAGTCACAAAAGTCCACTTTTCATTCAATTTTTTTTAAATCTCACTCACACCAAAATAGCCCACAACACTTTTCACATTTAATTAAAACTTCCACAAATCCATTAAAATTTTTTATAACCCATTAAAAGACATTATAAATCACATAATAGTCCACTAAAATATAATATAATAACTCTTTCATCAAAAAATCATTTTTCACAACAGACTCACACAAAACAGCCAACATCTATGATTTCCAGCTCTCTTTTCATTTTCTAAAACATTTCAGCACTCTATAAAAGATTCTAAAAAATATATTTCACATATTAAATAACCACTTTACCTTTCAAAAATACATATTAGGTGAAAACACCACCAAACAGTACATACACACCCTTTTACCCACTTTTTGTAACCAAACAAAACATTCACAATTTTCATAAAACAAACTCAAGGGGTGTAATTATGTCATGCACACAAAACCAATTTAAAACCCCCATTTAAGACCAAAACCATACCAATTCCTATCCAAAATAGAATTTGAATCCCTATATATATTTATAAAACCACATTCAAGTGTTATAAAAATACCATGAATAATACCACAAAAGATACAAATGAAAACATACATTTTCATAAAATGCTCTCAAGAATTATAACAATGTTTTACACATCAAAACTGTTCAAAAACATTCTTTTTAGGACCAAATGACAATAATATATTACAAAACTATAATTTTCAGGCCAAACAAGATTTACTAAACCAATATCATAATTTATAAAATACACCCAAATAATACCCCCTGAGTTAGACATGAAAACACCCAATTTCAAGCTAAAAAGAAAATATAAAATTCAACACTAAACCTAATAAATAATAAATAGTTTTAAAACCACACCCAACATATTAGGAATATGAAAAATTAGTAAATAAATCAAGATAACTCAACAATAATTGTATACAAATGGGAACACCTACCTTTTGAGTCAAAACCCTTGAATCTTGGTGTGAAACCTCAACCACACATCTACCACACCAAAAGGAAGTGAAAACCAACCATAAACCATAATATTACACCAAAAATACCCCAAATAAAACCTTATGTATGAACCATAACTTTTTGATACTCTATAAATTTATGAAAGTGGGAGGAAACCCTGAGGAGAAGGAAGGATTTGAACAGATAAACACTTACCCAAAACAATCTTGAAGTAAAAGGCCCCAAATCCTCCAGAATCTGAATGTTAAAATAGCTATAAATTTAATGGTGTTTCGAACAAGGATGAGGAGATCATGTAGGAACTGGAATGGGGGAAAATAGTAAACATAGAAGGAGTTATGAAAGGATCTATTTACATCTTCAAATCTGGGCGATTTGTGAAATCTAGAAAAGATTCACCCAATTTCACGATCTTCTTGAGCTCCAATTTTGGGGCTGAGAGAATGGGGGAACACATTTGGTAAGTGGGATCGGTTGAGAGAAGGAATCACCAAAAAAAAATAAAAATATAATGAGTTATTAAAGAATTAAAAATTATTTTTAATGTAGGAAATGGCTTTCAGGAAGACCCAATCCCATAAATAAAAACAATAATCCACCATGATTATAGATTTCTAAATGGTCAAAATTAATTTTTTGGTGTTTATAGGTCAAGGGATGAAAGTAGGAATTGGAATGGATGATGTTTTTTGAAAAATGAAGTAGTAATAAAGGAATAAAAATTTATTTTTAAATATGGAATTAGGCTCACAGTTTGGCCCAATTCCTGAAAACTCACCCATTCCTCCATAAACGCTTGGGTAACAACCAAAAGAAAGAATGAATGGAAATTAAAGGAAATTTAGATTTAAAATAAGTCACGTATGTGACAATTATCCCCACCATGAAAACTCTTCATCCCTGTAAAGACACAGCAATGCCAGATACCAATACAAAACCCAACTGATAAACCAAGATTTACTTCTCTGTCAAGCTTCACCCCCAAGGGAAATACCACCTCTAGTGATCAATTAAGGAAGGATTACTCTCAAAACCAAAACATACACTGCTTTCCTGAAATGATCAATCAAATTCATACTTTATCCCAAAATAAAAATACTCAAACACTATCCGAACAATAATCAAAATATTAACCGAATCAAACAACACCTTTGAACAAGGATACACTTACCTTACTTTAACTAAATTATTGGGTGCCTCCAATCCCAATGTTTACTCAAGGATGATGTTGTTAGATAGATAGTTTTGAAAAAGACTATCTACCACCAAGCCAAGTCCATGGATAAATCTGAGCTATTTGTACGGGGGACTCAAATAGGCACTCCACCATAAGAGACAACCTATATTTTTCCAAGAAAAAATCAGGACACTTACTGGGGGAGGCCTGAACGGACACTCTAGTATAGAGGGTAGAATTCTATTCACTGTTTATGACAGAATGTACATGAGAATCATAGTGGATCTCCCCACCATAAGAAAAAACCATCTTAGCCAACCATCATCGGCGGGCACAGAAAGACTCAAAGAAAATTAAAGATTTGGGAAGGTGCGCTGGGTTAGTCTGCATGGTTTGGGAAATCATGCACTAACTATGCAGATCATTCTTTCTTCCTGGCTTCCTAGCACACGGTCAGTACTAATCATGCACAAACTGTGTGATCGGCCTATGTATCCAAATTTCCAACCATTCTCCAAAGACTCAATTGAAACCAATGGGGTATGGAATGAAATTAGGTGATGACATGGGTACAAGGCCCTCCACCTATTTCCACCAAACAGGAAAAATGGATGAAATATGATGACACAAGGGGTTTAAACACATTATATATTTCATTCAGATGATAGGACTTTGTAGAAGTATTTAAATGACACTAGGATTTCCCCTGACTATGATCCAGCTTCTCTTCGAGACCTATGGCTGGATCTCAATGATTGAAGCATATTTGGCCTCACAGTAAGGCTTTGGAAGCCCCCTGAATGAGAATTCTTCCTTCAGTGCAACCAAAAACTACACTGAAATCCCCAATAAGTTTTCCAATACCTAACATATTCCAAAATCACTTTACCCTAACCTGATATGTCCTAGAAACATGGGCTTAGAAGATGCACACACATCAAACCATGTTTGTTCGGTTGAGAAACAGTAGACCTAAAGGACACATATACTCACGGTCCTCTAAAATGGAATATTTTTATGTTTTTCCAAGGGAGACATTCTACCAACATAACATAGACTCTCATATGATTTCACGACTTTCATCTTTACAATTAATCAGGCACATGACATCACAAGGCATCACTGAGCTTGACCATTACAACTGATATAAACAATGCATGGACGGGGACTTTATACAACATCCCCAAACAACACACAATTCTAGAAAGTGACCACAATATCCAATCGTGACCATATTTCCTACCCTGGTGGTTTTACATGAACTCATGCTTCAATAAAACTACGATGAACCCAGAGGCCCTCCTAGACACCATTGAGACACTCATCCACACTAACAACCATAGACCACTTCCCCCTTCGACGAATCAAGTAGATTAATAAACTAAGCCCTCTTTAGACCTTCCACACACACTCTTCTACATGAAGAGGATTAGAAAAACATATAAAGGAATAGATGTAGAATCAATCTACATAGCTCGAAAAAAAGATTCCATATATTGATCAACTAGAGTATTTTTCAATGGAGAAACAATTCGGGTTGCACTTCTGTCGTGAACTAACCCTTAATGGGGAGTACCTTATCCCATGATTGAACATGAGGACCCAACCAAGATGGTACATTGGACAAGACAAAACACAAACCAGATCTAAACACATGAATGGAACCACTATAAAGGAATTTCAAAACATTTCTCAAAATGGACCACCAACCATCCCTTCAACACTGCTTACCGACCAAACACAATCCCAAAACACAGTTCAAATTTGAGGGGTTCATGGAATTAAAACAACCCACTACATAAATATTTTTTAAAAAAAATACACACCATCCCAAACTAGTCCTCAAGAAATCAAGTTTATCCTTTGAAATCATATTTTTTAAAACAAACTGTTCAACGGTTAGTGTATCCACCAATGGTACCCCATGGGTCTCACACATGCATGTTTCTGTTCCACACTGGTCACTATCCTCATATCCATCTTGAAACACATAAAGTCATTCCATTAACCATCTATCATCCCATATAACCCCATTCATGTGGTATCTCATGAAAATACCAATGGTTAATACAAAAACTAATTCCACATTTCAAAACCAAAATAATCAACCAATACTTTCTTTTTCTCAAGACCGCTAACCACAAAATCAGAATACCAATTCACATCATAAAATAAATTTTAGAAAGACAGAAACATTTGAAAGATAACTCACATTAAATGTATTCACATCAATTTTAAAACATCTCATCCCATTAAAATAACCTATGATTGTTTAGAAAAATATATTGGAAGCACTTTTCAAAACCAACTTCAATATAGTTCCTGTTTTCAAAAGAGGTGTAAGCACAACTTTTTCCACTTCAAAACTATTATAAATATTTAGTTCCACCTTATCATAAATCAAACCATTTACTCTTTATCATAAAATCATTTCAAAAAAAACTTTACGCTTCTTAAAAACAAGTCTCTTTAAAGCCAAAGTGCCATGTTTTCAAAACTAAAGCACAAAACAATGTGAGAGGAAACTAGTTTAAGTGGTTAACTTGGACATATGGTTTATAGACATATTCCAATAACTTTACTAACACAGAGAGTGTTCTAGGGAATAGCCCCAGCTCCACATGGCTTTCCAGGCCCAGTGAGAAAACTGAGACCATTAACCCAACTCTCTTTTCATTTCACCTAATCATCATCAAACCAAGAAAACCAAGGGACTTAGATAAATCCAGACGTCTCTTGGAAACCTAAATCCCATAATTAGGTGTGGTGATCAAGAACACTACCCATAATTGGAATACCAAGTCCCTACAATCATAACTCCATACTATTCTGACACTTACCCAAAAAACATGACCCAAAGAGTTAACTTATACCTCCTCTGATACCATTTTGTCACGAATTGAATCTGGTCACCATCAAAACTGGCACTCAACCCAGCCGGAAACAAGGCCCTAAGGTTGTTCCAAATCCGCATGGTGTGGAACAGGTGCTCGGGTATCATAAAATGAAGTTTCAGAATGATTTAATCTTGTTTATAAACATTAAACAACAAACAAACTCAATAAAAAAAATCTGGTTTTCCACTAAAACTGTCTTTTACAAAATTTCAGAACTGAATTACATAATATAAAACTAGGTTTAATGACCATTAAAAAGGTAAAAAACCAAATAAGGACATACCAAGATGCTCCACATGGAAAGAGGCACTGCCCTCAAGCCATCTACACAACACCACATCATGAACGACCGGTAAAAGCCCGAATGGTTGTCACAAAAGTTTCACCCAATCCTACGACAAAAATACAACAATGTCTACTTACACTAAAAGTTTTAAGAATGGTGTGATACAAAATCCAGTAAGATACTACCATTAAGATATTCCATGCGATAAACATTTAGTGACAAAAAGCATGCAAGTATTCAAAAACATGAAATTTCTAGTTACAATTTCTAAAAGATGCATGTAAAAAAAATAAGTTTTCAAGTGGAAAAATTTAAAGAATGAACACTTTTTAAAAAATATTCCATTGCTACTGAATTTTCCAGCCAATTATACTGTATGCCGAAAGTAAGTATAAAGGATCTACGGAGCACAAGCAATAGGAAATAACCCCTAGGCACTAGCTAGTTGTGGGTCCTAGGTACCTCGTATCTCAATGAGAGTAAAGATCAAAAATATTTGTTCTCACACAAGATCCACGAGTAGGGAACATACCCAAAACCTAGTGGTCACCAATCAACATCATTATAGTTTAGTTAGAGTTGTATGTGTGAATCATTCTAAGTGAAACTGAGTCCAGACCCCACGGATTCACTGGTATACTAGTACACGTCCACCCACCTAGATACCCGAGTTTTCCCCTTGTGATCAAACAAAATCAACAAGTCAATAAATATAAATTTCACATGAAAATAACATTTCCATATCAAAAATTCACCAGACAACCCACATTTATACCACACAAGTCACAAAATTTCACTTTTCATTCAAATTCATTTTGAAATCCGACTCACACCAAAATAGCCCACCACACTTTTCACATTTCATTAACACCTCCAAAAATCCATTAAACAATTTTTATAAACCATTAAAATACATTATAACTCACATAACAGCCCACTCAAAAATCATATAATACCACTTTCATCAACAAAATTTATTTTTCACAACAAACTCACACAAAATAGGCCAGACCATGTTTTACAGCTCTCTTGGCATTTTCTGAAACATTTCAGCACTATATAAAACATTCTAAAAAATATTTGACATCTTAAATGACCAACTTTCCTTTCAAAAACCCATATAAGGTGAAAAAATCCCCCAAAATGTACATATAAACCCGTTTACCCACATTTTTTAACCAAACCAAACATTTACAATTTTCATAAAACAAACTCAAGGGGTGTAACTATGTCTTACAGACAAAACCCATTTAAAAACCACCATTTAAGACCAAAACCATAAAAATTATTATCCAAAATAGAATTTTAATCCCTATATACATTTATAAAACCACATTCAAGTGTTATAAAATAATCATGAACAAAACCACATAAGATACAAATGAAAATAGACATTATAATAAAATGCTCTCAAGAAGTATAATAGTGTTTTACACATCAAACGTATTCAAAAACCTTATTTTTAGGACCACATGACACTAATACATTACCAAACCATAATTTTCATTCCGAACCAGATTTAGTAAACAAATTTCATAAGTTATAAAATACACCCAAATAATACCCCATGAGTTACACATAAAAACACCCAATTTCAAGTTAAATGGAAACTACAAAATTTAACACTAAACCAAATACATCATAAAATGATTTTTCACCACACCCAACATATGAGGAATATGAAAATTGAGTAAATACAGCAAGATATCTCATCAATAATTGTTTAAAAATGGAACCACCTACCATTTGAGTCAAAAACCTTGAATCTTGGTGTGAAACCTCAAACACACCTCCGTCGCACAACAAGGAAGTGAAAACCAACCCAAAACAATAATATTTCACCAAAAAATAACCCAAATAAAACACTAGGTATGAACCATAACTTTTGGACACATTATAAATTTATGAAAGAGGTAGAAAAATCTAAGGAGAATGAAGGAATTGAAGAGGGACACACTTACCCAAAATAATCTTGTAGAATACGGCCCCAAATACACCAGAATATGAATGTTAAAGTAGCTAAAAATTAAATGGTGTTTCGAAAAAAGATGAGTATATCATGTTGGAACATTAATGGGGAAAAAGAGTAAAAATAGGAGTTATGAAAGGATGAATTTACCACTTCAAATATCGGATATTTGAGAAATGTAGAGAAGTTTCGCCCCATTTTGCGATCCTATTGAGCTCTAAATTTGGGGAAGAGAGATTGGGGGCATGCATAACGTAAGTGGGCTCAGGTGGGAGTTGGAATCACTGAAAAATAAATAAATATAGAATGAGTTATTAATGAATTAAAATTATTTTTAATCCAGGAAATGGGCTTTCGTGTAGGCTCAATCCCTTAAATAAAAACTAAAATCCACCATGATTATAGATTTATAAATGGAAAAAATTAATTTTGTGGAGTTAATAGGATAGGGGATGACAAGAAAGAATTGGAATGGATGAAAAATGTTAAAAAATGAAGCAGTAATAAAGGAATTAAAATTTATTTTTAAATCTGGAATTGGGCTCATGGTTTGGCCCAATTCATGAAAACTCATTCATTTCTCCATACAAACTTGGGAAACCCCCAAAAAAAGCATGAATGGAAATTAAATGAAATTGAACTTTAAAATTAGTCATGTATGTGAAAAATATTTGTATATGATAAGTTCAGGCCACTACAGGAACACCCTAGTCGAGTTAATAGTGATTACTCGATAGAGACCTGTGATAGGCACATGCATCATGATTCATTTAATATTTTGTGGAATGTGTTGTTTTCATGAAACTAATATGAATTTAAATAAATTAAAATATATAAATTATATTTTAACTATATTATGATTTCATTAATTTTTTATTTCAAGGAAGGATCCTTAGCATTGGATATCTGATGTTTTGGAGGTAGAATTTTAGCAGGCTATTCATGTTGATCATCATATGATCGATTTGAAAATGGGGGTGAGAGGATAAATAGAACATTGTTTCATTTAAAACATCATATCCTATAAAAGAATTAATGCATCTTATATGATCTATTCATATTTTTGGATAGATTATTCTGAGTTCACAAATACATTGATTAGAGCCCAAGTTGAGTACTGGGATCCATTGATTGTGATATCCTGTAGGGTGCTATTGAATTCCTATTGGACTACACAAATTTGATACTAAAAAACACAATCAAAAACCCAAAAAAAATAATGTAGTTGTTATTATTAAGAGTCTAGCCCAAAATTATATTACTTAATGAAATTGAATAATTATAGGAATTTAAAGTTCAATTGAATAATTATATAGAGATGGAGAATTAATAGTAAAAATTTATTGGGCTTTTGGAGTCAAATGATGGATCATTTAAGGTTTGTTGATTTTTGAGATTATGTAAAATTAATTCAATTTATTAATTGTTCCTTGAAATTCATTATCAATGTTGATTCTTTAGGGATCATTAGTTTGGGTTCCCTTTTCTAATTTAATAACACAACCTTTGGTATAGTCAACTAATTGTTTCAATTAGAAGGATAGGTGACAAAATTCTCTATTTAATCCTAACCATGTTAGATTTAATATTTGTAATAAATAAGATAGGGGAATTAGTTGATGAAATATAATGATAAATTTCAGATAAAAAACAATTCACATGCTTTGAAAACTAAATAATATACAAAATCGATAAATATATTTTCAAAAAAGAAACATTAATTGAAAAAAAATTAATCTATACGCAACAATTCCCCCATACAGTGACACTACCAGAAACAATGGAACAACCCCTCATTCTAATATTTTAGGGGAGACATGGGAAACCAATTATGAATGGAAGAAGTGGTAGGGTACCAGGGTCATGCACTCCATGAGTTGGAATTTAGTTTCTAATATTTGGACTCCCCCAACACATGTGATTGTGACTAAATATATAAGAATATCTCAAGAATCCCATAAGTCAGTTAATGAATTTCAATGCTGACTTTAGATTCATGTTGTAAATGGATATTTTATGGAATAAAATTTGGGGCCTTCTTTTTTTCATTGTACAACATTCTGAAATAGTATAAGTTAACACTGTATACCTCATATATGTGGCTTCGAAACAAGACATTAATTTCCCTTTAATAGAATGCAGGGGAAATGTTCATTCTGGTTTAACTATTCTTCATCTGAAATTATTCTATAAAAGATATTCAAGTCATAAAAATAAACATTTCCAAGATTATATAAATCCACAACATATTTAGTCCAACAGCAAAATTAGGATTCCACACAAGAACATTTTTTCATGATAAATTAATCCCTTTTTATTCCTTTTAAAAATATTCATTACACCATTCCATAAATAAAAAACAATAACACAATTCAAATATTTAAAGGAATATCAATAAAATAAAAAATACTAGTGTAATAAAATACAAAAAATATATTATTGAATTGAACAAATTATATTCCGCCACAAATAAAAGAATACTTTTTTCTCAACGATGAAATTCCAACATACAGCAAAGGATTCATATATATTACCATGATTTAATTCCAATTAAAATAAAATAAATTTGTGAAATGGGAAATAAAACGTTCTAGTAGCATATTGTAAGATTTATCAATGAGTTTCCTTTCATAGAAATAGATCAATAATGTATCTTACTTTTCCACATTAAAATTAACCATTCTCTTTCATTATTCCATTTTTATTTTCTAATTAATCATTAATAAAAATTACACATTAATTTTACCTCACATATACGTTAACCACTCTACATCAGGGTTAAATTATTAATTTTGTACATCAGATAACTCAGGAACATGGTAATTAATATATTCTTGAACGGTATCTATCATCTATTCTAAGTGAAGATGGAAACTATAATTAATAATGCGGTCTTTTAGTATGGCACAAATATCTTTGAGACTCAATGTAGGTGGACAATGAGGTAAAAAATCACAAAAGTGTATTTTGACTCTAAATAATAATTCATGAAAACAATAAGCTCAGTGAATTACTTAGGGAAGGATATATCTATATTCACCATATCCCAGAATGTTTTAATGTCATCACGAAATAAAAATCATAATGAATGAAACTCCAACAACTTCTATTTTCAATTTTATTAATTTTTTTAGATTTTTTTACTTTGAATAAATCTCGCATACCCTACCAAACCACATATGATCAAAGCATCATCAGTTTGAAAATGGATATTCTTTATCACCCAAATACGCATACCATTTTTTTCATTTTTTATATTTTTATATTTTTCAAAGAATGATAGTTGAATAATAATTTAAATTTAATTGTTACATTTCCTCTAAACAAATAATAAGGAACACTCTAAAAAATATCCTTAATGATGTATGTATCATACACCATGGAAACCCTCTATCCCATAATTATTCTTTTAAATACCTTGAAATACACAAAATTTGTTTAGTAATGTATATAATAGTCATAAAATTTGAATCAATTAAAATAAAGTTCATTCACATTTTTTGTGTTCAAAATTTATATTTATGTATGGTGAATCTAAGGATAAATGGGTTAAAAAAATACTGCCTCAATTATATTAATAGATATTTTATTAAATCATATATTTGATAAGATGCCAAGAATGTTCAAGAATATAACATACTAAGTCTCTAAAGAAATATATGTTAGAAATAATGATAAATATTAGGCTCATAAAAAGTCTTGGTAAATAGATGAATGCTTAGTTCAATCACTTTTTAAAATTCAAATTAATTAGGAAATAAATTTATATAAATATAATAAATTAAAATAAATCCAAATCACCAAAAAGTATCATTTCTATTAACAAACCGGTTCCACTAAATAATGAATTTTGAAATCCCCATCCTTTATTATTATTAATAACGATTCCTTACAATTATCTAAATAAAATTTGTTTATAGTGAATCTTAAGAGCATAACATGTCATGTATCCTTATAATATTATGTATCATAGTACATTTGATTAAAAAAAATCATGTCTAGGAATATAGTTTCCTGTTCAAAAATCGTAAAAATACTAAATTTAATGTGTATTACAGAGAAATATCGAGTTGAAATGATAAAATAGTTTTTTTAGCTTTAAAATTGTTTACTAAATTGAGTTTTTGTTTATGAAAATACATGATGATAAGAAAAGTTTCTTCCAATTATTTCCATTCCTCCTTCATGATACATGATGGACCTGAAAAATGAAAATAATCAAGTGAATCTATAGGCCCTTTTTCAATAAAATTTTAAAAGTATTTTGGAAGGCTTGGGACACCTAAAAATATATATTATTCAATAAAAATCAGGTTTCCATACAAAAACACTATTTTCTAACATCATTGGATTAGTCTGAACTTTTTCATCTCAGGAGATAAATGATTGAAATGTTTTCCTAGGATAGACTCTACAAAAGGCCTCAACTGTGGCCATTCTAAAATGTTTAGACACTTTCCTTATTCTAAAAATTGATGAATATTCCAACTAGCATGAAAATATTAAATTCAATCTCTCCAATCAACCAATTATTTTTCAAAAAATTATCATATAAACTTCAGTTCCTGAACCAACAAAGCTTTTAAGCCTTATTCAAGGATTCATGCATTAGTTGTCTCTCATTCAGTGATAATTTTTCTACCATTTTGTTTATCTTCATTATAGATTTTGTTCATCTATCATATACATGGGCATTATATACATCTTAATAATATACTAAAATATAAACCACATAATATGCATTCATTTCATCTTCATAAACTCAACATCCTTCATGTCATATTTATTTATTTCTGGTTGTAAAATTAATCAAACTTTCCCATATCCCACTATTAATCAAACCCAACCACTTTGTACATTTAAAAAATAACCCATATTATATAAATGGTCTTATAAAGATAAAAAGTTTCCTCCCAACATCTATATGGAGTAATAAAAATTATGCATAGTAGAAGAACATTTCAACTATGAAAAAAATTTATTTGGCCTGTCCTTATGGGAATTTCACAATAGAATATTATAATTGAATTTCATATCTTTTGGGATCTAATACCAATAATCCATATATTTTTAAGGTGGTTCATGAAATGTTGTTGACACTGACACCTAAATTACACATGGATTTTGTAAATTTAGTATAACAATTATAATATTTATTTTAAAATGATCCTAGAACATGTTGCTTCTTGGTTAGGTCACTTGACACCATAATAAAGCATCATCTCGATGGCACTATTTTTATAATATACTCTACTTAATCTTATTTATCACTATCACATTCATAAAACACTATTATTCTCACAAATATTCAAGGATTTGAACAAAGAAATATTGACTTTCTTTTTTTTGAGTATTTTAATAAACATAACTCTTTGTGCTTCTAGCTTATCCTACATTAGTTTTTCGAATAAAGATAAACACAAATTGTATGGTGGTAGAGGTTTCAATGATGCTTTCTATTCTTTTATGTATATCCTTCTTCTTATTTTATAGCAATTTTAATTCCTTATCAGTCTGCTATTATTGTTGTATCCTACTTGGATCGAGGATTCTCTCTGTGGCTTTTCCACTTCTAAATGATATTGCATTAAAATATTCTCAATGGAACACATTAGGATATCCAATAAAAACTCCCCCAACCTCAATATAATATTCTTAAAAAATTAGAAAAATTTAATCTTTATATTCTAATGTAAATTCATTTAGCTCAGTGGTTCCACTTTTATATCATTGATTATAGCCCCAACCAGGGTAAAAAATGTGGACAATATATAATACAAGGAGTATATCTTTCCATTATTGGAGGTACCTTGATTTTCTTGTTACTAATATACTGTAGAATCTATTTGTTTCTTTCAGTTTTCAAATTTTACTGCATGTACCACAAAAGTAATTTTTTTCTATTATAATAAATATAATACTTATTTTTCACATATTTATCTTAGAAATTGTGGTGGGCCATCATTAAATCCTCTTATATTGTCATGAAATATATTTATGACACCATCTAGTTATTTTACACCATGTACACTCATCACATCTGGGGGCGGGTCCTCTCATCCACTAAAATATATTACTGAACATCTCAATTAGAATATTATAAATCTCCAAAGGTCACTACCTCATCAGTGATCCTCCCACTGAAGCTTCTCCAATGTTCCTATTTACCTATGAAATACCCATATAATTTTTTAAATTGGTATCAATAAATCAATACCATGGTGAGTGATGTTTCTAGATATTAAATTAATCAATTCACACGAACTATAAAAGGAATCACCATCAAATAGATTGAAATTAAAAATATTTACACTGATATTCATTGATTTTTAGTGTAAATAATTTTTTTTATAAATTTTCTCACCAACTCAAACCATTTAGAAAGGGAATGAGAATGTAGTATTTGAATCCATTCTATTTCTTTTTCTTGTAGTGATAATTATTGTAGTCATAACATTAATACATCATTAAATACATTATTAAAATGAATAGTATTGCACAGTTCATGAAAAATCGATATAAGACCATTAAGATCCTCATTTAGTTGTCTAGAAAATTAGATTGAGTTTGATATGAACTATATGATAGTAAAAAATTTCTCTAATTTTGGAATGAAGACTCGAGGTCCCAGAATAATATGTTGAATGCCCATTCCTAATGTTCTTTTATAATCCAAAATTGTGTTCTTATCAAACATTATTTTTGGTTCTTCCCCATCCATAACTTACTAAACATGTTCAACCTTATCCATCTTATTCCTATGAATGTCTTTCTATAGGTCTGGTTTGTATTAAAGTTCATCTATTTTTTCTTTCCCATTAGTGGAGTAGTCAAACAACATATTTATACTTGATACTGCTACATGATACAACCAAGTTAAAAATAATTAATTAATATAGAAACATTTATAACCATTCCTAAAAAACCTATAAATATAAACATACATCCCTACAAATAGTTCCACAAATTTGATATCCTATAGGATTTTTTTAATTCATATGGGGATACACAAATTTAATAATTTAAAAAATAAAGAAGCCTAACTAAAAAAAATTATGTAGTTGGTAAATTAGTGTGTCAAACACACAAGGAAATAAATAAATTATCTAGATTAGTTTTGATAAATTAAAATACAAATATTTCATTTTCTTGGGGGAGATAGATAATGAATTAAAAAAAATATTTTGTTTTTGTAATAAAAAATGAACCATTATATGTTATTGTGATTTTTAGTTTTATATTATATAGATTAAATTAGATACATGTTTATAGATATTTGATTTTAGATTTTGTTAATTAAGGATCCTTGGTATGGGTACACTTTATTGTTCCAATAACTCTACTATGGAAATGGTCCAATAATTTTTTAGAGTATAGAACAATGGGACCCAAAACCTATTTATATATATCCACACTATATTGAATAATAGTCATATAAAAACCACAAAGATAAATTTATGTAATAGATTGGTACTATCCAGATTAAAAATATTGGTCATTCAATGTAAAATGAAGTTGATTTGGAATAAAAAAAGAGTTTCAAGAAAGAAAACATTTATAAAAAATAGACAAATACATATGAAAAAATTACACCTATAATTACATCAATTTACATAAGGTACAACAGATCATGATAATTGTGTGGTGGGATAGGGACATGGGTGGAAAATGAATAATGGAATAAATATCTATTCTCTATAAATATTTCACACTATTTCATAGCATCTGTATTCTCATATCATATCTCATCCCCCACCGACATTGGTGTCAGTGCTTGAATATGTTGGCCTCTTTCAAAATTACCATGTTCAGTGCATGAATTTCATTGATTACTATAGATTCAAATCATAAATGTCTAATTTAATGTGTAAATGGAATATCCATATCTTTTTCTTTTTACATTATTACGATGTGAAATTTTTTTACCGCAAAAATCTCAAATTTGAGGATTCGAAAAATGTTGTAAATATATCTTTTAAAATATGTAGGTGGGACATCACTTCTAGAAAAACTATAACTCTACCATAATCATGATGTAAATTTATATCAAGTCATTAAAATTTCATTATATAGATTTAGAAACTCCACTCCATCTATAATCCATTTTTAAAATTCAATAGTCGTGTTGCATCACTTCTACTTACTAAAGTCATTCCTTTTTTTTATTATTTTCCAAAATAATTTTTTACATTCATCCAAAAATCAAAAAACCAATCAAAAAATAAAAATATTCTTTATAATTTATATTAAAACACAAATATTATTCTATTAACATGATAAAAATATATATGAAGAAAATGTATATATCAAACTTCCAATCATATGTGAGGGGTGGTGTGTCAGTGGTGGATGTTTTATCTTAGAGAGGAGTTTTAGAAACCTAGGTCTCTCATAAATTTATATTACATAATTTTATATGAATATTAATTTCATTACATGAAAACATTCCCAAATATTATAATAGTTTTGTGTATTTGGAAAGATATAACACAATCTTCTAACTTGGAGAAAGATCATCAATGTTTTCCAAAACGATATTCCCATTTGGTAATAGTATTTAAAACCTTTCTTCATAACCTATGGAAATGAAAAATAATAATGGATGATACAAAACTAATATTAAGGGAAAATAAATGAGACATGTAAGAATAACATGAACATAAATGTTTGAGAACATGAGCTTAACGTTTGAATATCGTACCTCACATATCAAAAATCATAATCATGATGCACGACATAAGGATTAGAGGTTTATAGGATATGAATCATAAATAAATAAAACAACATGATTTGTGAGTGAATAAAATTGTAATAAGACATATACTTGTGGTATACAGTTAAGCCTAGAAAATCATATATCAATTCTAGCCACCAAGACATTCATAACGTGTTATTCTTAGGATGACAACACGTGTGCCAACTTTGTTATTTTGTGAAACACTCATTTAACCGATTTATTGTAGGATTGGGATAAAAACCCATGTACCATCTTTTTTTAGGGTTCGGATAACAACTCATGTACCCTCTTGATTTTTAGTATGGGTTAACAACCCATATACCCTCTTTTTTTTCAGGCATCGGCTAACAAAAAATGTATACTCCTATTTACAGATTTATTATAAAAACCCAGGTATCCTATTGTTTTAAATCATGGGATAAAAACCATTGTACCCCAACAGATCTTATAGCATTTATAATTACTAAATTTACTAGGGGGAGATGTCGGTACCACCCGTCACAATATGAAATTAAATAAATGTGGTCCACAAGATCATAAAAAATAATCATATCTTAAACTATGAACTACAATGGGTATTATAAAAATTTAATCATATTCTAACCTATGTAAAAGATATAGGTTTTATAATCATTTAATTATATCATTACTGGTTAAGAGAATTAGGTTTTAACTAATATAACCCATAGAAGAGCAATAGTTTTCATAAACATCTATCAATCAAAACATAAACCATTAAGAGAATTAATATTAATGGTACCCATGGATCATATCTCTATTATTCCATGAGAATCACAAACATATGTCATCTTAGATGAAAAATAACTTTTAATGAACATTAAAAACATTAATTATGGAAATTATCCTTTCCTCTTTGGGAAACACCTTTTTAAATATTAACCATTTTAAAAACATTTTTCTTCAAAAATAACATTGAAAATTTAGAAAGGATGATTGAAAACAGTTTGAAAATATCAATCATTGAAAATATCCTTGAAAACATATAAAAGTGAATGATTTTTTTTCAAAATATCATTGAAGTCATATAATTGAAGTATAAAAAAATTGAGTGGTACTGATGATGGATAATTCCACACATGACGTATACATAAAAAAATTATTCCTTTCATATAATTTGAAGAAGTAAAAAGATCATTGATTAGAAAATGACAAGAATATTCTTTTTAGAATCATTTTCTAATATTAAAATGGATGCAAAAATTATTTAAAAAATCATAGCATAATAGTAGATCAATTTTTAAAACATTTTTAGAAAATATGGTTTTGGGAGTAAACAATTTTCTGGATAAAGATAGAAATAATGTCATATTTTTTAAAAAACATTTTCTTAATTATATTGACTACAAAAGAGTGAAATAATGATACAATTGATTATATATATCATTAATAATCATAGTGGAAGAAAATTCATGAGAATAATTGAAATATTAATCATAATATTTCATCCACAGAAGCATAGTCACAATCAATCTTGAAAAACAATTGGTTTGTATCAATAAACTCATACAATATTAGAAAATTTGGATCATAATAATCATTAATGAGTACTATAAAATGAATCGTAAAATTTCATGAAAATAAGTATATTCATTATATTATAGGAAAAATTCAATGTATATACCCATTGTAAATGAATATATGTGAATAACATAGCATGTGTCTTAATGAAGGAAAATTGAGAAAAAATTTACTTATGGTTATGATAAAGTTTTTACTATAAACCTCATTAGAGAATGATCCTAAAATGGATATATAAAAAATAATTATAATTTTAAAAAATATAAAAAACATCCAAGGGAATTATACATACCACATATAAGAAATCGTTGGTGAACATGGCTTGTTATTCTATATATATACCCATGGATTGTTATACCACGTATAAGAAAATAAATGTGAGATAGAAATACCTTACAATATGAGTAACATTTAAATTTTGTTATCCATGAAATAAAAACAACAATTTAAACTTTTAGTATCATAAAATAAATTAAATTCATGATTTAAAATTTCTCAGGGAAGTATATACACCACAATAATTAAATGAGTGGCCAATATTTCATATGTCTCACAGAAATAAAAGTGATACAAGAAATCCCATAACCATAATTCTTAACTCTCAACATTCTCATTAAAACATCAAGTATAAAAAATAAAATTTTATTATAAATATATTTTAGAACCATATTAATATATATAGTACCATATATTATTTACTTATGGTTTTTTATTTTCCATTTAATAACATTTTCAAGTTTCAGTTATGTTTCTGGTAAGAACTGCATTGTTTTTATACATGTTTTGACTTTTTATTATTGGTACTTTTAAATAGATAATGAATTAATCAAATAAATAATTATAAAAATGACTTAAATTCTATATATATTTAGTATATATGTATTTATATTCATCGATAATATTTAGTGATACAAAAGGAAATACTCAATTTAGGGAGATAGTATGTCATACATATTTAGGAATATTGATTCAATTTTTTGTCATATTAAAAAGATTAAATTATATATATATATAAATAATATCCTTCTAGTAAAATTTTTATTTCATATATATCACTTATTTCTATTAAACTGATCCATAATAAATTCTATGAAAATCCTGAATGAATCACATCCCTTTGTGGGATAGTAGTACCCCACACACATGAACGACGTTATCATATTTTCAAAAAAATAAAATCATTAAGGTATGTTTTATATAAAAATTTAAGATGCCTAAATAATTCATAAATATTATACATATCATATATAAACAGCATTTAAATTATTATTTCTGAGCATATGATGTGGTAATGAAAGTATAAATTACATCAGTTCGCAAGGGAGTACTTCACCGAACACAAGAACTATGATTGTGTATCCCATTTGATAAAAGTGTG
The DNA here is from genome assembly GCA_963277665.1 of Viscum album. Classification (NCBI taxonomy): domain Eukaryota; kingdom Viridiplantae; phylum Streptophyta; class Magnoliopsida; order Santalales; family Viscaceae; genus Viscum; species Viscum album. Next base: position 1,273,317,808 of record OY728152.1, read on the forward strand.
TATGGTTATAGATAAAACAATTAAAATAATTAAATATAATTATATTTAAAAAAATGTGGTTATTATATTATCATGATAGGATATTAATTGATGGGGTTTGAGGAAGGATTAAAACTAAAATGTTCGTTGAGGAACATTACCTCTTATTTAAGTACAAAATTTTTGTTAGAAGGAAATGACTTACTTGGTTAGATATATTACCATGTATCATGAGAGAATGGAATTTTTGAAGTTATGTTTTCAATTTCTGGATGTGAAAAATGGCTTGAGGATTGTGGAGAATGGGGGAGAGTGAATTGCCTTTTATAAAAGGGGAGGAGTAGCATTTTTAGAAATACAAAAACCTAAACACTATTTGGAGTTCTAAATTACTTAATGTTCTTCTAATAATGAACCATTTTTTAGAATTTATGGAATATGGTGGATTTATTTCAAGAAAAAGGGGTTTTACACGTTTTTAGGTAATTTTACCTTAATGTTTAATGAATAGAAACTTAGTGAACTCATTTTTCTCTTAATCACCATGATTAATATTAACTTTTTTAACTAATCACAATGGTAGAAAAATTTAGTTGAACTTTTTAGAAATTTTAAATTATATGTATTATAAAAATTTGTTTCATTTTTTCTAATTCAATTCTCATAAGTGGCAGAATTTAGTTTAAAATTAATCTCGCAGAGATGTCGAGCAAACAAGGGTTTAAAGGGAAAATATCAAAACATTACATAGTCTTTTTATTCATTTTCTATATGAAATTGATTCAAATGAAATAAATTAGATTAATAAAATTATAATTTAACTAAATATACTTTACAAAAAAATATAAATATAATTAAACTAAATTAATAAATAAAACAATTTCAGATAAAATTTAGTACTATTACTCTTTTTGAAAAAATGAAACTTCTTAGAAAAATACAAAAAACCCAACATAAGATTATTTTTAGAATCTTATTTCAATGACTAAGATTATTTTTTATTATAAAAGTTATAAATTTTTAAAATTATTGTCTTAAAACTAATGCACCATTAAAAGGTGTCAACACTTCCTCTAGAAAAATATAGTTGTTTATACAAAAAATTGGATTTGATCCAATCTTTTTCCTATAAAATATATTGTATTAATGTCAAATTTTCTGATTATATAAAATATATAGTAGATTATTATCATTTTATAACAGTATGTTTCTATATTTATTATGATAAAACTCATTTGGTATCATTGAATATTTTTTATTAAAACACTTCCCTTACCTTAATTTTGATTTTATTTTCATTTATAATTAATTGGTATATAATTAATTAAACTAGATATTTTCATAATTTTTTTAAGCCTATAAATAACCACCAACTTTGAGAAACATATATAAAATTTATTTTAAATAATATTATTATTAGTATTCTATAAAATATGGTCTTGTGTGTACACAATATATCAAAGAAATTCATTGTTGAATGCAGTTTAAGCTAACTCATTGTTGTGTGTAACACAAGATAATCTTGGTGTTTTAGGTAAAACAATATATACAAGGTTCTTCATATAAATAAATATTAACCTGGTATATATTGCAATTACATACTTCAAAAAATTTAAATTTATTCAAAAAAATCATACATAAAAACTTATGGTGCTTCATTTTACCCTAACTAAAATGAAAATGTCCCTCAATTTTTTTGGGTCATCAATGGGTTAGTACATAAACGTTAATTTCATAGAAAGTAAAATTATTAAAATGAATACTAAATGTTCCTTTGAAAAAGGGAATTTGGAAATATAACAGTTACCCAATGAAATTAAAAAACTGGTTTACATATAGGAGAACATAATTGGAAAGTAAAAAATGGATATAGATGTGAAAAATAACACCAAAATATTCATGTAGAGTAAAAGAATAACGGGTCAAGAGAATGTTAATGATAAAAAATTCATAAACCAAATAGGATTGAAAATTGTCGTTGGTATCATCTAAATGATGATGAAAGGAAAACATTTTATTTGAAGGCCCTTTTCCTAAAGATGGAAATTTATTAACCTGAATGTATTATTACATGATTTTATTCAATTTCATATTCACAATATGTCTCTGTGATTATGTCTTAATAAATTTCCACTTTATCTCTTACTCAAGAAATGAAGGTAATTTTTTCATTCCTGAAGAACTAATAGATCAAGATATCCATAAATAGATTGATAGGTCAATGCATCTTTCATTAGAAAACATAAAAAAATGGATATCACATTTTATCCAATATGAATAAATCCACATGTAGAAAAATAATACAATAATTTATAAAACTTCCTAAAAAATTAACATAAAACATTCCATATATATTAAACCTTGTAACCCTTCTGAAATATGAAAATTAAAACCATTATAACGAATTTCACTAAATTTCTCAAAATCAATATAATATTGAACCCGAATATAGCTTAAAGTATCTCTTTCATGTCACATACTAATTATGTGAATACCTTTATCATGTATTCCCTTGAAATATGGTAAAATATTGAATTAAAATATTCCCTAATTTAAAACGTACAAGTTTCCAAATTATAATTCACCATTTACTCCTTAAATAAGATCTTATTTTATAAAAACTTTTCTTTTAGACGCTTGTATTCATCCTACCACTTGTAGAGTATCTATGTGATTTCATTATTCCCAAATCCATTTAGAGAGTGATAATTAATTCTAAGAATCATATCAAGCTCCACAATAAGATGAACAACAATATTTTCATAGAGATTATTCACAAAATCCCAAAGGAAATTCACCAGTATCATGTTCCCCAATGACTATGATTCACTTCAGAAATTGGGATTGCATAATTTTTTCCTCTTTTATTTTTAGCTTATTGGTATTGTTCACCATTATTAATCATCAGATATTGTAACTTCTAGCATAATGCCAAAACTCCTTACAATTGAAATACATAAGTGTGATAAGTGCAATATACATGGATATCTCATTATTTTAATCATTATCATATTTTTTTCCAATCACTATAGCATTACCCCACCAAATATCATTCATTTCTATACATAAATCATTAACTAGTCCCATTAGTATTATTCCCTCCATGGTTCTTCCAAAACATTGGGTATAAAGGTGATATTATCTTCTTGTCTACATGGTTCTTATATTTTCCATTTACTTATATTATTCTCTTATAATAAAAACATTGGGATTAATATATAACCCCATCCTCCATTTAATCCTTATTATGGAATTGAATCATATCTTTATAGAATCAAAATTCTTTTATGGATATTATATATTTGGTTTTAATCCATTTAATAATCAATCAACATTGATTTCAGGATGAATGATAATACACGATGAGTAACTTCCATGTATTATTAAATATTCGTCATAAGAACCAAAATATTCATCATCCTTTTATTTATGTTTTAGTAATTCATTATCCATCATTTTTCATGGAATAAGTGGGATGTAATTATTCATAAATACCCCCTTTAACTCTTCCCATTACATAGGTTCAATTTTATCATGTTCACTTGTGTTCTTAACAAGGTTCCACCACTAATCCGATTCACCTTCCAGATATTAAATAGAAAATGTTACATTTCCATGCTTAGAGAAATAAACAGTGGTGGAAATTTCTATAGGAAGGACAGAGTAGAACAATCTTCCCCCCTTTTATGATTTAGAATTTCAACATGATTCATATCTTGGGAATTTTTTTGTGAGTATAGAAACCATATTATCCATTCCATCTCCCATAAAGATCAATTTCATTGTCCATTATTTTGATCATTATAATGGTTCCGTCATGTTCCATAAATTAACTAAAATAGTAAATCATAGCATGAGGAACCCAAATCATTGTGAGTAACTAACTAATCATGAAATATTACTTATTGGGTGTATAAATAATGGCACCTTCTTTTAACTCTATGATACTTTTGGCTTAATATAGGACATACATAGTCAACATCTATTTTAAATCCATCATGATGGGTTGTGAAGAGTTTTTGAATTTAAAAAAAATATCCCCCAAGAGTGTCAATATAGTTATATGTAAAGGCCATTGGCATGCCCCAGTTCAAGATCGAGTCTTTCTCAATATGGTGTTTTGAGGGTTACTAACCCTATCTACATATGTTCCAGAGCCACATCCACTTGCAATTTCAATATATGGATTTTTTTTCTTATAAACCACCCTATCAAAACACTTTAATAAAATACCATGTAATTTTTCTAAACATTAACTCATCCTTGGAAATATCCATAGAGACATCCCTAGATATATATTTAAAAAATCCCTATTGATGTCATTCAATATATCTTATCATAGTTTCCAAAGGATGACTAGTCCATTCCTTTGATACCAACTAATGTTTCAAAGGATTTTCATACATATATATTACATCATTTTTTATGAATATTCATTTTATTACATGAGCAAATTCCTGAGGGCCAAAATTGTTTAGAGAATTTGGAACATGGGACATAGTCATCTAACTTGGAGAATGGAATTCAAATATTATGAAAAAAATGTTCCCATTTAGTAATTATACTTAATTCTTTCTGTTAAAATCTGTGGAAAGGAAACATTATAAAGGGTGATATTAGATGATTAGTAAAGGTAAATAAAGAATATATATAAGAATATCACGAAAATACGAGTTTGAAAACATGAGTATGATATTTAAAGATCATTTCCTTCATCTAAAAGACCATAATCTAGAGTCATGGAATAAATATTGGCATTTTATAAGAAAATAATCATATGTAAATCAACGAAAATAAGTCGTGAGAGAATAAAATATGAAAAAGTAATAGACTTGTGGAAAACACAAAAGCATAGAAAATATTATTTCAAGGCTATCTACCAATAAATATATAACATTTTAGGATTGGTATGAAAATCCATGTACCTAATTCGAACATTAGAAAACAAACCATGTTCTATCTTGTTTTTTCTCTTGGGATAACAACCCATGTTGCCTCTTTTCTCAGTATTGGTCTAACAACCCATGTACCCTCTTGTTTTTTGGTCTTGGTGTAATAACCTATATACCCTCTTTCTTTCGGTCATGGGCTAACAACCCATGCACCCTATTATTATCAGGCTTAGGATAACAGCCAGTACAACCACTTGTTCTCAGAATTGGGATAATATTTGTTGTACCCTTTTAACTAATATAATATTTATTAATACCTAATAAATTTGAGGAAGATATAGGTCCCGCCTTTCACATTATGAAATTTTATATATTTGTTTCAGAAGATTATAAAAAATTCAATATATCATTACTTGTGAACTGAAATGGGTGTCATAAACCATTAATATTATCATAATATTTATAAAAAAGATATGTTTCATAATAATATCCTTATTGAATAACCCTTAAAGTGAACCAAGTTTTATAGAATATAATTTTTGGAAGAGAAACATGTTTCATCAACATTATGCCATCCAAACATATTCTATTAAGTGAATGAATATGAATTATACACATGGATATTATCCCCAACAAGGAATTAGTTACACCAATGGATATTATCATAGATGTAAAATAATTTTGAAATATTATATAAATAAATTCATGATGAAAAAATCTTTTAACAATGAAAAAAAATTCATCAGAAGAATGATTTTTAGAACCTTTTTATTTGAAAATTTCTTTCAAAACTTATAAAAGAATATTTTAAACTTTTGTAAAATATATTTAATTAAAAATACCATTCAAAAAAAATAAATGAATCATGAATTTTTTTAAAAATATTCTTATTCAAAAATATTCTTGAAAACATATAAATGGAGGTTTAGTGAATGGTGTGGTAATGATGGTGGAGAATTCCATAAATGATGTATATGTAAAAACAATGATTCCTTTTATATTTTGATTATATTTGAAAGAGCGTTGATCATAAAATGACAAGAAGTTTAATTTGAAAACAATATTTTGAAAAGTTAAAATATTATTAAAATTTTATTTTAAAAATCATAGGTTATTAGTATAAAAATATTGAAATCATTTTTAGAAAACCTGGTTTAGGCCGAAAATAGATTTCCTACGGAAGAGATAAATAATGTAAAATTTTATGGAAAATATTTTCTTAATTATATTAAGTACCAAAGTGTGGGAAAATGGTAGCATGAATTGGATATAGCATGTATAACATGATAAGAATAAAATTCAGGATAAATATTCGGATGTGGATTATATGATTTCATTAATATAGGTATAATCATAAACAATCCCTAGAAATGATGAGATTATAGCAATAACATCTTTCAACATTGGTTACATTGAATCATTATACCCATTAATGAATAACATTACATGAATATTAAAAAATAATTAATATATGGATATTCATTAAATAACATTGCCAAGATATAGTATATATTCCTTTTAAAATTATATAGGTTCATAACATAACATGTGTCTCGAAGAAAGAAAATTGAGAAAAAAATTTCTTACCTCTTTTGTAAATTTTTAACCGTAAAACCTTAGAAAGTGAGATAGTAAAATGAATATTTAAATCAAAATAATTCTTATTAATAGAGTTATAAATTAAATTCATGGGAAGTATACACCCCACATACTAGAAATATTTGGTGAACATGGCTTGTGTCTCACAAAAATTAAAAGGGAGATGGAAATTCCTTACAAGTTGAGTAAATTTTGAATACTAAGATATTCGAAAGAATAGCATGATTATAAAATTTAAATATCCAAAAAAATAAAATAAATTATACAAAATATCAAAGGTTAGTATATACACCTTAAAAAAGAAATGAGTGGTGAATATGGAATAAGTACCACTAAAATAAAAGAGAGACTAGAAATCCACTTAACTTAAGTCTTGGCTCTCTTCATACTCCTTAAAAAATCCTGTATAATAAATATAATATTATTATAAATGATTAAAATAACCATATTAAAATATATTATACCATATATTATTTAATTATGTCTTTCTATTTCCCATTAATTAAAAATTCAATGTTTAATTTATGTTTGTGGTAAGAACCACCATTTTTTCGTACAAGTTTTGACTTGTAATTATTGTTCTTTTGACATAGATAATGATTTAATAAAATATATAATAATAAAAATGATATAAATAAAATTTATATTTATTTTATATTTATTTATTGTACCTCATATTATTTAGTGATTGGAAATAAATGACATCATTCATGGAGACGTTTGGTTGTACGCACACATGAACGTTGCTTCAATTTTCTTATCTCTTAAAAAAGTAAATGATATATATATATATATATTAATTAAATTAGAAATTTTATGTAATAAATATATAAAATATTTATATTAAACCCATATTTTATATATTCCATTGAAATAATTAACAAATCACATTCTTTCACGAGGTGGTTGCTCGCCGTACACATGAACGACATTAACATAATTTTAAAAAAATGAGAATATTGAATGTATGTGTAATACAATTACACAATAAGAATAAAAAAATCACAAATATTATATATATATATATCTTATATAAACATAATGTATATAATTATTCCAAACCATAATAGGAGTTAATAGAAGAATAAACAATATCAGTTGATGAGGCGGTAGTTCACTTTACACAAGAACGTTGATTGTGGGTCCCGTTTGATGGTACATTGTGTGATTTTAGGTTATACCTTTAAGAAAAAATCTCATTATATTTATGACAATTAATTTATTATTTATTCATGATATGAAATTAATTGAAGTGGATTCAATAATAAATAAAACAAAAATGTTCATTGATCAATGTTACATTGTTTTGGGTATCTATTTTTGGATTTCAAAAATGGACCTACATGTTTGAGATTATGAAAATATTAATGAATATAGGATTATATAATGTAAATTAGGATGTTTTTTTGGCATTTTATGGTTCAGAAAAATTTCTTGAGATTTGTAATGAATGGGGTTGAGTGGTTTCCCATTTACAATGGAGGAGTTGAAATCATAAAAATACCAAATGTTGACCTTTATTGGAAGGTCTCCCTTACATAATTTTCCTCCAATAATGAAACATTTTATATATAATATATTATATGGCATAAATGTGTCCATAAATTGGGTTTTGGACAATTTCTATGTAGTTTCCTATCTTACGATCAATTATTAGTCCCTTAGTAGACACATCATTCTCACAATCGTCATGATTAATTTTAACTATTCTCACTAATAATTATGGTCAAAAAATGATTTTAACATATTTTAACTTATATATTATTGTGATTAAAAATATATAATCTATTTTTCCAAATTAAGTTCAAATAAGTGGTAGAAAATAATTTTAAATATATCTTGCAGGCTTGTCGAGGAAGCAGGTTTTTAAACCAAAAAGAACTAAAGTTTTCCATGTTTTTATATTAAAATTCAATATGAAATTGATTAAAATTCCTAGAATTACATTACTTAATTATAATTTTACTATATAAGCACTAAAACCAAGTAAAAAAATTAAGTTTAACTATATAAATAAATTAACTGATTTTTTTTCAATTAAAATTCATTATTTTTCAATATTCCTCAAAAAATGATACTGCGTAGAAAAATAAAGAAAAATAATACAAATATTATTTTTACATTCAATATAAAAAATGAAGTTTATTTATCAAAATTAAATTAATTAAAATGTCAAAATATTGGTTTAATACAAATGCACCATTAAAAGGTCGTAAAACTGCTATTAAAAAATATAGTTTTTTAAGTGTAAAATTGGATTTTTTTTCTTCTCTTATTCCTATAAAATATATTTGATGAATTTCCAATTTTTTTAATTTATAATATTTAAATATATCTAGGTCCATTTAATAATATTATGTAATTTAATTTCATAATATAAAATTCTTTTCGGCACATAAAAATATTTTTTTTATTAAAACATTTCCCTTACATTCAATTGGTCTTTATTTTAATTTATAATTAACTAATAACTAATGAAATAAATCATATATTTTCATATATCTTCAAATCGTATTCCTAACAACCAATTTAATTGACAAATTTTAATAATATTTATAAATAATCGGTCTTCTCTGTATTCAAGCTATAGAAGAAAGCCATTTTTTGTCTAATTCAAGCTTACTCAGAATTTCTTGTAATGTACACAAAATAAAATTTTGCGCGTAACACAACAAATTTTTTTTATGTGTATAAATAAAACATAACATGGTCTATTATTAAATTCAAGGCATCAATAAATTTTAATTTATTCAGAAAAAAATAATCATAAGAACTCAACGAGTGACAGGGGTCAAGGGAGGACATTTTCTAAGATAACATCCAAAAGAAGTTTCATATTTAAATCTATTAATTGATGAAATATATGTAAAACATCATGGAGATTATATCACATTACAAATGTAGATTGAACATGTGAGGGATTTAGATCTAGTTTTAGGACCTCTAAAACTTCTCTCCTAGTCACTTTTTCATAGGGAATATAGGGCATGACCTCAAGAGGAGGCACCACATCCAACGACCAGATATGAAGTCACCCAATTTACGCTTAATAGATATCTGAAATTTTTTATAAGTGAGGAATTAATGATGTTGATTCACATAGAGGGATAAGTGCCTTAATAAAAAAGTCAACAAATCTTATTAGGTAGAATAGTTTTAGGCATGGTATTATGGATGATAGAGAATTTGATGTTCCCATCAGTGGGGACATGGTTGAGGTAGTATTATTCATTATTATATATGAGTGGTAGTTTCTAGGCACCTAAATTGTTTTTTCTATTTTTATTCTATTCCACTACAGGTCAAGTACACCGTCTAAGATAGTGCCAGACCACTTTTGGAGGACAATATGGTTTGGGCAACCAAATCCCTCTCGAGAAATATAATTAGTAGTGGACTATAGAATTAGTTTTTTGGATTATGTGAGATAGAGATGGTTGATGTTATACCCACTATGGTCCTCATCATTAAGTTCCTAGAACAAATCATGGATATGAAGGTCATCAACAAAGAATAATATGAGATGGGTAAGGGTAGGTGCTTGGTATGGAGGTCTAGATTATAGAACAATCGGATTTTGTTCAAGATACCAAAGGTTTACTTAGGTATGTTCACATTATCATCTATATAATTTTCCACTTTGTTTGATTCTAGATATTTACATTCCATTATTATGCCAACCTATATTTTCATGTTAGGACTTGATATAGAAAATCTTTCAATGAACATGGTTATATCCCTTCCAGTTAAAGGACATGATTTATTTATTGATGTGTTTCAGGGATATAGAATTTTTATGGGAATGAATAAGTAAATGGGGGGATTATTAATTGATTATATAGATTTATATTGAATGGTTATACTTCATGCATGTTTTTTCTATTTTTAGAGGATTTTTACATTCTCTATTGTGTGTGTTAGATGGGTAGTGCTTATTAGTGAGTAGAATTCAATGATGGGTGGTCAATGTAGAAAGACATATCTATCTCAAGTGGAAGAGTTATTAGTATAATCTATGGTGGTGGTGGTTCCCAATGTTATAGAGGAGTTCCCAATTGAGTTTCTATAAGAGGTTGTGACACAACCCCCATAACACAATAAATATTTTCTGATGGATTTACAACTGGTTTAATCATCAATTTCAATGGACCCCTTTTAATTATAAACCTTGGATCTATAAGAGTTGTGGGTCCAAATAAATGAATTTTAGTATAAAGGATTCATACAACCCATTTTATATTCTCTAGAGGCTCTAGTTTAGATTACAATGAATCTATACTGTAGTATGAGGGTGTTTGTAGACTACTATAAGATGAATTCAATGATAAACCATAGTTATTACCCACTTCAAAGAATAAATGATCTATATGCCTAGCTAAAATGGATGAGTTGGTTTTCAAATAATTATATACATTCTATATATTAACAAATGAGGGTGAAGAAGTAGGATAACTCAAAGACTTCCATGAGTTATTTTTATTGGAAAATTATGTTTTTGGTCAACATATTTGATGTCACAAACACACTGGATATGTTCTGGTTCTTGTAAACTCTATATTTTATTAGTTAAAAGATTACATAATAGTCATTTTAATCGAATATATCCTTATATACTCAATGTAAAACTAGATTCATGCTGAGAATATCATATTTTTCCTATAGGTTCTTCTACACCACTAACTTTATGTGTTGTAGACCAAGTGCATGTTTTAGAGATATGATATGTATATTATAGGTCATGTAGTTTCTTTGTTGGCAGTGGTCATGGAACTATTAGAGATTGAATAATTTGTTTCATCTGAAGTACCCAAGACCATGGTGGAGGTTAATAACATCCTTGGTCATGTATGATATTAAAAATGGATTATTCATGAATTCAATAAGATTACAATCCCACTGCCATCCATGACTGGAAAATACTTTATTATTATCTCATCTAATCTATTTTATGTAGCATTCAACTACATAAAATTAATAATTATTAGTAACTTAATTCTTTAGTTAAGGGAAAAAATGGGAAATGTGGGAGGACTTTTGTGATTATTCCCATTTGAAATTGGGATGCATCATGATCCATGAATGTGTTGTGATATTTTATGGGCCTAGGAGCCTTTTTACCATTAGTGTAAATTTGTTTTATATTACCAATAGTTCAAAGAATTCGTGTTATCACTAACTCTGTGTATACATTATTGCATTAGAGAGTGATTTTAAGTATTCATGGATGACCAAACACAGAGGTATGTTTCTTCTCATGGATACCTCAACCAACATCAATGAATGTGGGATGATTTTCTCATGGATGATGATTTTGAAATCCATGATTGTTGAATATATATATATATATGTGATACATTTATTTAAAAATTTATAATTAATTTTTCATTTATACACTGGGTTTCGGGTTTTTTCGAGAAATAGTTACTCGGGACACAAATGATGACATTCTTGAAAAACAGAAAATTCAAAATTACAAACCCTGAAAAACATTCATGACTAGTATTCCTCGATAACAAAAAACCTATGACCCAAAGTATAGTTCATGAAACATTTACATTATGTGAACATAATACATGGTGTCAATGAATTACATGGTGGTAAATTTTTTAAATCTAAAAAATATCAATACACCTCATGAAATAATTACACAACATGAGTGTTTGAAATATGAATTCCCCTTAATATAGAGGATATGAAAACTAAGAGATCCAAGATCTTTAGATATCATTTCATATCATAATTTCCTGATGTGAAATTAATTAAAATTTAATGAATTAATAAAAACAATTCATCTTAAATCATTCTCATGATGTGAATAATTCAAACATCCTAAAATTATCATGCTTATAAATATCACAACAATCTAGAAACTATAGCGGAATTAGACTCCGATAGTCGAACACATTTATTTATTATTTGTTTCTACTATGTTTTATTATAAAAAAATTTCTATTTCCATCATTTTCATATGTTTTTAATCTATTTCTATGGTATACCATTTTGATATTATTGATATCATGGTTCCTGTTCTAATGTCCATGTGTCAATTTTTTTCCAAAAAAATTTGTTCTTTCATCATTCATTGTTCCTTCATTGAAGTTAGTATTTGATTTACATTTCATTGTTTTGATTATATATTTCATTGATTAGATTTTTTTATTTATTATGTTGAGAATTTCACCTATTTATATCTTATTTAATATCATCATGAACATGTGTGGATAATTGTCTTAGGGTTAGGGGTCTAGTGTAAGGGTGCGTTAAAAGGTAAGGAATCTCAAAATTGAAACCAGGAAACCTTGTGTCTTATAATCAGTTTATTTTTTTTATCAAAATATTTTTCATAAAACTATCCATGGGAAGTGTAATCTAGTGGCCTTAACCATGTTAGAGTTGATAATTCTATGACCAATAGATTGTGATACGATCTTCCATGGATTCTAAGCTTACTGCATCTTAGTAGTTCACTCTAACTGGACCAAAGAATAGTTAATCCTTAGTTTTATCCAATTGGTTTCATCATAACGAATTGCTGATCTGTGCACTACTTTACACCCTAATAAAAAGGTCTATACCAAGCTAGATGTAAGATTATTCTATTTTGTAAACCTTGAAATTGACCATGATCTCATTTCAATTTCCTAATTTATACCCAATCAACTTGTGTTTTCAAAAACCAAACCAATGAGAGAACATACAGAATACATGAATATAGTCCTTATCAATAGTTTCCCAACCTACTATATAGTCTCTGTAGGTTTGTGTAACGTCTCCGTTTTGGAAGCCACCTAGAGGCTCCCCGTACCCAGTTGGTCACAGGTCCTCAAGCGCATTTCCCCTAATGCCAGAGGCTACTGTCTAGCAGTGAGGGCCTTGGGTGTGATTTTATGGAAACTATTCCCCCATTGGTAGAGTAACACAGTAGAAGTTAAACAGATAACAATAGCAGAAGAGTAATAATATCAAATAACAAGAAACAACAATGTCTCATGAAATAAACAATTGGAGCATATATATAAAAATGATTCTTTTTTACATATGTCTAGGAAAGTGGCCAACACTTCACAATTTTGGAATATAGTACTAAACCAAATTACAAAATAAAGCAAGTAAACTCCTCAGCATCGCAAGCCTTAGCTTGGTCCCATGCTCTCCAGCTCCTCATAGATCATGTACATAAAGTAGAAGGGAACTTCCCCTTATCTATACCTATAGCAATATAAACAGTTTGGGCCCAAAAGCATGTCCCTAACATGGTTTGAGACTAATCTCAATAGTTATCCCCCACAAGATCTATTCCTAATAGTTAGTGAATATATGGAAGGTAATGAGTAAAAGAAAGTACTGAACAAGAAAGTAATCAGTAGCAAACAATCCATAATTTCAATGAATTCAATTTCATATATCAAGCAACAACGAACCAAAGAAGGTAAACAAAATAGGTAACCATCAGGGAAGTACGCAAAACCCATCCCCTCTGGTCCTACTTAGAAACAAAGTCAAGAAGCTAAACACAAAAAGTAACCCTCTAGGAATTACTCACAGTCTATCCCCTTTGGTCCTACCTAGCAACCCAAACATGCATATAACACCATAGGTAACCCTCTGGGAAGTACTCACAGCCTATCCCCAAAGGTCCTAATTAGAAACACAAGAAACCCTCTGGGCAGAACACCCAGTCTATCCCCTCATGTTTAGCTTTAGAATATACTCTATGGGGAAGCACTTACCATCAATTCCACCTATAGTCTCATATTAATAACTGCAGGAACTCCGAGGAAGCACTTACATCACATTGTCCTTGTGTCCTACATAGAGGAACTAAAAACTCTCTGAGGAAGCACTTACATCAATTCCCCTAGTGGTCTCTCTTCGTAATAAAAAACTGACAATCTGGAGAATCCCTTCTGTCCACTTTCCCTATGGTCTACTACACCCGGTTCTCACGGCCCTTTGTAAGTCAATAAATCATAGAAGAACATATCAACCAAAGTAAACATCAAGAACTACTTGGATAAATAGTCTATAGAATAACAGCATGTCAGAACAACAGTCACACCATCCAACAATAACAGGCATGGAAAGTAAACACTAGCCTAATAGGAAAACTAGAACAAACGGTCAAAACAAGAAACATGTATGGGAAAACACTTCAAATCATAATAATTTACCATATTCATAATCAATTAACCTCTACTAAAGCACACAAGCATGGCAGGAAAAGAACATGGCTAAAACAGTAATCATGTAATTCCCCATTCTAGGATATTGGACAAATTTGCACATATAACTCAAAGACATTCAATTGAAAGGCACAAAAAACCTACCTCGGTGTTGTAGGATCGATATAAGTGAAACTAAATCCTTGAATCACCTAAGAACAGGGTACATCTACAAAAACACTAAAAACATTCAACCTATGATAACTTGAGTAAGATGAGGAATCATGAAACGAAGATCTAGAAGAAGGAAGAGTGTACAGAGTCGATTCCAACACAATCAACGGTGGTCGAATCAGAGATCAAATGCTAGGTCGGGGGCTTAGAGGATGATCACAGCCATAAATGGGATCTTAGATAAACATGGTCGAGAAGAAGTCCTTTCTAGCTATTAGGCACAATCCCGGTGTATTTAATGAAAAAAATAAAATACATGGTGTGTACTTTGGAAGTACACGATATGTACATTCCATTTCCATACACCACATTAGGTGACCTCCAGGTCACCCCCACTTGGGCATGTGTGCATCCATTACACGTCCTGCAGACGACTTCTTACAACAACTGAGTACACAACATGTACACATAAAGTACAGGGCATGTACTTCAAAACTTTTTCAATAAATTCTTATTTTTCTAAAAACTGACAAGAAAAGGAAAACATACCTAATAAGAAGATCTGGGTTCTTAAAAAATTCTCCCCTTAATGAAATTTGTCCCCAAATTTTTCTAACAAGGTGGAGTAGAAGAAGAAACCTGGAACAGACTTGGCCACTGTGATTGTACGTATGACTCCCTATCCCAAGTCTCGTCATGTGCTCGCCTGTGCTGCCAAAACACTCATACCAGAGGGATGGACTGACCTAGGATAACCTTCATACATTGATCGAAAATCCAGATAGGATGCTCCTCAAAAGATGCATCCACTTCTGAATCATCCTCTATGGGTTGGAAGACATGAGACGGGTCTGAAAAGTAACGTCAAAGATGAGAAACATGTATGATGTTGTTCATAGGCTAGTACCTCTGATGTAATGGATACCGATAAGCAGCCAGACCAACTCTCTCTGAAACCTCAGACATCTCGAAGTTCCTTTGTGAATGATTACCCTGTCTCATAATCCTTATGTGTCCCAACCGCAGTGTGACATGTAGGAAAACCTAATCCCCGACCTCAAAATCCAGAGGTTGTCTCCACTGATCAGCATAAGACTTCTGTCGATACTATGTATTAGACAACCTTTTCTGAATCAACTCTATCTGCTATCTGGTCTCCTGGACAAGGCGATGTCCCAGCAGAGGTGCCTCTCCTACCTCCTGCCAACATAAGGGTTATCGGCATGGCCTCCCATACAAAGACTCATAAGGTTCTATCTGAATAGTTTCTTGAAAACAATTATTATAGGAAAATTCCACAAGACGTATATTGTTCTCCCAAGAACATCAAAAATCTAGGATGCTTGAACAATGCATGTCCTCAAGCACCTGAATTGTATGATTGGAATGACCATCTTTCTGGGGATGGTATGTTGTACTCAAAAATACCTATGTACCCAAATCATTCTAAATACCCTACCAGACCCCAGAAGTAAAATGGGCATCCATGTCTGAAACAATGAAGTGTGGAACCCCATGTAGACGTACAATCTATCAGATGTACAACCATACTACTTCATCAAAAGTGAAGGTCTCCTTGATCGGCAAGAAGTGAGTAACCTTTGTGACTCTACCAATGAAAACCCAATCTACATCATTCCCTCAAGGAGTCCTCTGTAAACCTGTCACGAAGTCCATGACGAAATCTTTGAACGTTCACTCAGAAATCGGTAACTACTACAAAAGACTTTCTAGTCGCTGATGCTTCGCCTTCACCTACTGACTGGAGGAACACCTCATAACCAATCCAGTAACATCTCTCTTAATACATGGACACCAATACTAGTGGTGTATATCATGATACATGTTGCTGATGCCAGGATGAACTGCCCAAACCGAGTAATGAAAGTCCCGCATCATCTCCTCGCATATGTCTGATTGAACCCAAACACGACCATGGAATGAAAGATATCATCCACACATATGGACCATCCTGTAATAGGGCCCTCTCCTAACATTCATTCCTATACAACTAGGCCTTTAGAATGAGATAACTGCCTCATTCCCAATCGATCAAGAATAGTAGACATAACAGCTTCAGAAGAATGAAATATCAGCACGTGTCCATCGTGCAGATCCAAATTCATCTCATAGAATATATCCATATGCTCCCACTCACTACTGGCCTCCTGAAATGCATGTATCTGAGTCCTCCTTATCAGTGCATCAACCAATGTGTTTCATTTACTAGGCTTATAAGGATGCTCAATGTCAAAGGACTTAAGGTACTCAACCCACCTTCGCTGTCTCAAATTCAAGTCACATTGAGTGAAGATATACTTGAGACTTTTGTGTACCATGTAAACCACATAATTCTCTCCCAAAAGATAATGTCTCCCACAACGCAATACATGAACAAAAACATCCAACTCGAGATCATGCATCGGGTAATTCCTCTCATGTGGCCAAACGACCGAGACACGTACGTGACGACTCCTTCTCCCTACATAAGAACAACTCCCATCCTGATACATGAAGAATCGCTTTACACAATATAGATTTTTTATGGCTTTGGATAAACATGTATTGGTTCTGAATTCAACCTCCATTTCTGATCCTGAAATGCTGAATCACAAGAATTTAACCCTAAGAACTTCGCACCCTTCCTAGTCAGGCCAGTCAGTGGCACTGCTAAGTGTGAAAAGTACTGTATGAAACATTTTTAGTATCCAGCCTGCCATAGAAAACTCCAAAACTCAAATACATTCTTCGCCTAGTCTGAGGAAACTACTACTCTCAATTTCTCTTGGCCTAATGATAATCCTATCTTTGAGTTAACATGACCAAAGAAGGGAACATAGTCCATCCAAAAGTGGAATTTTGAGAGAATATCATATACGTGATGCTCTCTCTATGTAGATAAAATGATCTAAATATGGGTAGCATGGTCGTGATGAGTGTGAGAGTACACCATGATATCATCCCCAAAGGCCACCATGAATGAATCCATGTATGGATGGAACACTTGGTTCATCAATGCCCTGAAAACTACAGGTGCTTTCTTGAGACTGAATGGAAAAACCATAAACTCGTATAGAACATACCTACTCTGGATGGCTAAAAAAGGTATATCAGATGGTCTAATGTGCAATTTATGATAACTAGCTCTCAATTCAATCTTTGAGAACACCCGGGCTTCTCAAAGATAATCAAAGATATCATCAATCCTCAGAAATGGATCTCTGTTCTGGACCGTCATCTGGTCCAGCATACAATAATCTACTCAAAGCCTGAGCATATCATCTTCCTTCTTCGCAAACAGGATATGAGAACCCCACGATGAAGTACTGGGTTTGATGAAACACATCTCATGCAACTCCTCCACCTACTTCTTGAGCTCATGCAATTCTGGTGTAGCCAAACTATAAGGAGGAATGGACACTAGCGCCTCTCCTAGCATGAGCTCAATAGAAAAGTCTACCAATCACTCTAGAGGAAAACATGAAAACTACTATTGGAAGACATCCCTGAAATGCTCCACCACTGGAGGAAAGTCTAACTTTGAATTCCCCTAGTCATCAAGATATAGACTAGCAATCTAGGCTGTAACTCCTCCCATCCCAGGATGCTCGGGCCCTACTCTGCTCGTCTAGACATCACATTCGCTCTTATGAAAAAAGTTCCACCTTCTAGTGATGTGAAACTCACCCTACGGTAGTAGAAATAGATGACTGCGTGGAAGGGAACCAAACAGTCTATTCTATGAATGACATCATAGCCTATCATCTCTAAGACATAGAGGTCCCAAAATAAGTGACACCCACCAACCTCTAGAGGGAAATCCTTACACTAACTCAGACTAACCATTCTAGTCCCCAGCGGAGAGTCCAGTGTTAAGTCATCAGATGAAGGAAAAATACATAGCCCAAGGATCTCCACAATAGAAACAAATATAAAGCTATGGGAAGCCCCTGTATTAAAATGAGCAGATGCTAAAACTGAGGAAACTAAGATCATACCTGAAGCTGTAGAAGGTCTAGGGTCCTACTCCTGCTGGGTATACTCCACTTCAAAATTATGGCATGTACTGTAGCCCTCTAACCCAACCTGACCACTATGAGCTGATCTTCCCAGTGGTCGGTGAAATCCGGGTGGCCGACAACCACAGCCACGACGACCACCTCAGCCTAAATGGAAGGAGTATCTCCAATTCCTATATTGTTGCGAAACTTGTGGTGCTTACCTAGAATGAGGATTCATTGAAGAACCCCTATCACCAGTTGCTGGTGAGAAGATCTGACAGAACAGGTGTAGATGACCCATCATTATGCAAGATCGGCACTCCACTGGGTCTCTCAAGCAATGTGGCCTTGTATTCCCACTCTTCTTGCAATGGTAGCACACAACCTGGATACCATAAGACATCTCCTGCCTTCTCGGATCTCTACGTGAATAATCCATGTAGCGCTTCATGCTGTTAGTAGGAGTTATAATAACACTGGATGCCGAGCTTCCATAGCTCAAAACTCCAGAATCTGTCAGATTGTGCTCTTTGATCAGCGCCTGGTTAACAATAGAAGTGATGGAAGTCAACCTAAAGATGGTCACCTGAGATCAAATGTCGTGCCTCAGACCATCCTCAAACATCCTTGCCTTGAATAACTCATCACCTCCTAGAATAGGAGTGAAGCACTACTTCTAGGTCAAGTGAGAAGAATACTCCATAAAAAGAGTTAACTACTACAGACTCATGAACTCTTTGGCTCGATCGGCCTTCAAAGTATCCATATAGAAGTAGTCATAGAAGGCACGTTGGAACTCATCCCAAGTCATGACCTGCTGGTATCCCCTCGGTGAGATCACATCCCACCACCACTTGGTAGAATCCCAAAGCATATAGGTAGTGAGCTTAACCCTCCTGTCTAGAGGCATCTCATGATTCTCGAAAATAAAAAAGCATTGATTTTAGCCCTGACTCTTTAGCCTAGGTTCCACCTTCCCCTGTGAAAGTGGTAGGATGATGCTTCTGAAAGACCTACGTCAACACTGCCATAGATTTGGCTAGATGCGGTACCCCTCGGCAGGTCAGAATGAACCTCATAAAACCCTATCAGAACTATGCATCAACACTTGTGTCAGGAATGTTGGCTAAGGCCAAGACTGGCACTATTGGAGGATCAGTTTGAAGTCCTTAATCTGCCACATCTGGTGTCTGATCATTTCCTTGCAACTGGCATACAACATGAGAACTTCTCGATGGCATGACTCTACATGGTCATGCAGATACCTTAGATCAATATTATCAAGGACAAAAAAGAAGAAGAGTAATAAGAGAACATGAGAAAGAAATAATTCATGTTTTTTAAAACACGGATACACTGTGTGTATAATTCTTACATGACATGTTCCCTTAATCCTTCACATGGGCATGTGCTTATGCCATAACTGGTTGGGTAACACCCCAAAAACAGAGCATGTTATCCTTACACACAGCGTGTACTTGAATTCTCTTCCCATTTCTGAGTACTTCTAAATGGCTAATCCACACATTTAGCCATAGAGCTAGAATACACGGCATGTTTTTGCTAGACATGGTGTGTACTAAACAAGCTTCACCGACCCATGTTGTTCGTGACACGGCCAGATACTCGGCTGACAATACACAGCGTGTTCTGGATGGACACGTTGTGTACTAGAAAAGAAAACGTCGACCCGTGTTGTTAGTTACATGGTTGGATTTCAAAATTACACTACCCAGCGTGTTTAGAACTGACACATTGTGTATAAACTAACATTGTTCCATCGATGTTGTTAGTCACACAAGAGGACATGTGATCAACATGACCCTCCATGTACAACTGTTACACGGAATGTTCCCACAAGTATTTACCTATCATGTGTCTCTTCCCACACGGCCTATGACATGGTTATAGACTACACATCATGTACATAGGTTACACGGTGTGTACTTAGGGAAAACAGTTTCTTCCTGAACAGAAGAACACATGGGGTGTAGTCAAAACTACACGACGTGTATTCTGGGTTTTTCTAGATAGTAAGCCTCAGAAACTACTCTAGAAACCATAAAATCCCGAAATAGTCCCTTATATGCCAAATTCTGATCCTTGAGGGCCCATCCCCCATGTGAATCAAAGCTTGACATCTTAGACATGTTATAACAAGGGTAATAGGGAAATGATCCACGAAATTCCATTCCCTGAGGGCTCATAACACCTCAAGAAAAAAATATTCCCATTCATTCAAACTAAACATTACACAACAATACCCTATCAAATAACATGTATTTTTATCAAGTCATTTATCATAACAACATGCATATCAAACACAACACCTATCACAATAACTTACAATCGCTAATTCACCCTATATGGTATGACAAGAATGCATGAAATGTGATCCCATGAAAGTTATTATATAATGCATGAGATGTCATAACCTCATATCATCAGGTTGTAACAGAAATAGAACCTCAATAACAACAACAATAACATCACAATATAGATGAGTCACCCAACAGTGAAAATCAAATCAACTATAAAATTGAAAAACCATAAAAATTGTAATACGAGGTAAATTTGATTTTCCCTGTACATGGGTTAGCTAATCCCGAGCACAAATTACTACCAAGTACATATTCCATCCTATCCCAGAAAATAGGCTCCAAACATTAAGTCAAATAAAAGAGACCCCTTTGATACCACATTGTAACTTCCTGGTTCTGGAAGCCACCTAGAGGCGCCACCATACCCGGTTGGACACATGGCCTCAAGAGCATTTCCCCTTACGCCAGAGGCTGACAATTAGCAACGAGGGTCTAGGGTGTGATAGTGGAGAAACTATGCCTTCATTGGTAGAGTAACACAACGGATGAAAAATATATAACAATTGTGGAAGAAGTAATAATATCAAACCACAAGAAACAATATAAGTCTGAAGAAATATATAGCTAGAGCATATATATAGAAATGATTCATGTCACATATTCCTAGCAAAGAAGCCAAAAACATCACAATGATAGAATAATGTACTAAACCAAAGTACAAAAGAAAACCAGTAAACTCCTCAACATCAAAAATCTCAGCTTGGTCCCATGCTCTCTAGCTCCTCAGAAATCATGAACTTGAATTCAAAGGGTCCTTTCCCTTTCTATACCTGAAGCAAGATAATCTGTTTGGAACAAAAATCATGGCCTAAAGAGGGTGTGAGACTAATACCAGTAGGAATCCACCACATGATCTTTCCTAACAGTCAGTGAATATATGGCAGGTAATGAGTAAAAGAAAGCACTAAACAAGAAGGTACTCGCCAGAAAATAATCCACAGTTTTAGTTCATTAAATTTCATATATCAAGCAACAACTTACCAATGCAGGTTAAAACAATAGTTAACCCTATAATAAGTACTCACAATCCATCCCCATTGGTCCTACCTAGCAACAAAAGCAAGCAACAAAACACAAAAGGTAACCCTATGGAAAGTAGTCATATTCTATCACCTCTGGTCCTACCTAACAACACAAGCATACAGATAACAACATAGGTAAACCTATGGGAAGTACTCACAACCTATCCCCTCTTGTCTTACCTAGAAACACACGAAATCCTCAAGGTAGTACACTCAATCTAACCCCTCTAGATCAACTTTAAAATAGACTCTCCGGGGAAGCACTTGTAGTAAATCCCTCCAATAGTCTCGTATCGGTACGAAAAAGGTGCTCTAGGGAAGAACGTATTTCACATTCCCCATGTGGCCTGTGTCATGAATCTATAGACACTCCTAGGAAGCACTTACGTCAATTCGCCCCTGTGGTCTCTCATCATATTAAAAAATAGACACTCTAGATAAGCCCTTTCATCCAATCTCCAAATGGTCTAATACACTAGGTTCTCACGGCCCTGTGTATGTCATGAAAAAATAGCAGCGCATATCGGCGAAATTAGTCCACATAAAAAACTTATATAAATTGTATACAACATAACAGTATGTTAGAACAACAGTCACACAATCCTATAATACTAGGAATGGAATGTAAACAGAATCTTAATGGGAAAACGAGAACAAACGGTCAAAACAAGCATCATGCCTAGGAAAACACTTCCAAAGCATAGAAATTTACCCTATGCATAGTCAAATAACCTCTACTAAAGCACACAAGAATTGCAGGAAAACAAAAAATCTAAAACAGTGAACAAAAAATTCCTCATTCTAGGGTATTGGACAAAGCTTCACATATAACTCAAAGACTTTCAAAAGAAAGGAACAAACCACCAACCTCAGTGTTGTAGGATCGATATAAGTTAACCTCAAGTCCTGAATCGCCCAAGAACATGGAATATCTACAAAAACACTCAAAACGTTCAACCAAGGATAACTTGATAAAGAGGGGGAATCATGAAACAAATCTCTAGAAGAAGGAATAGCTTATCGAGGCCATTCTAATGCAACCGACGATAGTTGAATCAGATATTGGATGCTCGGTCTGGGGATCAGAGGAAGATCATGGCCTTACGAGAGCTCTTAGATGATCTAGGTCAAGAAGAGATCCCTTCAGGCGATTATACGTGACCCTGGTACACTTAATTATAAAAAATAAATTACATGATGTGTACTTTATAATTACACATCGTGTACATTCCATTTTCGTACACTGCATTAGGAAGCCTCCAGGTCACCCCCCATGGTCGTGTGTGTGTCCATTTCACGGAAAACACATGGCTTCAGGCGAAAATCGAGTACACAACATGTACTCATATTTTACACAATGTGTACTTCAAAAAAATTTCAAAAAATTACTCTATTTCTTAAAAATGACCAGAAAAGTGAAGCATTCCTGAAAAGAAGATCAGGGTTCTTAAATTTTGACCCCACATTTCAATTGTATTATGACTTTGAATATAGTTTATTTCAAAAAATATAAATTCTAAATTCTTCAATGCCTAGGAGGAATCAAGGTTAACTTTTGGGATGGTCAAATTTTAGAATTGTTTCTAAGGAATCAAATATTTCCATAGTAAAGAAATATTTAGGGCGGACATTGGATTACCTCACAACCATTTTTATTCCCAATTCATAATTTATAAAATTTCACACATAGGATGGTATCTTATTCCTCTCACTTATGAATAGTGTTTGCTATAGGATTTTTAACTCAATCTAATAGCTTGTATGATTAAAAATTGGATCCTTTAGATCCTAAAATAAAATTATCTCTTTTTTCCAGTAGCCATTTCATATTGGCTATGAATCATAATATCACCCCACAAAATCTATAGAATAGTTAATTTTATCTGCATGAATAACATGGAGATCACCATTGCTACATGAGTGAACCATTATGGACTAAATTTATTCCTCCACTAGTGGTATATTTCCATGAATCATAAACAATCGCGTCCTACTAAATAATTTTAAAATTAGAATTCAAGGAGTCCATATAATCTAAAATCAAGGAAAAGTTAGTTGAATTTAGAATGAATTTCTCTATGAACACTTAACTTATTTCCTAAAATTTTGATACACCTTTTGAAATCATGGTGTATAATTTGATGCTATCAAACATCAAGCTTACCCTTCTCCTTGCTCTAAATATAAATGAATTATCTCAAAATAAACACTCATGAGTCCATCTTTCTTTAGGATGATTAAAAAAAATTTAAGATAAATACTTCGCACTAATATAAACCAAAAAACTAAAAAAGAAATGATCCATAACATCAAATTGTTGGAGGATGAGTTAGTTAGGGATTATTAGGATTGTTTTATGGATATCACTAGAAAGATCCAACATCACGGTCTTGATGTGTGGATATAGTTTCAAACATTCTACCACGGAATTCAAATAGCTTCACATAATATAATATATGTAATTTCTATTGGAGGAATCATTCTCAATACACATGAAATCAGAATACCACTCTTAAATGAGATCTCCGACAAATTTATTTGGTGGAATAGTGATTGAAGACCACCCAGTGAAGAATTCACCAGGTGGAAGATAATTTCAGCTATGAAACCCAAGTTAAATCACTCAATAAGAAGCTCGAATGTTTTTAGCTACCTAATCCACCACTTTCATATCCTTCTCCTATTATGGAAATACATGAATTTGAAATGCACCAAGCTATGAAACCATATCAGGATTATAGAGATGGAATTGAACTACCTCAATGTAAGGATTTAAATTATATAAATTATAATTAATAAAATCATATGTTTTAGTAAGAAAATTATTATTAGTACCAATATTATCAATATAGGTTTTATAAATATCCATAATAACCCAATCTATCTTATTATCATTATAGGAGTGTTAGAGAACCAACAAGAAATCAAGGACCATCTTGGAACCCGCCTCAAAATCCAAATCCTTGACTTGAAAAAAATTTACATGACAAAACTTTCCTCAAGATATCATCAATTTCTCTTATCTGAACAAAAATAATTTTAGCATGATCCTCCAAGGCAGCATAAAAAATCCACCCTCCCCAATCGAATCTATAAAATTTTCTTGCTATGTTCATTTAGAAAGAGGAACAATGGAAGACCATCCCAGAAACTATTAAGCAGAATCAGAGGGATCCCTTATGAAATCATGAGAAAAAATTTGGATAGATATCCATTATTATAATAGATCAATTACCATGTACATTCCTTAGTAATAAAGAGAAAAATTTAAGTTTGGTTGATTTGTCTTTGGTCCTTTGGAGTCGAAAAACACAAGATTTTCAGTAACAATTAAAATGTGAGGATACGATGATAAAATAACATGGAACACATTCTAAAAACATCATAAAATATTATGATGATAGCACACACAAATATGATTAGGAAAAAAAATTATTCACAACCAACTACAAAAGAACCTATAAAATATTATCCTAAAATGGAAGATATTTATGTGTCCCTACCACTATATAAAACCCCTATACCCTTTACTCAAAGTATGAGACAAGTTAAAATAGATGTTTAATAAAAAAGTTTTTTGATACGTTTAAGAAGTAACATGTTAATATCCCTTTTGAGGAGTCGATAGTTTATATTTTTGGTTATTCAATGTTTTTTGGGATTTTCAATCTATAAAATGAAAAATAGATGTATTAGAAGTCATCTCATTGAATGAATAGTGTAATTAATATATTATATGGAATATTATACTAATGATGGGTGACCAAAAAGGTTCTTTATTCCCAATAGTATAGGGAAAATAAATTTAAGGATAATTATGTGTGACCTTTGTGAATGTATCAATCTCATTCTAAAGAGGGTATTCTAGAATTTTGTGCTCAAATATTTGAAACCAACAATTGTTTTACTTAAATTGAATTATTTATCAATCAATTACCCTTGAGGACATCTCAAGAACATCCCAGTCAGGGTTGGTATGTTCATTTTTAATTCTTATTTAATAATCTTTGATGTGGTGGACGAAACATACATCCGTGTCATTATAGAGAGTCTGTTTTATCACAAATGAAAGGTATTGATTGATGTGAACCATGGATGGATTCTTTTTAGATTATTTTATTAATAATAAGTATTCGAATTAGAAAAATCTTCTAGGAAAAGTGGAATGCCATTTTTCTATTAATACATCTTTATTATTGATGAGAATGTTGATTATATAACCAGTGAGGATAATAGAGAGACCCAATAGACTAATAAATATGAATACAATGATAAAGAGGAATTGAATTTCACTAAACATCTAATAAGGGATAAAATCCTCCCATTCATACCCTTAGTAATTATAACATAGACACTGGATTTGAAACATCTATAAAGAACAATAAAGTATTCATTGTTAGAAACATTATCTTCACTACTAGTCATTATCAGTTCAGAACTCACTCAAATATAGGAAGGAAAACTCATTGTTCTTATTAAGGGGTAAAAATTCAATTTAATGTGGAGTGTATGAAAATATACAGACCAAACCAATGATATGCACCATCAATATTTTTTACCAGAAGGCAAAAAACCAAAATTTCATCCCTATAGTTACTCACTCCACCGATGAAAGAGGTAATCAAACATACGGAATGATGCTTCTCAAATCTAGTATAATAATTTCAATCATTGATAATTAATTGGTGAGGATATTTTCGGTCGTCGTAAATAAATGTAGCTGGAATTTTGTTAAAAATGATGCAGATGAGATAACTTCAACTCAAACTATCACCAGGTGGAGGATATATGTTGATTATGAAAACCAAAACATGACAATTACTAATGACCAATTTCCTGTCCCATTCATGAATCACATACTGGAGTGATTTTTATATAATTAATTATATTGTTTTATAAATGGATATTCGAGATACAATAAAACTATCATCAATCAAGCATATTACTCCTAAACAACATTCACATGTCCTTTTGTAACGTTAATCTCTAGATGAATTTTAGTTGGAATGTGAAACGTACCAAAACTATTTCCAAGGTGCATGAAACACATTTTCCATTATATGGAATATGAATTTCAATAGATATTCAAGAATTATTTCTTAATGTGTGGATGGTCCTTAGAAATAATCCTAAGCAATCTTGCAATAGTTCTACAGTGGTGTGAATAGAGGTTCCTAGTACAAAACTAGGTTAATTGTAATTTTATGGTCTAAGGAGGCATAGACCTCGAATATAATATACCAAAGAGTGGAATGGAATTTGATACTATAATTATCATTGTATTTAATGAACATCCTTATACCACAGTGGTGAAATGTATTATGTGTTTTCTTAGACATTTTGGATTTTATCACCACTTCTATCATGAATTTTCAAGAATATCCCACCACATAAAAATCATTTATTGAAGGAAATTACATTTGAATTCAATAAAGAGATTCTATAGGCATTCAACTCTCTGATTAATATCATGGTGGGTGCTCCTATAATAATTCTATAAGACCTGCATATGGATTTTAAATTAATGTGTGATTCTAGAAACATCCCTTTGGGATTTCTTTTAGGGTAGTGTGTAGGGAATATCCTACACTAATTTTTTATTCTAGTCATACAGTGAATGAATCTCAAGTCTATTATACAATAATAAAAAAATATTTTTTGGAAGTTTTCTTTGATCTTTAAAAGTTTTGATCATACCTTATGCTCTTTAATTATAGGTCTATACAAATCATGAAACTTTTATATACCTACTATGTAAAAATGATTCCAAACCACAACTAATATAGTGGATCTTACTATGGTAGTAATTTTACAAAGTCATTAATCAAAAATAAATGGATTCAAAATGTCATCATTGATCCCTAATTTAGACTTCCACTACCGAGTATTTAATATTATGAACATCATATCATTGAGTGGGATTTTCTTGATGAAAAACTTGTTAAAATATATAAATATTCAAATCTATTATTTTTATGATATTTCATTCTATCGTTCCTCTAGAACAATTTAGACCCACTTCTCCCACAAAAATGGATGAAATTCTTGGTCAAAGGCTCACTCTATTAAAGGGATGAGACACTACTATTTATTTATTTTTGAAGTGTTTTTTTGTGAGGTTTCATCCTAGAAAATAATGTTTAAAGAATACATGATATGCATCAAATGTTACCATAGGGAGTAAATAATTGTCCAAAAAACACTCTATCTAAGATACTACAAATACTATTTAGTTGAACACTCTATCAGGTTGCAATGTGTTTCCTTTATATATTTTATCCATGATAGGAAATTGATACCATTTGAGAAAGAAAAAACTTATCAAGAATTCGATTCTCGAACATCAAATCTTCAACAAATTGGTGATCAAATTTATGGGTCTACTAAAATATTCTCATGGAAAATATTATATCTTGGTCAATGTGAACTACACTTTGATGTGGGTAGAAGTCAAAGAATCCATTCATGAAACAAAAAATGTGGGCGTGTTATTTTTTGGAAATAACATATTTTCTTGATTTTTATTACTCTGAGTACTGATTAGTAATTATAGAACACAGTTTTACAATAATGTTTTGAAAGGATTGATTGAAAATTATAGAATTATATATAACATGGAAACTCCCTACAAATGGTAGAAAAGAGGTAATGATGAATTTTATAACAATGAGAATAAATAAATTCTATAATATATATTATATAATAGAAGTATGTAATGGAGTCTCAAATAGGATGATGAACATTAGGTGTATCACTTAGTGTATAAAACAAAAATCCATAGTACTGTGTTCTCATTTGTTAATGGAAATCCATATAATATGTCAGTTGAATTGTTGCATATCTCTTATTGGGAAATTAAAAAACTAAACTATAATGCTAAAATATTCATGGAATTAACAATTCTACAAATTATATAGATGTAAGTGATTAGAATTGAAGCTTATGTAAATTCCATAATCAATAAGGAAAATCTGAACAAATGGGAAGACCAATGCAATGCATGATGAATTTTGACACCAAGAGATAATGTTATACTATTTAATTCCAAAATAAAATTATTTCATGGGTTTCTATTCATTATAGTCACATCCCATTGATGTTCTAAATTTATACCACTTTGTTAAAATAAAAAATAAAAAAAGGTGATGAACCACCCATTAAGGTTGATTGATAAATAATAAAAATTTACCAATACCCATTCAACAAGAAATGTGTCCTTACTTTTAAATTCATACGAATTGAATTATTAGTAGATCATAATATTAAATTAAGGGATGACTAGGAGGAAACCCATGATAGGTCCATTAGGTTATCATAGAGATTAGAAAGGCTTTTTCATAATGGATGTATGTCTAGAGGTCTTTACCCAAAAATCCTCACAAAAGAAAATTTAAATGTTGTTTAACATCAAAAAATTGAAAATTTTATGAACAAAAAATTCCATGTTTTATATGTCATGTATTACATACATTATGTAAAAAATTTCAGAGGCTTTATATTATGTGAATCCTTAGTCTACGACTAAGCCCCCCCCCCCCCCCCGCCTTGTTTCGTCTCCCACGCACCATCCCATACCCTAACCACCACTTGTTTTTCCACATCGTTGGTCTCCTTCCTCCCTCTCCTTATCTTCATCGCTCTAATTTGTCATCCATCACACTCCATGACCACTAATTCTCATTTAATCCATCCATAAATTCCTAAACAAAATCCATTATGTTTTTTTACCAATAGGAAGATGACTCTCTACCACCCAAGATTTCAAGGCCTACACTTTTCCACCACCTGCAAATCCTTCTCTATCATTTTCGGCATCCAATTATTCTACTCCATCTAACTCTAGCTAGTCCCAGTCCTCATCTTGCCCATCTTAGGGTTCTACCACACAATTAATTCTGCTCTAAAGCCTCAACTTTTCTAAACCTATGAATAATGTATTGTTGGTCCATTTATAGGAAAAGTCGATGAGGACTAAGAAAACATTGTACATCGCAATTATTGAGCATATCCTAGTGCATGAGGTGGTCCTCAATAATATTAGTCAGATGCACTACCCGAGCATTATTGATATACATGAAGAGACATATCAAGAGTTTTTTAAGAGTTTTCACCCACTCTAGAGCTCGAAGATGTGCATTTCACCTTTTGAAAATATTATAGGCCTTTGGAGATCACTCTATGAGACATTGGCATTATGTTGAAAATATAAATAGATGATTTCATTTCTTACCCATCCTATAATTCATTGAGGATAGACCTGATCATGGAAGATGCAGTGACGAGTTGTGAATTAAACTCTTGGGATCCCTAGAGTTGTCATGATCATCATATGGAAAAAGAGAACCTAGATGATGGGTTCCGATTTATAGATTCTACACCAGGACCAAGATCATTTTGAGATATCCAAAGGGGATTCTCAACAGAGAATCAACCATATTTATTTTTTCATCCCTACCTCCATCATGTGTGGACCTTCTGTCAACATGGATCACCCATTTTCATTATACTAAGAGACCAAGGTGCAGTGGGATCGTAGTATATTTATGGAAGGCATATTTATTTCCCACCACTCACTTTATCTTGAAATCATTAATGCATATCAGCCTCATTAGTCCCTTGAGAAGATACATTTCAGAAAACATCTTATCCTGTACAATATGGGCCACAACTAGAATATAGAGGGCCACCACTAGTGGTCCCCTAAGTATAAATAGGATTATATTCAGACACTAGATCACCCTACCCTAGCCATTTCCCCAGTGTAAGAATCCCCTTACCCTACTAACCCAGCTATAGTCCCTACTTCAACCTATTCCCCACCATCCTACACTACTTTTCCATCACCACATACCACCACTACACCACACCTACCACCAATGAACAAACCCCCCCATTTCCATCCAACATATTCTATTTTCCTTAGTGTATTATTGAGAAAGTGAAATAAATTTTCCTCCACTTTGGAATCTCATTCACTGAGCTATCATAGTTCACAACCCCTACCCCATAACCCACCCCTATCTACCCACTCACCACCTGCTGTCATAGAAATATTTTCATCATCTATTACCAACCTACCTCGTTCTCAGTTCATTATACCACTCCTTTTCGAAACGAACAAGCTAATCGCCCCATGATACCATTTATGGAGGTTAATCCACATTACCATTCCTCTATTGTTGTGATAGATATGGTTGGGAAGATTCATACCCCCACTGTTTGGTGGAGGGGGACATTTTTTAGCTGATATTAGTGACATGGCCTACAATATTAGGTCTTGTCCAAGTATACTCCTCTGTTTAAATAATATGTATTAGGTGTATTAATTTCTTCGTTACTGTATATCCTCTCCTAATTGTATTTTTAGTATTATCAAATGAAATGGAAATGAATTTTGATTCCCTGTATTTCTTATTCTCATTTGTTAAATTATTATTATTCAATATTTGTAACAATCTACTACATTATCCATTGTTATTGATGAGTCTGTAAGGACACCATCTAGCCTCCCACATGAGATAAATCAGTGTCTATGTGACACAATGATCAAATGTGACAACCGGGCCCTGGTGACAGTACAACCACCTCGCCTTAACATGGTCGTCGGGTCCTAGTTCACCAGGTACCTCCACGTGCCTACGGGGAAACACGAGGTACCTGGTGGGCCAGGACCCGACGACCATGTTAATGCAGGGTGGTTGTGCTGTCACTATGGCACATTTGTCACATTTTATCTTTTTGGTTATCCTTGTTGGATTTAGTGACACCTTGAGGGTATCGGGGTCCCTACTGAGTATCGTTATACTCACCCCTGCATGGTCTATGCCCGCACCTCGTTGTGATGGTTGTAGACGATGGGCGGCATAGATAGAGGCCGAGTGTTCATGGACTAGATGGTACTCAGAGGTGGACCTCACAATGAGAAATTATCCTGTGGTGGACTCCATGACCAGACGACACTCAGAGGTGGTTTATGGGTGAGAGAATTTTGGAGGCTATATGTACCTACCCATTAGGTAGGATCCGTGGTGGATGATTCAGGAGCTGCGCTATCTGTACCTACCCTTCAGGTAGGAATTGAGGAGGACGACCCATGAGCTGCTTCAATATTCTTCTAGCTGCTTGTCCATATTGTACTTTCTTTCAGTTGTAGCTGTACTTTTGATTGGGTATGTATTCTGGCCCATTTACTTTTTAGCACTTCCTTTTTGTACTCTGTGGTGTTTTGTTAATTTTATAAAGGAAATTACTTCCCTGTTATCGGGATTTATGCCTTTGGTTCTAGTTGCCAGCCCCTGGCCTCTGGAAGGCGGGTTTGGGGTAGTCACGGCATGGGCCCCGAGGATGGGTCGTGACAAATTGGCCTCTGTTTGTGCTTCCCATCGTCTATAACCATCACAACGAGGTGCGGTCATCGCCCATGCAAGGGTGAGTATAATGATACTCAGTAGGGACCCCGAGACCCTCAAGGTCTCACTAAATCCAACAAGGATAACCACAAAGATGATCTCAACAGATAACCTCTACTTAGGTACATTCCCATACATATACCCAAGTTATCAAGTAACCCATCTCAATCACGAGGAAACACAAGGATTATGAAATCAACAGATAACCTCTACCCAGGTATATGACCATACATATACCTAAGTTATCAAGTAACCCATCTCAATCATGAGGAAACACAAAGATTACATACTCAGCTCAACTAGGATTTTATTCATGATGTTGAAACCACAACTGTTGGAGAACACCTCCTCTGTTGAGTATAGTGGGCCCGCCACTACAACCAAACATGCCGAACTCCTCCTCTATCGAGTATAGTGGGTCTGTCGCTACAACCAACTGCGCCGGACTCCTTGGA
Source organism: Viscum album (assembly GCA_963277665.1). Taxonomy (NCBI): domain Eukaryota; kingdom Viridiplantae; phylum Streptophyta; class Magnoliopsida; order Santalales; family Viscaceae; genus Viscum; species Viscum album. Next base: position 1,273,350,882 of record OY728152.1, read on the forward strand.
TAGCTGTAGTACTCCACCTGTCGAGTACTGTGGGCCTGCTGCTACAACCAAGCGCTTCCCACCATGGGTCTGCCGCTAGAACCAAGTGCTCCACCTCATAGGTTCCAGAGGTACTCCTTCTGTTGAGTACCGCGGGTCTTCCGCTACAACCAAGAGCTCCTCCGTCGTGGGTCTGCTGCTACAACCAAGCACTCACCCTCCTAGCCTCTATAGTTACTCCTTCTGTTGAGTACCGTGGGTCTGCCGCTACTACCAAGTGCTCCTCCACCGTGGGTCTGCTGCTACAACCAAGCGCTCCCCACTGGGCTATCTGAAACACACTGAGTCGATAGATCAACAGTCTTCAAGTCTCAGCCAGCTACTAGGTCTCTGCACTATGCTAGATCGTCACCGGGAGGGTCCGCTCCATGAGCTACTGGTCGATACTCCATGTATCACAAAGTTCCATGAAGAAGTATCTCAAAGCACTGCCCCATCATAGGGGTCTCAACGAAACAGACGGTGCGTCAGTCGGCCGCCTGGTCTGTGAGTTACTAGCCTTTTTGTCCTAGGGGCCCGGTTGGTTTCGTGTGCGAACCAAACCGGCCGTATCTCAATTTTACCCCGGAATCTCATAGGGTATACTCATAGGGACTGTTTCCCAATGTGATTACCAACGCCGCTGACGGTTCGTCTAACGGACATATGGTCTGAAAGTTATCAGACTTTCTGTTCCAGGGGCCCATTTGGATTTCAGGTACAATCCATCCTATCCATTATCCAACTGCATCCAAAACTTAGGAAATGCATGCAAAAAATTCCGTCCCATCAAGAGGAATCCAACAAAGTTGACGGCACGTCAATCGGACGTCCGGAGCTCGAGGTATAAGCGTTTCCGCTCCGAGGGCCCGGTTGGTTTCGTATCCGAACCAACCCGACCATACTAATGTTCTCCGAAACCTTGAGTGTAATATTCCTAAATGACCGTCTCGATACAAGGATCACATCGCATCTCACGGTGCGTCGATCGGAGCTCTGCAGCCCATGTTATGGGCAAAAGACTGTGAGAGGTCCGGTATTAGGGGGTTCGGGCCCAGTCCGACCTGGCCCGGTACCCCCTGTGTCGGCCTGAACCAGGTTGCCTCGTCCCGAGTCCGGGTCTGGCCCGCTTGGGCATGGCTCCGCCCGGCTGGCGCGGCACGACCTGGGCGCGGCCCAGCCAGGCGGCCCGGCCTGGCGGACCGGCATGGGCAGCCGGCCCGGCGTGCTGGCGGACCGGCATGGGCAGCCGGCCCAGCACGCTGGCGCCAGCCAGGTGGCTTGGTTGTTTTGGCCGAGCAGACTGGGGTGTGGGGGGGGGGGGGGGGGGGGCGCTGCCCCCCGCCGTTTGTAATCTGCGTCCCCCATGTGGGGGGGGGCTCTCATGTCAGGCCAGCCGGGGGTTCAACCCCTGGCTAGCCGGGTGTTCAACCCCCGACTCTTCCTCTGACCGGCCGGCCCGCTCCGGCCGGCCCGCTCCGGCCGGCCCGCTGCTTCCGACACAGGACCGGGAAGGGCTGGTCCCCTTGCTCCAACACAGGTGTCCTGGAACTGGCCACCGGTTCCCCTACTCCTCCATGGCTTCAGCCGCAGCCTTGGACCGTCCGGCGGGGCGCAATGGTGCCACACCCCTCCGCTGTGGCCCCGCTCCGGCCGCGGTGCCTTCGGGGATCTCTGGTGCGGCGCGATGGCGCCACGATCTTGGTTCAATTTCCAATTTTGTGGCGCGATGGCGCCGCTCATTTCCTCCTGGTGCGACGGCACCTCGTCACTTTCCTTTGAACCATAATCAACACAAAAGATAAGAGAGGAGGGTCGGTCGTGTTTGGGCGGTCCGGTCCCCTCCCGTTAATTGAAAGAAAACAGATCAATTGAACGAGTAACGTTGATGGAAGAAAAACAAAAATATCATCAACAATAAAATTTCCTTGCCACGAGAGGTTGATGATTCGAAGATTGTCGCGGGACAAGGAATGTCAAGGAAGAAGCGTCGTGGAAGAAGGGTTTTTGGCATCGCGGTACATGGAGTCGCATAATCGATCTCCGAGGATTCAGCGTTCTTCGTCGGAGATCAATGCGTTCTTCGCATTCTTCTTGTTCTTCGCATTCTTCGGTGAAGAAGATGAATATATTCAAGCCTCCCTTAGCTTTTTTCCAAATCGTCTCAATGCAACAAGTTTCAACCCAAATAAAATAAGTATTTCACTTATTTTATTAACATAACTTATGTATTTGAAAATCAAAAGTTCAATTAATCCATTCAATTAATTAACTCAACTTGACTTAATAAATGGAGGGTTATATAAGGTTAGGGAAGATTAAGAGGTGGGGTTCATGTGGGCCCCACCACTCTCATAACCTCCCATGGGAAGTTGGGTGGTTACCCCAACTTCCACTCAATGGTTAAACCACTTAAAATGAAATAAAAATTGTAACTCAATTTTTATTTTAACTTCCAAAAATTTTAACAACTTCTCTCATGAAAACGCAACTCCAGAAAAGGTGTTCCAAAGAAACTACTGGTGCTGTGAATTCATCGATGGCCTTTGAATTCGATTTCGAGCACCGGATCAAAAGATAGAAAAACCCGCTCGTTCGTTCCCTGAACGTACCCGAGCTAATCTTCGGATAAAAATTCTGGGCACACCGGGCCTCAGAATCAAGTGCAGTCAAAAACCACGTTCTTGTAAAATCCCAAAGAAAATTACGAAAAAATTCCCCTTGAATTTTACGGGTCTTTACATTACTCCCACCTTAGGGATTTACATCCCCGTATAGCTTTAACACAACCTAAGTATACAAAAGCGGTACTGAGCATGCGTCTGAGCCTTCCACTCCCATGTGCTCACATGGAGGTTCCCGTACAGCCTGTGAAAGAGCACCCGAGGAATCAACCAGTCCTTGTAGGATCCGCTCTTATCATTCCTCGATCCCCACTGGAACCTCCGTGAAACTCACCCCATCGCCAAGGTCTCGTTCCCCATGGTCGATGACATGCGTTGGTTCAAGCACGTATCCCCTCAATTGAGATACGTGGAAGTCTTCGTGCACCTGTTGCAACTGAGGTGGGTGGGACAAGTGGTAAACCACCTCTCATACCCTGCCGAGGACCTAGAAGGGTCCATTGAACCTCGGAGATAACTTGTCGCCTCAGCCACATCTCCGTAACTCAAGTCGAGGTGAGACCCGTAGGGAGACGTGGTTGCCAACCTCGAACTCTAGTGGTCTCCACCCCCTATCAGCACAAGACTTTTTCCAGCTCTGAGCTGTCCTCATCCTCTCTTGGATGACTTGGACCTTTCTGTTCCTATAAGAGCTGTTGAGATTTCCTCTTTGCCGATAAGAGAAATCTGGTCTCATCCCCTGGATGAACCAAGTTCTTCGCCTAATACAGTCAATCCCGACATGGACGATACTAATCTATACCAAGGATGATGTCGTAAGGCTTCGACACTACTACCAAGAGATCCAACCATTAATCTCACCTCACTGTCGGCATCAGCGTGTGGTCACTGGGTCGCCTCCAGTAGGTATCTCAAAGTGAGGGTCAAGTCAACGGTTTTTAAACCAGAACCTCTTAGTAAGAACATAAATAGGGGACAGGAAGGAAAACGCCACAAGAAAGGTGTATTTTTTTACGACAGCTCAACGTACAAAGACACAAAGCATCTACAAACAAATATCAATAGAGATAGAAGAAACATGAACAAAAGTCTCCAAGTTTGGAGCTAGTCTCACTCCAGTCCATCTGCTCCCGGAGCTCCATGATCGTAGGACTTATCTGCCTGAAGCTGAGCTCTCCCATGTCCACCTGTTCCCTGCGGTCGGGGTGGACCTCCTGGTGGTGGTGGTGGCAACACCTCGATGCGTTGTCCACCTCCAGCTGAACGGCCATCTCCCCTGCCACGGTCTCCTGCTCCATGCAGTCCGCCTCGATTGAACCTCTGCCTCTGCCCGGGAGGTCCTTCATTCATCTGATGGTCATCTGTATGGTGGGTCGGACAGTCACAATCCATGTGACCAACCCCGCTGCAGGAGTAACACTGTCCACGCATGGTAAGTCGTTCTCCACCTCGGGTGCCTCACACAAACGATCATGTGTCATGCGGTCAACCACCTATAGGTCTAGTCCTCTTGGACCTCTGTGACATCTGTCTACTGCCTGCTGAAGAAGACTCTTCCGCAAGCCGGCTAGTGGTGGGTCCTGCTGGTGGAGACTGTTCAGCACAGAAACTCTCCATTATGAGGGCTCGCTCCAACACCCCTGTCTGTGTCGGAATGCTGTGAGAAACAACTAAAGCTCTGATCTCTCGCCTGAGCCCCTGCCTGAAGGTTTGGACCCTGATGAATGGGTCTCGTACCATGTCCGTGGAATATCATGAGAGATCAGTAAACCTCGCCGCATACGGGGATACTATCATGGTTCCATGCCGTAGCTGTAGCAGCTCCAGGATGTGCACTGCTCGGAGGGTGGCTGGGTTGAACTCTGAGTGAAAAAGGCCCCCAAAGTCCGTCCAAAGGAGAGATGCCTCGTCGTGCACCTGGAGCATCAAGCTCCACCATCTGCCTACTGCCGCGTGAAGGAGGCTCACTGCAAGGACCACCGTAAGGTCAGATGGTGTCCCTACCAAACATAAAACTCATACAATAGCCTCCATCCAATCCTCGGCTGCCTGAGGGTCCATCTCCCCACGGAACCTGGGCGGTCGCTGACACTGAAACTTGTGCAGTGCACTAAGGTGACATGCACCATTAGCGGCTGGGGCTGGTAGCATCGATGGCTCGGTGGGTAGAGGAACCGCTGGTGCCTCTGCTATCAAAGGGCCCCGTATCGAGGCCTCATCGCTCAGTGGGCTGTCGTCACGCACAGCGCTCGGAACCCTAGCTGGATGCCGTTGTGGGGCCATCTTGAAAAGAAACAGGTGCTCCATGGTCAAACAGTATACCAGGTGAGCTGAAACAAAGTAATCACAGAGAAAACTTGAAACACACATGCAATCAATGTTTTCGTGCATTAAGTCAGAAATCAGATGTTAGGGTCCTGGTGTACGGATACGTCGGCCGCCGCACCAACACTGGACTCCCTGGACTGATAACCACACTCAATACCCTTAACACTATTGCTTCACATAGAAAATGATTAGAGTCCTGAGTTCTGCGGTAGAACCGAACTCCTCTGATACCAATTTTTCTCGACCCGTCCTCGAGGCCCGTGAAGTGACTACCCAAGCTCGCTTTCCATAGGCTAGGGGCTAGCGACTAGCACCAAAGGCGTAAATCCAGATAACTGGGAAGGCATTGCCTTTATAAAGGTAAAAAAACACCACATAGTACAAGTGGAAGTAAAACACTAAGTACAAAAAGGAAGTGCTGAAAAGTAAATGGGCCAGAATACAAACCCAATCAAAAGTACAACTATAACTGAAAGAAAGTACAACAAGGACAAGAAGCTGGAAGAAGATAGAAGCAGCTCCTGGTTCATCCTCCTCGGATCCTACCTGAAGGGTAGGTACAGATAGAACCGCTCCTGAATCGTCCACCATGGATCCTACCTAAATGTAAAGAGCCATATAATTCAGGGGAAATTTTTTCTTAATTTTCTTTGGGATTTTACAAGAACACGGTTACTGACGGCACTTGATTCTGAGGCCCGGTGTGCCCAGAATTTTTATCCGAAGATTTTCTCGGGTACGTTCAGTGAACGAACGAGTGGGTTTTTCTAACTTTTGAACCTGTGCTCAAAATCAAATTCTGAGGGCACCGATGAATTCGCAGCACCGATAATTGCTTAGGAACACATTTTTCAGAGTTGCGTTTTCACGAGAGAAGTTGTTAAAATTTGTGGAAGTTAAAATAAAAATTGAGTTACAATTTTTATTTCTTTTTAAGTGGTTTAACCATTGAGTGGAAGTTTGGGTAACCAACCAAATTCCCATGGGAGGTTATGAGATTGGTGGGGCCCACACGAACCCCACCCCTTCATCTTCCCTAACCTTCTATAACCCTCCATTTATTAAGTCAAGTTGAGTTAATTAATTGAATGGATTAATTCAACTTTTGATTTTCAAATACTTAAGTTATGTTAATAAAATAAGTGAAGTACTTATTTTATTTGGGTTGAAACTTTTTTCATTGAAAGGATTTGGAGAAAAGCTAAGGGTAGGCTTGAAGATCTTCATCTTCTTCGCCGAAGAACGCGAAGAACGCGAAGAACACACCGATCTCTGATGAAGAACGCAGAATCCTCGGAGATCAACTACGCCACGCCGTGTACTGCGACGCCAACGACCCTTCTTCTGCGACACTTCTTCCGTGACGTTCCTTCTCCCGCGACAATCTTCGAATCATAAACTGCTCGAGGTAGGATAATTTTATTGTTGATGATATTCATGTTTTTCTTCCGTCAACATTACTCATTCAATTGAACCGTTTGCTTTCTATTAATGGGAGGGGACCAGACCGCACAAACACGGCCGACCCTCCCCTCTTATCATTTGTGTTGATTACTGTTCAAAGGAATGTAACGTGGTGCCATCGCACCGCGCGAGAATGAGTGGTGAGGATGTGTGGCACCGTCACACCCCGCAATTGAAAATCGAACCAAGATCGCGGCGCCGTCGCGCCGCGCCGGAGAACCCTGAACGCACCGCGGACGGAGCGGGGCCATGGCACCATCGCGCCGCGGCGGAAGGTCCTAGGACACTGCTCAGGCCGCGGTGGAGCAGGGGAACCGTCGGCCAGTTCTGGGCTGCCGGCGTCGGAGTAGGGGGACCGACCCTTGTTAGTCCCGTGTCGGCAGCAGCCGGCCGGCCAGAGCGGGCTGACCGGTCAGAGGAAGAGTCGGGGGTTGAACCCCCGGCTGGCCGGACATGCCCCACCCCCACATGGGGGCCGTGGATTACAAACGGTAGGGGGTAGCGCCCCCCCCCCCCCTGCACCCCTATCCGCTCGGCCGAAACGGCCAAGCCACCTGGCTGGCGCCAGCTCACCGGGCCGCGCCCAAGCCAGGCCGAGCCGCGCTCAGGCCGGGCCAGACCACGCCAGCTTAGCCGAGCTACGCCCAAGCGGGCTGGAAAAGGACCCTGGATGGGTCGACCTGGTTCGGGACAACCCAGGGGGAACCGGGCCGGGTCGGACCGGGCCCGAACCCCCTAATACCGGACCTCTCATAGTCTTTTGCACATAACTTGGGCGGCGGATCTACGATTGATGCACCATCAGCTGTGATGCAATCCATGGATCGAGACGTTCATTTTGGTATATTACACTCAATGTTTCGTAGAACTTGAGTATGGCCGGGTTGGTTCGGATACGAAACCAACTGGGCCCTTGGAGCAGAAACGCTTATATCACAAGCTCCGGACGTCCGATTGATGTGCCGTCAACTTTGTCAGATTCCTCTTGATGAGATGGAACTTTTGGAATTATTTGACTATGTTTTGGATGAATTTGGATAATGGGAGGGTTAGATTGTACCCAAAATCCAACTGGGCCCTTGGAACGTAAAGGCTGATAACTTTCAGACCGGAGGTCTGTTTTATGAACCGTCAGCGGCATTGGTGATCACATTGAGAAACGATCCCTATGAGCATACCCTATGAGAGTTCAGGGTACAATCGAGATATGGCCGGATTGGTTCGCACACGAAACCAATCGGGCCCCTGGGATGAAAAGGTTAGTAACTCACATACCGGGCGTCCGACTGACGCGCCGCCTGTTGAGTTGAGACCCCTATGACGAGGTAGTGCATTGAGATATTTATTCATGGAACTTTGTGATACTTGGAGTATCGACCAGTAGCTCATGGAGTGGACCCTCCCAGTGATGAGATAGCCAAGTGTAGAGACCTAGTAGCTGGCTGAGACTTGACGACTGTTGATCTATTGATTCGGTGTGTTTTGGATAGCCCAGTGGGGAGCGCTTGGTTGTAGCGGCAGACCCACGGCGGAGAAGCACTTGGTAGTAGCGGCAGACCCGCGGTACTCAACAGAAGTAGTACCTATGGAGGCTATGAGGGGGAGTGCTTGGTTGTAGCGTTATACCCATGACGGAGGATCTCTTAGCTGTAGCGGCAAACCCGCAGTACTCAACAGAAGGAGTACCTCTGGAACCTATGAGGGGGAGCACTTGGTTGTAGCGGCAGACCCATGGTGGGAAGTTCTTGGTTGTAGCGGAAGGCCCACTGTACTCGATAGAGAAGGAGTTCAATGTGCTTTGATGTAGTGGAAGGCCCACTGTACTCAATAGAGGATGAGTTCTCCAGCAGCCGTGGTTTCGACGTCATAAATAAAATCCTGGTTGAGATGAGTCTGTAATCTTTGTGTTTCTTCATGATTGAGATGGTTTACATGATAACTTAGGTATATGTATGGGCATATACCTGGGTAGAGGTTATCTGTTTATTTCATAATCCTTGTGTTTCCTCATGATTGAGATGGGTTACATGATAACTAGGGTATATGTATGGGCATGTACCTAAGTAGAGGTTATCTATTGAGATCTTCTTTGTGGTTATCTTTTTTGGATTTAGTGAGACCATGAGGGTCTCGGGGTCCCTATTGAGTATTTTTATACTCATCCCTGTACGAGCTATGCCGACACCTCGTTGTGATGGATGCAGATGACAGGCAGCGCAGACAAAGGTCGAGTGTTTGGGGACAGGATGGTACCCGGAGGTGGACCTCATGATGAGACAGTATTCAGTGGTAGACTTCACGACGAGAAGACACTCGGAGGTGGTTGACGGGCGAGAGCGTTGTGGAGGCTATCTGTACCTACCCTTTAGGTAGGATACGTGGTGGACGATTCAGGAGCTGTGCTATCTTTACCTACCCTTCAGGTAGGATCCGAGGAGGATAACCAATGAGCTACCTCTATCTTATTCCAGCTGCTTGTCCTTATTGTACTTTCTTTCAGTTGTTGTTGTACTTTTGATTGGGTTTGCATTCTAGCCCATTCGCTCTTCAGAACATCCTTTTTGTACTTAGAATTTTACTTTAGCTTGTATTATGTGTTGTTTTGTTACTTTTATAAAGACAATCCCTTCCCAGTTATCGGGATTTACGCCTTTCATGCTAGTCACCAGCCCCTGGCCTATGGAAGGCGGGCTTGGGGTAGGCACAGCACGGGCCCCGAGGACGGGTCGTGACATCAAAATTGGTAGCTTCATCTACACACTTTATAAGAGTCTCTTATAAGACATTAACGAATTCAACACATACCATATAAGGGTTTCGGTCGAACCATTTATGCAATGGTTAACCACACCCAATGACTAGTAGAGATTGATGACACAACCAATAGTTCTTAGATGAGGAAAAGGACATCTGAGTCGATGGATGACATTGAATAATTGTTTGGTCAGATTGTCTATCGGATGAGTTACTTTTAGTGCTTTATGAAATGAAATCAATATTTTTTTTCATATATATTTTTATTAAGCTTATTAGGACCATTGTAATATTATTTTCCTAAAATATTATTCTTGCAGTTTTTAACAACCCAATCGTAGAAAATTCATGCATTTATCTGAGATATATTATCATAATGATTACTTGGTGCTCCTACCCTTTTTTACACCTCTATATTTTTTAATCTAATGTGTTATAATTGTGTATATAGTGGATGTATCATTTGTTTCTAAAAATATATAAATGTATTACAATTTCAAATCAACATCCAAAAATTACCCCCATAGAATGAGTTTGGATACATAGATCTATTGACTCCCTATTTTAAATTCATAATTTCTATTTACAATCCTTCTATGATTCAATTTCTATAACTCCCAAACCACTTTCCAAAATAGTGTGGAACACATTTAATTTTATGTGTGGGGTGTCATTATTGGACTTTATTTTATGTATACTTGGATTTTTTATTATATCCATTATTCCGTGAGACTTTTTTCATTTGGAGCATTATTTAACATAAAATATCATTACACCCATTTAAATAAGAGACAATGTTTTGTTAGTGTCTCTTGAAACCCATTTTCAATCCTATTTATGATTTTTAGCATGATTTTTGGGTTATGTAATTTAATTCTAATTCAAGATTTTATTTAAATGATTTTTATTAACTTATTATTGGATATTATTTACTTAGTGATTCAGAACTTTTATATTACCAATCCTGAGAGGATTTTAGAGCGGCATTGTAATATTTTGTTCAGAGTATATTTTTTTAGAGATATATGGGGCATGAAAACCAATCAGAACTAGCATTTTGAATCTTATTGAGGATTTTAATTAATAAATACACTATTTAAATGATTGAGGAAATATATGTTAAGTCATATATCATGAAACCCACTTGTAAATTTTTCCTTAAAAAGCCCATACAATCCATGAATGACCTTGTTTGGATTGCCACATTTTATGAGCCCATTTTATCCCTTGATAAACTACTCATGATATAATTCGACGACTGCTACTTGTATAACTTTTGGGTGACTTTAATTATTGATAGATGTACTAATCTTACGTTTAGATACCTATTTGTTGACTTTTAATACTTTAAGATATTTCTATATATAGTTACAGAGATAGGTGCTGAGAGGGCGTGAAATTTTGAGGTCCGATGTGAGAAGAATTAATTTTAAAAAATATTAAATATATTATATATTTTGTGCGTGAATATTTTTAATGAAATTGGAATTAATATTAAATGGTAGCTCAGATCAGAAATCAAATACCATCGTTGAGCTCAGAACATGGTTTTTACCCAAGGATTGACATAAAGTGTATCAGTACGGGACGTTCAAACCCCTCTCTCATTGGTGGTACATTTAAGTGTTTAATTTATTTTTTTCATTCATTTTGACTAATTATATGTTCATAAAAATATCATTATTGAGAATTTTCTAGGGTTGAATCATAATTCTAAAATCACCAGTGAGAGATCACTTTCACATTCTATTGGAGGATCTCAATAGAGTGATGCGAAATCAATGGATTAGATTAGATCAGATCAAGATGCAATGAACGCAATAAATAATTTAAAATCATTATCTGTTTTTTTATTCATCAATGATAGATCTAAAATCTAGGTTGGATTTTTTATATATGGATTTTTTACCTTGTAATTAAATTTATTGAGTAGATAATTCATCATTCTTCGATCAGTGCCCTGTAATGACCTTTAAAAGAGCATATGGACCTAAATTTAATTTCTTTTAAATTTTACAATCTAGAAAAACTATTCATGATCTAATGATGAATAAAATTTGGTATTGATCAGTTAACCTTTATTATTGTTCTTTTATCCCCAATCTCTTTGTCATTATTCACTTGTTGGATCCCCACAGTCATGACTCATCCTTACCGGGAGGTACTGAGATTCATCAGACACTTGAATTAAAGGTTAATCAATCAAATGAAAATGATTAGATGTCAATGGTGAAAGTACGGAAATCCTTTGGAATGACGGTGACTGTTTTGGTGGTTTCGATCATTAAATCAATCCTAAAATCCATAGCGGTGTGTAGAATGAGTAGCAAAACACTCGACTGTGACCAAAGTTGATTTCTATCAAATGACGATCTATATCCATGAATTATGGTTAGATCCATGAGTTTCGGACTGAGTCAATGTGATATATATGGTGTTTTGTAAAGATTTTATGTCTAAAGATAGATCTAGTATTTCGCGGAAAATATCGAATACACACCATGTTCAATGAAGAACACACGATGTGTTTCCCATTCCATGGTGGCTGATAGGGTTTGATAATTCCTAAGGATGACAGTATGTGTATTCCCTCTTATATTTTTCATACCACCTTCCTCGTTGGATAACCTGTTTGATGGGTCACACATATGATAAACCAATTATAAGTACACGAGATCATGTACAACTACATAAATAGGAAGCGATGTAATGGTGAAGGACACTGGAAAGATATGAAGCGATGCCACAATCTATGTGGGCCCCCACACAAGCCATGTATCCCTTTTTTCCTTTTTGGGAAACATTATTTGACTATATTTTCTTTATTTGAACTCATATATTGGCCTGTGAGTTTCCTTTCCAAAGTGTTTTTTCAAATAGAAATATATTTTAACCTTGGATGATGCTACAGATATGTTATGTGAAATGTTCCATGAATGGCACCGTTTGAGGTGACGCTCGATAGAAGAAGTGATCAGTTGAGATCACCAGAGGTTTCTTTCCATGTGGCATCCTCCAGTAGGGTAGGGCATGGGTCCTTTATGTCCTAGAGTGGAAACCTCTAGTGGGTTGGGTATGGTTCCTCTAATTTTATAGTGGAACCCTCTTGTGGGGAAGGTCAATTGTCCTCATCGATATTTAATGGAACCATCCATCCTGGATGGGCATGGGTCTTTGACATTCTCGGTAGAACCCTCCTATAGGGAATGGAATGGGTCCTCAATGTCCATGAGTGGAACCCTTCAACTGGGATTTGAATGGGTCTTCAACCCTCAGAGTGGAACACTTCAACAATACAATGGAAATGGTCCTCTACCTAGAAATTGTGACCCCTAATCTATGTGACAGTATGATGGGACATGGTCTGATATAGATTTGGACTCACGAGGAAGTGGGATGCTTTCCCCACTGAGATGCATTTTATATATGGGAAGAAAAACCCATGTGGATGAGTTAGTTTTACTTAAAGAAGATAATGTCAAGGGTTGTTGATTGATTTCCTTATACATTGGTGTTCTGGGCTGATGCATGAGATGTTGGGCATCGTTCATGAAATTATTAATTGTTGGATACTCTTTTTCCATGGCTGAGCTGTGAGATTGAAATCCCGTTACTCTTTAAGATTGAGCTTCCTTCAATGATCATATATATAAATACATATATATATATATATCCTTCTACTATATACACTCCTTGGTATTTATACTCTCCTTTGAGGAGAGGAGAAGGTATGCGGGGTATGCCACAAGATTGTTTTGCTTAGATTTTCATGGTTGGGTGAGTCTACTCGCCAGCTATAAGTGGTGAGGACTTGATGGGTACTTCATCTACTCACCATTTTTATCCCCTTGTTCTTTGGTGGGATTACTTTCACACTTTTTGGGTTGAGGATTACATTATCACTGTACATAGAGCCATCTACTCTCATTATATTCTATTTTTATCTCTTACTCCCCCCTTTAGCTTTCTTTGAGTCATAATATATATGTATCTAATCAACCCTAAAAGGGATTTTCCATCACGTATCATGTATTGTGTAGATGATAGATAGGTCGATCATGACTACATAGGAAAATAGGGATAATGGTTGCTTAGAACACGTATGGTGGTCATAGATTGTGATTCAAGAGATGAGATCTCTCAATTGTTTACTTTTCTAGTTCTTGTTAGGTTGGGACACAATTTTGGTTGGGCTTATATTTTTTCCCTTTAGTTTTTATCAAAAACTACCATAATTTTGTTCCATCTAGTGGTTTATCCATGTTTCGTTTACTTTATTGTAGTTTTTCCTATTTTACTCTTTCTCTCTATACTTTTTTAGTGAGTTGGCAATGTGTTTGTGTATAGGTATTTAGGAAATGGCCTCCCCATGTTAGTTATGACTTCAGTTACTAATGCTACCCCCTTCCTATGGAAGTGATATTGGGGTAGTTGCGGCTCAAGCCTCAACATGGGTTGGGTCATGAAATATTAGTATCAGAAAAATTTCATTCCTTAGGACATTATTTAGACATATCCTATTAAGATGATATGGTTGGGTTTAGGGGAACAATTTCAAAGTGCCTCAAGTATGGCTCTCAGACCAGGGATTCTGATGATTGTGCGAATACCGATGTATCTATTCACTAGGACCATGACTACATGCTTGTTGACTTGGTGTGCTGGGATATTTCTTGTAGGGATAAATGTTACATGCATCATTTATGTTTGATTTTTGACTGTCCTTCTTGGGACACCTCCCCATTGTTGTTGATATATATATGTTCATATGACAATGATACTCTTTCATAACTTCAAGAATTCCTCCTCAAAGAAAGCTTACCAGGATACCTACTCTAGTTCATGATGAAAACCCTGTGGGGGATGGGGCCTTTGTTCATGGTCCATCCTATGATCACCTTTCTCTAGGTGGGAATTTTGTAGCACCTCCTCCTATCAATCATTAGATAGTTTCAAAAGAGTAGGATGATGATGGTAGAAGGATTAGTTAGCTTCGTGAGTTCTATCATCAGAAACCACTGAGGTTCCATGATGAGCCATATCCTCAGGTAGTAGAGGACTATATAGAGTCAGCGGCCCAAATCCACAGGGTTGTTTGGACCCCGAAAAATTGGGTTGTTATACTGGAATCTAACCTTTTCCACAAAGTATCTAAGTGCTAGTGTAGCCTTATGATGTAGATTCGCGATGATTTGAAACTCTCATAGATGAACTTGAAGAATTTTTTGTGTGATGATTTTTACCCTTCATTTTTTCACTCAGTCCAAATATAGGGGCTTCTGGAGCTGTAGTAGGGAGGGGTGAAAGTATCTGAGTACACAGCGAGGTTCATAGGCCTTACTCGGTACTCTATATGCATGATCTAGATTTAATAATTACGATCATGGTAGTTTGAGTATGGAAACCTCCCATATATTAGAGTTAGTGATGTAACTGTTTTCTTCCCCACCTATGTTGGGGTGCTAGAGTGGGCACGAGTGATACAGATCATTCTATCCTAGGGACATGAGACAACTGGAGATGGTAGTGGGAGCCACAAAGATGAGTAATTGTTAGTAACTGGATGACATAGGAAGTTGGGATCTCAACATAGGAGGTCCTTCCATGATCAGACTCAGTCATGTGTTTAGAGGCAGAGTAGAGGAGGAAAGCATCTAAGAGAGGGATGATTATTTACTTGTGATTGGTGATGTCACATGGAATGAGACTTCCCGACATGATGAGTAGAGCAGCCCAAGGAGTATGGATAGGGTGGTCCCAAGGGAGTTTGGTTTGGTAGAGGAGTGGGACGAGCTATAGGTGGTGGAAATCATTATAAGGTCCATCCAATACCACCACAAGGCAGCCCATTTCAGGCTTAGGAATCTAGCAGCTTGGGACACAGATAGTTGTAGGCTTTGATGTTTTATGATCCTATAGTGTTTTAGATGATAAGAGGTATGATATGTGTTTATTCATCACATGATTCATTACTTGTAGACATATTTTACTATAATTTATTCATATTTATACTTCTCGTGTGAATTCTAGAGATCCCAGTCGATGTGCCAGCACAACAGTTTCGACTTGAGGTTTCTATAGGGAACACTTATTCTCTATCTTTCATCTACTACCCAATATGTGCTAACACGTGGATGAGAGAGGATCATGTGGGACCTTTTATATTCCATGGTGGAATCTTATGGTGTCATATTGGTTATGGATTGACAATCCATGTTCTAAGCCCCGATTGATTATCACTAGAGACAAGTGAGGTGCATACATTTTGATATTAAGAGATTCTCCTTTCCTGGAAAGAGAGATATCAGGGTAGGGTTTGTTAGTTATATGAATGAGAGGCTACATACCATAACCCATCATTCAACTAGTATATCACTTGGTGTATCAATATCATCAGGAATATGGGTTCCTTCAGTTGTCTAGGATTACATGGATGTCTTCCCTGAGGATGTTCTGGGACTACCTATGAGGCAGGAGATGGAGTTTTGCATCAACATACTTCCTTGGACTTATCTAATATCTGTCACAGCATATTAGATGGAACCTACTGAGATTTAAGAGCTACATTTGGAGTTATAGGACCTTGGTGATAAATATTTCGTCAGACCCTGTGTGTCCCCTGATCATCACGAGTCCTATTCATAAAAAAGTCATAAGGGAGATTACAACTTTCAGTAGATTATCATTGCCTAGAGTAGGCCATGATAAATAAAAAGTACATTTTCCATGGATCGACATAT
The DNA here is from genome assembly GCA_963277665.1 of Viscum album. Classification (NCBI taxonomy): domain Eukaryota; kingdom Viridiplantae; phylum Streptophyta; class Magnoliopsida; order Santalales; family Viscaceae; genus Viscum; species Viscum album. The sequence goes on from OY728152.1 coordinate 1,273,366,810, forward strand.
TTTTTGACTAGTTGAGAGGTGAGATATTGTTCTTGAAGAAAGATATTTTATCCTCATACCACTAGTTGAGGGTTCATGAGGTTGATATTCAAATGTTGGCATTCCAATGTTTCTAAGGAAACAATGAGTTTCTAGTGATGCCTGTTATTCCTTAAGAATTTCACAAGTATTTTTATGGATTTGAGGAACTAGGTATTCCAACCATACATAGACCAGTTTTTTTGTCTTGATTGATGACATTCTTGCTTACTTTCCAATACAGGAGGAGATTGTAGACCACTTGAGGATGATCCTAGATTTTATTCAAGAGATTGAGCTTTATGGAAAGATCCTAAAGTTCCAGTTTCGGATACATGAGGTTCACTATATAGTGAATGTCTTTATTAAGAGGTTTTTGGTAGAATACTCTAGAATTATATCCCCTTTGACCACCCTAATATGGAAGGGGAACCCATTTACCTAGTCTGAGTAGTACCAGATTTCCTTTGAGGATTAGAGGTAGAGGGTGAAAATTACTCCATTGTTTAGACAACCAGAGGAGTGCATGAAGTTCGTAGTGTAATGCGATGTATCAGGAGAGGGACACAACTACCTATTTATGAAGCGACAAATAGTTATTGTATACAGTTCGAGGTATTTGATACCCTATGAGAAGAACTATGCAACTCATGACCTAGATATGAAAGTGTTAGTATTTTCCCCAATGATATGGTGGCCCTACCTTCTGGGATATTTCTTTATGGATTACTCATACCACCCGAGCCTCATGTATGTCTTCTTGTAGAGAGACCTAAACCAAATAAAATAACACTATTTAGAATTAATAAAAGGATATTACTTCAAGATAGTCTACACTCTAGGTAAGGGAAACATTGTTGTTGATTCCCTTAGAAGAAAGTCCTAGGATTACCTAGTGTGGGGAGCATCAGAGCAGTTATCTTCCCTGTAGCTGACCCCGATGGAGCTGGAGGGTACAACTTTTCTATCACCCATGGTGTTGACTTCTCTACTTCATGACTATGGGAAAGAGTCCCAGCTATGAGACATCTACAATTAGGTCTTACGTGATCAGATATAAATAGGTGAGTCACAATATGGATATTTTGATGGGGGAATAATGTCATATTATTCTAGGGAAAAACAGTTATTCCAATCACATTGCATGGAGAGGTGATGTAAGACATCCTCACATATCCTCTAGCTATACATACTGGTGTGGTGAAGATGTACAAATAACTCTACTAGTAGTTTTTTGGTAAAAAATCAGAAAACTAGTAATTGAGTTTGTCTCTTAGTGTGTCACCTTTCAGCAAGTGAAATTTGAGCACCATGTTTTGGTGGGGTTTTTTACAGCATGTTGAAATCTTAGAGTAGAAATGGGATGAAATATCCATTGAATGAATCACAAGGATTACATGAATAACGAAGAACCATGATACAATCTAGGTAACATTTGATTGATTCATGATGTTTTCAAACCTACTTTCTATCCAGGAGGAGAGTTCAGCGGAGATTTTGGGTCAGTTTTACATATGGGAGATCATTCAACTTTACAGGGCTCCCTCGACTATTGTATCCAATCGCGATCCGTGGTTTAAATAATGATTATAGAGAGTCCTTCAGGTGTAATTCAGGATCTAATTATTGATGAGTACAACTATTCAACCCCATACTGATGGACATATTGAGCGCACTATCCAAGTGCTAGAGGATATGCTAAGTGATTTCATGTTAGACATTGGTTAGATCTGAGAGGATTACCTTCCCGTGGTAGAGTTTTTGTATAAAAACAAATACCATTAGAGATATGGGAGACATATGTGGTTGTCCTAGTGATGGTTTATATGACAATGTAGAATGTATAGGTCATCTTTGAGAATATGAGGATGACCCCATGCAAACATAAATCTAAAGAAGATCGTTGTTGTAGTCCATTGGAGTGCAATTAGGGGAAAAAATTCCTAAGATTCTCATCATGATGTGGATTGTGGAGGTTTAGACGAGGAGTCCATCTAACCCAATGGTTCATTGGGCCATTCAAGATCTTGTAGAGGGTTAGAGAGGTTTCCTACTTCCATTCCCAACCACCACAACTAGAGTGGGTGAATGACATCTTCTACATGTCACAGCAAAGGAGATACATGCATGATCCCCTGCACAACATTGACTGGGGAATGTTGAGCATCAAAGATGGAGCCACCACTGAAGATCACCATTGGAAATCAAGGATCAGTAGGAGAGGACCCTGCATAGATGGACCATCCCTCTAGTTTCCATGCTATAGAAGCACAAAAAGAAGCAGAACAATTCATGGGATTTGGAGAACCATGTGTGAGCTCATTATCCCGAGTTTTATTCGTAGTCATTATTTTCAAGGAATAAAAGATTAAAATAAGGAATGAGGTAGAGACCTGTCTATTTCTATGTAAGCCTTTGAAATATTTAAATATATATTTCCAAAGCTAGGCATTGAGCTGATGTGCGATTCTAAGGCCTAGGGTACCTAGAATTATTATTATAACTATATCAAATATATTTTAAAAGAAAACATTGATATTATTCGCAAAAATGAGATAAATCATAAATTTTAGATCAAATTAGAAATATAAGACCACAGTTGAGCCTTACAGGCTTTGTTTACCCTATTCATGAAATTAAATGAGTTGGTGTGGGACGTTCATACCCCTTTTTAATTGGAAGTGTGTTTAAGTGGATTAATTATTTAAATTAAATAAATTCATTCATTCATTTGACTAAATGATATGTTGATACATATATCATTATGTATAATTTTTTAGATTGATCTCAAAATTTTAAATCACCAGAGAGAGATCTCTTCCTACTTTCATTGGTGGATCTCAATAGAATGACGATGAATCTTGAGATCAGATCAGAACATGACTCAATGATCACATCATCTTCTTTCAAATTAGTGGAATATATGTTCATCATCCACGATCAATCTAAAATCGATGTCGGACTTTTTATAGGTGGTTTTATACCCGTACAATTTAATTGATTGAGTAAATAATTCTTCATTCTTCGATTTGCATCATGTTATGGCCTTCGCAGGAGCCTATGTACCATATTTAAATTTGTTTTTTGTTTTCTAATTTGGAATCATCATTCTAGATTTATTTTCAAAAAACACTTGGTCTCTATCAATTAACCTTTTTTATCATGCATTTCTCCACAATCCCCTCCACGTTATTTGCCATTTGGACATTACGGTCAAGACTTGACCTTTACGAGAGGTACGAGCTCGATCAGACACTACAATTAGCAGAAAATCAATTAAATAATAATTTATTGATGATCAAGGAATATATCTATAATTTTTTTGGAATAATGATGATCATTTTGGTGGTTTAAGATCATGGAATTGAACCTGAAAGCCATGACATCGTGTAGAATGAGCGGTGAAGCCCTCGATAGTGACTGAAGCCGATTTCCAGAAAACAGTGTCCAGGATCCATAAATTCAGATTAGAATAAGGAGTTTCAGACCATATCAAGGTGAGATATATGATCATTTGGATATATTTGGGTAGCAAAGATGGATATGTGATTTTTAGGAAAATAATGATTACATATCATTTTTAATGATGAACACGTGGTGTGTATCCCCTTCTGTGGTAGTAGATAGGGTTTTATAATTCTTAAGGATGACATGGAATGTAGTCCCACCAACACATTGTGTACCTTCTTCCCAGATGGTTAACCTTTGTGATGGGTCACAAAGACATGAATCCAGGTGGAAGTACATGGGGTTAGGTACATGTCCATTTACTCCGATACATGGATAGAATAAGCATCACAGAGCCCCAATCCATGTTAGCCAGGTCATTCCATGTATCCCACCTACCTGAAAAGTATTAATGCATAGATAGTGAGTCATGTACTTGAAAAGGACACTTGAAGGATGTGAAGTGGATCCACACACCGTGTGGTCCCCCTAACACACCGTGTATCCCTTGGTTACTTTTTTAGAAACTATATTTGACTATATCTCCTTTAGTTTAACTATGATTTTTGAACATGAGTAGCCTATCTTGGATGTTTTATCACATATAACACAATGGTTCCCTTAGATGCGGCTTTGGAGATGCGATGTAAAATGTTCTGGGCATGAAACATTTTGAGGTGATGCTCAATAAAGTAAGTGACCATACAAGATCATTAGAGGTTTCTTCCTGAGTGGGTTCATCCTACAAGTCAGGTGTTGGGAACTCAATGAACTAGAGTGGAACCCTCTAGCCGAGTAGGATATGTGTCCTCAAATTCATGACTGGAACCCTCCAACTGGGTAGGGCCTAGGACCTCGATGACCTAAAGGGAACCCTCCAGTTGGGTTGGCCATGGGATATAGAAATTATTAGTGGAACCCTCATGAATGGTAGCTTATGCGTCATCAATGACTGAGAGTGGCTCCTTTCATCCATTCTAGGCATGGTTCCTTGACCCTTCGAGTGGAACCCTATTGCTGTACCAGGGAATGGGTCCTCTACCTAGAAATTGTGACCCCTTGAATGTGTGACATTGTGATGATACATGGTTTGATGATGCATTGGAATCAAGAGGAATATAGATACATTCCTAATTAAGATGCATTTTTGAGACATGACCAAAAGCCATGTGGGCGAGTTAGTGCCTCCCAAAGTGGATAGTGTCAAGGTGTGGGGAATGAGTAACTTATACATGTGTTTTTATAGAAACTGTTTGAGATTTTAGGCATCATTAGAGGAATTTTGGAACTATTGGATACACTTATTCATAGGTTGATATGTGAGATGTAGATCCCCTTACTCTCCCATTTTGGATTCTTTTAATTAGAATAAATTTATTTATTTATTCATAAATTGTATCCACTCCATAGATATGGTAACTCTACTTCCAGGAGAGGCGAAGATGCATGGGGTATGCCACATGAATCCTATGTTTATCTTCTCATGGTTGGATGAGTATACTCTCTTTCAATTGGTGGAGGGGACTCAATGGGTAGTTCGTCAACTCACTATATTTATCCCCTTATGCTTGGATGAGCTTACTTTCCCCATTTTTTGGGTTGAACTATTCTATATCGTTATACCTTGATCTAACTACTGTCTTTATCTTCTATTTTTATATCTTACTACCCCCTTCATATTTTGGGTCATTCTACTTAGTATATTGATACTCAACACTGCATGGGCTATTCCCACCCATGACATGTTTTATGAAGATTATGGACAAGTCATCCATGATTACAAAAAATATTAGGGATACTGGGTTCTTGGACCGCATACATTGGTCATAGCTAGAGAATTTGGAGTCGGTCTCTCTCAGATGTTTACTCAATTTTCTATAAGGATGGGAAACTTTAATGTTTAGGTGTGTATTTTTTCCCTTTAATTTTTAGATTACACTATCATAATTTTGTACTATCTTGAGGTTCATTCATGTTTGGTTTACTTTATATTATTGAAACATCTTTTTCTCTATCCCTCTGAACTGGTTTCATAGAATTGGATATATGTTTGCGTTTATATGTATTTAGGAAAAGGCCTCCCCATGTTAGTTATTCCTTCAGTGCTTGTCGCTACACCCAGACAAATGGAGGTAGGATTGGGGTAGTTTCAGTTGGAGACCTGACATGGGTCAAGTTGTGACATTACCACTGAGGAGATGCTTTTTTATTTTTTCAAATGATCTAAAAGAAGTGTTCCATGGATTTTCTGATGTACCACACATGGTTATAATATATATATATAGATATTCTAGGTTGCCTATTAGGATGTAATAAATCCCAATTACTAGGATAATGTATCTTATTATGGAAATATGTTTTTAGTTGATTGTTTTTATGCCTAGAGTTGACATAAATTTTGAAAATAAAATTAAACATGATTATTTTATTGCATTATATTGACACATCCATCAACCTTCCCTAATATTTTGGGAGTGTGCATATTTTTTTTTATGGAGACATTTTATTTCATTATTCATGATTATCATGTACTGTACCTGAAAGGTTACACACCTTTTTTATATTTATTTTTTATTATCTTCCCACCTACACTCATATATAGAGCAATTTTGAACCTTATTGATTAATCCCTCATGATTAATTGTGTGTTTATTATTATGGAGGGGTATGTTTAAATCATTCAATTTATATGTTTAAGAACATTCATTTATGTTCTGTTCAAAATGGTTGTTTCTTTTTCCTATAATTATAATGTTAAGTATTCCTTTATGTCATGCCGATGACTCAGGTTTGATCACCAACAATGATACAATGTTTTTTGCATGCCGATTTTGGGGTATGGAATCAATTTTTTTATTACCATGTATAGTATATAAATTGACATAGGAATTCCCCTGATGATGATTGAACTCAAAACTAGTTTTTCAATTTTAATTTAATTGAGGAAAGTTGATTTTTAGAGAATTTTAGAAATTGTGTGTTTTATAATGATGTTTAAATTGACTTTTTTAAAACAATTGATGAATGATGGTGACTAGAACATGTTACAATAAATCTATCCTTATGATATTATTTTTCCAATTTTTACCATTTCTAATTCAGATGGATAGTAAGAGATATGTTCCTCTATTGATTCAACTCACCCTTGGGCCGATTTTTATGTTAAGGGTATTCCAAAACAATTATCAATCCTTATAATCTATTTCCTCGATTCATGGTTTTTTAATTATAGTAGTTTTGAGATGAAAATATTTTTTTTGAAACTTTTATGTTAGAAATTAGTTAAATTTTTTGACTAATAACAATTGATGAATGATTGTGACAGAAATGTGTTTGGATAATCCTAGTTCTATGATATCATTATTTCTAATGTTTATAAATTCGACTTTTACTGGATGGTAAGAGAGAGCTTCCTATATTGATTCATCTACTTCCCTTGGATAGAGGGTAACAGTAAGGGAATTCCTAATCACTTAAGAATAGTCTTACCATCCTTCTCATTCAAGTGGCATTGTATTGGTTCTTATTATTAAATTATTAAAATTACCTGTTAGTAATTATTATTACATAATTTCCAAAATTCCCTATCATAATTCCACACACCTGCTGGTGATCTTCGAGAACTCACCGACCAACCCCATTCTATTCTAAAAAAACGAATTTTAAATTGTTGGTGGGAGATATGAATAATTGACCAATGAAATGAAAATAAAACTAAACTATCCATTGTGAATATTAGTTCAGAATTAAGAACTTAATTGACAATGTAAATAAAAATAAATAAGGAAAAGAAAATGTTTTTTTGATAAATGTAGGAACTGAATCATAGAAATTGGAAAATCCAACCCCTTTGTTGATCACTCACATAAAAATACCCCATCATATATGGGATAGTCAGGATGATTTGGGAGATGGGAGACATCAGAAAATGATGAAAAGATAAGAAAATTATATTATGCAATAAAGATGAATCATGCCATTTTAAAGAGCTTCTCCCTACCAAATGATCATCTTTCAAACCCCCAGGAATCTTATTTATTAGCATTTAAATTACTTATTATTCAATAAATATAGAAATAAAATTAATCCAGGTCAAACCTAGGGTCTCATGGGTGTCATAATTCATAAATATGAGGTGGTAGTCAATTTGTTTTATCAAAGATGGTATTTTATACTTCATCACTGAGGGATTCATATTTGAATGAAATTCACAATGTAAAATATGTGGTGTTAGACCGTGGATTTTCTAAATATTTCACATGATGAATAGTGTATTAATGATATTTAATGTGTTGTTTCAAACATTTCATGTCTTGTTGCATGACTAATTATACAACTTGTATTCCTTCATGCTGCACATCATGAATGAATTACATGAAATATAATGTTATTTTCAGGCACATTTGGTTCCAAACCAGTCATGTTTTTTATTTTTTTTATGTATTTTACTTTTCTGCATCAACAACTCACCTTAAAAAAAATTTCGGCATGCCACAATGGGAAGCCTCACCGCGGGATATTTTTTCACCTCATAATTGTTTTTAATTTTTTTTTATTTTCAAAATCATAATCCTTACACAAAACATTATTACAATTAAATAACATCTCAATTAATTGTTTAATTTCCATAATAGTTTTTTATATTAAATAAATCATGAAAAATATTTCTATGTCAATTATCCGACACAGAGAACAATATTTTCCTTAAGAATGTAATGTAAACATAAATAAAAGAGGGAGAATATGTATCCAAAATAAAATTACAAATAAATTCAATCAAACAAGTATAAATTTTGAGTTAGCCATTATATATTCACAAAAAACATTAAACAAACTTCCCACTCTTTAATGCAACTAATCAGCAAATGTATTTTACATTTTCCCTTTAAGAGCTAGGGGAATTTTTCTCTTATTCATTCCTATGACACAGTTCATTTTCTCCAAATATTCTGTTCCATTATTTACTTCAAAAAGGATTATATTCTATCATCACCCAGGATACAATGGTAATTACTGTTATGCACTAATCATTATTACTTTCTTATTTTCCATAATCTTATAAAGGAACTACTTTCTACACCATGTAATGAAAAAATTCACATAATATAATGAGGGATATTAATATAAGGGAAATTTTACTTAAAGGATTATGGTTGGTAGGTTTTTATGTTCAAAATATTATGGCTCAAAAAAGTTTGTTATCTCTAGATAAGACTACATGATATCTAATGTAATGTGCAATGAAAATATCCACTATAAAATGGAAAAACCCCATTCAAAAATTACTAAGAGTAAGTTCATCATCAATTTAATTATGTTTAATGTGTTAAAACTTTCTGATTTGATTTATTTTATTTTTATTTTCAATTGTTATTCTTACATAAATTCTCTCATCCCCCACATAACCACGTTCAATCGATAGATCATCATCCGAGTAATTGTGGGTTTTTATTTACATGAATCATTACCCACTTTTTTCATTTTTTATGTTGATAAGCTAATAAATACACTGTTTGAAAAAATATAACTTCACAATACCCAAAATAGATCCCCCACATTTTTCTCAAATAATACAACCCTTATTTCAAGAATTCCCACACCCCCAAACTTAATCATTAAATTATATTGAAAAATAAATACAGAAGTGTAAGAATGGATAAAAATGGATAGTAATGTGTCTCATTCCTATCATGTTCATTCATGGATTCTAAGCGATAAATAATTATAATTATTATGGTGTGTCCAAGGATACATGATTTAAAAAAAATGTTTTAATCATTCTAAATATGGTTCTTCACACCCATAGATTTGACATGTTCTAATTCATGTTATAGAAGGTAGTATTCCCCATGATCACTTAAGAAGTATCTTGAAGATATAAACATGACTTATTTGATAAATAAATACTAAAGGGAGTAGATCATATAATTTTTCAAAATCCCGGATGGCATGTAATAACAATAAAAAATCTATCCAAATAATTTTTTCAAATTCATTATTTGAAAATGGTAGGAAAATTTCATTTATATAATAATCAAATTCCATAAAATAATGAGTCATTAATTCAACAAATGTGATTCCCTATAATTAGTCAATCCACAATTTTAATCAGTGAATCTCATTAAATTATAAATATAAAAAATGGAATGATGGGTTCTAAAATAATTTCTTATCTCCTAGATCTATCATGTAATGAATGAAAGATAATTATAGATATATACTTTTATTAAAGATAAAAAAATATATATTAAAAAAATAATATATATAATTTTAAATATTATTAAATTTAAAATAAATCCCACTTTAGTTATGATACTTCAATTAGATTAAATTTTTCATGATCCTTCTATTCTGTTTTTCCACACTTTCATGACACCTGTCCATTTCACAATTTTCATTTTATTCAATTTATCCATTATAAAACCTTATGTCAAAGTCATTTTAGGACATAAAATTTATGAATAAAAAAAATCAACTTGTATGTATGATCAATCATGCTCAAAAAGGATTCTTTTGAAATGTAGACTATAGAATAAATATAGGTTTCCTTTTGGAATCTTGTTTGTTTAACATCATTGGATCATCTCAGACATTTACTTTTTAGAAAGAATACTAGATAAAAATATCCCCCCTATAATTTATAAAGTGTTATAAATTAATTTAAATTAACATTCATGTATTTATATTAAAAATATAATTATTGTATTTACATAAGTGTAAAGGAAATATGAAACCAGGTGAGTCTTCACTGGGAATCACAGGGAATGAGTGAAGTACCCTATACTAGTTTGTGAGGTATGGACCCTTTGTACTTATTTAGACTCTTAAGATTTATATTAAATAGTTTTATTATTCCTTAATTTTCAATCTTCACAGTACCAAAAGGATAAATATTAAAATAATAAAACTTCCTTCCAATCCAGAATGAAGTTTACCTAGTATCAGTTTGAGTGTAGAGTTTTATAAAAACAGTTGATCTCCATGGTTGATGATTATTGGATGAATTATATTATTGTAGGAAATATTTTTTCCTTATTTTTAAATAATGTAATATTATAAATTTTCTCCACTTATTTACTATATCTCCTATGGATGAAATCCCCTTTATTTTCTAGCTTTGACATGATCCATATTCATTTGGATCGTGGCCCAATAGACTCTTTTTTACAATTTTACTGAGAGGGGAATCTATTCTCCTAAATCAATATAGAGGGGATCATTAATATTATTGTTTTATAGGTGGTATTATAATTCAATATTTTATTATGAAACCTTTTACTCAAATACTTTTTTTGGTTTTACCATATTTTCTAGAGTACCCTTGATTTCATTTTTGGAAATATCTCCTTGTCAATTTTTATGTTGATGATATAGGGGTGAGATTTATTGTGAACACCATACAATTTCACTAAATACATCCATTTTACCATTATAGATGTGGGTCCTGAAGCATCCCAATCTAAACCACTGGGTCTGAGACAGATTCTATCAGACCTCATACATGCCTCCCCATACACAATAGGTCACGTAACATCCAGATCGAACATAGTGGTTCAGGTTGGGATGTTACAAAATGGTATCAGAGAATTAGTACTCACTAAATTTCTCCTTCTATTTGTATAGGGTTAGAATAGTTTAAATATTAGATAGGGCATGGGGACTCAGGTAGGGGATCTATGTTAGTGTCTATCCAATAGTACGTAGTGGACCTCTAAGTTTCCCTAGAATTGGAAATTTTATTTCCCTGTTACAATTGATTAAATTCCCCTTGGTTGACGCACATGATTTTTTAAGTCTTTTAGGAGGTTTATCATATCTTCATGCATCATTAATATAAATGTAGGTTCACATGCTATATGTATACCTATACTCTTATTGCATAGTAGTTCTTTAATTAAATTCCTTGAAATGTTTGATCCATTCGGGATAATTTGTCGTGTGTGATACATCCTTGTGGTTTGATATATATTTAGAGGAAAAAATTATTTGAACTGATCATGTTTTTGCATTAGTATATATATTATTATTGTGAATAACATGCAGGGATGAAGAAAAGGGTTAGCGCTTAGAGGGTTATAACTTGGGTTAATGATAAACTCTTAGGAAACCCTTTTATTTATCCCATAGGATGGTAGGAATTTCTGTGTTGTAATATTTTTTGAGAAGATGATGCCATGTACATGTTTGGTGGGGCCACCAGCTGAGTGGGCTAGTCCTAAGAACATCCACACACCAGCTCTAGTCGTGTATAATGTGGTTCCTTATGAGCTTCCACTAAAATCCATGGTTGACTTCATGAGGGATTTCCAGCTGGAGCATCCTTTAGCTTTCTAGGTCACAGATGGACACCAAGACTATATGGATTAGGAGGATATAATAGAGGGTATCCTTGAACTCATTGAGATTCCATTAGATAGAAAGTAAAGATAGCTTCATTCATTATATAGGGACCCAGTCTGTGTTGCTGGGGAATTGTGGGATAGGCTGGACGATGTGAGGGTATCACATTAGAGTCCTTGAAATACTTTTTTTCAGAGTGTTTTTTCTAGACATGCTAAAGATTGATTGATCACAGGATTTCATAGATCTTTATTAGGGATCCATGATAGTATCAATATACTATCAATGTTTTAATGTGATTCTCTACTTCACACCATATATGGTTGGAAATGAGGCTCAAAAGGTTAGGAAGTTCGAAATCGGTCTTTGACCCTACCATAGACAGTAGGTCTGAAGCTTTTACCTATATTCATACCGAATGGTTCTGAGGAAGGACCAGGACATTGAGAAAATTCTAGAGGGTGGATGAATAGCTGTATTTTTCATACCTTTCACTACTCATATTGGTGGACATCCATTTACAATTGTAAATACCATGGAAAAAAGTGGATGGATAAACATATTTAACAGAGTAGTGGCATAAAAGTGAATTAATCTCAGTCTCTTTAGTTATTTTTAGAGAATACCCACAACATTTAGATTATGGGATGTTTGGAAACTATAGTTTGGTGTGCCCAAAATCCCAGAGCATCTGCTGACAATGCGGCAAGATATGACACGTCTAGAATTTTTGTGAAAGTGTATCATATAGGATTGAGAAGCAAACATGACCAGGGGGTCAGAGATCTAGTAGAGAACCCTAGAATGGGATACCGACTCCCCTAATGACAACAAAATTATAAAATCATAAAAATGATCAATGATATGAGGAAGGAAATTTCTATGCAATGGATCTAGCTCCAATTGATGGTGATAATGAATATGTTATTGTATGAGGTACTATTTAGAGAATGTTCATTTTGATTATCTACCCTGTTTGATACTATTTTTCCCTTATATCTAGGGGTTATGTTTGGACTTGAATTACCTATAGTGTTATGTTTCCCCAAATTACCTTCCTATAATACATCATTGAACAATGACATGAAACCCTAGTGTACGAGAGAGGGGTAGTCAATGCTTTATTTAGTGGGGGATTTATGAGGGACTCTCTCAGTGGATATGAGTAGTGTTGTGTCATCTTGAACTCGGTTATTTCTATCAATTTATTATAATGTGCTATAAATTTCTTAGCTTCAGGGGTACATTATTGATCTGATGCATGTTATATATTTAAAGGATGTTTAGTTGGAGCATATTGCATCTTTTGATGAATGTCCAGTGTGGATTATTGATCGAAGTGAGAAAGTACTCAAAGGGAAAAAATGATACCACTAGTCTGTTTTCAATGGAAATAAGGATGGTTCTAAGAAGAGATGGGGGAATGTGAGTCTGATGTTCGAGATCATTGGATAAAGTTGTGCAAGAAATACTAATAATAATACTTATTAAGGATATGAAGTCCATTGTGTAGGAGACTTGTAATATTATGATTTTTTATACAATGATAATAAAATGTCTATTGATAAATTATAAATGTTATATGTGAAAACATGATTTATCAGCAAAATAAATTTATCAACGTGTTAATGGCCTTAAAACATAGTTAACAACTTGTAATTTTTAATTGAATATTTTAATATTCAAACATTGTGTATGTAAGAGATTCTGAGGCTCGTGTCTCGAGAAAGACAGATTAAAATATTAAAAATATTATTTTAATGAGGAAAATTATTTAAAAATAATTGAATAACTCAAAAATGCTGCATCATATGAAAAATATGAGACCACCATTTGGTTTGAAACATAGTTCTTACCCTATACAGGATATAAAATTTGTAAGCATCAGATGTCTGGATGGCTTGCTCACGTTAGAAACATTTTTTTTTAAATTTATAATTTATTCTTATTTTTAATGATAAATAATTAATATCACTAAAATATTGAATCAAATGAAAAATTATGGATTACCATTGATTCTATAATAGGGGGTTTTCCCAGGACATAGAATAAATTTTATACAGAAAGAGAGTTTGCTCAGGTCACTAATTAATTTTAATTTTTAATAATTATACCCTAGAGGTCATGTAGCTTCTGGATTTGACTTGGTGGTTCGGGTTGGGATGTTATAATATGGTATCAGAGGATAATGACTCACTAACTAATTTATTATATTTTTTTGGGAATGAGATAAGTTAAATAGGATATAGGAAATTAGGACACGGGAATCGGAATTTTTTCAGTGCCTGGATAGAACTATGTAGTGGTCCTCTGAGTTTCCATAGAATGGTAAATTTTATTTCTCTATTACTATTGATTATATTTACCTTCGGTTATTCAGATGGTGCTATATGTGATTTATTATATTTAGTGAATATTTATGAATCATGAATAAGAATGTTGGTTCACATGATATATATACCTATGTGGTTCTGCATAACAGTTCATTAATTAAATGTCTTTGTTTTTTCTATCTATTCGTGAATGTTTATTCTGTGTGATACATCTGTACTACATAATAAATATTTATTGGAAATTTTTTTTTGAAGTGATGATGATTTTGTGTTATTATTGTTGGAACCATGGTCTTCTATGTATGATTTGGAGTATGGTTTCTGTTTGTTGTCAATCCTCAATGGAAGTTCAGAATGTGTACCAGTAAAGTGATCATATAGTTCACGTAGATAAATGTATTGAAGGTGGCACCATTTCCCATTGTTTGCCAACTTTTGGGGCCTGAAAACTGACAATTGGAGAAAAGAGTTAATGGAAAAGAGTATTGTGTGTCGTGTAGTTGAAGGAGTGGAAACCTGAGTGCCATATTTTTTTAAAAATATGAACATGGGAAAATGGAAAAGGGATAAGGGTCGCGCAAGTTTTGGGATGGTCGAGAAAGTGACCTGTGCGCCGATAAAAGGACTTGCGCACCGATGCCTATGAGGATTGGAAACTTTCACACAGGTTGTTCTTCATGATCAGATCTTCAAAATAAGGAAATGGAATGTAGGTCGTGCAAGTATTGGTGTGCTCACACAAGTGAGTAGCGCGACAGAGGCGAGGGTGGATGGATTTTTGCACCGGGACTTGCGCACCATGAGGACACTTGCACGCCACTGCGCAGGGGGTCCAGTTTTTCTTTTAAATAGAGGACCACCCATCCTCATTTTAAACGATGTTCAAGAAGTAGATATTTTTTGATCTCTCGACACATAAGTGGTTGAGTCGTGCAAGTAGAGGCTAAGCGCCAGTTGTTATCTGTGCGACCAAGGCTATTTGGGAATCAAAGGTGTAGCGTCATGCAAGTTTGGAGTTGAATGAAGTAGTGTCGCGTAAGTGGGTTGGTGTCACCTTTGTGCGGATTGTGTACCGCGCAAGTGACTTGCGCGCCATTCATGGAACTTGCACGGTGGTCTTGGAGAAGCACACCAGGTGAGGTTGTTATACAATGGTCCTTTTGAAGATGTAGGAAAACTGGAAGATTGCCCGATAACTTCAGTGCAAAGGGGATTAGTATACGAGTTAATGTTGGACTTCAACAAAGAATCTACATTAAACAGGGGATGAATTATTTTTCAATGATGAAGTGACCTTCACATCTATACACTTAGTGTGACATCACCAAGGGAAATGAGCCTGGGGGAGTCAATGGGAGTGACCCGAGGGAAGCAGTGAGCTATCCCCGAACCTTTGTAAAGGCTATGAGCATGGGATAGAGTAACTGTTCCCGAACCATTGTAATCCACAACTTGTGAAGATTAGTGGAATTTGGTATGGCTGATAACTTGTCAGCATATGCTCCTTGGACGTATCCCTTAATGGTGAACCAAGTAAAAATTGTTGTGTCATCTATTGGCATGTGAATGTTTCATTGATGATATTATTCTTCATACAGTTTTAGCTAGTTCCTACCTGCGTGGGAACAAGATCCTTGTTTTTAAAAGAAAAATTTGTCACCCTGATTCACCCCTCCCCTCTCAGGGTTTCCCGGGGTCCTACACTTATATATATAATCAATGTGACTAACATGCCAGGAGGAAGACAAGGGTTATCACTTGGAGGATTATTCCATGGGTTGACGACAAACACTTTGGAAAACCATATTATATCCCATAGATTTTTAGTAATTGTTTTGTTCTTAATTTTTATTTTTTTTGAGAAGATTCCTCTATGTAGAAATTTAGTGGGGCCGCCAAGTGAGCTTGATACTTCTGAGCACGTCCCCACACCGGCTCTGTTGGTCCAAGAAATGGTTCCTTATTATCCGCCATTGAGATTCTTGTTTGACTACATGAGGGACTTATAGCTCTAGCATCCTTTAGCCTTCCTAGGCATTGGTGGACAACATGATCCTGATGATTGGGTGGATATCATAGAGGGTATCTTTGACCTCATGGAGATTCCATCATATAGGATTGTGATGATGGATACCTTCATGAAATAGGGACCCACTAGGCTTTGGTGGCAGAGTTATGGGATAGTATGGGCGATGTGTGGGTCTCAGCTAGGTGGCTATCCAAAGATATATTTTTAGATTATTTTCCCCAAAACTCTAAATATTGATCGATAAGAGGAGATCATGGAGCTTTATCCTCTTTCCATGATAGTATCGTCATACATTTCATGTTTTATTCAGGTCCTCTGTTTCACACCATTTATGGTTAGAAATGAAGATCATATGTCTATGATGATTGAAATCGGTCTTTGACCTGATCGTAGACAACTGGTCCAGAGATTTGGCCTAGATTCATACCCAGAGGTTCTGAGGAAGGCCCTGACCATTGAGAAGAATCTAGAGGATGGACAAATAGGTGGATTTTTTCTAACATTCACTACTTTGATAGGTGGACCTCCCACTCCTATTGTGAATACCTCTTCTAGTGGAAGGAAGGGGAAGGACATGAACATGAAACAGAGTAGTGACATGCATGTGTGGTAGAGATTAGTATCATAAGTTATTTTTTTAAGGTGACCTATGGTGTTTTAACTATAAGAAGTTTGGACACTACAGTCTGGTGTGCATGATACCCTAGAGGCTATACTGACAATGCATCAGGATATGACACCTCTAGTAGTTTTGTACCTGACTATCCACTAGGTGAGGGAGGTAAACATGGGAATGGGGTTGGAGAACTAGTAGAGAACCCTATCAAGGGAAATGGACTACCCTAATGATGAGAACGCAAGAAAATCATATATATAATCAAGGAGATGAGGCATGCCATATTAATGCAATGAATATAGAACCAACTAATGGTGTTAAAGAGCTCGTTACTATATGGGGTATTTTTAGATCATGTCCATTTCAATATCTACATTATTTGATAATATTTCTTTGCTTATATCAATGGGATTTGTTTGGAATAGACTTACCATTAGAGTTATGTTTCCCCAAATTAGATTCCTCTAATATTTCATTGAATGATGACATGAAACCATAGTATATTAGAGAGTTTTAGTCAATGATTCATTAGTGAGGGACTAATGAGGGATTCACTAAATGGATATAAGTATTGGTGTATAATCCGGACATCCCTTCTCACTATAAAGGTAAGCAAAATGTGTTCCATGTTTCTCAGCTTCTGAGGTAAATGTCAGATCCTATGCTTGTTATCAATTATAAGGATGTTGAGTTAGAAACTATTTCTTATTATTATTATTGTATTGTATGGATTATAGAATAATGTGGGAATGGAATCCAAGGTGAAAATGATACCACTAGTTTGGTTTCATTGGTAGCATGGATGGATCTATGAATATATGTGGGAATGTGAGTCTGATATTCGAGCTTAGTGGCTTTAGTTGTCCGAGAAAGACTGTAAGATAAGCATATCATGGAAGAGAAGTCAATATATTGGGAGAATTGTAATATCCTAATTTTTTTCTATGATAATAAAATACCTCTTGATTAATTAAAAATGATGTATGTGAAAAAAAATTGTTTTATCAGTGAAATAACTCAATAAATGTGTTAATAGACTTAAAACCTACTTAACACTTTAGAATATTCAATTGAATATTTTCACAGTCAGACACAGGGCTAGTGGAATATTCTGAGGCCTATAAAGACATGAAGAATATGGATTAAAATTATTAAATATATTATATTTAGTGAGGGAAATTTATTCAAAATAATTTAATAACTGAAAAACTTATGTTTTATGAGGAATATGGGAAAACCATTAGGTCTGTAACATGGTTTTTACCATAAAAGCGATATAAAATTTGTAAGTATTGGTTATTTGGATGGTTTACTCATGATAAAAACAATATTTTTAAATTTTATTATTTCTTACAATTTTTTATTGAAATATTAATTAATTTCTCTCAAATGGTGCATCATATGAAATATTTGAGGCCATCTTTGGGTCTGGAATGGGGGTTTACCCTATATAGGGTATAAAGTTTATCTGAAAATAGAATATTCTCAGGTCACTAATTAAAATAATTTTTTTAATAATTATATGCATGAGATCATGTAGCATCTAGCTCAGACTTGGTGGTTTAAGTCGAGATGTTACAAAATGGTATTATGGGACTAAGACTCACTAACTATTTTCTTCTCTTTTTATGGGGTTTGGACATGTTAAACATGATATAAAACATTGGGACTCAGTAATTGAAACTATGTCAGTTCTTGGCTATCACTATGTAGTGGAACTCCGAGTTTCCATAGAGTGGGAAATTTTTATTTCCATATTACAATTAATGAAAATCAACTTGGGTGACACACATGGTGTTATATGTCTTTTTTATGATTTATAGTATGTTCATACATCATGAATAGGGTCATAGGGTGACATAATATTTATATACCTATTTTTGTTCTATATAGTAGTTCATTAATTAAATTTCTTGATTTGTTCTATCTGTTTGGGATAGTTTGTTTTGTTTGATACATCTCTTTTGTATGATATATCTTTATTATAATAAATTATTTGAATGAGAAAGATATTGTGTAGGTATATATATGATGTATGTGACTAACCTGCTGGCACGAAGGTAATGGTTAGATATAGGAGGGTTATACCCTGGGTTGATGGTAGACTCTTCAGAAAATATGTTTTATAATAGAGACTGTTAGGATTTTTCATGTTCTTAATTTTCATTTTTTAGAAGATTCCGCCAAGTAGACATTTGTTGGGGCCACTAGGTGAGCAGGCTACTCTTGAGCACATCCTCACACTAGCTCGAGCGCTGAAATCAGTGTTTCCTTACACTACCACAAAACATGATTTTATTTTCACTAAAAAGGCATTAATCATGCTAAAAAGTGCTGTTAATCGAGCCGAAATTAAAGGGGGTACCCTTTATCAGTGTTAAAAAACAATGAAAATGATGGTCCATTATTATCACATAGAAAATCACTAATATAGGGTGTACATTATAATCGCTTAGAAAATCGCTGATAAAGACCCCCTACATCAGCTCTATTCAAAGCGCTGATAAAGTCCCCATTTAACATCGCTTTAACTAGCACTGATAAAGGATTCCTGGTTTGGGCATGCTATTTATATAATAGCACACCCAACAACCTCCAAAAAAAATACAGCAAACCAAAATAATCAAACTAGTAAAAATAAGCTGTACAAACTAGCAAAAACCTGCTATGAAATAACCACTAATAGTATATATATACAAAATAACCACATAGACTATGTAAATGATGAAAAAACAAGTAGTGCACACAAATGTTTGGCAAACAATGCTATGTAAATTTGATTGAAATCATAAATACCAAAATATTCACCCATGTTATATACCAAAAAACACTTCTATATAAATTTAGGAAAATGTTTTTTAAAATTACTTTTAAATATATCCAACAAATAGTTAAAAAAATTAATGTTTACTCTTTTAACATCTGTGGTCGCCTATAAAAAATGTCCTTCGATATTAATAGTCACTAAAAAATCATCCCAACTCAATAAAAATGTTTCACCTATATATGATAACAAATATTAAGTTAGTAATACTATAAAAAATAAATTAAACATTAATATGAAGAATACATTATATAATGTCAATTTTTAATAAAAATGACACATTTGGAGTCATACAGGTGACACCGTGAATCAGATTGAGGTATGGTCAATTTATAAACATCAAAAATGACTGATAGATCATTTTCCTAAAGTATGAAAACAATGGGAATGAATTTCCTCGGTTTTCAGTTTGTCAGTTGTTTTTTCTTACTAAAATGTTATTTCAAATGG
The DNA here is from genome assembly GCA_963277665.1 of Viscum album. Taxonomy (NCBI): domain Eukaryota; kingdom Viridiplantae; phylum Streptophyta; class Magnoliopsida; order Santalales; family Viscaceae; genus Viscum; species Viscum album. The sequence goes on from OY728152.1 coordinate 1,273,386,867, forward strand.
AAAACATGAAATTTGAGTCCTGACGGTCACATCTTGTGTCAGTTTGACATGCGAATACTTCATAACCATCACAAAAGACATATAAATTAGTGTCTATAATTTGGAAGACAATAAGACTACATTTTCTTGGTTTTCGTTGATTGACACGTTTTGAGATAAGATGTTAATTTTAAAATGAGAGCGGACACTTTTAGTCATACCAGTTAAACCATTCATTAGATTGATGTGGGTTTGATTAATACTCATCACAGGTGACCCATGGTATGTTTTCCTAAAGTATCAAAATAGTCAGAATGTGTTTTCATAGTTTTCAGTATGTTAGTTGGGTTTTTCACATTAATTAATGTCAATTTTAAATAACAAGACATAGATTGAGTAATACCGGTGACACCATTTATCAGATTGAGGTGCATTAGATTCATACAAATGAAAAATGTCTGATGGATCATTTTCATAAAGGATCAAAACAATCCGAATGCATTTCCTCTGTTTGAAGAAAGTTAGTTGTGTTTTTTCACTAAACTGTCATTTGAAACTGATAATATAAAATTTGAGTTATACCGATTGCATAGTGCATCAGTTTGATGTGATACTTCTTTATAATAGTCAGAAAGAACAAACAAATTTTGGGTCTTATTTTGGAAGAATATTGGATATCATTTTCATGGTTTTTAGTGTGTGGCACATTTTGAGTTTAAATGTCAATTCTAAACTAATAGCAGACACTTTTAGTCATGCTAGTCACACCGTTCGTCAGATTAAGGTGGGGTAGATTCCTACACATCAAAACTAACTCATTTATTGTTATATTAATGTATCAAAACAATCCAAATTCTCTTTCTTATTTTTCAGTATGTTAGATTTGTTTTTTCACTTGAATTAATGTCAATTTTAATTAACAAGACACATTTGGAGTCATACTGGTGACACCATCCATTGGATTAAGGTGTAGTTGGTTCCTACATGTCTTAAATAACTGATGTATCGTTGAACTAAATTAGGAAAAAAATCAGAATGCATTTACTCCTGTTTAAGTATATCGTTGAGTTTTTTACTAAAATGTCACTCCAAATAAAAAACATGAAATTTGAGTCATACTGGTCGCATTGTGCATCAATATTACATTATATTGCTTCATACATATCACCAATTATTTATGAATTACTGTACATAATTTGGATGAGAATCAGATAGTGTTTTCTTGGTTTTCATTATGTGACACATTTTCATATAAAATGTCAATTTTAAACTGATAGCAGACAGTTTTAGTCATATTGGTAACACCGTTTTCGGATTGAGGTGGGTTTGATTGCTAAATGTCACAAATGACCCATGGATAATTTTCCTAATGTTCCAGAACAATATTATTGTGTTTTATTAATTTTTAGTTGTTAGTTGTGTTTATTCACTTGAATTAATGTCATTTTTAAATACCAAGACACTATTGGAGACATACCGGTGACACCATGTGTCATATTGAGGTGTTGTTGATTCTTACACGTCACTATTGACTGATGGATAACATTCCTAAAGTATAAAAACAATCGTAATGAGTTTCCTTAGTTTTCCAAATGTGAGTTGTTTTTTTTTAATAAAATGTCATTTCAAACTGAAAACATGCAATTTGAGTCCTACCAGTCGCATCATGCATTAGTTTGATATGAGACTACTTCATACACATCACAAATGATTTACAATTCAACATCCTCAATTTAGAAGGAAATTAGAGCATGTTTTCTTGGTTTTTAGTGAGTGAAACATTTAGAGACAAATTGCCAATTTTAAAATTATAGCGGACACTTTTAGTCATGCCGCTCACACTATTCATCATAAATAAGTGGGGTTGATTCTTACACATCACATCTAACTCATGGATCACATTACTAAAGTATCAAAAGAATCCTAATGAATTTTCTCAGTTTTCATTATGTCAATTGTGTATATTCACTAAATTAATTACATGTTGATTGGTTTTTTAGATGAAATTTGTGGTCTCCATTTACAGGGTAAGTGTGTTGTTGATAGAACACAAAATATAACGAGTATCCAGAAAGGGTTTCCCCATCCCCTGAGTTTTTAAGACATCTTTGATCACTATACAGTTGAATCAGAATAACATCCTCCTTCTGCATCTTATCTTTAGTTGACCCAGAGGAGAACCAACTATTATATATTCAGGACCTTCGAATGAATATATGAATTTTTCTTCTTCACTGGGTAGACTAAAGAGTGGTGTAAGATTTTGTGCCCATTATATCGCAAGATGTAAAAAAAACTCAAGGGATGGGGAAACATCTTCTAGATACTCGGTATATTTTTTGGTCTATCAACAACTCACATAACTAGTAAATTTTAACCACCAATTTCGTTTAAAAAATTATTCAACATGTATTTCATTTAGTGCTCAAACAAGGACCACCAACAACCGTGTTTTTCAGTGGGGCGTTTAGCCCATACAAATCACAATATTACCATCAATCAAAAAGAATGAAAAACACAAAATATCATTAAAATTGATATTATTTGAAAATTTTATCATCTTCATTGTATATTGTTACATTTTTCCATCTGGTATATTTCCCATTAATTTCATAGACTATCTATATCATGTTATAAATATGAATGTTTTTGGAAATCCTGGTAGTACTGAAAAAATAAAAATACTGAAATGATTATTATGTATTCTAAATGAAATAGCAACTATATTTGAAAATACCTCTTCAAGGGTGCTAGTTTTTTCCTGGAATATGTTCTCTTTCATAAATTTACAAACATAATAACTACAATATTTACCGTTTTTTTGTTTATGGCACTAAATTTTCATTGAGAAAAATAATTGAAATTATTAATATGTGTTTGGATAGAGAAATCTTATTATATATACCCTAATTTCTATCATTTCATTGTACTTGTCTGGTTTATTGTCTTTTTCCCCTATCATAATTCCATTATATAGATGATATTCATCCACCAGCCTATCAAAATAAAATCCTCATTAAATGATAATATTAAATATATAACTTGTTTTTTAGTTATTAAATGTTGGATGTAGTGTATTAATAATCGAAGAATGCCATCATTTTTTTCATTTTATTGGATATCAATGAATTAAATCCTGAGAATATATCTTTGGAGTATCCGAATTGACTGTAGTGAGCATCGACTACTACCTAAGAACAAAAAAAAGAAAAAATAATGAAATAAATTAATATATATTTGATATGATCAAATATTTGTGTTTTACCCCCAACATCATTGGTATTAAGAGTAGCCTATTGTAACGCCCCGACCCCAGTTACCCAGAGTCGGTGAATTACTTTGTAACATTGGCATGATCACAAAAGATCAAGTCTCGAAAGACCGATTAGTTTAGTATCCTTGGAAACACTAGATACATTCATAAATGTTACATTACATCATAAAGTGAAAAACTAATAACAAATTCTTCATAGTACACACTCATATCCTCTTCTGACTATCCCTGTAGGTCAATCATAAAATACTTCTTCACATCCTAGAAAATATTAAAACATTGAAAGGGGTGAGCTCAGATGCTCAGTAAGGATAACAATATTGCAGAAGCTTTCATAAATAAACATAAACATTTAAGGCAATGTATAACTAAAACAAAATCCTTTTAAACTTGAACATCAACATAATATGGCAAAAGTAAAATGAGATAATTCCATTTACTTCTTCACATGGATATTCTACTGGTCGAATAATCACATGAAATATCATTAACCACTTTCATAATGAGGGAATGTATAATGCCAGACATTCTGAAACATTCTGTCAAAGCCTCGGCCAAGATGTCTAAAATGATTAAGGCCTCGGCCAAAACCATAAATCAAATTGGGAAAGGGCCTCGGCCAATTCCACGTCTAGTTGTCTCATGAGACCTACCGATGCATTGAGGAGCTATAGCGGGCTCCACCCGTCACTTATTAAGTCCAATACATTCCTCATATGAATAGGTTTAAACATAACATAAATATTCGTATTAAAACTAGCATACGAAACGTCAAAAATTTCTCCATAAACTATGGATGGTATAAAAATAACACATCCACAGTCAAATATTTCACAAAATGTTCAATGAGAGTTTTTTTTTATCATAAATCAATTTCAATTAAACTTAAAACTCATCAAAGGATGTTGACATGGATGAAATCAAAGTTATTTGAGAGAAATATCTCTCTCTTTTTTTTGAAATCATTTAAAAGTCCCATAATTATAAAATAATACATTTACTTTGAAAATATTCTTATAATCTTGTAAGGGAAGCTTCGACGAAGTTATAATGGAGGAAAATATCCGCACCCGCTGTATAAGTTATAAAAAACATTCTTACCTTAAATTTGTCAAAAAGTTCAAAAAATACATTGTTTGGAAAAAGGCGGTAAGATTCCTTTCAAAAACGTATAAGGGTATAAATGACTTTAACCCATTTTCCATTTAATAGTAAATTTTTTTTGAAAGACATTTTTAAGAAACATGGATGTGGATGACAACGAGGTCCCAGTAGATAATTATGTATAAACAACCTTGGATAATGAAGAGGTTGTGAAGTAAACCATTACCTTGTACTTTTCCTTTGTTGGGGAATGTTAAACTCCTGTATAATGGTGAAATAATTGTTATTAAATTATACAAGAATCATATACATTCATATGATATCATATATGATCTTTTAACATTGCTTTGTTAACAATATCATAGATTTATCGTTGTTTTGGGTGTTAACTTACTCGTTTTCTTTTATATGTTTTGTTACGTAAGTTGTGTTTTTCATGGATAGGTTGTTTCTTATTCATATCCAGAATGATATCATGTCCTTAAACATTATTTTTAAATCATCAAATGATAATTATACTTGAATGGATACGACAGAGAATGAATCTCATCGCGTTCGTGGAGACGGTAGTCCGTACGTACGCACGAGCGACAATATCATTATTTTGATATTAAAATAATATATAATTGGATATTATATCATATATACAGAATCATTATCATGTTATATTTATTATTTACATGAATTAAATATCATTATTATACCCATCTAAATAATAATATATTGAATAACAATTACACCACGACGTGGAGACAGTAAGCCGTACGTACGCACGTATGGTGACATGTCATTCAAATGATGGGTAGAATACTGAATATGGTTGTTCCATATTTATAATAAAATCACAGTATATAGAAGATACTGGAGTTATAATTTTAGAATTGAAATAATAAACAAAGAGGGAGTGGAAGAAGAAAGAAACTTGAAAGAGGATGATGAAAACGTTACCTCTTCTTCGGGTTCTTCCTATTGATTTGATCAAAAGGACTCCGTAGGATGGCTTTCTGACTAAAGTAATGCTTCTAGGATGAAGGGAGAGAAGTTGGGAGAGTATTTGGGCAGAGGTTGGCCAAACCAAAAGGCTTGAAAGTGTGAATAAGGTGGTAGAGGTGGGGCCATTTATAAGAGGAGAGGAGAGACTCTTTTGGAAAGATTGAAATGTTACATTATTATACAATGCTTTTCGGATTATAAAGGTCCCACACTTATATAATTCGTGGATAAGGTGATAAGAGTTCTAAATCGCCTCATCCAATAGGATTTGGACAAGTGTAAGCCTTGGAATTTGCATTATCTTATCATTTTATTTAAATCGTTAAATAATGAGGTCATCGCTGCATCAACATGATGTCATAAATAATTTAATTTCTTTAATGTCTAAAAATTATAAAAAAAATACTATGATTTAGGAAATATTTTTAGCTTTCCAATGACTATTTATAGTAAAAAATATGACTTGTATATCCCCATGTAAATTTTTTTTTGTAAAACATTTCATGTTTGTGTCATTTTTTACTTTAACATTAAATAAAAGGTATTTATGTCATTTTCCAACTAAAGTGGATCCATGGGGTCCCCAAGATGACCCATGGATTGTCTTGGTCGGCCATGACACATCCAATGAGGGTATGACATGTGTCAAGCTCATCTCAAATTATTAAAACATTATTTTTACCTTAAACTACACTAATTACCTCTAATCGTGATTAAGAACTTAAAAGTTACTATTCACCAAAAATTATTTTAATCTCATTTAACCACATTTTACCTCTTAATGACAACCATGTATGTCGGATTTTTAAAAAATCAAATCACAGAGGTGGTAATATTTCATTTAAACGAAAAATCAGTTATTTAACTACCACTTAGTGGTTTCACTATTCATCAAAAATTGATGTTTTTCAGAACAATGCCAAAATTTCACCCTAAGCTATAATTGATATTCCGAATTCAAAAATGATGTCTATTTTAAAAAATTCCAAACATATTAGTTGCATTAATTAATTTTATAATTAATTCTCGCTGTCACAACAAATAGAGTGTTTTTAAGAAACAATTTATATCAAAAGATTGGCAATTGTTTATGTCTAATTTCAATGTTAAATTAATTCTAATGACCACCATTGGATAAAATGGTAAAAATATATTCCAATTATACTTTAAAACCACTAAATAGTATAATTTATCACTATAAATTATTTTGATTAAAAAAGTTGTTTTTAAGTATTTTTCACTATTCATAAAAAATTAGAAGTTCTCAGAAAAATACCAAAAATTCAACATAGGCTAATTTTGATATTCCGAATCCAAAAATGAAGTCCATTTTGATAAATAAAATTTTTCAAATTTCATAAAGTAGGTATTACTATTCACAACGGCTTGTTTAATTAGTTGTGGTGTGTGTTAGAGCTCGAGGTTGCGTACAACACACGCTATTGCATTATTCGAAGGGAAACGTACCGTGGAAGCTTGGGGTGTTACATTCTCCCCTCCTTCAAATAATTGCGTCCTCGCAATTTCTAGGGTATTACTGCATAAAAAGACTCGGGTGGTTCTTCATCATAAGTTCCTCAGGTTCCCACGTTGCCTCTTCCATTTTATGATTTCTCCATAAAACCTTTACCAGACGAGCCGTCCGGTTTCTCAGCACCTGCTCCCTCACATCAAGAATTCTGATGGGCTCTTCGCAATAAGATAGATTGGGATCCAGTTCTAGTTCCTCATAAGTAAGTACATGTGTTGGGTCGGGCAAGTATTTTCTCAATAGCGATATGTGGAAAACATCGTGAACTTTGGAGAGATTTGGCGGCATCGCCAAACGATAAGCTAGAGCCCCAATACGATCTAGAATTTCGAAAGGTCCGATGTACCTGGGACTCAACTTACCCATCTTACCAAAACGTATAAATCCTTTCCATGGAGATACCTTTAGGAAAACATGATCTCCCACCTGGAATTCCAAAACCTTTCTTCTGTTATCGGCCTAGCTCTTCTGCCTACTTTGAGCTGCTTTGATGTGGTTTTGGATTACCTTCACCTTTTCTGTTGTTTCTTCCACCAGTTCTGGTCCCACAAGCTTTCTTTCACCAACGTCATCCCAACAGGTTGGTGTACGACATCTCTTTCCATATAACGCTTCATAAGGTGCCATCTGAATTCTTTAATGGAAGCTATTGTTATAGGAAAATTCTACCAGTGGTAAATATTGATCCCACATACCCTGAAAGTCAAGAGAGCATGATCTCAACATGTCTTCTAAGGTTTGAATAGTCCATTCTGATTGTCCATCTGTTTGAGGGTGATAGGCAGTGCTCAAACGAAGTTCTGTATCCAAGGCCTTTTGAAGACTTTTCCAGAATCTTGAAGTAAAATGAGGATCACGATCAGAATCAATCGATAGGGGTACTCCATGAAGACTTACAACTTCGTTAATATATAGTCTTGCTAGACGTTCAAGTGGTAGATCCTCCCGTATAGCCAGAAAATGTGCTGACTTAGTATGACGATAAAAAATGACCCATATTACATCATTCCTTCTAGGAGTATTTGGTAGTCCCATGACAAAGTCCGTCGTAATATTATCCCATTTCAACTCAGGTATGGGAAGAGGTTGCAATACTCCACCAGGATGTTGCCTTCCAGCTTTCACTTGTTGACAAACCATACACCTCGACACAAAATCAGCAATCTCCCTCTTCATATTGTCCCACCAAAAATGTTCCTTCAAATCTCTATACATTTTGATGCTCCCAGGGTGTATAGAGAAATTGGAACTATGAGCATCATTCAACAATTCCCTTTTTAGATCAGGTATATCGGGAACACAAAGTCTCTTCCTGAATTTCAAAATTCCATCCTTATACACAAAGTCCCTCAATCTTCCATCATTCGCATCTTTAATCTTCTTTTGAAATTCTTCATCATCGGTCTGAGAACTCTTAATCCTTTCTAGTAATGATGGTTTGGCAACCATTTGAAAAAGCATTGATTTTTCACCTTCCCTAGTTATTCTTATGTCCATCTTCACTAGATCCCTAAAAATTGGATCCCTTTCAATTCTCATCACATTCAAAACTCCATGGTCTTTTCTGCTCAAAGCATCTGCCACCTTGTTTGCCTTCCCCTGGTGGTAATGTATCGTGCAATCATAATTCTTGAGTAGTTCAAGCCATCGCCTTTGCCTCATGTTGAGTTCTTTTTGTGAGAAAATATACTTCAAACTCTTGTGATCAGTATAAATATCACATTTTTCACCATAGAGGTAATGTATGATCTTTAAAGAAAAGATCACAGCTGCTAAATCAATATCATGAGTAGGATAGTTTTGCTCATGAATTTTTAGCTATCGTGATGCATAGGCAATAACCTTATCATTCTGCATAAGGAAACAACCAAGTCATTTCTTCGATGCATCACTATAAATAACAAACCCATCATTCCCTGATGGTAGAGTCAATACAGGGGCGTTGACTAATCTTCTACTCAGTTATTCTAAACGTTCTTCACACTCTTTTTCAAGACAAATTTAATCCCTTTACGTGTGTGCTTTGTCAATGGGTTAGCCAATCTGGCAAAATTCGGGACAAAACGTCGATAATAACCTGCTAAACCAATAAAACTGCGTACCTCAGTTATACTTGTCGGTGCTGGCCATTCTTGGATTGCCTTGGTTTTAGAAGGATCAACAGAAATTCCATCCTTAGAGACAATATGGCCAAGAAAAGAAATCTCCTGAAGCCAGAATTCACAGTTGCTAAATTTACCATATAATTCATGTCTTCTAAGAGTCTTCAGGATAATGCATGAGTGATTTTCATGATCTTCGTGGCTTTTGGAGTATACCAAGATATCATCAATAAATACCACTACAAATTCATCAAGATATTCCTTGAAAACTATATTCATTAGATCCATGAAAACAGAGGGTGAATTAGTCAATCCAAAAGGCATTACTATAAACTCGTAATGCCCGTACCTTGTTCGAAATGTTGTCTTTGGAACGTCTTCCTTCTTCGAACACAACTGATGGTATCCAGACCGAAGTTCAATCTTTGAAAAGTATTGAGCTCCATGCAGTTGGTCAAACAAATCATCAATGCGAGGTAGGGGATACTTGTTCTTTATTGTTATAGCATTGATCTCCCTATAGTCGATGCACAACCTCATAGATCCATCTTTCTTCTTAACAAAAAGAGCAGGGGCTCCCCAAAGAGAAACACTAGGGCAAATAAATCCCTTATTACTCAATTCCTCTAGTTGTTTCTTTAGTTCAACTAATTCCACAGTGGCCATTCTATAAGGGGTCTTCGATATGGGTCTTGATCCAGGAAGTAAATCAATGGAAAACTCAACTTCTCGTTCTGGAGGGTGTCCAGGTAAATCTTCCGGAAACACATCAATATATTCTCTCACAATAGGTACATCCTCTATTTGAATATTCCTTTCCTCACCCTCATTAATTTCCTTCTCTTCCTCCCCAATAATTGAATTTAGATGAGCTACTGGGGGTGGATCTAGATAAGAATTATGTGGCGAAGATTCTACTCTAAAGATAAGGTGTTCCTTATCATCATCATCAAGAATTGTAACCTCTTTACTTTTACAATAAATTTTTGCATCATGGTCCGAAAGCCAATCCATACCGAGGATTATATCAAATTCAATCATGGGTATGACGATGAGATCAGTAGGTAAAGAACATTTAGGTGCTCTAATGGGAACTAATTGGCAAAACTTTGTTGCAACAATACTTCCCTTAGGGGTTTTGACTGACAACTCCCTTGTTAAATCAAATTGGAAATATCTAATTTTCAAAGCAAACTGGGAAGATATGAAAAAATGCAATGATCCAGAATCAAATAATGCATTTTCTAAACGTGAGGAAACCATTAAATTACCTGCCACCACGTCTTTCGGAGCTTCCACCTCAGCAGTAGTGATAGCATAAGCCTGAACCTCATCCCTTGGCCACTTCTGAGGTAAGTTCCCCTGACGCTTAGGACATTCATTTGCATAATGTCCCTTCTCTCTACAATTATAGAATTCCACGTTGACAGCCGCTTTCTTTCCCTTGCATTCATGAGCTTGGTGGTCTTTTTCACCACACTTGTAACATACTCCTTTTCCTTTTAGACAGGCACCAGGGTGCTTCCTACCACAATTATCACAGGGTGGAAATTCATTTCTACCCTTCATCCCCGTTTCCTTATTTCCTTTCCCAGAGTTTTCAGTGGATCTCTTCTTATCTTGCTTTGATTTAAAGTCATAAGACTTAGAGAATTCCTTTTCCGTCTTGATAGTGCACGAGACAATACCTTCGTATGAAGAGAAGGTTTGTGATACTAAAGCTCGACGAAGAAATGGTTTTAACCCATCAATGAAACGATCAGTCTTACTTCTTGGGTTACGTATGTAATCTGCTGTATACCTCGCTAACCTTATAAAGTTAGCCTCATACTTTGCGACATTCTCATCCTCCTTCTACCTCAGACTCAGAAATTGCCTTTCCATATCCGCTCGATGGTCTCGAGGAAAGTATTTTTCTAAGAACAGCTCTTTGAACTCCTGACATTCCATGTTTGTTAATTCATCATCTTCCTTTGTGTTTTGAATTAGTGACCACCATTGATCGGCATCTGCAGTGAGGCGGTAAACTGCCATGAAAACGTTCTCCCTTTCACTACCCCCCAAGGCATGGAATATTTTCTCTAAGGAATTTATCCATTGCTCAGCTACTATAGGATTTGTACTCCCATTTAAGGTTGGTGGTTGTTTCCTCATGAAACGGTCTAGCATTGATCCTACACGTTGTGGATCAGGGTGCTCCATACGAGTAAGGTTATTATTCATAACATGCGTGAGTTGTCCCAGTACGGTGAGAAGCTGATCAGCACCAGTTGTATCACTAGCTCCACCATAATTATCTTGAGAAGGAGGGCAATCCCTACACAGAGTGCATGCATTGATACAATTTCCATTCCTTCCACTAGGCGCCATTTCTAAACAATGGCATAAACTAGATTAGTTTATGAAATAAAATAAATAATTCCATATTTGTAAAATACGTTACATAAATTGAACTATTTATGGATATAATCCATAATCATAAAAAGAAATGTCTCCTTTGAGGAAGTATGTACTCATAACCCTTCATAGTGTTTTGTAAAGAAAATGAGAATTATCCTAAGCATATCCCCCGGGAGTGTCGTAACCAAGAGTGCAGCAAGGCCTGTTGTCGTGCACCAGTTCCTGTTCGAGTCTAGCTCAAAGCGGTGTTTTCGGGTTTTACCCCTAGGTACATCTGTGCCAGAGCAGTCTCTACCTGCTCGTATCCAGACAGGGATGTATTGCTCGGAAAACTCAGAACATCTCTACAATACCAAAATTCTAGGAAGTTCTTCTATAATAATCCTCAAAGTCTATATTCAGGCTATGTGCTCTAATCCGAGTTTATCTAAATCTAGCTTCCAAGGATAGTACTAAACTGCCTCTGATACCAACTGTAACACCCCGACCCCAGTTACCCAGAGTCGGTGCATTACATCGTAACATTGGCATGATCACAAAAGATCAAGTCTCGAAAGACCGATTAGTTTAGTAGCCTTGGAAACACTAGATACATTCATAAATGTTACATTACATCATAAAGTGAAAAACTAATAACAAAGACTTCATAGTCCACACTCATATCCTCTTCTTACTATCCCTACAGGTCATTCATAAAATACTTCTTCACATCCTGGAAAATATTAAAACATTGAAAGGGGTGAGCTCAGATGCTCAGTAAGGATAACAATATTGCGGATGCTTTCATAAATAAACATAAACATTTAAGGCAATGTATAACTAAAAAAAGCCTTTTAAACATGAACATCAACATAATATGGGAAAAGTAAAATGAGATAATGCCATTTACTTCTTCACATGGATATTCTACTGGTCGAATAATCACATGAAATATCATTAACCACTTTCATAATGAGGGAATGTATAATGCCAGACATTCTGAAACATTTTGTCAAAGCCTCGGCCAAGATGTCTAAAATGATTAAGGCCTCGGCCAAAACCATAAATCAAATTGGTAAAGGGCCTCGGCCAATTCCACGTCTAGTTGTCTCATGAGACCTACCGATGCATCAAGGAGCTATAGCGGGCTCCACCCATCAGTTATTAAGTCCAGTACATTCCTCATATGAATAGGTTTAAACATAACATAAATATTCGTATTAAAACTAGCATACAAAACGTCAACAATTTCTCCAAAAACTATGGATGTTATAAAAATAACACATCCACAGTCAAATATTTCACAAAATGTTCAATGGGAGTTTTTTATCATAAATCAATTTCAATTAAACTTAAAACCCATCAAAGGATGTTGACATGGATGAAATCAAGGCTATTTGAGAGAAATATCTCTCTCTTTTTTTTGAAATCATTTCAAAGTCCCATAATTATAAAATAATACATTTACTCTGAAAATATTCTTATAATCTTGTAAGGGAAGCTTCGACGAAGTTATAATGGCGGAAAATAGCCGCACCCGCCGTATAAGTTAAAAAAACATTCTTACCTTAAATTTGTCAAAAAGGTCAAAAAGTACATTGTTTGGAAAACGAAGGTAAGATTCCTTTCAAAAACGTATAAGGGTATAAATGAATTTAACCCATTTAACATTTAATAGTAAAAATGTTTTGAAAGACATTTTTAAGAAACATGGATGTGGATGATAACGAGGTCCTAGTAGATAATTATGTATAAACAACCTTGGATAATGAAGAGGTTGTGAAGTAAACCCTTACCTTGTACTTTTCCTTGGTTGTGGTAGGTTAACCTCTTGTATAATGGTGAAATAATTGTTATTAAATTATACAAGAATCATATACATTCATATGATATCATATATGATCTTTTAACATTGCTTTGTTAACAATATCTTAGATTTATCGTTGTTTCGGGTGTTAACTTACTCGTTTTCTTTTATATGTTTTGTTACGTAAGTAGTGTTTTTCATTTATAGGTTGTATCTTATTCATATCCAGAATTATATCATGTCCCTAAACATTATTTTTAAATCATGAAATGATAATTATACTTTAATGGATACGACGGAGAATGAATCTCATCGCGTTCGTGGAGACGGTAGTCCGTACGTACGCACGAGAGACAATATCATTATTTTGATATTAAAATAATATACAATTGGATAGTATATCATATATAAAGAAACATTATCATGTTATATTTATTATTTACATGAATTATATATCATTATTATACCCATCTAAATAATAATATATTGAATAACAATTACACCACGACGTGGAGACGGTAAGCCGTACGTACGCACGTATGGTGACATGTCATTCAAATGATGGGTAGAATAATGAATATGGTTGTTCCATATTTATAATAACATCATAGTATATAGAAGATACTGGAGTTATAATTTTATAATTGAAATAATAAACAAAGAGGGAGTGGAAGAAGAAAGAAACTTGAAAGAGGGTGATGAAAACGTTACCTCTTCTTCGGGTTCTTCCTTTTGATTTGATCAAAAGGACTCCATAAGATGGCTTTCTAACTAAAGTAAATCTTCTAGGATGAAGGGAGAGAAGTTGGGAGAGTATTTAGGCAGAGATTGGCCGAACAAAAAGGCTTGAAAGTGTGAATAAGGTCGTAGAGGTGGGGGCCTTTTATAAGAGGAGAGGAGGGGCTCTTTTGGAAAGATTGAAATGTTACATTATTATACAATGATTTTCGGATTCTAAAGGTCCCAAACTTATATAATTCGTGGATAAGGTGACTAGGGTTCTAAATCTATTCATCCAACAGGATTTGGACAAGTGTAAGCCTTGGATTTTGCATTATCTTCTCATTTTATTTAAATCGTTAAATAATGAGTTCATCGCTGCATCATCATGATGTCATAAATAATTTAATTTATTTAATGTATAAAAATTATAAAAAAAATACTATGATGTAGGAAATCTTTTTAGCTTTCCAATGACTATTTATAGTCAAACATATGACTTGTATAACCCCATGTAAAAATTGTTTTATTAAAACATTTCATGTTTGTGTCATTTTTTACTTTAACATTAAATAAAAGGTATTTATGTCATTTTCCAACTATAGTGGATCCATGGGGTCCCCAAGTTGACCAATGGATTTTCTTGGTCGGCCATGACACATCCAATTTGGGTAGGACATGTGTCATGCTCATCTCATATTATTAAAACATTATTTTTACCTTAATCTACACTAATTACATCTAATCGTGATTAAGAATTTAAAAGTTACTATTCAACAAAAATTATTTTAATCTCATTGAACCAAATTTTACTTCTTAATGACAACCATGTATGTAGGATTTTTAAAAAATCAAATCACAGAGGTGGTAATATTTCATTTAAACGAAAAATCAGTTATTTAACTACCACTTAGTGGTTTCACTATTCATCAAAAATTGAAGTTTTTCAGAAGAGTGCCAAAATTTCACCCTAAGCTATAATTGATATTCTGAATTCAAAAATGATGTCTATTTTAAAAAATTCCAAACATATAAGTTGTATTAATTAATTTTATAATTAATTCCCGCTGTCATAACAAATAGCGTGTTTTTAAGAAACAATTTATATCAAAAGATTGGCAACTGTTTATGTCTAATTTCAATGTTAAATTAATTCTAATGACAACCATTGGATAAAATGGTAAAAATTTATTCCAATTATACTTTAAAACCACTAAATAGTATAATTTATCACTATAAATTATTTTTATTAAAAAAGTTGTTTTTAAGTATTTTTCACTATTCATAATAAATTAGAAGTTCTCAGAAAAATACAAAAAATTCAACATAGGCTAATTTCGATATTCTGAATCCAAAAATGAATTCCATTTTGATAAATAAAATTTATCAAATTTCAAAAAGTAGGTATTACTATTCACAATGGCTAGTTTAATTAGTTGTGGTGTGTGTTAGAGCTTGAGGTTGCGTACAACACACGCTATTGCATTATTCGAAGGGAAACGTACCATGGAAGCTTGGGGTGTTACACCTATCATCTGTAATTTGGATGTTAAATGATTCGATCAGTCCTACCAATATTTCGTTATGTTTTAGTGAAGTTATGTGTTCCTATTTTGTAAAAGTGACGTGAGGACTAATGAGTCCAAATTTATGTTCATGGAGAAATCCCTTCAATTTTTTTTTCATATATACGCCTACAAAAAATGAAATGTATATAGTCATAATTGTCATTGTATATCATCTTTTGGAAAATAAAATCTAGAAAACATACCTCCTATAAACATTTAAAACTGAGCCTCCTAACCAATCATATTCTAGGATTTCAGTTTCACTCTCAACACCAATAACGTCTAGTTCTTCCCCTTGTTACGTGTTTTCATAAAAAAAAATATGTGATTAACACCACAGTTCAACTTCATATCCACTCCAGCCTTCAATGATAATAATTGTGGATATATAATTGGGGGTTAAGGTTCTTCGAGTAGATCTTTTGATTGGTTGGTTGATACTCGAGATGGTTTTGAACTAGTGTTTTGTTTCACCCCCATCCCTTTGTCCTCCTATAATAATTTCATTGGTTTAAACCTTTTTTCATTAAATGTTTAAGGTTTAGCATGAAATTTAAATTGGAAATTAATACCTCATTATTGAAATGTTTTTTTACAATATGTGATGACCATGAGATGAATTTCCTTAGATCTCGTTTGATTATATGAATATCTAAATCATCAATTGGATCATGTAGCTCGATGCTCATCTCTAGGGCTACAGTAATTGACACTATAACAAGATTTGCAAGAAGTTGTTTGTTGTGTATCATGTCATTCTGGATACTGAACATTGTAGCCCTCATGAAAAGCCGATGGGTGGGTTTTAGTAGATATAAATTCCAGTCATTTCACCCTATAATATATCATCATTGGAAAGGTATCATTGACTACCATCTCGGTGATTCATATTTCACAAAAACAACTATCATAAAATTAACTCCCTAAGTTAAGAATTTTTTAAGTGGAATGAATTGCCTCAAAAATCATGGGGTGGGGTGGGATCTTAATTCACAAGTTATTCTTGAGTGGTTCCATCTCTTTGCCTCCATCCCATCAAACTTTCTATATATAACTCTCTACTATTGTACTTCTTCTGGAAACATAGTTATTGTTTCTCTCATCTTTTTCATTTCCATAGTTTGTTCCCTGACTTATTTTACTTTTCTCAATATTTTTTCAGGGTGTCACCTCGAATCCTGCACCTCTAACGTGGCCATACTTTTCTGGATGCTTCAAGGACATTGAAAGTATGTCTGCATCCGGTGTGGGTTTTGTTGACTCTTGTGACTATGTTTGATAGATATTGGAAAATAATTAATAATTTTTATTTAATAGAGATTTATTGCAAGATTTTTGTTATTATGTCATACAAACACATGTTTTTTACAATTTTTTTGTTTTTTCATCTATTAGTTTTCCATCTTCAGTTACACACGCATCCTTCTATAGAAAATGGTGTGGGAGGGAAGTGGTTGTGGATTTGGACTCATCAAGCTATATATTAACAAAAGAAGATAGTTATTTTGTTTTTATATTCCACATAAAAGTATTATGGTAATTTTAAAATACATACCAATTTTTTTTTTCAGGGGATGATTACCCCATCCTTACTTTACGGTTGGGTTACACTGGTTTGGATTAAAATTGTTTATTTTTAGAACTCAATTTTTGTTTCATAAATAAAACACTCTCAATAAGAGTGATGAATACATGTTTCATTAACTAATATATTACCATATAAAATGTACCTAAAAACACTACTTCACAGGGAGACATGTAAACGCATACCATAATTCTTGGGTTATTATGTGTGCTTAAATAATAAGTGGGTGCAATTTTATTTTCCCTTCAACATAATTCAGATGAAATTTTGTTAAAAGTGTGTGAAAACCCCTGTGAATCCTTCTAGAAACTCTAAAGACATCATCTTTATGTTATTCGTCTACTATAAATGCACGCTACAATAGAAGATGAATTGTAAGTCAATGTTTCATTATTTAATTTTTAGTGAATTTAAAAAATGATATTTAATGTTACTGTATTATCTCCCCACATCAGTGTTTTAATCTCAGCCACAACATGGTTCCATGAAGTTAAATAAATTTCCATACATTTAGGAGGGAAGATTCCAATGATACTACTGAACATGTCCTTGTTGGGTTTAAAATGATGGCTCCGCATATTCCATTTAATCTCATATTTTATTCCTTTCTCTTTATCCTTAATGATTTTTTCTAATACCATCAAACTATGGTGATTTTATTTATTTATTTTGCGTCTCTTGTGTTTTTTCACCAATCATTTCCCTAGATCCACAATCATCAATATGTTCCTCTGACTCTAGAGGGCTAACATCAGCATGTGCAGATGGTGGTAGTACTTATGCACTAGGAGAAAAAATAGGTTGAGAAACCTATTGTTCACCTGCACTATGAAAAGAAGCAGTTTGATAAACCTGTGGTGCCTTGGGATTGGGAGAATAATCATGTGAAAAAGTGATTATCTTTAAAATTGGTTTATCATTTAATTAAAATAATATAAAATTAGCAACCTACATATATTAACATAAGGTAATAGGTTGAGAAACCTATTGTTCGTCTGTACTACAAGCTACAATAGGTTGAGAAACCTATTGTGCCTAGGGATTTGGAGTATCATCACGTGTAGAAGTCATTATATAGAAAAATGGTTTAGAAATTATTTTAGATAACCTAAAAATAACATTGAATAAGTATTAACATAATGTAACATGATGTATATTAGAAAAAAAACCTAATTATTGAACTCTCTTTTTTAATGATTGATGAGATTTTAACCTCTATCGACTATCCAAATCCCATCATTTTTGTCTTCTATGACATACAAAATTCTGTCTGCACTGGGAGAATGGTGAAATTATTGCGACATCCCAATAAAAGGGTCATCTTCTATTGAATTTTCATCTGACTCTTCTATGGTTTTGGTGGATAACAGAACAATTGACCAGTTATGGTTTGCAGGATCTGGAACATAAAATACATGTAATTACTTTGATTCCATTATAAAAAATTCTAAATTGTACAGATCCTTAATAAAATCAACTTTCACAAATCCTGACTCATATATTTTAATATAACTTCTGTTATCAACCCACTATAATTGAAAAATCTGGACTCAGAATGTCGTATAATCCAACTCCTATATTTTTTCATGATGCTAAATATGACATATTTGCGTAAATTGGATTTGTGTCCTCATCACCAGAAACATGAGTTTCTTCAGCCACAATTGTAACTCTACTATTCTATCTGGTATTTTCTACATTATGTTCATTAGTATTGAATGTATAACCATGAATTACATAAGCACTGAAAGATAATACATACAAACTTGGTCCTCTGGCTAGACATTAATGTTGTTCTAAAATTGAGTCTGGATTTTTATTTGACTCCTTAAAAATATGGTCCAAAAACCATCCAATAAACTATTGATTATGTTTATTTGATATCCATTTTTCATCCATTGATGGATTCAAATGCCTTATAATTTCTCTATGGGTTTCAACATACATGTCAACATCTAAACTATTATAAAAAACATAAAGTTAGGCCTTCTCTTGATCTATAATATGTATTACGATGACCCCCTTCACATAAATTCTTTCACCTTCATGTTTCCTAGTGTGACAAGACTTCTTTAGACCAATTCTATTCACACTGGATAGGTATTCAGAACAGAATTAAACACCTTCCTCAACAATATATCGCTCCTCAATATATTCCAATGACTGACTTCGATTTTTGACATATCCTTTAAAAATATTCATATACCATTCAATAGTGTATATCCATCTATAATACACAAGGCCACATAGATTAATCTATCTCACCAAGTAAACCATCAAAAGAACCATCATATCAAAGAATGTTAGCTGGATAAACACTTCCAATTCACTTAATATGATGAAAATTTCTCTTTCCATAGTAGGCAACTTCATGTGGTCTATTAATTTTCTACATAAATATTTGAAGAAGAAACAGATCATTGTTTATTTATAACAAAAATTCTTGGAAAAAATGAAACATAATACTATAAGAATTTTATCTTTCATCAAAACATGGCAGTCATATGATTTCATACCTTTTAACTTCAAATCGTGCATTGACACGGTGTTCTTGATATTCGATGAATACCGATCTAGAAACATTACATCCATCAAGATGTTTCAAAATTGATATCTCTCCTCCTTGGATAGAGTTTAAGTAGGAGGAAGAAATATTTTTTCACCCTTTAGTGGTTCCAAATATTCTCATATTCCCATGTCAACCATGTCCAACCAAGCCTTAATTACATCTTTTGTTTTACAAGGGGGAGTAAGAAATGTTCTGATGACTCAATCACATATATTTTTTCAATATGAATAAAATCAATAAATTATTTGATGTAATGAAAATTCATATATATTAATTACAAACAATAACTGATTTCATATTCAACCGTATTTTGTAAGGTTTTTTGAAATTTGTTTACCAAAAGCAGTGTCCACATCTTTAACTTTCTCAAATAGTTGATCAACTGTTAGTGGAGACTGTGGTGTATGTTCTTCTGAACATACATAAAATGATGTTGTCCATTATTGGTATTGATGATGCTGGGATAGAAATCTATGATGTCCTAGAAACACATTTATTTATGAATGATTCATCCTAATTGATTATCTGTCTTGTTCGCAAATGGGAAAACTGAGAGTTCTTTTGATTCTACATCCTGAAAAATTTCAATAAATAAGAAAGTCTTTTATCGTCCCATACAACAAGGATCTCAGCATGAAATCTTCATTTCTAGATGCGTCATACGTCGTAACACCTGAATCCGACAATAATTTCAAATCCTTGATAAATGGAGCCAAATAAACATCAATATCATTACCCAGTGGTTTAGATCATGATATAAGCATAGATAACCTGATGTGTTTTAATTTCATGCATATCCATAGTGTCATGTTATAATTTAACAAGAAAACCATCCATGAACTATGAGTTCTTCATTGAAATAAAAAGGGCTTCACTCCATCTATAGATAACGCAAGACAATGGTTTCTTAATTGGTTTCCAAAGTCAAGATACTCATGATCAATTTTATTCCACTGAGGAGAGTATGTGAGATGTTATAGTTTTCCATTTTATTTCTTTTTTCTGTGTTCCACGTTGATGGATCTATAGTCTCTTTAATTCAATATAGGCGCCTAAACAATGGAACGATTAGAAAGTAAAATGAAACATTCATAAGACCAAATTCATCTTTCTTGTATCGATATGAAACACACTTGGGGCATTGTCTAAGTGATTTTTGGTCCTTGAGAATCAGTATACAGTCATTCGGCCAAGAATGTATTCTTTTGGAGATCTTACCCATAATGTGTAGCATTCTTTTTGTGTAGTATGTTTGGATTGGGAGCTCATTTTTTTTGGGAGCATGTTAGTCAAGAGAGAAAGTAATTCTGTAAAACTGGGGTCCCTCCATCCATTTCCTACTTTCATATTATATAGAATCAGTATGACTAAAAATGCTATATATTTAGTGCAACCATCATAAAAGGCAATCTTTTAACAACTCTTTAACTACACAACAATTTTGGGTAATCATGAGCTTCATCTTCAAATATCCATGTCATTTTCTTTATATGATCATCATCATCATAATCATTTGTTATCATGTCCTTGATTTGGTATTCATGATTTTCCAAGATAGTATCATATCAAATGATCTATAAAAATTAGTTTTATCCTAGTCACTAGATACATTTTCTTTTTCCCCATGTTTATTACAACATTTATAACTTCAATCTATTCAATAACAGATCAAGTGTTGTTCCAACTCCTCTGGAATAATTTTTTCTGAATAAAAATTTTGTAAACATGGTCAAATTATTTGAGAAGGATCATGTAAACAAAATTAGAAAACATGATAACTCTTTCACTCCATCATCATACACTTTTTATAAATTATTGGTATACATCCATTATTTATTCATATAAATCCCATTGGATTCGTGATATTAATATTTAACATAAAAATACACAAAACAGTTATATAAAAATTAAGTAAGGCTAAAAAATATATAGACCATAAATCTCGTTGAAAAACTATTTATAAAATCACAGTTAAAATCTCATTAAAAACAAATAGTTTAAATAAATTTCCCTTTAATATAACAAAACCTTTTTAAAATAAACCAATTATTTCCAATAAACCTTTCTCAAAAACCCAATTCTTTCTTTAAACCATTTTAAAGAAATTTAAAACCAAAAAATAGTATCTTAAACAAATATAATTTTTTAAGAAATATTTTAAAGCACATGAATCATTTTAAAAAGTGAACCCCTAAATAATCACAAGATGTCATTGTCACTTCCCTCTGTCCATCCAACGAAAATAATTGATGTCCACTTTCCTTATATGTATCATGAAACCCCCTATCTAGCTATGATCACTAGTTTTCTGTGTTCCTCCCATCAATCTTGTGGACTGGCCAACCCATCACTAGTGGGTGTACTCCTTTTTCAGTGTTCTGACCCCCTACTGGCTACTCAAAACCCCATTCACATTTAAATTTATGATTATAGATTAACACCATGACACTCACCCACGAAAATATCAACTTTCTAACTTATTCACATGTATTATTATGAGTAGAGCTTAATGAAATGACACTCACACTTTTTGAACCTATAGACTTACTAAACTATTCACATAACATTTATATATCAAGATATAAAATCTTTTACTGAATGAATTGGTATGAAAATAGGTAATACCTATCTCATAATAAATAAATTTGATTTCCACTTGAAACTAAAACATTAATTATCTCATAAAGAACCCATATAATGAACCCATATGAGAGATATCTTCTATTTACTTAAGCAACCACCCATTGGGAAGTTTGACCCTCACTGACCTACCCTTCCAAATCTGGATCATCTATCATGTCCTTTTCATCTGAAATAATAACTTCATTCATATCAATCCAAGTCAACAAATGTATTTTCACATGTTACATTGCTGGATTAACTTCCACTAACAAGGCCCTTATATTCACTTCCTCAAAATATATCAGTCTAGATTTAAATACAACCACTCTATGGTTTAAACAATGAACTATTATTAAGAAAAGTGTCTTTAGTGTTTGATTACTAACTTGATTGTGAGAAAATAATACATTGTATTAGAAATAAGATTTTTACTCATTCATCGATCACTCACCCTGATGAAGGACTGTGATTTCAATGGCATTATACAATTTTAGTTCCTTGGGATAGTTCCATTGAATACATGTTGTTGTGAAACTTTCCCAAGACATGGACTCATGCATTTGAGAATAAACCGTAGAATCTAACCACACTTAGTTAGGTCTTTCAAATAAATAAATAATTACCTTAAATATTATATCTCTACGAGTTTCCATTGAATTTATGTCTCCCTCAATTATCTATATCTACTCTATTTCATCAAGAGAGCCTTAGTAATTGTAGAAAGAAGGTGGTTAATGAATAAAAAATTCATGGATAGGGTATAAGTGCATGTATTATTTTGGCACCACAACTTTATCTTCAGTCTGGGTGGAGTAAAAACGTAGGGAAACCACTTCTAAGAAATGAGATTAATTTACCTAAATATCTGCCCAATGAATGAACCTTATACTCTTCATTGAATACTCTATGAAAGGTACACTCTAAATAATTTTATACATAAACATGATCAATTCGCATTTCAAAAACTAAAACATACAACCTCACTATAAACCAAATACAATAAAAAATAGAGCTCAACCAAAAAAATAGATATAGAACCCCTTTTTCAATTGCTTATACATTTTTAAAATAATGAACATCCTTAAAACATTTCATCTTGTTTTTAAAATATTAGAATATTCAAGGAAAAAATGAGCCACTCAAATTCCATAAAATCCCCTATTTTTTTCAAAATACACTCTAATTATCATATTTAAACCATTTGATTTTAGAATGATAATATCAAGTTGATATCATTTTATAAACCACCCACAATACCTGAAATTTGAACGAGAAACTTTCTTTATAATCCTCTTTTATAAAAAAAATTTCATAAAAATATTTATTTCTTACACAAAAATAATTTTATAAAACAAATGTTTACCTTTAAAACGTGAGATCAAAAGATAATACAATAAAATCAATAAAAAACAAATCCAAATGCAGAAATTATTTCATAAAAATTCCTTCATTATCCCTATACCAATGAAAAATACTATTTGGGTCAATTTGGAATCAAAGGGAGGTAAAAAAACAGTGATGAGAGATGAATAGATTTGGGAACAGTTTATCCTGTCAATATTTAAAACTATCTTCCAATTATTCTTTATAATATAATATGGTTTAAATATCCAACAGTTTGATCCCCACATGGTTTTCTTAATCTATAGAGATTTTCATATAGCTCTGGTCCCTTCTCCAATTCCATCCTAAAACTCATTGAGACCCTTGAGATCATTTATATACTCACCGAGGATCAAATCCTCATCAACTCAAATAAAAATACAAAAAATAATCTTAAAAGGACTTTGAAATAAAAACACAATTCCTAAATACCCATGGACAATCAATTTTTCTCATGCAAGGGTTCATTTGGAAACTAATCATGATTTTTACTACTTGAGTTTCGAATTCCCAATTTCTCCTTTCTAATATGACAGACCCTAAATAGTAAGAGGTTACTCAAAAACAATTTTATGAGGAACCAACCCATTGCACCCCAAAAATGAGAACCTGATCTGGTCAATGGAAAGACCCAAGGTGTATTCTTGATTACCCAACTGGAAACATGTTCTAGGGTATAAAAACATAACCATTGGGAATTATTTCATCCTCATAATCTAAATAACCACAAAAAGGATTCCACAAAAAATTACAACATGAAAAATCAATATATCAAATGTGCATGAACATAAGGAAGTAGTTAAAATAAAAAAACATCAAACTAGAGTAAAACACCAGGAATAAAAGACTAACACAGAAATAACAGCAACATAACGTTTGAATATAAATTAATAACCACCACCACGTATAAAATAAAAATTATTCTAGAAATCTATTTCAATAGGGCTAATACATAACATCCCAAAATAAAATACAAAAACAATAAACTAATAATAGTATCCCCATTACCAACAACCAATAACCACATCCCTTAACATTCATCCCATAAAAAACTAAAAAACCGAATATTAAAAAGATCACAACATGACACCTAAAATAATACATAATAGTTACATTGCAATTCAATGACCGGAACCACCAGGTCCAAGCTAGAGAGTTACATTACCTCACATGCGCCTTCTCATATGTAAGAGGTGATTGAATATTAGTGAGGGTATTAATTTAATCAGTGAAGAGAATACACTCTTAGTATCATGTCCTTACATAAGTAATAATAAATAAATTACATCTTAGATTAAAAACGCTAAAAAAATAATATAAAATGAAATACACGCCATATATAAAATAAACAAATGATCTCCCTATGTGGTAAGCCAAACCAGATTATAAATTAAAGTTGTAAATAAATAAATAATACTATAGTATCCATTAGAGTAAATCTCAGTAATATTGCCAGCTGCATTCTAAAGTCAATTTTATTCCATGGGCCCCTTTCCATTTACTAGATCCCTTTACTTGAAGTCCATATGAGCATCAAAATGACTACAAAGGTTGTGGGTATTAAAATAAAGTAGGACACCACCAACATATCCTTTATAATGTTTCAAATGTATATTAGGGGTATTACATGATAAAAATAATTGAAAACTAAATCATAATGAACATACAATTATGTACAAAGTGTTCATGTACTAACCAAGCATCCATAAACCACCGGTCATACCCACTTTAGCACCATGCCTGAAAATTGATCAAGGGTCATTGGAAATTATTTAGAATGAAACAAAAGGATAGAAACATGTCACTTGATATCCTCATCGAAGACTAATGTAACACCTATTAGAGCGGCATAAAGGAGGAGTAGGTGGTGAAGTTCGGTTTGCAGTGGATGTGAGACACACAAGGAATCCTATATTGTGGCGGCACATGAATTAGTGGCCAAGGAGGATGAAAAGGCATGAGAGGAGGGGGAGAGGTGGGAGGAGAGGAGGTGGTTGTAAGAACTCGTATCTCCATTCAGGTAGGTTTTCCATTTTTCTAGAGTTTTTAAGAAAAATGGTTTTTCTGGAAATTTTCAAAGTACACACCATGTACTTTCTGAGTACAGGTCATGTACCCTGTTCTGGCTCGAAGCCGTGTGTTGGCCGTGTCCGGGCAACACACACGGTGTGTATGGCTGAGGTGGTGGCTGTTTTTTCAGAGTACGGAAAAAATTGAAGTACACGCCGTGTACATTCCTTTTTTTTCATTAAACAGACAGGGGTCGTGCCTAACCCCCATATTCATCATCTTCTCCAGTTTTCGACCAACCTGGAGCATCCATACGACCAAATCTTCTCCGAGATTCTGCCTCACTGTCCGTTCTCTGATTCGAGCATGGTTGATTGCGTTGGAATCACAGCAGTGAGTTCTTCCTTCTGCTTGAGATTTGCTTCTTGATTCCTCCTAATTTCCAAGTTATCGTGGGATGAACGTTTTGTATACTTTCAAATATCTACGTTGTTCTAAGAGGAATCTGTCGTCGAGGTTCATGTATATCGATCTCCAAATATCAAGGTAGGTGGTTTGTGCCTTTCCGTAGAATGTTGATGGATATTTTGTGCAATTTCCACCAATACCCTTGAATGGGGTATTGTGTGTTTCTTGTTTTCCATTGTTGCTTGCCTGCTTTTCTTGATTGCTTTAATAGAAGTTATTTCTTATGATTAGAGTAGGTTGTTTGTACTCAGATTGTTTTTCCATACTTGTTCTGCCTGTTTGGGGTTTTCCAGTTTCCATGCCTAGTCGTAGGATAGTGGAAATGTTGTTTATTTATTACTGTTGATCCTTAGTTGATAGCCAAGTAGTTCTTGAGCTTTACTTGGATGATACACACGCATTGAGCATGTTTAGTTATACTCAAGATTGTAAGAACCTAGAGTAGTATACCAAAGGGAGAATTGACGAAAGGCATTCTCCAAAGTGTCTTTCAATCACGATGCGAGACCAAGGGGAGAATTGACGGAAGGGCTTCTCCAGAGTGTCTTTCAATTACGACGTGGGCCACAAGGGGGAATTGACTTTGAGTGCTTCCCCAGAGAGCCTATAGAATGATACGAGACTATAGGGGGAATTGACGGTGAGTGTTTCCCCAGAGAGTATGCTTAATTACGTAGCTGAACCAGAGGGGTGAGACTATGTGTGCCTCCCATAGGGTTGCTAGTACATATATATTGAACCATATGGGTAAGACTGTGAGAGGTACCTAGAGGGTTACTTGTTTTTATTCTTGTTGTTGGCTACTTACTTGTGTGCTATACTTGTTAGAACTGTGGTTTGTAGCTATTTGTGCTTTTCTGTTTACTGCTTCTTGTTTTAGCACTGACATGTATTCATTAACTGTTAGGAAAAAATCATTGGGTGATTGCCTACTGGGATTGTATCTCACACCCTATTTGGGCCATTCTTTTGGTCCCAATCAGTCTATGTTGTTGGAGGTATAGACAAGGGAAAGCGCCCTTCTACTTCAGGGTCTTGACTGCATCAGGAGCTGGGGAGCATGGGACCGAGTCGTGGCTCGCGATGCTGAGGAGATTATTTGTTTTCTTTTGCACTTGGTTTCAGTTTTATTTCAGCACGTTGTTGTGTTTTCTATTTTCCTTAGATACTTGTACCTACTGCATCATTTTCATCATAGTTATATATCTACATTGCTTTCGTTGTTTGGTTTCTGTTCTTGTGCATGTCGTTTAATGCTTCCGCTGTTTATTGTTGTTTTCTTACCTTGTATACCTTACTGAATGAGGGCATAGTTTCCCCACTGACTCACCAAGGCCCTCGCTGCTAGTAGGAAACCTCTGGCATTTGGGGAAATGTGCTTGAGGTCATGTGGCGAACTGGGTACGGGCACCAGTGGAGGGTCTTCAGACTCGGGGCATTACAAAGTGGTATCAGAGGCGTTCTTTTCTCATGCTTTACTATTTGGAGGCCTTAGCCAGGGATAGGAAGGATTCGGTATTTGGAATTAATCTGTGCTCGGGAGTAGCTAACTCATGTATCGGGGAAAATCCATACTACCTCGTTAATTGCAGTTTAATGGTTTTGAGATTTTATGGTTGGTATGTTTTCACCTAGACTGATTCGTATGACTTGTGTGGTTAGTGTTTTGATATTTTGGTTCTATTTCTGTCGCAACCTGATGGGATGAGGTTATGAGATCTCATGAATCATATAGACACTTATAGAAATCACATGTCATGCATTCTTCCCATGCCATTTAGGGTACATTAGCGATTGCATGCTGGTGTGATATGTTCTATGTAAATTATGCATGCTGTTGTGATAGATGCGTGATATATTCTCTACGGTAATGTTAGAAAACTGTTTGTTTTGTTCCTTTCTTAAAAAAAATGATAATGCCGAATTTTGGTTCTTGAGGTGTTATGGGCCCTCACGGATCAGAATTTGGCACCTTTTCCCTTGTTTTAGTGTTTTTGGAATTCTGCGCAGTTTCTGTGCTACTACGCAGAAAAATCCAGAATATACGGCGTGTACTTTTAGATACATGCCATGTAGTTTTTAGGCCATTTCACTGACTGTGTGGGAAGAACACGGTGTGTTTGGAGTAACTTTGGGAACACGACGTGTACTAGTGGCACACACCGTGTGAGATTAGAACCGTGTACCCGACCGTGTCACTAACAACACAGGTCGGGGAAGCTCGGGTAGAATGCGCTGGGTCTATAGGGAACACGTCGTGTAGTCTTGTCCATGTACTCGACCGTGTCACGAACAACACAGGCTGACGTTACCTTCCTTTCCACACATTGTGTTTGTTCGGAGCACGCCGTGTAGTCTTGCCCAGGTACTCGACCTTGTCACGAAAAACACAGGACGGTGTCACCTTTTCCTATGCATGCCGTTCTTGTTCGGAGAACCCCGTGTAAGGTCCATCCATGTAGATGGCCGTGTAATCAACAACACGGACCGTCGAAGCCCTGTCTAGTGCACGCCGTGTTTGTTTCAAACACGCCGTGTAGTATTGGGTTGAGTCGGACAATGTGGGTTAGGCGTGTAAGGAGACTCGGGCAGGGGAATAGTTTTCTAGTACATGCCATGTGTGGGGGTCAACACGCTGTGTAGTTTGAAGTGTACACGACTTGTAGGGCAGGAGTACACGCCCATGTCAGTGGTTTAAGAAGACACGCCGTGTAGGTTTATACACACTGTGTAGTCTCGTTTTTCAATCTTTTGTGTTTTCTTCCCCTATTCCCGTTTTGTACTCCTGTGTTCCTTGTATTTTTTTTCCTGATCTAAGGTGTGCTTTTGATCTTTCATAGCTATGCCTCCGAGACGTCCTCCAGTCATACGTCTGTCGTCGGGCATTGATCCGAGGCCAGAAAGGGCTGATCAGGGACTTTCTGTCGATCCCCCAGCCGAGCCAGCCTTGGCACCGGTTGTTGTACCAGTCGCAGGCGCTGATGCACAATTCAGGGAATGTTTCATGAGGAAAATGTAGGACTTCTAGGGAGCACTGCCTCCTGCCTCATCTATGGCAGACATGACGTGGGTCTTTCAGCAGCAACATCCTCCCACGTTCTCGGGGGAGGGAGGACCTTAGGATGCAGAGTCATGGGTGGAAGCCATGCTGACTATATTCGATCATATGGAGACGCCTCCAGAAAGGCGAGTCAAGCTCTCCACCAACATGCTCTGAGACTCCACCAAGAGGTGGTGGGACATGATCTCATAGGTCGGTCTGCAGCAGGCTATGACTTGGGAGGAGTTCCAGCGCATGTTCTATGACTAATTTTACCCGGAGATCCTGAGGGCCGATCGAGCCCCGGAGTTCATGAGCATAGAGCAGGGTACTCTATTTGTCATGGAGTATTCCTCTCGTTTCACTGAGCAGCAGCATTTTACACCGCTTTGGGATGGCAGTTGGGAGTTTTTGGTGAGGAAGTTTGAGTATGGACTCAGGCGGGAGATTCACTCACAGGTGAACATCTTATAGCTAACTTCCATTACATCCATTGTCAACCAGGCACTGATTGCGAAGCGCAATATGAGAGACTCTGGAGATGGGAGTCAGGGTGGTTCTACTTCCAGAGCTATATTTCCTTCAGATGACAGCAAGAAGCGCCGTAGGGAGCCTACGCGCAGTGATTCGAGGAAGCGAGATGCATCATCAGGAAGCCAGGTGACATGCTACTAGTGTGGCCGGACAGGGCACACGAGGCCGCAGTCCTAGAGAGACCCCATGGAGTGCCGAGATTGCGGAAAGCTGGGTCACCTTCAGCGTTTCTACCAGGTTTTCTCACTAGCAGCAGGTGACCAGGGTTCTTCCATGACTCCTCGTTCAGGAGCAGCCCCACCAGTATCTCACCAGTCAGGGAACTGGATTTTTCCCGCTGTTCGGGCCGAGGTGGAGGGCGAGGCCATGGAGGTCATCCACCAGTCTCTCAACACCAGCAGGGAGGTTCAGCTCAGAGTGGTCAGTCAGGGGCACAGGGCCGCGGTGTAGGCCAGTCTTTCCCCATGGAGCAGTCTTATCATGAACAGGATCCCGACCCTTCTACTGTTCGAGGTACGATTTTAGAAGCATCAGTTTTATCTTCAGCCCTTTTCGATAATGGTGCTACGCATATCATTATCTCTATTTCTGTTGTGGAGAGCCTCGGACTATGCATCTTTTCTTCTGCCAACTCATTGACACTAGACACACCTTTGGGAATGAGGACATCTAGTGTATGCCAGTGTAGAGAGTGTCCTCTCGAGGTTGCAGGTTATCACTTCTTATGAGATCTCTATGTCCTTGAGATGATAGGCTATGATTTCATCCTTGGCATGGACTGGTTGATTCCATTCCTGGCAGTCATTGATGGTTATCTCTGCAGAGTCAGTTTCATTTCACTAGAGGGTGAATTGTTCCTTCATAGAGGCGAATGGGACGTTTGGGCGAGTCGGGCGGGACTCGAGCATCTTGGTCTAGGAGGAGTGATGACCCAGATTGCTAGTGTTTATCTGGATGATCAGGGGACTCCACAGTTGGACTTTCCTCCAGTGGTGGATTGCTTCATGGATGTTTTTCCAAAGGACTTTTTAGGTTTTCCTTCGGAGCGTGAGGTAGACTTTTCTATTGAGCTCGTTCCGGGAGCGGCACCGGTGTCCATTCCTCCCAATAGGATGGCCACACCTGAGTTGTAGGAGCTCAATAAGCAGATAGAGGAGCTAGAGGCTAAGGGTTTCATCTGACCCAGTACTTCTCCTTAGGGTTCGCTTGCCCTATTTGTAAAGAAGGAAGACGGTACCCTTCGACTTTGTGTGGATTATCAGAAGCTGAACCAGTTGACGGTCAAAAACTGATATCCTTTGTCACTAATTGATGACCTTTTTGACCAGCTTCGAGGAGAATGGGTGTTCTTGAAGATTTACTTGAGGTCCGGTTATCATCAACTATGGTTAGACCATTAGATATACCTCTGACAGCCTTCATGAGTAGGTACGGTCTTTACGAGTATACATTAATGGCTTTCGGACTCACAAACGCACCTACAGTTTTCATGGAACTGATGAACCGAGTGTTCCATCCTTACATGGATTCCTTCATCGTGGTCTTCATGGACAATATCTCGGTGTACTCTCAAACTCAACACGACCATGACACACATCTTGAGATCGTTCTGAGTACACTGAGAGAGCGTAGGCTTTATGCTAAACTCTCGAAGTGCCACTTCTGGATGGATCAGATTCACTTCTTTGGTCACGTCATCTCAGAGGCAGGAGTATCTGTAGACCCAGATAAAGTTAGATTTGCAGTTTCCTAGGAGCAGCCGAAGAACGTTTTTGAGGTACAGAGCTTCCTAGGGCTGTCTGGATACTACAGACGCTTCATTCGGGACTTTTCTCGTCTAGCAGCAACTTTGACAGGTTTGAACAAGAAGGGGGCGAAGTTCTTATGGTCAGATTCTTGTGAGTCAGCCTTTCAGGAGCTGAATGGGAGGTTGTCGTCAGCAACAATACTAGTGTTGGAAGATCCTGGAAAGAGATACACTATTTACTGTGATGCTTCGGGTATCGGACTGGGATCTGTGTTTATGCAGGGAGATGGAGTCGTTGCGTATGGGTCTCGGCTGCTGAGGCCACATGAGAGGAACTACCCTATGCACGATCTGGAGTTGGTAGATATTGTTCATGCCTTACGCTGTTGGAGACACTATCTTCTGGGAGATCACATTGTGGTCTTCACTGACCACAAGAGTCTCAAGTATATCTTCACTCAGAATGATCTGAATCTGAGGCAGCACAGGTGGGTTGAGTATCTATAGTCTTTTAACATCGAGCTTGCCTATACGCTAGGAAAGGGCAATGCCATAGCAGATTCGTTGAGCAGGAGAACTCAAATTTATGCAGTTTAAGAGGCTAGTAGTGAGTGGAAGCTAATGGCTCTGTTCTCTGAGATGCATCTAGAGGTGCACGACAGACGGGGACAGACTTTTCTATCTTCTGTAGTTGTTACCTCAATGCTACGTGATCAGGTATGGATGAGGCAACTATCGGACTCAGAAGGATTAGTCCTGCCGGAGAGTGTGTCAGGAGGGGACCCTCTTCCTAGATGGATAGTGGGCAGGGATGAGATCTTGGGTTTCCCAGGACACGTATGGGTTCCAGTAGACATACAGGAGGAGCTGATGCAGGATTTCCATTCCTCAGTTTGGGCAGTTAATCCTGGCGTCACCAAGATGTATCAGGATCTTCATCGCCAGTACTGGTGGCCAAGTATGAAGAAGGATGTTGCTGGTTTTGTCATGAGATGTTCTACTTGTCATCAGGTGAAAGCAGAGCATCAGTGACCAGCGGGGCTCTTACATCAGTAACCCATTCCGGAGTGGAAGTGGAACGATGTTGTGATGGACTTCGTGATCGGGTTGCCGAGATCACCTCGAGGGAATGACACTGTTTGGGTTGTTGTCGACAGACTTAAGAAGGTTTCTCACTTATTTCCGATCAGGGAGACATTCAGTGTTGATGTTCTGGGATGACTTTACATCAGATAGATTGTGCGTTTGCATGGATTTCTGCACTCTATTGTTTCATACAGAGATGTGTGCTTCACCTCTTGGTTCTGACAGGGACTTTAGAAGGCCTTGGGTACACAGGTACTTTTGAGTACATCATACCATCCCTAGATTGATGTCCAGTCCGAGCACACGATCCATGTGCTTGAGGATATGCTCCGAGCTTGCATTCTTGACTTTGGTGGTTCTTGGGAGAAGCATATTCCTCTGGTGGAGTTCTCCTACAATAACGGTTTCCAGGCGACCATTCATATGGAGCCATACGAGGCTTTGTACAGTAGGCCATGCCGATCACCCTTATGCTGGCTAGAAGCAGGAGAGGCAGCTTTGCTGGGACCTCGTTTTGTACAGGAGACTTCAGAGCAGATAAAGCTGATTCGGAAGAGGATGGCTACAACATAGTCTCGGCAGAAGTCTTATGCTGATTAGCGGAGACGACCTCTAGAGTTCAAGGTCAGTGATCAGGTTTTCCTACATGTCGCACCGAGGTTGGGACACAAAATGATTCGGAGACAGGGTAAGCTTTCTCCACGGTACATCGGACCGTTTGGGGTTTTGGAGAGAGTGGGGCCAGTCGCCTATCGGTTGCAGCTACCTCAGTAGTATCGGGCCATGCACGACGTCTTCCACATCTATCAGCTCTGACATTACTTTTCAAACCCATCTCACATATTTTAGCTCGATGAATTCAAGCTTGAAGTGGATGCATCGTTCAAGTAGCATCCTATCCGGATTGTTGATCACAGTATGAAGGTTCTCCGTGGGAGGTCTGTTCCTCTGGTACAGGTGTTATGGAAGCACGGGCGAGTACAGTATGAGACCTGGCAGAGGGAGGCCAATGTACGATCACAGTGGCCGGAGCTGTTCGGGGATTCTTCTGCTCCACCCCGTTAGGGAAATTCGAGGACAAATTTCCTTAAGGGGGTAAGTTTGTAAGAACCCGGATCTCCTTTCAGGTAGGTTTTCCTTTTTTCTAGAGTTTTTAAGAAAAATGGTTTTGCTGAAAATTTTCAAAGTACATGCCATGTATTTTCTGAGTACACTCCATGTACTCTATTTCGGATCGAAGCCGTGTGCTAGCCATGTCCGGGCCACACACACGGTGTGTAAGGCTAAGGTGGAGGCTGGTTTTTCGGAGTATGGAAAAAATTGAAGTACACGATGTGAACTTTAGATGTACATTCCGTGTACTTTCTTTTTTTCATTAAATGGACTGGGGTCATGCCTAACCCCCATATTCGTCTTCTTCTCCAGTTTTCGACCGACCTGGAGCGTCCGTCCAGCTGAATCTTCTCCGAGCTTCTGCCTCGCCGTCCGTTCTCTGATTTGAGCACGGTTGATTACGTTGGAATCACAGTGGTGAGTTCTTCCTTCTTCTTGAGCTTTGCTTCTTGATTCCTCCTCGTTTCAAATTATTTTGTAATTAACGTTTTCTGCGTTTTCGTAGATCTACGTTGTTCTAAGAGGAATCTGTCATCGATGTTCATGTATATTGATCACCTAGGATCGAGGTAGGTGGTTTGTGCCTTTCCGTAGAATGTTGATGGATATTTTGTGCAATTTGCACCAATACCCTTGAAAGGGGTATTGTGTGTTTCCGGTTTTTCCCTTGTTGCTTGCCTTCTTTGCTTGATTTCTTTAGTAGAGGTTATTTCTTTTGATTATAGTAGTTTGTTTGTCCTCAGATTGTTTTGTCGTACTTGTTCTACCTGTTTGGCGTTTTCCAGTTGCCATGCCTAGTCGGAGGATAGTGAAACTGTTGTTTATTTATTACTGTTGATCCTTAGTTGATATCCAAGTAGTTCTTGAGGTTTACTTGGATGATACTCATGCGTTGCGCATGTTTAGTTATACTTAGGACTGTGAGAACCTAGAGTAGTAGACCAAAGGGAGAATTGACGGAAGGGCTTCTCCAGAGTGTCTTTTAATCACGATGCGAGACCAAGGGGAGAAATGACGGAAGGGATTCTCCAGAGTGTCTTTTAATTATGACGCGGGCCATAGGGGGAATTAATGTTGAGTGCTTCCCCATAGAGCCTTTAGCATGATACAAGACTATAGGGGGGAATTGACAGTGAGTGCTTCCCTAGAGATTCTACTTAATTACATAGCTGAACCAGAGGGGTTAGACTGTGTGTGCCTCCCAGAGGGTTGCTAGTAGTTAGAGGTGGAGCCATAGGGGTTAGATTGTGAGAAATACCCAGAGGGATAACTATTTTTCTTCCTGTTGCTGGCTGCTTACTTGTGTTCTATACTTGTTAAAACTGTGGTTTGTAGCTGTTTTTGCTTTTCTGTTTACTACTTCTTGTTTTAGCACTTCCATGTATTCATTAACTATTAGGCACAAATCTTTGGGTGATTGCCTTATGGGATTGTGTCTCACACCCTGTTTGTTCCATTCTTTGGGGCCCAAGAAGACTATGTTGCTGCAGGTATAGACAAGGGAAAGTTCCCTTCTACTTCAGGGTCATGAATGCATCAGGAGCTGGGGAGCATGGGACCGATACGTGGCTCACGATGCTGAGGAGATTATTTGTTTTCATTTGCACTTAGTTTTAGTTGTATTTCTGCACATTGTTGTGTTTTCTATTTTCCTTAGATACTTGTTCCTGCAGCATCATTTTCATCATAGTTATATATATACATTGCTTCCGTTGTTTGGTTTCTGCTGTTGTGCATGTCGTTTACTGCTTCTATTGTTTATTTTTGTTTTTATACCTTGTATACCTTAACGAATGAGGGCACAGTTTCCCCACTAACTCACCAAGGCCCTCGCTGCTAGTCACCAGCCTCTGGTGTTCGGGTAAATGCGCTTGAGGTCATGTGGCGAACTGGGTATGGGGCACCAGTGGAGGGGCTCCGGACTCGGGACGTTACAGTGGCGGTAGTGGAGACAACGTTGACAATGGAGGTGAAATGGATCGAATTCCATGGGATAATGAGGGTGTGAGGAAGGAGGAGAATGTTAGGGTTTATTTATAAAACCCAGTGACACTTTTAACAGTTCTAGATAAAATGCACAGGTAAAAGTATGTTTTATCCCCACCAAAATTTACAGCACTGATAAAACATTTCTTTTTCAAGGCTTCTTTAGCACAGGAAAATGCCCATCTTTATCAGTGCTAAAAAGAGATCACAATTGAATGTTTTGTTAGTGCTACAATTGAAATCCAAGATAAAACATTCAATTAATTCATAATAATCATTTTTATTGAAATAGAAGGGTAATGGTGATGTACAATACTCAATGAGGTCTGTAGAAGTGGAGACTGAGATAATCCCCAATAGACACTTCTCGTCCACCCAAGGGGAGAGAGCCAAGGGAATTTAAAACCATAAGAGGAAAATACTAGGAAGAACTAGAGGCTGGAAGGTCCACCAACCAGTTTCCCTCTCACAAAGTATGGTGGATCTCAATGCCATTGGGAAATAGAGCCATGCACTTCCGGATGATGTACTAGATGTGCCAAGGGGAAGAAACGTCGCCCTTAAGAGTACTCCAAATTATTTCCGAATCAGTCTTCACCATATTGAGGTTAATGTTCCAAGAGCTTCAGATTTCTAAGCTATCAAGCATGGCCTTTATGTTGGCCAAAAAAGAATATCAATTCCCTATAATATACACTTAACACCAGGAACACCGAGGAAGACTAGTTGTGAACCGCTCCTCCCACCCTCATGATCCGATATCTATTAGAATTGTTACTGTTAAGTTTAATGACCTGAGAGGGTGGTCCATCGAAGCCATGAACCAGTCCGCATGGGGCCAGGGAGGTCAGCTGAGTTCCTTCCAGCAGAATAGTGACACAAGGAGGGGGAAAACATTCAGTTTCCATGGAGACTAGTGTGCTCTGACACAATGAACCTGGTTTTAATGACGATGTTGTTGGGAGAAGGTCGAGAATTAGGATGCCCGGAATAATAACAAGCCTTCAAATGCACAAGAGTCCCGCAAACAGAATGATGGAGTAGACAAGAACATCACACTTGATTGAAACACCCCTAATCCAGGTCAACGTATTTCTAGACATGGACTACCCATTCACTATGAATGAATAGGTGATGTGTAGAATCCTCTAAAGGAGCATGTCAGCATGTTCATCTTGAGGCTAGAGTAATAAATCTAACTTCAACAGCCATATTCATGGTAATCTCCTTGAAACGAAATCTACAGAGATGAATGATAAAATTGTATGGGATATTCTTATACAAGGGAACCATTCCCTAGGTATCCATAACCGGCTGGTGAAACAAGACCCTACTGTACTCATTGGTCGAAAATTTACTTAATGGGGAGGCTGAGATGATACACATGTTAGAGGATCCGTCCAAACTAATGCTATGGAAGTTGTCTGCTTGATTGTGGTTGAGGATAGCCTTGATGAAGGATGGATGAGAGCTCAAATCCATGAAGGAAATATCAAGAGCAGGGCCTCCTGGGAAACCGGGTAGCCTAATGCCCCAGTTGCACTCCCAGAAGATGATGTCACC
Organism: Viscum album; assembly: GCA_963277665.1. Classification (NCBI taxonomy): domain Eukaryota; kingdom Viridiplantae; phylum Streptophyta; class Magnoliopsida; order Santalales; family Viscaceae; genus Viscum; species Viscum album. The sequence continues at coordinate 1,273,424,030 of OY728152.1, forward strand.
CCAAGCAAGAATCCACTGTGAAAGGTCATAGATGAACATAATTTTCCTGCAAAGATATTTCCACAGCAGGGAAGGTTTCCTACATCCCTCCTTAACCATATCGAAATTTCATTCTAATGAATCGTCTCCATAATGAGTTACCTTCAATCACATCCCATGCAAGTTTACCCAGTAAGAGATACATAGACTCACACATGTTCCACACATTGATACCTCCTAGATTGACTGGATTTTCCAAGATAGACCAATATTCCCATCGACACTTACCCTATCTTTTGGAATCCCACACAAAAGAGTTCACGAAAATATCCATTTAGATGATTGTTGATTTGGGGCCATTATAATCTGAAAAAATTGGCATGGGTATAGAGGAAAACACACTATTGAAAAGGGTGATCCATCCTCCAAATGAGAGGAATCAATTCTTCCAATTGTTGATGCGGTTGAGGATATTGTTATCCATGTACTCAAAGTGGTGGATCCGAATTCTTCTTGGAGAAATTGGAGAACCCAAGTTAGTCGTGGGGAAAGGTTTTCTCTATATTCCTATCATAGACTCAATATTTCTCCTGCACCTTCCTGAGTGGTGAGAAGATATATATACCCCACTCTTCTCCTTATTGATATCCTGACCGCTCCATTGAAATATATTTATCATGATTTTATGTATTTTTTAAAATATAATGCTTTATATATATATGAAATTAATGAATAAAACATGTATATATAGTATTATAGTATATATATTCCACATTAGGGTAAAAAAACATATATTCATGAGAAGAATGTATGCATCAATTGACACATTCAATTGGAAAAATAAATTTATATATATATATATATATATATTTAATAACTATTTGTATATATATATATATTATAAATTATTTATATATAATAATATTATAATCATATAGTTTGATATAAATATAATAGAGATATAAGTAAAAATAATAAGCATAATTAACATATAAATAAAACATAAACATAATAATCACAATAAACATGAATATTTTTTTAATTTATACATATAAACATTATTTTTGAATATAATTAAAACATTTTTATATAAATTAATAATATTTTTTTATTAAAATCCTTTTAAATGTTCTATTATTAGCGATGATAATGTTTCTTTTTTTATCATCACTTTTTGTTACCGCAAATAAAGTGTGTACTTTATCAGCGATAATACTTGTGCTGATTAAGGGTAGATTTATCTGTGCATTTTTCTAGTACTAATAAAATTATCCCTTTTATCAGAACTGCTTGATTAGTGGTGACAAAGCCTATGTTCCTTCCATTACCACATTTTTGGTAGTGTTATTAACCTCCAACTAGATACATGTTTGACTATGCAAGGGATTTCCAGCTCCATGATCCTTTAACCTTCCAGGGAACTAGTGGATACTTGGATGCTGATGATTGTGTGGTCATCATAGAGTGTATAGTTGGCCTTGTAGAGACACTATCAGATAGGAAAGTGAATCTAGCTACCATTAGGAAACTAGAACCTGCTATGGGTTGGTGCGGAGTTACGGGATAGACTGGATGGCGTGAGGGTCTCACCCTGGAGGTCTTGGAAGACTTATTTTTCAAATTGTTTTTCCCCAACAAGGTAAATATCGATCAAGAACAATATTTTGTGGAGAATAATGAACGATTTGTTATAGTATCTATATGAACAACACATTTTACAATGCTTCAACATTTCACACCACTTCTAGCTGGAAATGAGGCTCAGAAGGCCATGAATGTTGAAGTCATTCTTCTACCCATCCGTAGACAGAAGGGTCATAGCATTGACTTATAATCATACATAGTGGTTCTGAGGAAGGCCCTGAACATTTATAATATTTTATAGGATGAAGGAAAAACTGGATTTTTCCTACCTTTCACTAATCAATCAGGTGGACCTCCCACTCCTCTTATGAATACCTCTTCTAATGGAAGGAATATTAAGGCCACTAACATGAAGTAGGGTAGTGGAATACCAGTGAAGTAAGGATTAGTCCCTTTAGTTCCATCTGGAGGTGACCCATGGTGTTTTAAGTGTGGAATGTTTTGACACTATAGTCTATTGTGCATGACACCCTTGAGCCTGTAATGGCCATGTGGTAGGATTGGACATCTACAATAGTTTTGTTCCTGAGTATCAGCTAGGAGAGGGAGGCCAACATGGATAGGGGAATAAAGTCTACTGGAACCCCCATCATTGGATACCAACTCCCCTAACGATTAAGACATTAGAAAATTATTGATATGATCATGGAGCTAACTCAGGACATATCTATGAAATGGATATATGACCATCTAATGGTGATAAGAAACTTTGTACTACACAAGGTACAGTTTAGAGAACATCCTTTGGTTATTTTCCTCATTTGATACTATTGTTTTCCTTATATCTATGAGATATGTTTGGAATTGACTTAGAAGTAGATTTATGATTCCCAAACTTACATTCCTCTAATATTTCATTGAACAATGACATGAAACCCTTGTATATGAGATAGTGGTATTTGGTGATTCATTTAGCATGGGACTGATGAGGTACTCACTCAGTGGATATGGGTAGTGGCATATCATATCAACCTCCCTTCTCTCAATCTAGGTATGCATAATGTGTTGCATGTTTCTCAACATCAGTGGTATATGTCTTGTCTTAAGCATGTTATATATTGCAAGGATGTTGAGTTGGCACATGTGACATTTTATGGAGACTTTCCAATGAGGATTATAAATTGAAGTGTGAAAAGAATCTAAGAAAAAAGGTACCACTAGTTCAGTTTCAATGGAAGCTTGGATGGATCAATGAAAAGATGTGTGAACGTGAGTTAGATGTTAATGATTAGTGGCTTGAGTTGTCCCAAAAAACTGCTTCAAATACTTCTCAAGGATGAGAAATTGATAGTGCGAGAGAATATCCTAATTTTTTACAATGATAATAAAACCTCACTTGATAAATAATAAATTTTATATGTGAAAAAGTGATTTGTCAACAAAAATAACTTAATCAGTGTGTTTATGGACTTAAAACCCAATTAACACCATGGAATATTAAATTGAATATATTCACAGTCAAACATTGGGTTAGTGCAAGATTCTATGCCCCGTAAAGCCTTAGTAAAGACCGAGTAAAAATATTTAATATATTATACTAAGTGCTGGATATTTTTTAAAAATAATTGAATAACTCCAAAATGGTTCATCGTATGAGAAATATAAGACAACCGTTAGGTTCATAACGTGGTTTTTACTCTAGAAAGGATATAATATTTGTAAGTATCTGGATTTTTGATGGCTCACTTGAGATAAATAATATTTTTTAAAATAAATTATTTGTGGTAATTTTAATTAATAACTCTCAAATGGTGCATCATATAAAAAATATGAGATCATTGTTGGGTTATAATGGGGGGTTTACCCCAATGAAGGTATAAATTTTATATGCACTGTTATTTTTCATTGGTTGCTAATTAATTTAAATTTTTATTAATTATTCTAAATAGTTAATTATATTAATTTAATTTAGGTATTTAAAAATGAATGTTAATGTTCATAATTCCAATATTTCATGCTATACTCCATTTCCATGCATGGGAGGTTTCAAAAGGTTCGATTTTGTGTAACTCCCTGACTATAGTTACCCAGAGTCAGGGCCTCATTACATATCATTCCCATGATCACAAGAAATCAAGTCCAGAATACTGATTAGTTTAATAGCCTTGTAATTACTTGATACATACATATGTTTTTCATTACATCATGAAATAAAGAAAAACAACATTGTGTCCCCTTTGAACACACTCAAATCCCATAGCCTTTTCCTGTAGGTTAATCATTGTATAGGTCTTTATGTCCTAGGAAAAATAAAACACAGAAAGGGGTGATCTCAAAATCTCAGTAAGGATAACAATATAGTAGAAACTTTAATAAATAATCATTAACATTTAAGGTACTGTATAAGACTAAAACATAAGCCTTTTAAACTAAAATATCAGCAGAATATGGTAGATATAAATCAAATAATTCCATTTACATATTCTCATGGATATTCTACTAGTTGAATAATCACATGTAAAATCAATAGAATATTTTTAATGATGGGATTCATAATTTCAGACATCATAACCACATAGTTGTGGCCTCATGCCATGAATAATAATAAAATGTTGTCATGGCCTTGTGTCAAGACTCTGGTTTTTCTCATGAGACCTACCGATGCATCGAGAAGCTCTATCAGGATCCACCCATCTATTACTAAGTCTAATTATTTCCTCATATAAAAATTTTTATACATAATCTAAAGATTCGTATTAAAACTAGCATAAAAAATGTCAATATTATAACCGCAAAACTAGAATGGTATAAAAATAGCACATCCATAGTCAATCGTATCTCATTTAATACAATATGGAATTTTTTATTATAATAAATTAACCTCAGTCAAGAATAAGGAAGGATATTGACAATGAATAAAATAATCAGTAAAACTATTTGAGAGAAATATCCACTTTTTCTTCAAGACATTTTAAAGTCTCACTATTTATAAAGAAGCTGTTAAAATTAGATTTTTGAATACAAGTGTCCCATAACACTTTGAAACTTTTAGAAGGAAATTTAATTTTAAATAATTCATGTCCATATAAATAAATCCTTAAAACCATTTTTAAAACATGGATAGTAATGAGAAATATTTAGAAGAATAAATCTTTAAAGAATTTAAAAAGAAATTTTAGTTATCGGACCTAACCAAATGAGAGACATTTGAATAAAAATAATTGAGGTTATAAAAACATTATAATATCATGAGAATAAATGGAATCATGATATACTATGTCAAAGTATAGTATACACCCCATATAAAAGTAAATTGATGCATAACAACCAAGAAGCCTAAATAGAATGTAAATTGAGATGAAATCACTTATAAAGGACGTATCCATAGGTTAAGGATAAATCAATGACATAATTATGTTTGAAAAATATAAATACACTAAATATGATAAGATATTAATTGTAAACCAATCATAGGACATTCACACATATTCCTGTAAAAAAACACCAATAACTAGGATGTTTAACTTAATTAATTGATATTGAGTTAAGATTACTCTTATAAAGATCATATCGATGATTTGAGAATTTATCAATTGAGTGATTATGTGTATAAAAATTATATCCACAGAAAGGTGTGTGTAAATTATGACATAAATAAAAAAATAGTTATTTCACACATAATCTTGGTGTAAAATAATCAATTAAGTTTGCATAAAACTCAATGAGTGGAAATCAATATTGAATTTCCCTTACTGATTTGGTAACATACGAAACATGCATCCCATAAAAGAAGGATCCTTCAATGAAGATGTAAATACAAATTAATTAATGTATGTTACACAAGGAATACAATAATGGGCATTAAAAACACCACCCAAAAGGAAATATTGGGAATATAGAAATAATCTCACGTGAATAAGAAGTGAGATGAAAACCCCTGACATTGTACTTTTCATAAGTTGAGGATACATTAACATCCTATATAATGGAGAAATAATTGTTATTAAGTGATAAAAGAACCATATACATAAATATGATATCATATATCATCTTTTAATATATCTTTGTTAATAATATTTCAGTACAATCATTGTTTCAGGTGTTAACTAACTAGTTTTTCATTATACGTTTTGTTAAGTAAGACATGTTGGATATGGATAGGGTGTATTTGATTTGTATCTAGAATGATATTATGTTCTTAACCACTATTTATTATTCATAAAATGATATTTATTCTTGAATGGTTATGATGGGAAATGAATCTTATCACATTCGTGGAGACGGTAATCCGTCTGTACTCAAAAGTGACAATACCATTCTATTGATGGTGAAATCATATGTAATTGGATGGTATATCATATATTAATAATACATAACATGTTATAATTATTATTTACATTAGTTTTAATCATTATTATACCCATCCAAATAATGAAGAGTCTTAATAACAAACATCACCACGACGTGGAGACGGTAAGCCATACGTAAACACATTTGGTGATTTTTCCTTCATAGGATGGATAGAATAACAATTATGGATGTACAATATTAATAATAAATCTTAGTATTTATAAGTTAATGGAGTTATTATTTTGGTATGGAAACAATAATGAATGGTTTTTTGGAAGAAGAAATTAACATTGAAAGAGGTGGTGAAATTATTACCTCTTCTTCAGGTGTATCCTTTTAAGTTGATCAAAAGGGCTCCATATGTTAGCTTTCTGAACAGCCTAAGGACACAAGGACTAAGTTATGGTTGTTTGGAGGATATTTGATCAGGTGTTGGCTAAGACAAATGTCATTGGTGGTGTTATTTTGAGATAAGGGGTTGTAACTTTTTATAAGAGAGGTGAGGGTCTCTTTTGGAATAGCAAGAAATATTATGTTATAATACAATCAAATTTGGGTTATAATGGCTCAAAAATAATTTATTTCTAGGATAAGGTTGGGATGGGTCTAAAAACTCTCAACCAATAGGTTTTATATAGGTTTAGGTTACCATATTAACCTTATCATTTTTATTTAACTCTTAGTTAAATAGTTTAACTTTTACAATGTATTCTTGTATTATTATATTATATGGTTAATAATCATTCAATAAAATTCCATGATAACCCCAAGTAGTTAATTAATGATATATCTATTATTATATAAGTCCTTTGGCCGAACCATATATTTTTAGAACTATAATATCATTTAATAATATAGTATTACTTTTGAGAACTCATTTATGTCAATTTTGTTACTATTTTGTATTTCATTTTTATGGAAGTCATAATAGCATGATTTATAGGAAAAAAAGCATATAATCAACACTAAAATGTCATATTAATCTAGAAAATTTGTTTAATGCATAAAAAGTCTCAATTTACATTTATTTGGATATTTATAACATCAATTAGTTTAACCATTTATTAATAAGGCAATTACCGTATCATCATTTTCTCATTTATAAATTTAATTATTTAAAGTTTAAAAATTAAAAATAAAATATCATTATATAGGAAATATTTTTATATTTATAATTAATATTTATTGTCAAATTTGTCTTATTTATAACCCTATATTAAAATGTTTTAGTTATAAAAAAATGAATTTAACGATTTTAAGTCTTCTTTAAATAAAATAATAATAAATGTAATAATCTAATCCATACATACCAAAATGATCATATTTTATTCCTAAGGTTGATTATGGTCAAAATATACTTATCCATTAGAATTAGGAGATGTGTTATGGTAATAATAATATAATTTTTACCTTTAATCACCCTATTTACTTATAACCATGGTGAATAAACGTCAAAAGATTATATTCACAAAATATTATTTTCATATAATTCAACAAAATTTTACTTATTGATATCAACAGTTTCTCTCATATTTTTGAATTTCAATTCACAGAAGTGGTAAAATTACGTTTTATGCAAATTTGTTAACGTACCTAGAAGGTGGGTAAAAGACTTTAAAAAACTAAATAAAATTTTACACATCTAATTTTATAATAAAAAGACTCCAATGAATTACTGTGAACTAATATAGGTATTATTTATCTATTTTTATTTAAAATAATTTTAAATAAAATAAATAATTATTTAAAAAAAGTTGATTTTTTAACAATAACGCAGTGTTTTTCACGACTCATATATAATTGATTGTGTTCAGAAAAATATAAAAAATTAATCCAAACTAAATATTTATGTACCGATTCTAAAAAAGAAATCAAATTTATCAAATTTAATATATAAAAGTGTCAGATATTGGATTTAGAAAGGTTTCTCCATTAAAAGGAGTAAAAACTATATTTTATGAAAAAATACTTCCTTTAGCTAAAAAATAGAATTTGTCCGTATATTATCTCTATGATACACAAAATATGAATGTAAAAATTATATGGGATATATATAAAATTCAAAATTTTGTTATTACTATTCATAACGACTATCTAGACGGCTAGTTTGATTGGTCATTGTGTGCTTGAACTTTGTGTTGTGTACATCCCATGCTATAGTATTATATAAAGAGAAGAATATTGTGGAATCTTGGGGTATCACATTCTTCCCTCCTTCAATAAATTGGATCCTTGGAATTTGAAATTAATCATCAAAAATAAAAGGCTAAAAAATAGAAAATACCTTAGTGGAAAACCAACATCAGAAATAGGCTTAATAAAATTTAGTCTTAATAAGAGGGAATGGAAATGAAAAACTTACCACTACATTATGATCTCAATTAAAAGAAACATTGGTGGAAATTAGAGACACAAAATTGGAGGAAAACAAAAATATTTATAGGGAGTGATTGAGGTCATCAATCACCAACTTGTGTAAAATTGAGGGCCTCAAAGCCATCAATAAATGATTATTTAAAATATCATTAGTTCAACAAAACATAATGTGTTAGGATAACACATTTTTGGGTTTATGATCCTTTACCTAAGGTTTAAGTATTAATTTTTTCATAGAATAAGAAAAAAATAGGATAAGTAGAGTTACATCCTTTAACTAATTTCGTGCCCAAAATCATCTTTCATACTAAATGATGAGTATTCAGGATGACTTGGTCACACCTGAAAATCAAGAATCAACTTATAGAGCATTATATAATCCACAGAGGATGAATTAAATATTTTCCTTGTCTTTAGTGATTAACCAAAACCAAAATGGTTAGTATAAGATCAGATGATCCCCAAAAAGGATAATCTCTTATAGATATAAATACTAATCTTAATTTATAAAATTAAACCATGAATACCCAATGTTAAATAAATACCATTAAAATAAAAAAAATCCTTAAAATCCTTCAATATAGTCTAAATTATTATTGAAACCCAAAACTCAGAATAATTTGATTACATAGTCTTCCACATTAAATTATATCTCCAAATAACATCGGCTACTCTAAAGGTAACATACATACATGTAATTAACCTAATCAAAAATATTCTCTATGATAGGTTAATCATTTCCATGAATAACCCAAATCACTATAAATCTATAATAAAAACACAGATAAAATTACACCATTACTTCTCTAATGAAATCCCAAAGTATTTTATTTTCCTTAGGCATATAGTGTTCCTAACAGAGTGAACGTCTTCTAAAATAACATTTGTCACTTAATCAACAAGTCATTTTCCTACACTAAGGATATCCATTTGATAAATCATAAGATCCTAAATCAACATATTATTTATCAATAAAATCATTCAACTAAAAAAACAGTCATACTAACCAAGGACTTCACATAATCCTGTGGTAGGTAATAAATCCCAGCTACACTTTGGTTGTGGGATCAATTACCCTAGCTTTTTTCGCTACTATGGGTTGTCACACGGTCTGCATGTTTTCCTTTTTTAAAAACTATATTTTATAACCTTAACAAAATGAGATAAATTCTTTAAAATAACAAAAAATAATTTTTTAAAAAATGATATCCCATACCTTTCATTTTCATCACAAAAATTAATAACCTATAATTGAATCAAATTCAAGGATCATATAATCCCAAATGGTTATTTTTAATTATATCCACAAAAGAAATGATAAATCATTCTTAAATAACATTTTAACAAAACAAACAGCAGGGTTACACATATGAGAGAAATGTCTTCAATGTAATCACAAATATAAAGAGCACTAATAATTTTAAACACATTGCCATCCAATTATTTCCACATTTGGTCTTCCTTGACAAAGAGGTTATCCTCTATAATAAGACATTGACACAGGTAATTCCTAGGTCCCATACATTAATGGAAAATAACTGTAAATGGATTCTTGAGATCATTTTTATTTTCTTCCATAGTACTCTTCCTTTTTTTCTCACCAATTATTTACTTTATGTCCTTTTTCCCACACATAATTAATTTTTTTGTTCCACTGTGTCACTTTTCGCGGTGTCTCTTTCCACATTTCCTACGTGATGGAAATCAAGCTTTCTTTTCTCGATAGTCTCCACTAATGGACTTCTAATCATTCATCTCCCTTCTATTCTTTATTGTGATTGGGAGTTGGTTAATATATATTATGTTGATCATATTTTTGGAAAAGGTATTCTGAATGAACATGATATATTTTATTTTCATATCAACATTCCATTTTGTTGGTCATTTCCACCACCATTCCCAACTTGTACATCATGTTTAATGTTACTATGACTTCTTTGACATCTAGCCATTGACTAAATCCAGAAATCATTATGTTAGTAACAATATTCATAAAATCATTTAGATAATATCCTAACACCTTATTTTCAATCTAAAAATCCTTGGGATTAACCATGGTTATTTATTCTCTTCTTATATTAAAACCCTTACAATCAGTTTGTAATGAAAATTGAAATTATCTTAAGCGTATCCCACATGAGTGTCGTAACCAAGAGTGCAGCAAGGCCAATTGTCATGCACCATTTCCCATTTAAGTTTAGCTCAAAGAGGTGTTTTCGGGTTTTGACCCCATGTACATCTATGGCAGAGCCGCCTCTACATTCTCGTATCCAGACAGGGGTGTATTTCATGGAAAACCCACATAATATTTACATTACCAAAAAATTTAGATGTTCTTCAATACTAATCCCCAAAACCTATCTTAGGGTAATGTTTTCTAATCAGAGTTTTTCGAAATCAAGTTTCCAATGATTGTACTAAACTTCTTTTAATACCAACTGTAATGCCCCAACCCTAGTTACATAGAGTCGGAGCATCATTACATATAATTGGCATGATCACAGGAGATCAGGTCCTGGATGACCGATTAGTTTAGTAGCCTTGGAAGTACTAGGAACATAAATATGTTTTACAATACATCATGAAATAAAGAAAATAAACATTGTGTCCCCATTGAACACATCGATATCCATAGCCTATATCTACAGGTTAATCTTGATGTACTTGTTTACATCATTGGAAATATATAATATTGAAAAAGTTAAGTTAAAATGCTTAGTAAGGATAACAATATAATGGAATCTTTCAAAAATGAACATAAACATTTAAGGTAGTGTATAAGACTAAAACAAGATTTTTAAAATTAAATTTCTACATAATATTGAAAATATAAATCAAATAATTCAATTTAATTATTTAAAAGTATATTCTACTTGTCAAATAATCTCTTGAAATATCGATTTCGAATTTTATAATGATTGAATGCATAATGTCGGACATCATAACCACAATGTAAAGGCCTCGTGTGAAGACTACAAATAAGATTTTGTCCAGGCTTTGTGTCAAGACACTAGTTTGTCTCAAGAGACATATCAATGCATCAAGGAGCTATATCGGGCTCCACCCGTAACATAATAAGTCAAATGAATTCCTCATATGAAAATGTTTAAACATAATATAATCATTTGTATTAAAACATGCATACGAAATGTAAATATTTTAACCACAAACCCTGAATGGTATAAAAATAGCACTTCCATAGTAAAAAATAACTCATTTATAGAAGAATTTATTATAATAAATCAACCTCGATCAAATATAATGAAGGAAATTTACGTTGATAAAAATAATCAGTAATACTATTTAAGTGAAATATTCGCCTTTTTCTTGAAAACATTATAAGTATCATTATTTATCAAGAAGCTATTAAAAATATATTTTTGAATCAGAGTGTGTCATACTTTCTTAAAAATTTGAATGTAATTTTAATTTTAAAACATTCATGTCCATATAAATAAATCATTAAAACCATTTTTAAAACATGGACATTAATGGGAATGATTTAGAAGAATAAATCATTAAAACAATTAAAATGATATTTTAGTAAAAGGTCCTAACCAAATGAGAGAAGTTTGAATTAAAATAACTGAGCTGATCAAAACATTATAATATCATGATAATTAAGGGATTCATGATATACTATGTCAATTTATAGTATATACACCCTTTAAAAGTGAACTGGTGCATAACAACAAAGAAGTCTCAATAGAATATATGGATATGAAATCCCTTACAAAGGCCGTGTTATTAGGTTAAGGATAAATCAATGAAATAATTATGTGTGAAATATATAAATACACTCAATATTATTGAATATTCAGTGTAAATCAATCATATGTCATTCACACATATTCTTGTAACAACAACACCAATGACTAGGATGTTTAACTCAATGACTATAAATTGGGTTAATATTACTCTTATCAAGTTCATATTGATGACGTGAGAATCTATCAATGGGGGTGATTATGTATATAAAAAGTACATTCACATAAAGTCAAGTGAAAATTACTAAATTAATAAATAAATAGTTATTTCACACATAATCTTCGAGTAAAATGAACAATGATGTTTAAATAAAAATCAATGAGTGGAATCAAAATTAGAAATTAACTTACAGATTTGGTAACATAGGAATATTACATCTCAAAATAGAAGGAACATACAATTAAGTTGTAAATACCCATAAATTAAAGTATATTACACAAGTAATACAATCATGGAATGTATATACACCACACAAAAGGAAATAGTGGCAATATAGCATGAATCTAATGGGAATAAGAAGTTAGATAAAAATCCATTAAATATTACTTTTCCTAAGTTTAGAATATGTTAAACTCATTTATAATGGGTAATAAATTGTTATTAAAGTATAATAGAACCATATACATAAATATGATACAATATATGATCTTTTAATATTGTAATGTTAATAATATTTCAATAGTATCATAGTTTTTGGTGTTAACTGACTCGTTTTTTATTATATGTTTTGTAAAGTAAGTCATGTTTTTTATGGATAATATGTATTTTATTTGTTTCTAGAATGTTATTATGTTCATAATGATTATTTTTTATTCACAAAATGATATTTATTCTTGAATGGTTATGATGTACTACTAGAAAAATAACCTATAACAATGGTTCAGAACCGTGGGTATAGCCTATACATATGGTTTTTGAGAAATGTGGGTATAGAGATATTGACACCATTTAATATGTCTTTACACCATGTCATTGGCTTATACCCACGGTTTTCCAACTGAGGGTATTTAATAAAAAATAAAATCCCGCTTGGGTTTTGAACCCACACCCTCTTTAATCTATCTACCCTACCCGACCACTCACACTACTTCTTATACATGTTTATATATGAAAATTATAATTAATCAATTAATTTTCATGACTAAATTTGAAAATAGAAAATGTGATGTCTCAAACCAGCGACCTACAGAACAGAGAACCCGTGATGAACCAACCATGCTACAAAACTTTTTATAAAACATATATACATTACTATATTTATATTAATTTTATTTTTTATTAAAAATAAAAATGACAACTGGATTTGATCACATGACTGCTAAATATAACCAACGACGGCCTAACCAACTATGCTACGATGTTTTTGTTATTTAATATTTTTATCCGCCTAATTACATTAATCCTGACCGTCATCCTGTAGAATAATTTTTTGTCCCATGGATTTTTTTCCTGTTATAAGATATACTCACGGTTTTGGAAAACCATGGGTATAGGTCTTTGAAAAAAAACAATATGCCCACGGTTATTGATAAACAGTGGGTATACGTCTTCAAAAAAAATATATCCCCATGGTTTTAGGGGGAACCATTAGTATATGTGACTTATACCCACGGTTTTGGGAAACTGTGGGTATAGTGCCCAATACTATAACATTACCAACGGTTTTCCAAAACCATTGGTGTAAGGGTTCACTATACCCACGGTTCAAAACAAAATCGTGGGTATAGGTCCATTTTCCAGTAGTAATGGGGAATTAATCTCATCGCGTTTGTGGAGATGGTAATTTGTATGTACACACGAGGGACGATACCATTCTATTGATGGCTAAATCATATGTAATTGGATGGTATATCATATATAAATAATACTAAACATGTTATATTTATTATTTAAATCAATTATAATCTTTATTATACCCATCCAAATAATGAAGTGTTTGAAAAATAAACTACACCACGATGTGGAGACGGTTAGATATATGTACACACATTTGTTTATTTTACATTCATAGGATGGATAGAATAATGAATATGGTTATAAAATGTTTATAATAACTTCACAATATGTATAAGGTACCTGATTTATTATTTTGGCATGTAAAAAACATGGAAAGAAGAAGTGGAAGAACAAAAGTACTTTTAAAGAGGTGTTGAAATTGTTACCTCTTCTTAATGTGTTCCCTTTTGAGTCGATCAAAAAAGCTCCATAGGTTAGATTTTCCGAAAAAGTAATGCCTATAAGTAAAATTGAGGGTAGTTGGGAGGATATCAGGGAAGGTTTTGGCCGATCCAAATGGCTTTGGAGGTGTTATTTTGAGAGAAGTGGAAGTACCATTTTATAAGAGAGGTGAGGGTCGATTTTGGAAAAGCATTAAATATTATTCAATTATACAATCATAATCAGATTATAATGGCTCAAAATTGGATTATTTAGAGTTTAATGTTGGTATGGGTCGAAAACCTCTCAACCAATAGGTTTTAGAGATGTTTAGGTCATCATATTATCCTTATTTTTTTAGATTTAACACTTTGTTAAATAGTTAAACTTTTACCATGTATTCTTGTATTGTTTTATAACATGGTTAATAATATTACAATAAAATGCCTAGAGAACTCCAAGTGGTTCATTAATGAGATATATATCATTATATATGTCATTTGGATGATCCATATATTTTTAGGACTATTATATCATTTAATAATATAGTCTTTGTTTTAAAAACACATTTATGTCAATTTTCACACTATTTAGTAATTGATTTTTGGGAAGTCAAAACAACATGATTACTTCAAAAAAATTCATTTAACCTACCCAAATATATCATATTAATCTATTTTGACATAAAATAAATTTAAATAAAAGAAATATTTTTTTTAAATAAAAGGTCTGTTTTGAAACAAAAATGCAGTGCTTTTCACTATTCATTAGAAATTAAATGTTTTTAGAAAAATACCAAAAATATATCCAAACTAATTTTTTATGTCACGATTCTAAATAAGAACTTAATTTCATAAAATTGAATATATAAATGTGTCATGTATTGGATTTATAGAGGGTTCACCATTAAAAGGATGAAAATTGAATTTTTTAAAAAATTCTTCTTTTATATGAAAAAATGAATTTGTCTTTATATTATGTGTAAGAAACACAATAGAATAATGTTATAATTATATGGGATATATATAAATTTTAAAAGGTGTTTTTTACTATTCACAATGGCTTTCTAAATGGCTGGTTTTATAGGTTGTGGTGCGCTTGAACTCGGTGTTTCGTACATCACACACTATTGTATTATTTAAAGAGAAGCGTATCATGGAAGCTTGGGGTGTTACATTTTTTTATCAATTTCAACCATTTATTTTATAAACATATTAATTTTGTGTTTTTTTAAAAAAAATTGGGTCTCAGAATCATTTTTATTTAGTGATCTATAATTGGGGAATATGTGTGGTGTGGGTATTGAAATAACCAAATGTTTCAACCTTAAATATTGGTTGGCTCTATTTAAACTGAGTAGTTTCATACCTCTTTTGTGTGTGATTATGGATCTATTTCCATCTACCTCCACAACAATCTTCTTCCACGATAGTGAACCTGCATGAGGGTTTTGTGTGTTGCGCTTGTGAGTGAGAGGCATGATTCTTGTTTAATTTTTTAATTTTATTTAATTATTTTATTTATTCCATTATTTTTATAATTAAAAAACTTTATTGAAAAAAAACAACATTGAATTATAATGGGATAATTCCATAATTTTTTAGATGAATTTACATCAATTTATTATTTCTGAGAAAACAAATTTATAAAAGGATAATTAATTATAAATTTTCTAAGGGTAATTTTTCATGATTCCCCAAAAAAATAATTTTAAATAAATTATCAAGATACAATTTGTTAAATTATCTAGGGATAATTTATAAAATTATAAATTATAAATATCTATAAATCATTAAAATAATAATTATGTGAATTTTCCAAATAATAATTATAAAGAATTATTGAACTACAATTTCAAAAAATTATTGAAATGATAATTGAAAATAACTATCCTATGATAATTACAATGAATTATCATTGGATAATTTTGGGGTTGTAAAATGAAAATTTATTAAATGAAATTTTTGATTTATAATTATTTAAATCATTAATGAATAATTATAAATTATTACCAGATGTGTTCTCTATTTATTTTAGAGAAATATTTAAATATAGAATGTGATTTGTAATTTTTTGGAGGAAAATATTGTAAAATCATGCATTGTAAAAAATGATGATCCATTGAATATCTAGGGGAGGGAAGATACCATCACATATAATATTTTATTTTAAAAAATATATTTTTTTCTTTAAAACCCTTGGTATATCACAAACATTGATGTACCGAAAACTCGAGACTTTGAAATGTCCCATTTGATGATAATGAAACTACGAAGAGGTCTTCTTAACTTTTGAGGTAGGTTTTTCTTTTCCTCTTGGTCTCTCGTTTTCACCTACTTCCTTGATTATTATTATTATTATTATTGTTGTTACTACTACAACTAATTTGGGATTTCATTTCCTTACACAATGCTAGATTGTGTTCACATGTGTGGGTGTGTGTGCCCATGATATCTGTTGTGATATATGCCTATCATAAGTGATGTTAGTTTAGCTTATTCCATATTTGAATGTTATCGCATATTGTTATGATGCTGCAATATAATCATGATGATATATTTGGTTTCACCTACTTTTGTGCTCACCGTGTATGTATGTAACTATTCCTTTTTGGATTTTAGTAGAATTAGAGATAGGTGGGTCATCATGCCATTTTATCCCTTAGATGGGGAGAATGCTCTTTTGTGGATATGAAAATGAAGGACCTGGGACATGATGGGTGTATGAGGTAGCCATGTCTTCGTTCAGTGGATGAATTCAATCTAGCCATGATTCCAATTACCGTTCATGTTCTGGTAGCCTAGTTACAACTATAGGATGCCACATTATATAGTTAAATTGAGGGATAGTTGATGCTAGATGCATATTCATGTGACACAATGAGGACGTCCTACTGTGGAAAGTATGGTTACTACTATGTTTTCCAAGAGATGGATTCCAAGCGCCATGCGTTTGTCCATTCCGAGATGGATTTCAAGCTCCATGTCATGGTCCATTCAAATATGGATTTGAAGCACCATGCACTAAACCGTGTTCCCTAAGATATTCAGTTATCTTTTTTCAAGGAGCAAGAGTAGGTAGAGACAGGGGTTGTGGCAGCATGGTTAACACAATACTGCTCGATTTTGGATTGTGTGTTTTTGGTTGTTACACATTTATTTTTTTTATGGAATACACTATTATACATGAGCAAATTCAGTTAAGGACACATTGGTGGTTTCCTATTGAGTTTTGTACTCACACCATACTTGGGAATTTCAAGGATCTAGTAGATATATTTTGAGAACCGGTGAAGGGAATGGGTCCTATTGTGGATGGATGAGAAAATAGATCATAGAGTTGGGGTGGACCAAGGATGACACTACAGGACCCACGCTATTCTTTTATTTATCTTCTACTTTTCATTACTCTGGAAAAATTTCTTCTATGGAAGATCTTATTTATATACTATTTATATATTCTTTGGCATCTATATTTACTCTGATTATTTTTTCTATTTTTATTGTTATTATTATTTTTTATCGATCATATGAAATGGTACAGAGGATATAGTCTCCCAAAGGTTCCACTAGATACCCTTATTTCTATTTCTTAACCTCTTGAGTATGGGGATGGGCAGACGAGGTCACGTAGTATCATTCTTAAACCTAGTGGTTTAGGTCGGGATGTTATAGGTTCCTTCATTACTAATGATGGCTCATGGTAATATAAACCTAAAAAATTATTAGTACTAAAAAAATCACAGAAATATTTAGCATCATCAGCCCCGGTGGATTTTTCATTGACCTATTTTTAACCATAATCTATAGTGAGTGGAATATAATATTAATCAAATGACACTAGGAATTTTCCACTAAATTCTATACACCAGACATCAAAAATTTTATATAAAGTAATTGGTTTGTGGGTGTTTCTTCTCCATGTTTCAGGAAAACTAGAATTTTTTTCATTTTTTTCGAAACTCACCTACATCATTAAATAATGATGAAAAATATCTAGATTCTATATAATTATAGGTTTTCCTTTGGGATCCAAAATGGCACCCAAAATATAATCTATGTTAAGATTTAAAAATTGATTAAATTTTACTTTTATGAAGACATATTTTAATTAATTGATTAGTGCATATATTTCAGAGGAATGGGTTATCCCAAATATAAAACATAGAGTAATATTTAATTTTTTTACACAGATAAGAGTAAAAATGAGATGGTACCATATATGTGACTAAATAATTTACAATGTCAGAGTTCTAAGATACACTGCCATATATTATGTAAACATGTTCTCCTCAGATTTGATCATCAAGTGGATTCTGAAATGTATTTTCTTCATTAGTAGTGTGAGGAAATCCATTTATATTATTATCCAAATGATTTTTATTACCCTTTTTTACGTTGATCTAAAGGTGGAATTCTAGAAAAATAAGAACATATCTCACTATTCTTTTATTAGCATTATCCTTATTGGTTATCTGCATGAGAGTTTCATGATTAATAAAAAACAACTTTAGTTCCCAGTAGGTATGATTTGAATTAATCAGGATCAAAGAGGACATCAAGGAAATCATTTTATATAGTCATTTAATTGATGTGTTCCATCCAATGCCCATGATTGAATGGATATGACTTGGGGTTTTCTGTAAATTATTTTCAAAAAGGATCCTCCCCTATTATGATTTCTATTGACGTAAAGAAGCTAAAAAAGATGGTCCTAGTTGGATGGTTACATTATTGGTGGTGTAATGAGTATTTTGATTAATTCATCAAATTCCAACCTACACACAATAATGTCTTTAGAATCATATGTTTTTAACAATATCCCTAACATAGTTAGAGAATCTTACTAAAATCATTGATAGTTCTTCATTAAAATACTTCATATCCTAAAAATTAACACATATATTTAGGACATTATTGATATGGAAATTAGATTATGACTTCAACCAATAACATATCTTCCTCAATAAATTTCCTTAATATTATGTGGCCGAATAGTATTCCTTTTTCGACTGTGAAATGAAATTTTTCAACGTATAAAATAATATTTTTCTTAATGCTTTTTTTATAACATTTTACAACTATCATGATCAATAATGACAAACTAGGATGATTATAAGAAAAAATAGATGGGAAACACATTAAACATAATGTATGTCATTCACAACTTGTAACATATAAAAATAAAAGTCAAGCAACAACCCCTGCAAGAAGAAAATAAATGTTCATCTGCATAGATTAAATTTCATGAATCATCAATTCATAATGTTTACTAATTTGGAAAACAGAGGTCCAACCCCCAAAATTTCATGATGTAAATTTAATTCATGGTGTGAAAGCATACGAACTAAAAATAATAATAATATAATTGATGAGAATTTATAATCTTCACCATTCATTTATTGGCACTGAAACTCATGGGACCATGGGATTGACCCAAAATGATATTATAAGTTCATTTATAAAACCTTTAAGGACCTTCAATCCTAATAATTAAGAATCCATGTTAGTTTTTATAGAGTATTGATTAGCGAGGGAAGCTCTGGATGAAAACCTCCAAAATAATTATTTCATTGATTTCTATTACTTTTACATTCATTCTATTCATGCAACGTATCCCCTCTCCCAAATCAACTCAAATTCTCTATCCATGTAGGGGTAATTCCCGTGAGTGATCAAGAAAGGGGGAGGTTTACCAACATCTATGTATAATTTTATTCATTTAATAGAATAAATATTTTCTATTCTTTATGAAATGTAGTGTTAAATATTTATTTTCTTTTTAATTCTGAATTAATCTACACTGGTGTAAAATTCTTTTTACTACAATTTACTTGGTTAATGATCCATATCTAACAATTCCTAATTTATATCTTTTTACTACAGAATATATTAGGGATTGGTGGTGATTATTTAATTATTACCAATACTTATGATAAATTGTGATAGATAATATTTTTAATTAGGGAATAAAATTTAACATTAGAAAATTATATTAATTTATCAAAAGCAACCTTTGAAAAACTACACACATATGTAGAAGGGTAGACCAATTGAGACCTGATTAAAAATTCCCTTAGCACTAATAAAAGTAAAATGGGGGTACATTAATCATTAGAGGAATCAATATCTTACAATCCATGAGAAGATGAATTGGTAATAATTGGAAATGATGACATCATAGGAACAATTTCACCCAATCCCATTCAAGTAACCACCCTTCATCAATTATTTATAATCATTTGAGATAAACTACATTCAATTTTCAAATTCTCAAACCTATAAAACATAAAATGTTTCATAAGATAACTACAAATGGAAAATCAATATTGTGTGAACTCCACTACAGGAGTCATCATACTTCAACTTCTATTATTTAATAGTTAATTAAAAATTGTTTTTACACTCTTTATGATAGGAATTAATAAAACATGGAACTGTTTCTAGGGAGGAAGTTCCCCAATAAACCAAAAACTAAAAAAAATTAATTTGAATGACAAGCAGTTCAACTAACTATTTAATCGAATTTTACTGTGAAATTGAATGAATACTAAACCAAATGAGAAAGAATTCCATTATATTTTGTATAAATAAACCAATCAGATTCAATTAACACTATTGGTTTTTACTCTGAACTTGATATAATGGCTAGAAATCCAAACAAATATCTAAGAGATCTCTTTGTACCAAAATTAGCTAAGCATCAATATCAATTAGTCATCCCTGTCATAGAAAATAATTTTTAATTACACAATTACATGATTAAAATTCTTCATGAATTCGATTATCTAGAAAGATAATAACCAAAAAAATATCCAAGAATTCACTCTTGTATGCTCTAGGTAAAGACCTCGAGGATTAATAGTAGAACCTGTAATGTGAGGGGTATTCCCCATTTCACTAGGTGGAGCTACAAGGAAATGGGATTACAGTCTACATTTTGGAGAAGTGATTGACTTAGAGAGTCAAAATTTTCTTGAAGAATATATTTTTTCCAACACCCAAAATCACAACAATTAGTTAGGAGATCAACGTTATTCCTTAATAAACTAAAGAAACACTCTATGA
This sequence comes from Viscum album, assembly GCA_963277665.1. NCBI lineage: Eukaryota > Viridiplantae > Streptophyta > Magnoliopsida > Santalales > Viscaceae > Viscum > Viscum album. Next base: position 1,273,445,311 of record OY728152.1, read on the forward strand.
GTACTCTGAGAGGGTGAAGAAAAAATATGGTAGATTCCTACATCAAATTTTAGATTAGAATCACTTACTAATTTTATTATACCAATTCCAACTTGAGAATGATCATAATCTTCTATATACCTCATATAGAAGATTATTGATTAAAAAAAATATCAAAAAAATTCAATAATTTTGATAGAAAATATTTCATAGAACTGAAATACATTTTACATTAAATTTATGTACCAAAGGGGCATCCATAAGGTAAGGACTTTTGATTCTTTATCAAACATACATGAAGAAACAAATAATAAAAAGAACAATGTACCAAGACACATGGTTGTGTCCCAAGCAAGAGGAAAATAGGGATCACCTAAGGTATATGGTTGGTTTTTGTCTAAAAATCATTTCACAAACAAATTTCCTAATATAATAGGGATTGAATGTTATGTGGAAGAATTTAAGCGATGAAAATTACCAAAAAAATTGGTCATGCACATATATCAGAATAAATACAAAAGTAAACCTCCATTAAAACGTATCCAATATTAGTACCCACCATAATTTCAGCAATCCTTTAAGACATATTTCTAACATCAAACCATCCAACGACCACCTTTATAATAGAATCCTATTTCTACGCCTTCCACCAGTTCAAAATTTACTATGTACCTGAAGTTGTGAACCAAATTTGTGATATCAAAGAAGAATATTTATAATATAACATATCAATTCATATATTTTTTGGACTTTTGGACTAATTATCATTGAAAACATTCAGTGTAAATAGTTTTGAATCTCAAGAAAATTGTGAGAGTTATTGAAACATGATGTGGAAGAGTAATCCATTCAATTGAACACCATAATAATGTTGATTATGAGAAACCATATGAAACTTAACCCATCCATCCCAGTAGAATGGGGCCAAAATAATGAACAATGAAATACCAACTTCAGAAAATAACGTCCATAAATACATCTATAGAATCCAAAAATAGACAAAAGGATTTCCCTGAACAATTCCATTCAAATTTAGTAGAGCCATATAAGGGTGAATATGATTGAAATGAATGGTTCATTATAAAAAACCTCCAGAGAGATAAAACCAACATCGTAATACTAGAGGACTTCCTACATATCCTAAAATATGAAAATATTATTAAGGCATTGTATATGAAAAGAAGGTGAATGGATTAAAATTAACAAATTAACCTGGGAAGAAGAGTATTTGAACTTATCATGCCTCTAATACCATAAAAATTTCACGATACATGGACATTCTCAATTATCTACACTATTGCATATTTGAATTTTAGTGATGTATTATGTTTTCTGAATACATCAATAAATGTTACGTCCCACCCGGTATTATTTTCCCTTTTTGATCAGATAATTAAATCCCACATGGGTTGTGGTGTAGTAAGTAAATATATCAATAATATACCCAACATGAGTTGTAGAGGGTGTATAGGTAAGATTTAGAGGATTGATCATTTCAGTATACTTCAATGTCTTTACTATGGAAGAGGATAGGAAACCTTGCCACTAAAATATCATTTTAGGGAGGAAATTCTGAAAGACATAAAAAATCATTATCACTATACATGAAGGCACACAAAAAATGGAATTTTCATATAGTACAGAACAATTTGACATTATGGATGTGGAGGAACATTATTCCATCAGTCAGTTACTTTATGTGATCTCCCATGAAGAAGGAACGTAACCAATTGAAGATTCGAGTATGGTTCGTTGATTATTATCATTAGGAGAGGAATTTTCATTTGAAAAAACCATACGAAAAAGCCTCTTAATCCCAATTTTATTCTAAAAGATGTGAATACTTTTGATTTTTTTGATGATTTAATAAAAAAAATTACACTATGTAAGATATCCAACATTTAAAAGTATGGAACCTCATTTGAAAATCATCCCAGGAACAACCCCCAAGTGTAGAGTTAAAACCATTACAAAGAGAATTGAAGTATTTTTACCTTAGGAAGGTTGATAAATTACTGGTTGTTATTTCCAATAACCTATCCCATTCCCATGAAAAATCCCTATTTGACATTCTCAAACGAAATTTCCAAGACATAGGATAATGTTTAGGTTATATACCTAGAATCACCCCCAATGTCTTATCTCAGGAAATATTTTTATAAATTGAATCACATCCAATTATAAAATCAAAAAGAATCTGTAATCACACAATAATAGATGATGTTATGAATGATATTGGAAAACTTATAGCAGCTGACATCATTTAACCAATCTATGATTCATATTTGATATTCCCAATATACATTTTCGTATAGAAAACTTATCTAACCATTATAAAAAATGAACATAACGAACTTATCCCCATGATAATGATTAAAAACTGCAGATTTTTAATCAATTATTGAAATATTAACCATGTTACATAGAAATACCACTTTTATATCCCATTCATCGGTCCAATTATAGAATGATTAGCTGGAAAATCTCATTATTTCATTTTAGAAAGCTTCTCATGATACTTCCAGATTCCAATTCCCCTAAAAGTCTTAGGTAATACATTTATCATCAATCTTTTTTGAACCTTCTCATATAGAAGTATTTCATTGGGCTATGAAAATCCATAGGTGCATTTCAATGGTTTTTGGTGAGTGTTTTCATAGATCAAATTGATGACTACCTTGATGTATATATCAATGAATTAATAGTTTTTGATAATTATATCAATCATTTATTTTGGGATTTGGAAAAGGTTCTAAAAAATTCATCGAGAGAAATCTTGTTTTATATATTGAAAATTTTCATTTCATGGCAGGGAAAGTAATAGTTTTGGGCCACATAATTTTATATAATGTAATTGAGGTAAAAATTCAAAGACTGGTGTATTAAACCGAATACCATATCCATCTTCTCTTAAGAATACTAGATCATTTTTAGGAAATGAAGGGTTCTACCAAATACATATCAAATATTTTTGTAATATTTATCTGCCTCAACAGTGTTTACTATTAGAATAGGATGATTTTAATGTTTCTATTGAATGAAGGGTGGAATCTGATAAATTATAAAAGGATAATTACACCACCAATAATGAAACCCCCCAACTATGACCTTTATTTTAAGCTTATATATGATGTATAAAATCATGATATGGGATCATACATCTCTCAATGAATTAAAAAAAATTCAATTCACATCCTAAACATCAAGTAAATTGGCTTTGATAAAGATGAATTATACAACTATATAAAATTATTTCTCGGTAGTGGTATTTTCTCTAGAATAATTCATATCAATTCTAAATGGAACTAATGTTGTTGTTTTTTCTAATCATGTAATTAATAGGTATCTAATGATGAAGGATAATACTAATCCATTAATAATGAAATGTATTATTTTCTTTTTGGAGATCCATATAGAGATAAAGGATAAATAGGGAATCAAAAATCAAGTGGATGATCATGTCAACAAATTTATTCACACTAATAATGTAGATATTCCTTGTTAGAACCCTCTTAATGAGATTCTTCCAAGAGAGAAAAAAATACCTCAAAGAAGGATATCTACCATGGTATGTTAAAATTTGAAATTATTTAGTCACAACCCATATACCCTCTCTTCTAAAATATCATCAACAACAAACACATAAATCAAAATATATGTTTTATATTTGAGATGACACATTACTCTATAAAATGTGCACTAATAATGTAATTAGAAGATGTATTCTTAAAAATAAAATTGAATCAATATTTTTATTATATCATATGTTATATTTTGGGGACCATTTTGGATTCCAAAGGATAGATATGAATGTATTAGAATCTGGAATATATTGGCCATCATTATTTAATAATGCACATGAGTTTTCTAAATAATGTGATCAATGTTAGTTTTTAAAAAAAATCACTTGATGTCTAGAAATTCCACATAGAACAATTAAATGATTTTAATTTTTCTAACTGTTGGGTTTAGAATTCATGGGACCATTCCCATTGTCATTTATATTTATGTATTATACATTCTAAGAATATTATTCATAATGTATGGACGTAAAAGCCTCCAGGAATGATGATACTTATATTTTCTATGATTTTCTATGGACTGTCATATTCTACTATTTTAGATTACCATGACACATTATTTGTGATAGAGGGAACTTCTTCTAAAACATGAAAATGATATAATTTCTAAAATGGTATTATGCACATCCCAAAACATTAACCCCATATAGTCCAAAAATGGCCCAAAAGAATATTCCAATAAAGAAATCAAATGTATTATTGAAATGATAGTCAAACCGAATAGGATGGACTATAAAAAAAATCATTAAATAACATCTCTTCTTATAAGAACACCTATAAGATATGCATATGAATATGGAAGTATATATTGATTTATGGGAAGTGCTTTCACCTCCTAGTTTAATCAGAGCACAAAGACTTCTTTCCATGTGAAAAATAAATATATACATTGACAAACCTAGGAAATAGGGGATATATCATTTTCATGAGATATAAAAAATAAGAGGTTAATATTTTCAAAATTATTTAATTTACAAAGGTAGAACAATTATTTCCAATGAATCCAATATTTACCCAAGAAACATCAAGCCTAGATATCATGTTCGTTTATACAACCACATATTCAAATTAATACTATGTAAATATCAATCCATATGGGAAGGGCCTCTTAATGTTATTCATGTATTGCCTTTTTGTGTTGTGTATATTGAAATCAAATGAGGGTGAAACTAATTCACTATAAATGTAAAGAGGCTAACAAAATACTGTGGGAGCATACATAAAGTACTAGTGGAGGAGATTAAACTCTTTCACCTGGATTACTAATGAAGGCCAACTATATTTTACCATGCCATCACATTTGATTAAATGTATAACATTCTGGCATTTTATTACATAATATTTTCCTTACATGGAGAAAAATATAGGATCTATTAAAGTTTTGTTTCTTGTGAACTGGGAATATAATAAATGAAAACATAAAAAATTATTCTAATCCACATTGAAGGATTATTCATGGGTCCATCCACATAATTCACCCATAGATATTATGAATATTAAAGATTTAATATTTTGTCACATGGTTTGTTGAATTATCAAATTATAAATCAATAATTTATGAATTTAAATTTCAATTGATAATTTAGTGATTTTCATAAATTTTATAAAAAATTGTTTTTTTCTATAACATTCCTAAATAAATAAAAAATTTATATTCATTAAAAAAATAAAATAATATGTGAAAAATATATAAAAAAAATTATCACAAAGGATTGCCGAATTATCTATTTATAATTCAAAAAATTATCGATTGATATTAAAAATTTCGTATTTTTTATATGTATTGTCGAATTATCTAATTATAATTCAACTAATTTATGAATTAAAATATTTTATGATAATTCTCATTTGATTTCATCAATATATAAAGGTAAAATTTCTCCCATAAGAAATTTTATAATTTTTTGACTCAGGTTGATGAAATTAACTATGTAAAATTTTTTATTTGGGATAATAAGAATTAATTTTATTATCAATTATACCATTATGTTTTTTTGATAGTCACTATGAAATTAATTAATTAGGGGGTGACAACTATAAAATTTCGAATGAGAAAATTATTCTTTTTCTAGGATGAATTGGAATTGGTTACACTATTTAGAAAGAAGAACTGCCTAAAATTAATAATGATATAACACTAGATGATATCATATTTTATGACCATTATGTGGGGTCAAACCACCATAGTATGATGTTCATAATAAATAAATTATTTGTTAGAATTCATGGTATAGTTGATGTGATTAATAATATTCGTTACCTGGTAAAATCTATAGATGACTAGTTCATCTCTTAATATAAATAATTAAAAATCACATTAATCTAGAAGTTATCATCAATGAGACTCGCCACTATGAATGGTCTCTACAGGAACATCATGCAGGCAAGGGATATTTCATCTTATGTTAAGAATATTGAGATTGATATATACAAGTTCTCTCTAGTGCATTATATTCTCAGCAATATTCCACATCAATATAGGCCATTTGAAATCTCACATAACACAAATAAATATAAATGATCAATTAATGAATTAATGACTATGTGTGTTCAAGAAATGGAATGTCTTGTGGTAGAAATGGGAGAAAACAATATATTGATTTTGCACTAGAATCAAAAAACAACATGTTCTCACTTTTGGAAGCAATGGGGACATGCGTTCTAGTATTAGTCACTGGGTTTAAATTGTTTTTAAAAAATAAACATTATATTCTAGGTTTTTTCAAGAAACTTAATTCTAGATTCCAATCATTTATCATTGGTTTTTAAATTTTGTATTTGTAAATATAATTTTTACTTCATATATGGAAATGAAATTGTTGGATGTGGTACATTAAATGATGGTCTTTTATCTATTGATTTGAAAATTAATATTAGTAATGATAATAGTCATGTTCATAATGGTATTAAAATAAGTGTTATAAATGAAAGAACTCATATATTATGGAACCAAAATTTTCATCAGATCTCAAAAGAAATGATTCAATGATTTGTAAAGAATGGGGTACATAGTACTATTTGTTTCACTAATTTTGAAACCTTTGTGGATGGGGTTAAGTAAAATAAAACAAATAAATTGAATAAAAATTAAAATATAAGTTCTTCCATATTAGAAATAAAATAAATATACATATGTACCTCAGACATGAATTTACATAATCACAAAATTCGTCATTTCATTCATTGGTGACTATTCATGATATATGTATCTCTATTTTCATCCCAATAAAAATGAATCACTTGATGTCATTATAGTTTTTAAGGATGCAGTAGAGAATGAATACGGTAAATAAATTAATATACTGAGGTCAGATTGAGGTGGATTATATTATGTGAAATAAACTGAGGATTGACAATTTTCTGGTCCTCTTACAAGGTTACTTCAAGAAAATGGAATAGTTTCACAATACACTATGTTTATTCACCAAACCCAAATATATATCTGATAGATGAAAAAAAATTAATGGACATGGTATAAAGGAATCTTAATAACTCTAAGCTACTTAAATTCTTGTGGACTGATGCACATTAATTGACCTCATGCAATTTGAATTAGGTTCCAATAAAGACAATTTCAAGAAAACATTTTTAATTATTTAAGGGTTTGAAATTGATTTTATGTCATTTAGTTGTTTGGGGATGTAATTTAGATGTGTGTATTTAAAATCCACATGAATTTATGTTGGATACTAGTAAGATTTGTGGATTATTCATTTGATCTTCCCAAATTAGTAAAGGATATCATTTTTATTTTCCATTATTAATCACAAGTATTGTAGAATCAAGAAATTATCAATTTCTTGAAAATTAACTAATTTGTGGGAGTGATCTTGCCAAAAAAATTCTAATAATGACCATTAAAAAGATCAACCCTATACATTAGGTGATAGATTCATATGTTTTCAGGAAAAACCTCATTTTTTGATCCAATATCATTCCAGAAATTGTTTATAATGATCATTTAGATGAAATATTTAATGAGTTAGAAACCCTTGAACAACTAGATGAACCAAAAATTCCTCTGCAAAATTACAATGAAACATTAAAAAGATCCAGAAGTATGAGAAAACCAAATATTTATAGTGATTATAATATGTATCTATAAGAATATTACTACTATATTGGAGAAAGAAATTATCTTGGAACATATTCACATTCCCTGAGTTGTGAAGAGTCAAATATGTGGTACGATTGCATGACAGAGGAGTTGAATTCCCTAAAGAGTAATTATGTTTGGGACCTTGATGAGTTTCCATTTTGTGTAAAAACTATTGGATGTAAATGGGTTTTTAAAACCAGGAAAAATTAATTAGGAAATAGTGAATGATACAATGCCTGAGTAGTTTCTAATGGGATCACTCAAAAAGGAAGGAATTTATTAAATAGACACATTTTCTCTAGTATCCAAAAAGGATTGAAAATACATTATATTGAAATTAGAAGCCCATTTATATTTTGAATTACAAAAAATGGATGTGATAACATCATTTTTGAATGGTAATCTAGATGATGAGGTTTACGTGAAATAACCTGAAGGATTCCTCTTTAGTACTGTTGTGAATTTTTTGTGAATGTTCTAACGGTTTATATATTTTTCAAAACAACAAACCTAATTAATGATTTTATGATTTAATGATGTAATTACTTCATTTGGGTTTGAAAAAATAAGTCTGGATCAATGAATATACCAGAAGTTCTGTAGGAGTAAAATATGTTTTCTAGTTCTTTTTTTGTAGATTAAATTTTAATTTCCACATTTGGGTTTTCTATACGAGTTTATATAGATTATCTCAAAACTTTTTGAGATAAAATATATGAGTGATGCATCCTAGTTCACTATCATAAAGATTCAAAGGGATTGGTTGAGACACATTCTTGGATTGTCTCAATAAATCTATATTAATAAATTCTTAGAGAGATTTTGTATGAAATACTATGCACCATGTATAACACACATTGTTAAGGATTATAAATTCAGCAAGAACCAAAGCATTGAAAATTATTTTGAACAAGAAAAAATGAAATCCATCCCATTTTATTCTGTTGTTGGAAGTTTAATGTATTCTCAGGATTACACAAGGCCTGTCATTGCATTTGTAGTAGGAATATTGAGGTGATATCATAGTGATCCTGGTATAGACCATTGGAAGGTTGCGAAAAAGGTACTGAGATGAATTAATGAGAATAAATACTACATGATTATATACAAAAGAACTCACATTTTAGATGTATTTGGATACTCAAATGAAGACATTCCTTTTTCTGTTGATTCATGAAAATCAACTTCCAGATAGGTATTTTTGATGCGTGGAGGAGATGTATCATGGAGAAGTTTCAAATAGACACTCATTGTGACTTATACTATGGAAGTTGAGTTCATTCCAAAATTAGAGGCCACATCCTATGTTTTATGGATAAGGGGTTCATTTTTGGACTTAATGATATGGATTCAATTTCCAGGCCATTGATTATATATTATGATAATTTGGATGCTATTTTTGTTGATAAGAATTAAAAATGTGGGAGTCAAAGTTAGCACATATTCATTAAATACTTATCTATAAGGTAACACGTTAAATATAAGAAGGTGTTTAGCTGGTACATCAACATTAAATTGATGATTGCAGATCCTTTGACTAAAGCCATGCCACCATTTAAATTCAAGGATCATGTAATTTGTATTGGATTAAGTTCTACAATATAAATTTTTTGATTTAAATTTGAAACTCTATATATTTAAGTATTTATATCTAATGTTTAATTGTACACATTCATTAATTGGGAGAAAATTTGTTGGGGCTATAGAATAAACCATAGATTTATTATTTGAACATATAGGGGGTAAACTATGTGGTTAAGGTTTATTCATAAATTTACTTAAATACACATGATATATTTGATACATGAAGGTAGAGGGTATGAAATATCAAAACCATGTGTACACATTAATTAATTAAATATACATGATATATTTACATAAAGATTAAATATAAATTTAGTTAAATATACATGATATATTTGATACATAAAGGTATAGGGTATTAAATTCCCTTTCTCTAGAGGGTATGCATGATCAAAATCAAACGATTGAAGGTACTGGACACACCTAAGATGCCTGGGTTACATATCCCATGGAGTGAAAATTTGTCTTTAGATTATGTGGTCTGTGAGCAAAATAAAACTATCTCACTGTAAATAATGTATCCAAAAAAATATGTAATGAACAATAGCAGTGATCTCAATGTCTTGCATCAGGAAATTCTGCACGTGGGGCTGCAACTGATTAGAACCATACACAAGGAATCAATCATATTGCATTATAACAACTCCAAGAAGATACCTGATACATCACAGTAGATTGTATAGGCCCTACCGAGATCTGGATGAATTAGTATCAGTGCATAAGTATGTTTGGACTACAACTCCCCAAAAGATGCTTCACCAGATTTAGACCATTTGAATTCCACACCATTCTTCATCAATCCTTTATGAAACAATACAATGCCTGATAAATCCTGAATGAAAAAAATTTAGTATCCTACAATCCCAAGAAAACACCAAATTTTAAATACAATGTTAGGATGCTCCCTTAAAACCAAAACCCTAATTTGCTTTGGGTTTATTGAAACTCTTGAATGTGAGATGATACGCCCAAGGAAGTTAACATTATTGATCTAGAATATTCTTTTACTGAGCTTAGCAAAAATTTGATTCTCTCTCTCCGTATTTAGCACAATCTAAATTTGGGTTTCATGGTTATGTCTAACATGTGAATACACTAAGATATCTTCAAAAAAGACAACAAAAAAATGAATACTGATAAGGATGTAAAACCCGATTCATAAGAGCCATGAAGACCGTACGTTCATTCGTGAGTCTGAACATCATAACCAGGAAATTTTAGAGACCATACATACTCCTTTCTATGAAGGGTATCATTGAATTGTAATGCCCCGTCCCCAAAATCCTGAAGCAGGTGAATTATTTTAATACATTGGAATGATTTCAATGAATCATATTCCGAAGGACTAATTAGTTTAGTAGTCTTGGAAAATAGATTACATAAATGAACATTATATTACACATTAAATCATAAAACACAACATAAATAATCCTTTGAGAGCACAATCATTCCCCTATCTTAACCCCGCATATCAATCAAAATACACTTCTTAGAATCCTGGGAAAATATAACATAAGAAATGGGTGAGCTCAGATATTCAGTAAGGGTAAATAATTTAGTGGAAGCAATTAACATTTAAGGCATGATGTGTAATAAAAAAATCTTTTTAATCATAAACATGAACATAATATGGAAAAAATAAATCATACAGTAACATATAAACATGCACATGGATATTCTACTTGTCAAATAATCACATGTTAAATCTAATTTCATAATGAGTGAATGCATAATGTCGGTAATCATAACCACATAGTCAAGACATCTTCCAAGACTAAAATATATTTTTTCAAGGCCTTGTTCCATGAAACTTGTTTGTCTCATGATACCTACTGATGCATCGAGGAACAATAGTGGGCATCACCCATCACTTACAAAGTCCAATGCATTCCTCGTATAAAAATGTAGAAACATAACGAAAACATTTGTATTAAAAATTGCATATGAAATGAAAACACATTAACCATAAACACTGATGGAATTAAAATAGTGCATACAAAGTCAAACATACCATAAATCATTCAATACAATATCCTAGATTGTATTATAATAAATCTACTTCAATCAAGAATTATATCCAGTAAAGGATGTTGACATAGTTGAAAATTATCAGTAAAACTCTTTGAGAGAAATATCAATTTTTGTGAAATCACTTAAAAGATACGCATTTATAGAGGAAGTTATTTAAAATTGATTTTTGAATCAAATTTTCTCATACCTCTTTTAATCTTTTAAATGGAGATAACATTTATATACAATCATGTCCATATAAATAAATCATTAAAATTGTTTTTAAAATATGGACATTAATTTAAAATTTTTAGAATAATAAATCATTAAAACATTTAAAATGATGATCTTGATAAAGAGTACCATCCAAAAAACCTTAAAATATTCATTTTGAAAACTCTTTTATGAAACATGGACATGGATGATAAAAATTTCCCTATAAATACTTACACATAAACAATCTTGGATAACATTGAGATTGAAAAATTAACCCTTACATTGTACTTTCCTTTAGTCGAGGGAATGTTTAACATACTTTATATTGACCATAGTATGTTATTCAATTATAAAAGAACCGTATTCATATTTATTTTTTCATAATTTATTAATTTATGGATTTTACTACCCATATAATAATAATTACTATGTTAAAATATCATTTTGGGTAATAATCTCTTTCTTTATCATATGCGTTTTAACTTGTTATTCTTGATCGTATAACTTAAATAATGATTTAATTGATTCAAGAATATGGAACATTATTTATGTATCACTTATATTCCAAATATATTTATGTATAATAGATTTATATATGAAATGGAAAACACAGTTTATGGAGACAGTATGACATATGTATGTTTAAACGTTGTTTCTATTTTCATGTCATATTGAACATGAGTAAGTGTATGAGATATATGTAAATACATTCCTACAAACACACAAACACACACACACACATATATATTTTTATAGTAGCATTTTTATGTCATATATTACATAACTAATAATAATATATGTATTTATAATCATCATTGAATGGTGTATGTGAATCGCATCGCGTCGTGGAGGCGGTAAGCCATAGAAACACACGAGCGATGATATCATTCAATTAGTGGTGAAATAGTATGTAATTGGATTGTATATTATATATACATAACTATTAACATGTTATATTTATTATTTACATAAATTATGCACATTATTATACCCATATAAATAATGAAGTGTGGAATAAATAACTACACCACGTCGTGGGGATGGTAAGTCGTACATACACACTTATGGTGACTTTGTCATTCATAGGATTGATTGAATAAATAATATGGTTGTACTGTATATATAATAACATATATGTATGTAGAATTTAATGTATTGTTTTTTTTAGTATGGAAACAATAAATAAAGATGAATTGGAAGAAGAAAAGAATTTTGAAAGAGGCGATGAAGTAATTTCCTCTTCTTCGGGTTTTTCCTTTTGATTTGATCAAAAGGGATCCTTAGTTTGGATTATCATCAATTTAAGACATCTATGTTGATTTGGGAGACGTTGGGTGGTGATTTGAGTAGGGTATGGGTGATCTAAATGGTTTTAGATGTGTGAATTTAAGAGAAGGAGAAGTACCCATTTATAAGATAGGTGAGAGCCACTATAGAAAAATCTTGAAATATTATTTTATTATAAAACAATTTTCAGTTTGAAATGAATCCGAATTGATTTATTTCTATGATAAGGTGGTTATGTATTCAAACAGACTCAACCAATAGGTTTTATACATGTCTAGTTTACCATATGAGCCATATCATTTTGATTTTACTCGTAGTTAAATAGTTCATCTTTTACCCTATCTTCTTGTATTTTTATATTACATGGTTAATAAACATACTATAAAATTCAAGTAGAACCAAAAGTGTTAAATATTGAAATATATATTATTATATATTTCTTTTTTCTGAACCTTGTATTTTTGTGATTATTACATCATTTAATAATATAATATTTTTTTAATAACTCATTTAGGTCAATTTTGAAACCATTTGGTATTTGGTTTTTGTGAAATTCATATCATGTTGATTAATTAAAAAAATACATTATATCAACCCTAACTTGTAATAATAACCTAGAAAATTATTGGATGTCTTCAAAAGTCACAATTTACATTTATTTTTATATTTATAATATAATTTATTTTAATCATTCATTAATAAGGTAATTACCGCATCATCAGTGAGTCATATATATATTTAATTATTTAATGTATAAAAATTATAAATAAAATACCATGATGTAGGAAATATTTTTAGATTTATAATAAATATTTATATTCAAATTTATATTTTGTGTAATGCAATTTTAAAAACATTAATTATTTAACATTTAATTTAACACTTTTAACTCTTCTTAAAATAAAATATAATAAATGTCCTAATGTTACCCAAATGGATAAAAAGCATATTTGTTTTGTAATAAGGTTAATTTAGGTCTAAATACACTTATACAATAGAATTTGGACATGTGTTGGGGTAATTTTAATATTATTTTTAACTTTAATTATCCTATTTAAATTTAAAAGTGGTAAATAAAATTCCATGTTACTATTCACCAAAAATTATTTTCATCTTATTGAACCACATTTCACTTATTGATTTCAATAGTGCCTCTTGGATTTTTGAAATTCAATTCACAGAAGCAGTAAAATTATGTTTAATTTAAAATTGCTAATGTCAACAGAAGGTGGGTAAAAGTCGTTAAAAAACATAAATAAATTTCATACATCTAATCTTATTATAAAATGACTATAATGTATAAAATTTAACTAATATAGGTATTTTGTATCTATTTTAACTTTTAAAACATAATTAAATAAAAATAATACATATTTAAATAAAAGTATGTCAGAAACAATAACACATTGTTTTTCACTATTCATCAAAAACTGAAAGTTTTTAGAAAAATGCCAAAAATTCACCATATGCTATTTTTGATATTCCGAATTCAAAAACGATGTCAATTTTTCAAAATTCCAAAAATATAAGTTGCATTAATTAATTCTCATTGTCCAAACTAGAAAGCGGGTTTTTGAGAAGTAAAAACCATCAAAAGATTGATGTGTGTTTCTGTCCAATTTAAATGTAAAATTACATTTAATGACCATAGTTTGATTAAACGATAAAAATATAATCTAATTATACATAAAACCAATTAAAATGTCTAATTTAACACTAAAAATTATTTTTATAAAAAACTTTGTTTTCAATTAAAATTTAGTATTTTTCAGTATTCATTAAAATTTGAAAGTTACTATAAAAACACAAAACATTTATCCAAACTAACTTTTTATTACCCAATTATATATAAAAAGTATATTTGGTCAAATTTATTATATAAAAGTTTAAAATATTTGATTTGAAAATGGTTGTCTTTTAACATGCAGTGAAATAACATTTTATAAAAAATAATTCATTCATCTGAAAATTAAATTTTTTCTTATATTATGACTAAGAATAAAATAATATGGATGTTTATATCATATGCAATATTCAAAATGTAGTCAATACCATTCATAACTACATTTTTTGAACATCTAGTTTGGTAAGTCCGAGTTCGCTAAAACTCGGTGTTGCGTGCAGCTCAAGAAATAAAATTACTTTAAAGAGATAACATTCTATAAAATCATGGGGTGTTACATTCTCCAGTCATTTAGAAATTTGAGTCCTCGCAATTTGAAATTGTTCTTAGATAATAACAGGTTTAAAGTTGACAATTCATTTGTGCAAAACCCACATTCGAAATAGTGTTACTAAAATTTAGTATTAATAAGAGGGAAAGGGAAATGAAAAAGTCACCACCAAATTAGGGTTGCTAATAGGAAAAAATTGGTGGAAATTATACATATATAATTGGAGGAAAACATAAAAATTTATAGGGAGCGATTTATTTCATCTATCATAAGCATGTGAACAATAAAGGGAAGAATTGAGGGCCACAAAGCCATAAATATATGATTATTTTAAATATCATTGGTTTAACAAAACATAAGGTATTAGGATAACAAATTTATTTAGATAATTTATTTTTTTGAAGACAAGGGATTAATCTACTATAATGTTAAGAACTCAAGAAAACACACTTTATTTAATTACCAATATTAATAAAAATATCTTCATTTGGTTGTGCTTCAATCTATTTTCACATCATCCCTTATACTATGAAATTGATATTCAAAAATTATTTTTTTATTCCAAATGCGAATTTGATAAATCATATAGTCTAAAAGTATTTCCTTAAAACTCTATATGTTTATTGAAATCCATAATTTATAGTCATAGTATCCAATGTATTATACTTTAAAAACATACAAAATATTAAGTGCTAAACTTTCCCCATTCCAAACATTAGTCATTTACAAAAATACTTATGTCCAAACTCATTGTCAAAAAATTTAAATGGGAGGTAAACATAATGATGATATCTTTTTTATAAATAATATCATATGAATACATTCCTCATGAATTTTCTTAAAACACGACAACACAATTAATTACCATAAAACATTTATTAATATGTTCATCCACCCTTATTCCATATAAAATACTGAATATACTACTTAAATCCATTAATGTTTTGAACTCACACAATGATGGAATAAACAAACAATTAATTATTTCCATGGTAGTCAATAATATCTAATATACTTTATCGAACTCTATTATATCTTATTCTTAAATCATTATCTCTATTTAAAAAACATATTAAGGGTTATATTTCCCCCAACCATATATTTTCAAAAATGTTTAACTTGAAACTATGTCACTTTACTTGGTACCATAAAATATAAAGTCCTTAATGAAAATGTACTACAGTACAATCCTTATATAATTTATAATTCTAATAACGTGTACTCAAATTACAAATTTATTTAGAAACAACTAAATAATACTAATCATTCCTCTTCATCTGTAGTAGTGTAATAACATGATTATTATCCAATGACATCATTTGTGGTATAATATGATGATTGGGAAATTGGTTCACGTAGTGTCCCAACTACTTGCAGGTGAAGAATTGTACATTTGAAACCATTTTCCTAATATTTCAATCACAAATGTGGTTTCATTTTTTTCCACACATATTAAAAACAACAATTCCTTTCAATCACTTCCTAGGGTAATTCTTTCCATAGTTATCACATATGGAAACATAATTCTGTCACATATTCCCTTTATCCATGTTTTTCTCAACCATCCTCTTCTTCTCTAGCTTCCCTTCAAATACATTTGACATAGTTAATTCATTACTAATCTAATAAACAAACAATATTATTTATTTATAAGATGAGAATATGTGGGAGACTATTTCAATTATAATTGTTGGCTTAAGATCATGAAAGATATGATCCGTGTTTCTCTTTGGATCATTCTATTGGATAAGGTTCTCATTCCATCTACTGGGAACCATTTCAAAATGACTAAATACACAAATTAATGTCATATCATAATTTATAATCAAAAAACTAGAAAAATTATAAAAATTAATTGAATATATAGTCTCACGATCATATAAATGGTTTCTTTGCAATCGTAATTACTCATAAATCCTTCATAATGGTTGGTAAAGAAAATGTGTATTATCCTAAGCATATCCCTTAGGAGTGTCATAACCAAGAGTGCATCAAGGTCCATTGTCGTGCATGTAACGACCCAAAATAATGGAAAATCCCTCTTGAACCAGTTAAATGTTTCTTTATGTTTTTATAAGATGTCAACTTCTTTAGTTTAACGTTAAGATTTGTGACCATTACTTTTATAGCCGTTGAACAGTGATCATCTGGGTAGTTTAAATATAAGGCTTTAACGAACCAATTTTCTACTCAGACAAAGGAAGCGATGGCCTCATCCAGTAGAATTGCCCCTTACGAAGCCCATTTGTCAGAGCTCGGAAAGGAGGTGGCGTCTTTGGGCTTTTCCCTTGACCAAGCCCAAGCTGAGCTTCATCAAGTCAAGCTCGAACGTGATCGTCTATGGGAAAAGTGGAAGTTGATTGAAATTACCACTCGAGCAATGTTATCCGAGCAACCCCAAGAGTCTGTCACCATCGCACACCTTACCCTTAGGTCTTATGCGGCTATTTTAAGGGGTTATGTAAAAAATAAGTAGCACCATGTTCATGTATATTATTTTTGTATATAATAATGAATATAATTTCTAGTCATTTTGATACATTGTAATTAGTTTTTAAAGTACAAACGGTGTTTTTAGTTATTATTTAATTAAGAATTATATTTTATTAAATTAAAGGATTTTTGAATTAAATAATATTTTAATAAAATATTATTATTAATATTAAAATTAATTTTTATTAAATATAAATGATCTTATAATTTTATGAATGCAATTAAAATTTTTATTAAGGTTTGAAAGCCATTTCTGTCAAAACCCGTGAATTTTTTTATAAATGTCGGTTTTTATTTTAAAAGTAAAAATTCACATATTTAGAAAATTATTTAGATAAAATAAATATTATTTTTGGAATCAGGACGTCGAAATTATCCAACGGTGAATTTTTCATAATTTTCTGAGACAGTCAAATTTTTGGGTAAAAATTAAATACCATTTAAATATATAATGTGTTTTATGACATCATAATGACCCAATAGTGATGTAATAAAATACCATAATCCTTATGTTCTGCCAATATATGTTTTATCATTAAAATAATGAGGTTTTGGGTTTGTTTGACTCACTTTTCAAAGCATTAATTGAGCCCTCAAGACTTATTCAACACTTTGCCTTTTTAAATTAATTTCCATGGGAGTGTGACTCACCTCCACATAAGCAACCCTATTTTTTTTAATAAGTTCGGACCTTGGAATTTTAAAATATTGTTTTCCTCTTTCCTTTTCCAGAAACCATGGGCAAATACCATGGGATGGTTTGTGGTTTGGATTATTTTAAAATAAGGGGTCCCAAACCTAAATAATAAAGAATTCTCTCACCTTTCCTATATAAACCCACCCAAGCTCCCACTTACTCCTCACTCAAATCCCTTTAAGTTCGTCCAACCTCTGCCCTAATCTCTCTAGAATCCTCCCAAGGTGCCCCAAGCTCCCAAGAATCCTCTCACAAGCCTCTCTCTAGCCTATGGAAGCACACTTCCAAGTAAGGGGTTTTCTTCCTTTCTCATTTTTGTCAATTTTCTTTAAGTTGTATTTCCCTTTTAATTTCATTTATGAATGTTGGGGTATGGTTTCGCACCTCTCCCATACTGCCCTCTTATTGTTTTAATGATGGGAGACCCCTTTCTCTCTCATTAAATGCCTCCCATGTACACCCGTTACTATGCCGAAATTCCGAAAGGAACCTTTTTTCTCCTCTTTTATATTCAAGCAATACTTTTGTATCATGAATCTAAATTCATTTTCAATTGTTGGGACATGTATCTATATGACCTTCTTACTGTCCATTACATGTAAATATGATGAGGAACCCCTTTCTCTCTCATCAGCCTTTTTAGGAATTCTTATGTCACGCCGTTACGCTGCCAAAATCACACCGATTTTCTAAGCCAATATCATTGTGTAGTGAATACCATGCCCATTTCTCCATCAAGGGTATTCACCTTTATGCACATTTACTTATTGATTGTAAAGTTTCATGTATGAATTCCACATTCCTTTATCATGGAATAAATGATTATGTTTTATGAATCCATGTTTTATGATCCATGTGGCACACTTATGCATGAAATGAAATGTTTAAGAAGGGTGCGCCCTGATAGCGCTCCAATGCATTGGGTAAAGTATAGTATCATGATACATCATGTGCAATGAGTGTTGACTCATGATAATTCAAGTGCAACGAGGGTTTACTCGTGCTTCAAGTGCAATGAGGGTTTACTCATGCTCCATGTGCAATGAGCCTTGGCTCATGCTAATTCAATGTTAAGTGTTGTTGCCACATTTCCATGTTATGATTATCATGCTTTATCATGCCTTTATGTTCATGTCTCTCTTATGCACTATTGATATGACTATTGCCTAACATGTATTGAACTCCTCATGTTATTCATTGTGTACTCCCTTACTGGGCTTTATAGCTCACCCTTTTCTTATGCATGTCCTCAGGTTATCCCATGCAATGCTAAGTACGAAGGAATGTAGTGGTCATGTAAAGGAAGTTTTCAATAAGGATGTTGTATTTCAAGTTTAAAGTTTTTATGTAATGATCCTAAGCCCCAAAGACACTAAACCTATCGATCTTCTTTGTTGTATCAAGTGAAGTTTTATGTAATAAAGCATGTTTAAGTTGTAATAAAAAGCAGGGTTGTCATAGTTGGTATCAGAGGATAGGTTTAGTTATTTCTGGGATTAGGAAACCCTAGTAAAGCCTTAGATACAAGACTAAGAATAATAAAAACATCCCTAAGTTTTGGTAAATACTAAGTAAGTGTTTTATCAAACAAATACATCCCTGTCTGGATACGAGAAGGTAGAGGCGGCTCTGGCACATATGTATCCTAGGGGTAAAACCAGAAAACACCGCTTTGAGCTAGACTCGAACGGGAACTGGTGCACGACAACGGGCCTTGCTGCACTCTTGGTTACGATACTCCCGGGGGATATGTTTTGATAAATTCACAATCTTAGTATGAACCCTTATTAAGGGAAAAATGCCCCTAAGAATATATTTTAGAAGGATGATCATGAAAAGCCTGGATTGAATCCTATAGACTCATGAGTTGATGAGATTAAAGTTTATTTATAAGTCATCAACTTTTGTCTTTGGATTACCCTTTATGTGTTACCCCTAACTTTCCTTTTATTCCAGCCAATGGCCAGTAATAGGAGAACTCGGGCTAACAACCGTTGTGAAGATCAGTGTGATGATTGTACTTATGAGATGCCCAATCCAATGGGAGCGGGAATCGCGAACTTTGTCATGCTTCTCTCTCAGCTAACATAAGTTTTGAATAGAAACACTGGTCAAGAGGAACGTTCAACCCCCCCTAAGAAAGAACAAGTCGCTATTGAAAGCTTCATGAGACAAAGGCCTCCTACTTTTAGTGGATCATCCGATCCCACGATTGCTGAACAATGGATCAACTCCATTGAAAAGATATTCTCCATCCTCCAATGCTCTGAAAAAGAGAAGGTTCTCCTGGCGGCTTATCGTATGGAGGGTGAAGCTGATCAATGGTGGACATTGATAAAAAATACGAAGCCTGAGGAGGAGATCGAGGCTTTGGAATGGAAGGTATTCCGGAAGATGTTTTTCGATAAATATTTTCCACGCACCCTCCGTCTTAAGATGGAAAGGGACTTCCTTTCCCTCAAGCAGAAAGATGAGGAATCTGTGGGAGCGTACGAGGCAAACTTCACAAGGCTTGCACGATACGCTTCCGGCTTTGTCGTTACCCCCGAATGCAAGGTTGACCGCTTCTTTGGTGGGCTGAAGCCTAGATTGCCGAAAGCATTAGCGATCCGTGACTTCGACAGCTATGAGGAAATTGTCCGATGTTCCCTCAAGGTTGAAATGGAGATCGGAGAATCACAGGGGTCTCATGGGGACAAGAAGCGGAAGGTGGACTTCAATGCTGGTGGTCCGATGGATAAATCCAATGGCGCTAAGAAATTCCATCACCCCACTTGCCAAAAGTGTGGAAAGAAGCACCCTGGAAATTGCCTTAGGGGGACAAGAAAATGCTTCAAGTGTGGAAGAGAAGGGCACCTAGCTGTTAACTGTCAGCAAGAAGGACCCGCAGCTGCGACGGAGGGGAGGAACGCTCCCTTCGAACCTCAACGCGTTGTTCAATGCTTCAAATGCAAAGAACCAGGTCATTTTGCAAATCTGTGCCCTAATCCAAGGGTTATCGGAGGCAATCAACAACCTCCAAGACAGCAAGGAAGAGCTTTTTCCATCACTTCTGCCGAAGTGAACCCCGACAACGAAGTGGTGATAGGTACGCTAGTTATTCATTCAAGAATAGAGAAAGTACTTTTTGATTCAGGTTCTACGCATTCTTTTATATCTCAAAAGTTTAGTAGAACAATCCCTGCACCACCACAAATCATGGAAGTAAAGATGTCGGTGAGTACGGCAAATGGGGCAATCATTGCATCCCATGAGTATAAGTCCTCCCCTGTTATAATCTGTGGATTGAATTTCCCAGCGAACCTCGTCATACTCCCTTTGGTGGAATTTGATGCAATTCTTGGCATGGATTGGCTTTCCTTATATAGAGCCAACATAAATTGTCGGGAGAGGGAAATCACACTCCATATGGAGAATCGACCCCCGATTCTTTACAAGTGTCAGGAGGAAGATGAATCTCCTTTAGCTCCATCATCTCAAGCATGGATATTACTGCCTTATGAGCTCGCATATCTGGCTCAGATGATTGAGTCCAAGGAAGAAACCACCCTTGAAGAAATGTCTATTGTGAGGGAATTCGCTGAAGTATTTCCCGAGGAACTTCCTGGTCTTCCTCCAAGAAGAGATGTTGAGTTCTCAATTGAACTTATACCTGGGGCGCTACCAATATCCAAGACTCCATATATAATGGCTGTGGTTGAGCTTGAAGAACTGAAGAAACAACTACAGGAGAATCTGGATAAAGGGTTTATACGCCCAAGTGCATCACCATGGGGTGCACCAGTCCTCTTCGTCAAGAAGAAGGATGGGTCAATGCGGCTTTGCATCGATTATCGTGAACTTAACAAAATCACGATAAAGAACAAGTATCCTCTCCCAAGAATCGATGACTTGTTTGATCAGCTGCGTGGAGCACAATACTTCTCCAAGGTCGACTTGCGGTCGGGATATTATCAAGTAAGGGTGAAGAAGGAAGATATCCCCAAGACTGCTTTTCGTACAAGGTACGGGCACTATGAATTCATAGTAATGCCTTTCGGACTCACCAATGCTCTAGCAATATTCATGGACTTGATGAATAGAGTCTTTAGAGATTACCTAGACAAATTTGTGGTAGTCTTTATAGATGATATTCTAATATACTCCAAAACCAAGGAGGACCATGAGGAGCATTTAAGAACTGTACTGGAGACTTTGCGCAAGGAGAAGCTCTATGCCAAGTACAGCAAGTGTGAGTGCTGGTTGAAGGAGGTCTCATTCTTGGGTCATATCATCACAAGCAATGGGATATCTGTGTACCCCTCCAAAACAGATGCAATTGAGGGATGGCCGAGGCCAACATCGGTAACTGATATCCGTAGCTTCTTGGGGTTAGCTGGATATTATCGACGATTTGTGAGAAATTTCTCACGATTGTCCAACCCTCTTACCAAGCTAACTCAAAAGGGAGTAAAGTTTTCTTAGAGTGATGAATGCGAAGAAAGATTCAAGGAGTTAAAAAGGAGGCTTATCACTGCACCCGTGCTCACTTTACCCACAAGTGGGGAGCTTTTTGTGGTATTCAGTGATGCTTCGAAGAAGGGCTTAGGATGTGTGCTGATGCAGAATGATAAAGTGATATCCTATGACTCAAGGTAGTTGAAAATCCATGAGAGAAACTATCCAACGCATGATCTGGAGTTGGCGGCGGTGATCTTTGCCTTGAAAATCTGGCGGCATTATCTCTATGGAGAGAAATGTGAGATATATACTGACCACAAGAGTCTTAAATATATATTCACAAAGAAAGAGCTTAATATGCGCCAGAGAAGATGGATAGAGCTCATAAAGTATTATGACTGTTCAATACATTACCACCCTGGGAAGGCGAACAAGGCGGCGGATGCCCTAAGTAGAAAGGATCCAGCAATTCTATCAATGATGAGAATTGAGAAGGATCCAATCTTCTTAGACTTGATGAAGATGGACGTGGGAATCATAAAGAAGGGAATATCATCAATCCTTTCACAAATGATTTCTCAACCATCTCTTTTGGAAAGGTTAAAGGATGCTCAAAAGGATGATGCGAGAATCCAAGAAAAAGTGGAAGCTATCAAAAAGGGAAAATCCTCAGAGTTTAATGTTAATGAAGAAGGAATTGTGCGGTTTGGGAAAAGACTATGTGTCCCATCAAGTTCGGAGCTGAAGAAGGAACTTTTGGATGATGCACATAGTTCAAATTTCTCTATTCACCCAGGGAGCACAAAGATGTATCGAGATCTCTGAGAAAACTTTTGGTGGGATAATATGAAGAAGGAGATCGCCGAATATACATCAAAGTGCCTGGTGTGTCAGCAAGTAAAGGCAGAGAGGCAGAAGTCTAAGGGGATGATGAAACCATTGCCCATACCAGAATGGAAATGGGAGAACATCACCATGGACTTCGTCACTGGGCTTCCAAGGACATCCAAAAGCAACAATTCAATCTGGGTTATTGTGGATCGTCTTACAAAGACTGCACACTTCATTGCTATTCGAGAAGATTTCTCTTTGGATCAACTGGCACAAATATATATCAGGGAAGTGGTACAGTTGCATGGAGTACCACTATCTATTGTGTCTGACCGAGATCCAAGATTTACCCTTATGTTTTGGAAGAGTCTTCAACATGCTCTGAATACTGAAGTGAACTTTAGTACGGCCTATCATCCTCAAACTGATGGCCAATCCGAGCGGACTATCCAAACAGTTGAGGATATGTTGAGAGCGTGCTCAATGGACTTTAAAGGAGGATGGGATCAACATCTTCCTCTGGTTGAGTTCTCTTATAATAATAGTTTCTACTCGAGCATCCAAATGGCACCATATGAAGCCCTGTATGGGAAAAGGTGTAGAACACCGGCATGTTGGGATGAGGTCGGTGAACGTAAGCTGCTTGGACCAGAAATGGTCGATGAAATGGTGGAGAAGGTGAAAATCATTCAGCAGCATATCAAGGCAGCCCAAAGTCGACAGAAGAGTTATGCAGATAATCGTCAACGAGACCTTGAGTTTAAAGTCAGAGACATGGTGTTTTTACGCATATCTCCGTGGAAGAAGGTCATGAGGTTTGGAAAGAAAGGGAAGTTAAGTCCAAGGTACATTGGCCCATTAGAGATTCTTGATCGTGTTGGGGCTGTGGCCTATCGACTAGCACTTCCACCTACTATGGCCAAGGTTCATGATGTCTTCCATGTATCCCTCTTAAGGAAGTACATACCAGACCCTTCACATGTACTCTCTTCCGAGGTGGTACAATTAGAAGATGATATTTCTTATGAGGAGCAACTAGTGAAGATCTTGGATCGTAGAGAAAAAGTTCTACGAAATAAGACAATGCCCCTCATCAAGGTGTTGTGGAGAAACCACAAGTTTGAAGAAGCAACTTGGGAGTCGGAGGATATGATGAAGCTAAGTTACCCACATTTGTTTTAGTGTGGGAAAAGGAAAATTTCGAGGGCGAAATTTCTTAAGGGGGGAATGTTGTAACGACCCAAAATAATGGAAAATCCCTCTTGATCCAGTTAAATTTTTCTTTATGTTTTTATAAGATGTCAACTTCTTTAGTTTAACGTTAAGATTTGTGACCGTTACTTTTATAGCCGTTGAACAGTGATCATCTGGGTAGTTTAAATATAAGGCTTTAACGAACCAATTTTCTACTCAGACAAAGGAAGCGATGGCCTCATTCAGTAGAATTGCCCCTTACGAAGCCCATTTGTCGGAGCTCGGAAAGGAGGTGGCGTCTTTGGGCTTTTCCCTTGACCAAGCCCAAGCTGAGCTTCATCAAGTCAAGCTCGAACGTGATCGTCTATGGGAAAAGTGGAAGTTCATTGAAATTACCACTCGAGCAATGTTATCCGAGCAACCCCAAGAGTCTGTCACCATCGCAAACCTTACCCTTAGGTCTTATGCGGCTATTTTAAGGGGTTATGTAACAAATAAGTAGCACCATGTTCATGTACATTATTTTTTTATATAATAATGAATATAATTTCTAGTCATTTTGATACATTTTAATTAGTTTTTAAAGTACAAATGGTGTTTTTAGTTATTATTTAATTAAGAATTATATTTTATTAAATTAAAGGATTTTTGAATTAAATAATATTTTAATAAAATATTATTATTAATATTAAAATTAATTTTTATTAAATATAAATGATCTTATAATTTTATGAATGCAATTAAAATTTTTATTAAGGTTTGAAAGCCATTTCTGTCAAAACCCGTGAATTTTTTTATAAATGTCGGTTTTTATTTTAAAAGTAAAAATTCACATATTTAGAAAATTATTTAGATAAAATAAATATTATTTTTGGAATCAGGACGTCGAAATTATCCAACGGTGAATTTTTCATAATTTTCTGAGAGTCAAATTTTTGGGTAAAAATTAAATACCATTTAAATATATAATGTGTTTTATGACATCATAATGACCCAATGGTGATGTAATAAAATACCATAATCCTTATGTTTGGCCAATATATGTTTTATCATTAAAATAATGAGGTTTTGGGTTTGTTTGACTCACTTTTCAAAGCATTAATGGAGCCCTCAAGACTTATTCAACACTTTGCCTTTTTAAATTAATTTCCATGGGAGTGTGACTCACCTCCACATAAGAAACCCTATTTTTTTTAATAAGTTCGGACCTTGGACTTTTAAAATATTTTTTCCCCTTTCCTTTTCCAGAAACCATGGGCAAATACCATGGGATGGTTTGTGGTTTGGATTATTTTAAAATAAGGGGTCCCAAACCTAAATAATAAAGAATTCTCTCACCTTTCCTATATAAACCCACCCAAGATCCCACTTCCTCCTCACTCAAAGCCCTTGAAGTTCGTCCAACCTCTGCCCTACTCTCTCTAGAATCCTCCCAAGGTTCCCCAAGCTTCCAAGAAGCCTCTCACAAGCCTCTCTCTAGCCTTTGGAAGCACACTTCCAAGTAAGGGGTTTTTTTCCTTTCTCATTTTTGTCAATTTTCTTTAAGTTGTATTGCCCTTTTAATTTCATTTATGAATGTTGGGGTATGGTTTCGCACCTCTCCCATAATGCCCTCTTATTGTTTGAATGATGGGAGACCCCTTTCTCTCTCATTAAATGCCTCCCATGTACACCCGTTACTATGCCGAAATTCCGAAAGGAACCTTTTTTCTCCTCTTTTATATTCATGCAATACTTTTGTATCATGAATCTAAATTCCTTTTCAATTGTTGGGACATGTATCTATATGACCTTCTTACTGTCCATTACATGTAAATATGATGAGGAACCCCTTTCTCTCTCATCATCCTTTTTAGGAATTCTTATGTCACGCCGTTACGCTGCCAAAATCACACCGATTTTCTAAGCCAATACCATTGTGTAGTGAATACCATGCCCATTTCTCCATCAAGGGTATTCACCTTTATGCACATTTACTTATTGATTGTAAAGTTTCATGTATGAATTCCACATTCCTTTATCGTGGAATAAATGATTATGTTTTATGAATCCATGTTTTATGATCCATGTGGCACACTTATGCATGAAATGAAATGTTTAAGAAGGGTGCGCCCTGATAGCGCTCCAATGCATTGGGTAAAGTATAGTATCATGATACATCATGTGCAATGAGTGTTGACTCATGCTAATTCAAGTGCAACGAGGGTTTACTCGTGCTTCAAGTGCAATGAGGGTTTACTCATGCTCCATGTGCAATGAGCCTTGGCTCATGCTAATTCAATGTTAAGTGTTGTTGCCACATTTCCATGTTATGATTATCATGCTTTATCATGCCTTTATGTTCATGTCTCTCTTATGATCTATTTATATGACTATTTCCTAACATGTATTGTACTCCTCATGTTATTCATTGTGTACTCCCTTACTGGGCTTTATAGCTCACCCTTTTCTTATGCATGTCCTCAGGTTATCCCATGCAATGCTAAGTACGAAGGAATGTAGTGGTCATGTAAAGGAAGTTTTCAATAAGGATGTTGTATTTCAAGTTTAAAGTTTTTATGTAATGATCCTAAGCCCCAAAGACACTAAACCACTCGATCTTCTTTGTTGTATCAAGTGAATTTTTATGTAATAAAGCATGTTTAAGTTGTAATAAAAAGCAGGGTTGTCATAGTGCACCAGTTCCCGTTCGAGTCTAGCTCTATATTGTGTTTTCGTGTTTTACCCCTAGTTATATCGTTGCTAGAGCCGCCTCTACCTGCTAGAATCTGGACAGGGATTTATTTCTTTTGAAAATTCCCAAAATCGCTACATTACCAAAATTCTAGGAAGTTCTTCTATACTAATATTCATAATCTATCATAGGGTAATGTTTCTAAATCAGAGTTTATCTAAATCTATTTCCAAGGTTGTTTCTAATCTTTCTCAGATACCAACTATAATGCTACGACCCCAAAATCCCAGAGCATGTGAATTATTTTAATACAATGGAATGATTAAAAAGAATCTTGTACGAATAGACTAATCAGATTAGTGGTATTGTAAAATAGATAACATGCGTGAATGTTACATTACACATTCAAACATATAAGAAATCGTAAATAATCCTTTGAGAGCGCCATCATTCCCCTAGATTGACACTGCATATTAATCAAAATACACTTCTTGGAATCGTGGGAAAATGAAACAATAGAAATGGGAGAGCTCAGATGCTCTGTAAGGGTAAATAATTTAGCGGAAGCTATAAACATTTAAGGAAATATTTTTCTTAAAACAAACATCCTATTAAACATAATCATGAGCATAATATGGAATAAATAAACCATACATTACCATATAAACATGCACATGGATATTCTACTAGTCGAATAATCACATGTAAAAACTAATTTCATTACAAGGGAATGCATAATGTCATACATCATAACCACATAGTCAAGGCCTCATTCTAAGAATACAGATAAAAATTTTGTTGAGGCCTTGTTCGATGACACTAGTTTTCTAATGGGTCCTTATAATGAATCGAGGAGCTATAGCGGTCTCCACCCATCACGTACTAAGTCCATTGCATTCCTCATATGAAAATGTTGATACATAACAAAAACATTCATATTAAAACTAGCACTTGAAACTCCAATACTTTAACCATAAACCATGATTGGTATAAAAATATGACATCCATAGTCAAACATACCATAACACATTCAATAAAATATGGAAGATTGTATTATAATAAATCAACCTCAATCAAGAATAATATCCAGTAAAGGATGTTGACATAGTTGAAAATGATCTGTAAAATACTTTGGGAGAAATATCCCTTTTTATGAAATCATTTAAAATTCCCGCATTTATAATGTAAGTCATTGAAAATATATTTTTTAATCAATGTGTCCCATACAAATTTTAAACTTTTGAATGTAATTAACATTTTAACAAAATCATGTCCATATAAATAAATCCATAAAATATATTTTAAAATAAGGACATTAATTAAAAAGTTACTAAAACTAAATCATTAAAACATTTAAAATTTTTATCTTGATAGATAATTCCTTCCACAAAACCTTAAAATATTCATTTCAAAAACAGTTTTATGAATCATGAACATATGCGATAAAAATTTCCCAGACAATACTTACATAAAAATAATCTTGGATAATATTAAGATTAACGAATTAACCCATACCTTTTACCTTCCATTGGTTGAGGGTAAATTTATCCTTCTTTATAATGAAAAAATTATGTTATTAAATTATAACAGAACCATATTCATATTTACAATATCATAATTGATTCATTTATGGCTTTATACTACCCATATTATAATAATTTCTATGTTAAAATAACATTTCTGTTAATAATTGCCTTCTGTATCATATGTGTTTTAACTTGTTATTCATGATCATATAACATATATTATGATTTAATTGAATCGAGAATATAAAAATTCATTTATGTATCATATATATTCTGAATATAAGTATGCATACTTGATTTATATATGAAATGGAAAAAACTGTTTATGGAGATGGTAGGCCGTTTGTATGTATAAATGTCGTGTCCGTTTTCATATCGTATTGAACAGAAGTAAGTTGAATGAGATATATGTATATAAATACCTATATATATATATATATTTCTAGTAGAATTATTATGTCATATATTACATACTTATTAATAATATATAAATTTATAATTATCGTTGAATGGTGAACATGAATCTCATCACGTCATGGAGATGGTAATCCGTAAGTACTCATGAGCGATGATATCATTCTATAGACAGTGAAATAATATGTAATTGGATGTTATATTATATATAAATAATTATTAACATGTTATATTTATTATTTAACTCAATTTTACTCATTAGTATACCCATCTAAATAATGAAGTGTTGAATAACAAACTACACCACAACATGGAGACGGTTAGTCGCACGTACGTACTTATGTTGACTTTTTCATTCATAGGATGGATATAATAATGAATATGTCTGTACCATATTTATAATAATATCATAGTTTTGAGAATTTAGTAGAGTTATTATTTTAGTTTGGAAACAACAAAGAAAGAGGAAGTGGAAGAAGAATAGAACTTTGAAAGAGGTGATAAAGTAATTACCTCTTCATTGGGTTCTTTCTTTTGATTTGATGAAAAGGGCTCCTTAGTTTGTCTTCTAATAAAATTAAGAAATATAGGTTTAATTGGGGTTATTTGGGAGGAGATTTGAGCTGGTGTTGGCTGAGCCAAATAGTTTTGGAGGTGTTAATTTAAGAGAAGGGAAGCACCCATTTATAAGAGGGGTGAGGGTCACTATAGGAAAAGCTTAAAATGTTATTTTATTGTAAAATAATTTTCTGTTTATAATATCTCAAAATGGATTTATTTCAAGGAAAATGTAGGATTGGGTAGAAAATCTCTCAACCAATTGGATTTAGACATGTTTAGGTCACCATATTAAACTTATCTTTTAGATTTTACTCTTAGTTAAATAGTTTATCTTTTACCATGTATTCTGGTATTTTTATATTACATGGCTAATAAAAATACTACAAAATTACATGAGAACCAACAATGGTTAATTAATGACATATATATATTTATATAAGTTCATTGGATGAGCCTTATATTTTTATGATTATTATATCATTTAACAATATAGTATTTGTTTTAATAACTCTTTTATGACAATTTTGGCAGTATTTGGTATTTTGTTTTTGTGAAATCCATAAAAAGTTTATTACTACCAAAAAATACAATAAATCAGAACTAACATGTCATATTTACCTATAAAATTCCTGGATTTCATCAAAAGCTTCAATTTACATTTATTTTGATATTTATAATATCAATTATTTTAATAATTCATCAATAAGGTAATTATTTCATCATCATTGTATAATAAATAAATTTAATTATTTAATGTCTAAAAATAATAAATAAAATACTATTATGTAGAAAGTAATTATATATATCTAATTAATATTTATAGTCGAATTTATCTTATATGTAACCCTGTATTTAAAATGTTTTAAGCATTGAATTTAACACTTTTAACTCTTCTTTAAATAAAATATTATAAATGTCCTAATATAACCTATATAGATCAAAAGGATATTGTTTTTTCATAAGGTATATTTTGATCGAAATAAAATTTTCCAATAGAATTATAACATGTGTTGGGGTAATATTAATATTTTTTTACATTTAATAACCCTATTAATTTTCACCGTGGTAAATAAAATTCATAAGGTAATGTTTACCAAAAATTATTTTCATCTTATAGAACCAAATGTTACTAACTGAGGTCACCAATTTCACTCGTATTTTTAAAATTCAATTCACAGAATATGAAATATCATGTTTTATGCAAATTTTCCAATGTGCCTTGAAGGCGGGTGAAAGACGTTAAAAATTTTAAAAAAATTTATACATATAATCTTGTTATAAAATGACCATAATGAATTAAATTGAACTAATATAGTTATTTTGTATCCATTTTTAGTTTAAAATAAATTTAAATAAAAATAAAAAATATTTAAATAATAGTCAGTTTTAAACAACAACACGATGTTTTTCATTATTCAACAAAAATTGAATGTTTTCCGAAAAATAACAAAAATTCATCCTAAGATAATTTTGATATTAGGAATTAAAATTGATATCTATTTAACCAAATTCAGAACATATAAGTTGAATTAATTAATTTAAAACTTATTGTCATTGTCAAAACCAGAAAATATGTTTTTGATAGTAAAAACTAACAAAAGATTGATATGTTTTTAGGTCCAATTTATATGTAAAAGTGCTTTTAATAAATATAAATGGATTAATTGTTAAAAATATAAACTAATTATACATGAAAAACATACAAATGTATAACATAACACTATAAATTAACTTGATTAAAAAAGTTTTCAATTAAAATTTAGTATTTTACACTATTCATAAAAATATGAAAGTTATTAGAAAAACACTAGAAATATATCCAAATTAAATTTTTATGTCCCTCTTATATAGATGATTGTTTTGGTAAATTGAATATATAAACGTGTCAGATATTGTTTTTTAAAAAGGGTTCTCCATTAACAGCCAGTAAAATTGCATTAAGAAAATACTTTTTTTATCTAAAAATTTGAATTTGTTCTTATATTTTGTATAAGAAACACATATTAGGTATGTTAAACTTATATGGAGTTCTTAAATTGTAGTTAATAATATTCATATCCACCTTTTGAAAATATAGTTAGGTAAGTCGTGGTTTGTTCAAACTCAGTGTTGCAGGTAGTGAAGGCTATTAAATTACATTAAATAGATAACATACTATGAATTCTTGGGCTGTTAGAGGATGTCCTAACATTCAACTGATAGTAGCCCAACTTCAGATATGTATTGGAAAAGGCCTTCTCTCCTTGAAGTTGATCAAATAGTTCATCTATTCTAGGAAAGGGATACCGATTCTTAATAGTCCATTGATTCCACCAATGGTAATCCACACAAATCTGAAGGGTCACTCCCAACTTCTTAGAAAATAGGATATGTGAAACCCAAGGGTAAGTGCTGGGGTGTATAAAACCATTTCCCCCTAAATCCTCTAACATATTTTTTAACCCCAATAGCTCCTTATGTGCCATCATATAAAGAGGAATGGTCACATGTGATTCTCTGTGAATGAGTTCAATATTAAACTATACCTCTCACAATGAAGGTAGACCAAAGAAGTTTTCAGAAAAAACATCTCTGAAATGCTCCACAACATGTTTCAACCCCTAGTCATCAATGTAAAGAATGGAAACCTATTCAATAACCCTACCAATCCTATGCTACTCAGGTCCTACTCGTGTCACACTAACATCCCATTCTCCCTTAAGTATGATCATAATTTCGTCCAGTTATGTAAATGCCACCATGGGAAGATAGTAGTCAATTTGGGAGCTGTAGGGAAATAACCAGTATATCCTGAGGATTACATTGAATCCCTTCTTGTAAAGGAAATATAGGTTCCATTATAAAAGGTAACTATCTATCTCTAATGGAAACTCTAATTGTGAAAAATTCCCTCTAAATGGATACCAATGGGTGTATCCATT
Organism: Viscum album; assembly: GCA_963277665.1. Taxonomy (NCBI): domain Eukaryota; kingdom Viridiplantae; phylum Streptophyta; class Magnoliopsida; order Santalales; family Viscaceae; genus Viscum; species Viscum album. Next base: position 1,273,477,992 of record OY728152.1, read on the forward strand.
ATCATAACTCCATGCCGATAGTGAAAGCTGAGGTCCATGCTCCTAGTGATTTCCACAAACAAGAAAGAGCGAGACACATTTGTATCAAACATTGAAGACACAAGGGAAGAGGCTACTTGAATTTTACCTCAGGCAATGGATGGTTTTTCCCTCTGGTCCTATAACGTATTATAGACAACATGTAATAGGCCTGTACGACTAACTTGAGTACCTGACTGACAACCCCAAGTATGACCGCTTTGCTGGCACTGAGAATCAGAAGGCTGGTTTCCTCTGCCACTAACAACACCAGGACCTGATCGACTGATGGTATTCCAACTACCTAACTGTCATGATCCGGCAGACCTTCCTTCTAGTATAGAAGTAGGTCTATATCTTTTCTCACTATTAACTAGAGGGAATGATCAATAGAAACAGTAGAGGTGACCCATATTTCCAATACCTTTGCACTCTACTTGATGTCACTGAGACTGCACTTTGAAGTGCACTTTCTTTCCGCACTAGAGGTAGACATGATAGCTATCAGCGGAAGGAGCCTGACTGGTGGTTCTTCCAAGAGAAAACTCAATGTATTTTTTTACCCAAAATAAGTTCCACTAGAATCTTTAGGTGTCGAACTACCCTGGATCACACTGTATTCTTCCCTCAGATTTCATTCTGTAATTAGGTCCTAGTTGATGATTTCAGAAATAAGTTGTCATAGAAGATATTCTCGATGTTATACCAAACCATATCTCTATGATAGCCTACCCAGGCGATGACTTCCCACTACATTTTGTATGAAACACGCAGCTTGTAAGCATCTAGCATGACCCTTTTCTCTGGAGGCATCTCTAGGTTCTCAAATATCGAAAGGATCTCCCTAATCCAAGACCCCAATGTAAATGGCCCACCATCCCCCCAAAATGTAAGAGGATTCTCCTGCTGAAACTCATGTGCTAACTCTTATATGCTCGGGGTATGTCGTACTCCACCTTTAATATTCTACATCATACCCAAGAAGCCCTCTCTAATCTGGGATTCAGCCCAAAATTTAGGTATTGGAGGAGGATCTATAGGTGGATCAACTAGAATAACAGTTGGAAGCTTTATGTCTTCCTCATTAGGAACATGATATTTGCGGCATTCCAGATGCACGACTCAAGGAATTCATTGCAGTATAATGCTATAATGCCAAACTAATATCTAAGAAGGTATTTAAATAGATTAGATAATTGGTTTTGCAAAACTAGGACATGTACAAGATCCTTCCTATGTTAATGGACATGCCCATCTGCCTACATCTAATGTTAGGGAAAGATGTTAGAACATATCGTAACATGCCATAAGAATAGTGAAACACCCACTACCCACTACTAAGGCCAGGTTCAGGTCATGTATCTAAGTTAGGCGTGTGAAAAAGGATATTCTCAAGTTACAATTCATTTAAAATAGTTTAATCTGGGGACATGTCATTTTCTACCGCATAAGGGCTCATAGACATTATGAGTCAAATGATTACACACACTTGGATGCAATTTTTATTTAAATTGTGATGATACATGTGATTATATCATTACAAAAATGGTTGAGCTACATGGAATTCCATTTTATAATCCATAAGGGCTTATACACCTTATGAATTAAAGAGTGGCACACATTAAACTCACACCATAGAACAATCCAAATCCTACAGAAAAATATCTGCATAATTATATACATTATACAAGGTAGAATAATATGAAACAAGAAAAGATTACTATAAATTTAAACGTGACATTGCAAGATGCAAGACCTATTCATATTGTGCCTATTGTGATGCACATTCTAACACATAACCCTAATTTCATTGGGTTGAGCAACAAAATCACACTTCCAATACCAATAATGTTAAAAAATCAAAAAACATGTGAAGCACAGAAGAATGAAAAGATATCAATAGTAATTTAAAATTCAATAACATTAATAATTTAGGAAACTTAGTCCTTACCTTGTACATTGGTTCACAATGCCCATGCACAGCTTGTGACTATGTTACATGAAATCCCAATCTCCAATCCATTGTCTCCAAATAGTAAAAAATGAAACGAATGCACCTCTAATACCGCTTTGTGACATCCTAAAAAAAACTATGCCACAACCTGTTCCATGATACCAATTGTCTACATGACCCTTGGTTCATATCCCCATAATCTAAGAGCGACTTACTAGTAGTAGGGGTGTGAAGGTAAATGTGTGGGGAGACTATACCCTAGTGTTAGAGTACAGAACCGGTGTAGCTACAACATAAAATAACAGAAGAAAAACCAAACAGAAAGGTAATGTATATAAAGGATGAATAAACATTATAACAAAGACCACACAGGTAGTTTCTAATACAGATATTCATGCATGGAATCCCAATACACAATGGGAATAGTAAATAAGTAAGAGGCATACAAGTAAAATATACACAAGTAAACAAAAGTAAATATCTTCTCTGTAGAATATCAAGCCTAATCCCATTCTTCTACTCCTAAACTCTATCTAAAGTGAAGGAATCAATATCCATAACTGTGATTCTTTCCACTATCCATACCTATAGGAAATCAATATGCTTAGGTCCTAAACGTGGACCAAATAGGGGTTTAGATAACTCTCAGTAGGCCACCACCAATTGTGTAACATCCCATGTAAATAAAGAATAATACAATTTAATATTTATTAATATTTTCAAATTAAATATTAATTTTACATTAAAGTGGTTTCTATGTTCGATAGCGCACCCTACACGCAACAACGAGTTTCTTTGAAATCTTACGTTGCACACTAGTAATATAATAATATTATATTAAATGGTAGTTAAGACGTAGCCGTGGTATTGGTGGGAATGAATAGAAATAACTGAAATATGATTATATATGTTTGTTAATTGTTTTTACATTTTTCCAATACAAGTTAAAGTCTAAAAATATTAAAATAATTCAATTTTTAGGTAGAGATACTCTAACATTCACTAAAAGGTCGACTTATCGCCTTTTGATGGAAAAACCTCATTAAATATAGTTTTGGTCACTCATATAAATTTTATTGGACCAAATAAAATTCTTCTTTATAATCAGGAAATCAAAATTTACTTTGTGTAAATTTTTTATATTTTTCTGATAAAGTTCATTTTTTAATGAATAGTGAAAAATGTTGTATTTTAAATCAAAAAAACATTTTAATATAATTTATTTATATGATTAGATTATATTTTAAATTGGTTTTAAAGTTAAATTAGAATATATTTTTAAGATTTAATCCAATGGTGGTCATTGGAATCACATTCACTTTGAAATTGGACTTAAACAAGGGTCAATCTTTTGATAAATATTGCTTCTTAAAAACACGCTATTTGTTTTGAAAGTGGGAATTAATTATTAAATTAATTAATTCAACATATATGTTTTTAATTTTGTAAAATAGACATCATTTTTAATTAGGAATATCAAATATATCTTATGGTGAATTTTTGGTATTTTTCTAAAAAACTTCAATTTTTGATGAATAGTGAAACCACTAAGTGGTAGTTAAAAAACTGATTTTTCATTTAAATGAAAATTTACAACTTTTGTGAATTGAATTTCAAAAATTCGAAATACATGTTTGTCATTAGGAAGTAAAATTTGGTTTAATGGGATTAAAATAATTTTTTTGGTGAATAATAACTTTTATGTTTTATTAATTGTGATTAAAGGTAATTACTGTAATTTAAGGTAAAAATAATGTTATAAGAATATGAAATTACCTTGAAACATGTCCTAACATTATTGGATGTGTCATGGCCGACCAAAAAAATCCATGGGTCAACTTGGGGACCCCATGGAGCAACTTGGGTATGAAAATGACATTAATAACCTTTTATTTAAAGTTAAAATAAAAATGTCACACACATGTATTATTTTACTAAAACAATTTTTACATGGGGTTATAAAAGTCATATTATTACAATAAATATTCATAATAAATATAAGAATATTTCCTACATCATGATATTTTTTTTATAATTTTTAGACATTAAATAAATTAAATTATTTATGACACCCTGATTATGTAGTGATTACCTCATTATTTAACGATTTAAATAAAATGAAAAGATAATGTACCATATAAGACATACACTTGTCAAAAACCTATTAGATGGGAGGATTTATAACCCTTATCACCTTATACTTTAAATATATCCTTTTTGGACATTTAAAATCCTAAAAACATTTTATAACAAAGTAATATTTTATAACTTTCCAAGAGTGCCCATCCTCCCTCTTATAAAAGGCCCCAACCTATACCACCTTACACACACCTTTCAAGCCATTTTATTGGCCAAGATTTGCTCATATTAACTCTCCACTTCCCCCTCCTCATTCTAGAATCCTTACATTAGGAAGAAAGCTCTCAAAGAAACCCTTTTGGTTCAAACCAAAGGGAGTTACCCGATTTAAAGGTAATGAATTCTCTTATGTCCTTTTGTTTTATTTTCCTTCTCCAACCCATAAATAGTTTCTATTTCTTTAATTTGTAACAATAAAATTATATCCAATATACAAGGATGTTTTTATGAGATGTATTCGAGATACACTTACACACACCTCCGTCTAATGGTTAAAGAACATATTGTTTCTGTGGTTGGTGAATTTTTGCCTCACGAAACGATGATTGTTCAATATTCTTTTAACACCTTTCACGGTGTCCATTACGATGTCACTCTATTTATATATGATATATATTATGTTTATTTTTTCATTATGGTTATGTATTTTTCATTTATGTCATACCTTTATGGTTTCCATTATGGGTAAACCCGATAATTTTATTTTAAGAAATGCGGACTACCACCCCCTCAAAGTGATTTGATTCATTAATGCCATATATGCGACGCGTAAAGGATGGATTTAATGATATTATATATTATATTATATAAGAATTATAATATACCTTTAAATCATTATGATTTCACTCCATTAAATACGAAATAGAAGTGAAAGCAGCGTTCATGCGTACGTACGGTTTACCGTCTCCATGAACGGTGCATTTCATTTCTTACCTCTAAATGTTATGTACTATTATAAATACATGTATATGAAGGATATATATGATATATACGATATCCAAATCATGAATATCATTCTGGATATAATAAACCTTTGACCACATGAATAACATGTGATTGTAACAAGTACATTTTTGACTTAAGCACCAAATGTCGACAAAATGAACTTTATTAACTTAAATTATTTAATAATGGTTATAAAATGGAAATGATTTATATAAAATGAATAATAAACTTGAAAAAGGTTCGTATTCAAGTAGAAATTAACCTTAGTTTATTATTCAGGAGATTAAAGAGCAATCGATTCATGTCGGACATGAAGTAAGGGACTTTATCTCAATCTCCTTTCATTGAGGCATATTTTGTTCTAATAAAACAAATTCTTTTATACGGTTTATAAACCCCTTTGATTTTTAATTTTCTAAAAAAGGAATATTTTTCTATGAATAGTTTTACTAAACTACAAAAAGGAATGATTATTTTAATATACGTGGTGACAATGACCTTTTCCGCCTCTACGAGTATTATTTAATCTTTGGCTTCCTCAACAAGCCGTAATGTTTTTAAAATGAAATAAATACCATATACTATTTTATGTATTTTGGTATTGAAAATGGTTTTCATAATGAATTTTTTATGTCAATATATTTAAGTGATATATTTTGATCTAAATGTGGAAAAAAATTCCATTATTTTTGTTTTATGTCTTATGATTTTATAATCGTACATGGAAATTTGACGGGTGGTTACATGATAAACCATATGACGAGTGGTGCTGTGATTACTAGGATGGGTGGTTACGTTATAACCTCCAATGCATTTGGTATGGAAGTCGTCCATATGGATATTCCATTTAGTGATATGTGTGGAAGTTGGCCGTATGGTTATTCCATTTAAGTATGTTTATGCCCCAAGTTACCTTAATATGTTATCTGTTCTTTATATGGGTTTTATGGTAATATTTTGGTTACAGAAGGGTAAGTAATGATATTTTATTCAGTGAATAGTTTTTAATACTTCATAAAGGTGAAAAGTATTACATTGATAAAGTATTCATGGTTTACTTGTTTTTTTGAAAAACTAACAGTTTTCCTTCTTTGTGTATCCCTTGCTGAGCATTTTATGCTCATCCCATGTTTTTTTGAAATGTATTTTACAAGAAATAATGTGGAATAAAGTCAAGGATGGGATCAAGGAAAATTCATATTGTCTTAAATATGGAACTAGACATGACTCTTTTTTTTCAAGAGTTCATGTTTTGTAAAAAAAAAAGAAACGATGTAGAAGTGTCTACATTGTAAACTTTTGAGATGTAATAGTTATGTCCTGATTCTCTAAAACTCTAAGCCTGAAAAGTTCGTCAATGTGAATTGTTCATTTAATTCAATATTAAGTAATGTTTAAGGCTAAGGCCTTATAAACTGTGTCTACCTGTTTTCTATATAGGCACTCATATGTAAATAGTGTGTATGTAACCAAAAAAAATTAAACAATGCAGAATTAATAAATAACCACCCGGTCTGGTTCCTAAAGGAAACCTATTGGGTTTGCCTACTTTTTCTATTGGTTGGTAAGTCTGACCAAGTCTCCACACACACTCATAGACAAATATATATATATATATATATAAATATATATGGATGGATCGGGATGCAACTCTCTAACATCCAATACCAGAGTTTCTCTCATGGTCTAACCCTTGGCCCAACACCTAGAGCTCTCAAGGTCTATTGGAAATAAATGATAGAGATCACCCGATCATCCCTACTTAAAGGATCTCATGGTCCTGGGGTCCACAGCTTGAGGCTCACATGTTCTTCCATACCTCAAGGATCTCACGGTCCTTGTGTCCACATCCATAAGGCATAACATTTATATTATATAATGTAAGTCAAACCATCTTACATCATTTCAATTTAAAGAATAAAACCAACATACAATGACTTTATAAATAATTCAAGTCAAAGGAAAATCCATTCCATCCCTTGAAAACATTTAATATGATATCCATTCATCATTTAGGTTTTGGCCACGTCATCCTAGCCAACCTATACAAATGGACTCACATGGAAATTTCATTCCAATGCATGGTGTGAAAGTTCAAGTGTCATGTCAAATACACACATGGTAAATTTTCCAATTACAATTAAAAGGAGCCAAATTATCATTGAGAACCCTTTACATAATTGAAATACACATGGGACATGGGTCGACTAAATTTAAACCATGCTTGGAATCATAAACCATTATTGACATTTTTGGAAAATTGGCCAAAAATGGACATTTCATGTGGGATACCACTAGGGAGTCCATAGAGAGAAATAGTGATAAAAACCCCTATACATGACCCTATTAACCTATGTAGAAACATTAGGGTCAATTAGAAATGATGGAATAAAGACAACAGGGGAGCTCGGTAAAGGTCAGATCACGAAAAAATGTGATTAAATATGAAATCAACAAAACTCAAATAGAAGAAATATGTGCCACCTACCTTAGAGAAATAGATGAATCCTTGTTTAGTATTGAAATCATATTTAGATTAAATTTGTAGAGATATGGGTTTCCATCCAATTCCCTAAAAATAGGGAGAATGAGCCTACATCTAAATAGCACATCATATGGATAAATTTAGCGAGGAAGGAAGAACATGTGAGGTTAATATTACATTAAGAAATGTGATTATTTAAATGCATCAAGAAATGGTCGTGGGATGTATGCGTAGAAAGATATTGATGTAAAAGAGCGTTGAGAGCTCAAGGAGGAAGAAACTATGGTATTTCCATAAGTGGGAGGAGAAAAGATCAAAATTTGAACTTAAGGAAGGGAGGAAAAAAAGGGCATTTCCCCTAAATACTTGATCACATAGTTTTTGCACACAATTTTCCAAATCGTTCACACACTGTGCACAAGGTTCTTCCCCTGTCCTATAAGCCCACACTGTCTCTGTGTAGAATTTTCCAAACCATGTGCACACCGTGCGTAACCCAATACCTCACTGAGCGCACCAAAATGACTTCTAATCATGGTTTCACAAATAGTGCACAAAAAATGTAAATAGGCTCCTCAACCATCTGAAAAATGACCACATTACCATTTTCCTATGTCATATAGTTGTAAAAAAATTGTGTGGCCCCTACAGCATTCCCCTTTTTAGACCTTAGTGCTCCAGAAGTCCCCCAAATTCTCAAGTGATCTTCTTATCTAGATTAAAAGGCTTCATTAGGACCATTTAAGGGATTTAGAAAAAAAATAATGATCTGTACATTGGTCTGAGAGTTAGGTCGTTTCAGTTCATAGTGATATTATCCCACTTCCATGGAGGTACGGGTAGTGGTTGGAATACCCCATTACGAAGTTGGTTCTCCACCTTCACTTACTGACGTACCAATCACGATGAAGTGTAGTCACACTATCCATTTCCAAATTATCCCACTAATAATGATCACAATGGTCCCTATACATTTTAGTGCTTCTAGGATATATAGAGTATTTAGAGAAATGAGATTTTTCCATCAGTACTTTCATTATCTCTAGAATAGACAAAATATACAACCTTGTACAAAAATCCAGTACATCTTTTTCATCAATATTGAACTCAAGATACTTTTCACTCTTCAAATACTTTATCTTATTTTTTAACAAATGATATTATCTATGAGTTTTCTTGATCATATCAAGTAATGATAGTTTATAAATAATTTGGGATAGGATTGATGATTCCCCCTCCATCATGATTCCCATGTCCAACCTTACTAGGTCCTTGATCAATGGATCTCCTTGAATCCTCATCAATTCTATAACAACATGAACGTTCCAAATTAATGCATCATATACTTTTTTTCTTTTGAGGTGATAATTAATTTAATATTCATTTTCTTTAAGATGTTCAAACGATCTCATTTGTCTCATGTTAAATTCCTTTTGATTGAATATATAATTCAAATTTAGTTGTCTATGTATATATCGAATTTCTCCCTATAAATATAGTTCCTCCATATCTTAAGAGAAAAAATAATTTTAGCTATATCCAGGTCATGAATTTGAAAATTCTCCTAATGAGGCTTAAACTATCATGCATCTTATAAAATCACCCTCTTAATTTTTAGAAGGATACACCCTATACCTTCATTTTTGATTTATAAAATATAACATATCCTTCTTCAATTAATGATAGTGTTAACATAGGTGAATCAAACAAATTATTTCTCTGTTCATAGAAACATTATTCACACTACTTTGTCTAGATAAACAAAGATTCATTTTTATTTAACATTGTTAGTGGACTAGAATTCCAAAAAATATTTCTCAAAAATATCCCATAATATCCATTTTTTCATAGGAATAACAAATATCAATTACTATTGTAGGATGAATCCACTACTCCAAATCATTATTCTTTGAAGGATCAACTCAGAGTCCTTCATTAGATATAATGTTCCACACGAAAGAACCATTTTGTACAAAAATTTAATTTTTATTAAGTTTAAAAATAGAATATCCTTCCTCATAGTTTTCAATATATCCCTTAGATGATCCTCATTCTCCTTCCAAAATTTTGAATATATCATAATATCATCCATAAAAATTACAAAAAAAAATATTACTGATTTATTTAATGACTCTTTCATCAAATCGATAAATATTTTAGTAAAATTAGTCGAGATTAAGGGGATATCAACAAAGAAATAACTCCCCTATCTTTATTCGAATGTAGTATTTATAATATATACATTCTTCACCATAAATTGATGAAAACTAGATTGAACATCAATCATGGAGAATAATTAATCAACATGATGCTGGTCAAAAAATTCCTCAATCCATGGGAGAGTATAATTGTTTTCCATTATGATCCATTTAAGTTCTCTATAATTAGTGCATATCTAGATTTATTTATACAATTTTTATGAAAGGGAACATTTTCTCCAAAATGAGAGACACTTGTTAAGATAAATACCTTCCCCAAAAGATATTGAATTTGTTTATTTAATTCCTCTCCCTCTAAATTATCTATTCTATATGAGGTATTTGATAATAGCTTGGATAAAGTTATGAATTAAATAGATAAGTCTACCTCTCTTTCTAGATGGGGTCCTGGTAACTCCATAATAAGTATATCACTATATTCCTAAAAAATGTTGAAATTCACTATATTCATTCATTCATTTCCTTCACCCTCTTCACTGATTATCTCTATAAAGATGGTTATTGGAAGTGTTTCTTGTCAAATATCAGGTAGAGATATATATCATTTTAATATAACTATAGGATTTCCATTATATAATACTATTATTTAATTGATTATGATATTTATGTAACATTATACTTTGAGATACAGTCTATACCAAGTATAGTATCGAATTCCACCATGGGAATAACTACTATATTTACGATGAGATGTGCTCTCCCAAGTCAATACTATAGTTTATATACATTTTTGATGCTTGGATAGTCCCTCTATGATTCTGAACATATAAAACTACTAATAGAGGATTATGGATTGATTATATATCATTTTAAATCTTGGATGATATAAAATAATTCATAGAACCAGAATAAAACCATCTTCTTCATAACAACATGGTAATTAAGAGTACCTGATACCACAAAAATTGGAGCCTATACTTCAGCCATCGTCATAAAAACATCCCAAAATTATTCCCTTGGACTATTCTAATGCTGATGTAGATTTAAAAATAATATTTAGGATTTGGAATATTATTGGAAATGTGAATAATTTTTCCAAATTTGATGAACTGAAAATCATGATGGGCCGTCACCATCAACCAGTTTTTGTTTGAGCTGAGAAGTCGAGGCTTCACCTAAACATTATAGTTCGGACCTATATGGATTTCTTTTCCAAAATTTTATCATTTTCCAATCTTCAGAAATAAATTCCCCAAATTCTCCTTCTCACATTGGTTTCATGAGGGAAGATTCACTTTCTTTCCTCCTCTTCCGTGATCAAAGTTCAAACCTAAGTATTGATCCATTTCTCTCTTATTTTTATTTTACCCATGTTACCACTACATTTATAAAAAATCTAATCCAACCGTGATAGAACTTATCACTATATCCCCATAGCTTTTATAGTCTCAATATTTTAAATTATTATAAATATGGGGACTTAGTGTGTTAAAGAATCTATCAAATTTTCCCTTTAGTTCCATAATAAATCAAGAGGTCTATCGATCAAGTATTGTAATGTTCATATCATCGGTACCCTGTGATTAATTTTCCTTCCACATCAGGTTGAGTAATTAATGATTCATTTTTTTCACATCAAATGGGGGAAATAATTATTGAAAAATATTATCATAAAATCTTCCCACTTGATAAAATCAATATTCCTTCATGGATTCACGTTTTAAATTAGTTTCTACAACAGACCAACTTCCCCTTATAAGAGGTATACTGCTAAAGTGAATTTCACTTACTCATAACAACATATTATAGAAAATATCATTTCAATAATGCACATCCATTGTCCAAAAATCAATTGGTTTTTAGACCCACTAAAATAAGGTGGTTGTTAATGCATGAAGAACTCAATGAAAAGTTGTTCCCTTCATTGTGAATTAGGAAACTCTACTTGAGTCAAGATATTATTAAAAATATGATATAGTGATTCATCATTATCATGAATTATTATATTATGGATTCCATTTGAGGGTCCTTAGTGCATCGTTCATTGTGGACATCCTTTATGTGGTTCATCCTATTTTCCTTCATTTTCAAAAATAAGAATAAAACAGTGAGAAACATGTTTCATTTAAAAATAATATAATTATAAAGGAATTATATTTTTTAAAACCTAATGAATAAATATTTTATTAGTTAACAACAACTTCATTTTCTATAAATCCTTTACAATGATTCATAAATATTTTGTGATTAACTGAATATATCCCTTATAAGAGTAAAACCATGAGATAATCAAATCCCATTATCCTGATATTGTTCCTGATCTAGTCTTGATCAATGTAGCGTTTTTGAGTGTGACCCCTAGATACATCAATGATAGATCCATATCCACATTTTTATATCCATACAGGGACTTCATTTCTCAAAATCCACATACTTAATACATTACAAAAATACCAAGATCTTTTTCCTTTATTTTAAATTTTCTATAGAGTTCATACTAAATATTTATATTATTAATTCCCAAAAATAAATAATCCACACTTAAATACCAACTATGAAATATCATAATTTTACAACATAATATTTTCATTACATGTAAAAAAACTGAGGATCTGTAAATGTTAATTTTATTAGAAATCTAGAACATAATACATGAAAACATAAAATATTATTTACATCATCTTGGAATTTTTTTATGGGATCATAATAATTTACATTTACTGAATCTCATAATCTGGGAACATACATCAAGGAAAATGGTTGAGCATGAGTATTATAAAGGGAATAATCAGGGGAAACAGTGTACATGTGATCCTGTGAAATATCGATAAGAACATGAGGAACATTATTATTGAATGAGAAATGTGACATAAGTAATATCATTATAATAAGAACATGAATAATAACATTGAAATTTGGATATAATAATTTAATAAGGAATTTATAATCATATCACTATGTTTTGTCACCATGGTTTTTTAAATGAAAATTACAACGATTACTCAAAAAGGTATCTTAAAACATGTCATTTATAGATATTAAATTATTTACCAAAAGAATTAAAGTTATATCAGTGTGAACCATTAATATGTATTAATTAATTTGATCCACATAGATCATAATAAATAATTTTATTAATTAGACATGGAGTATAATGGAAGGTTTTCTTATCAATATCATGGTGTATAACGTGATAAAAGATATGACCACTATGTCATTATTAGCCAATGAAAAGGGAAAAACGGACTATTATTTTTAAATATATGAATAAAATTAATAATTTTTACTACTAGGTGAATAACCCTAGAAGATAATGTGGTTTGGCTATTAAAAATATATAATTTATTAAGTAGAGAGAGAAATTTGAGAAGTAAATTAGGCAACATGACTAGTATAAAAAATGGGTTCAGATAAGGGTAAAATGAGAGTTTATGAGGCTATATCACGGATAAAAGATAATTTGGAAGTAATTTTGTGAACAAAATTTAAATAAAAGAGATTGAAAACAACATTTATAATACATATATAAAAATAGGTTATTGAAATGAAGTGAAACGAATGATAATTCCCTTACCTTGAAAAGTTACTACTAGATCTTGAGTAATGGAACCTTTTGGGCTTGAGGACACCATGGGGTACTCATTGGGAAGAAAAACCAATGGAATTTTGTGTATTATGGAATGTGAGTGAAATTTAATGAAAAACTTGGTGGGTATTTATAGAATAAATTTGAGGATTTGTTTAATAATTTCCAAATACAGGCCTTGGAAATCATGGATGTGGAAAATGAAAAACCAGTGGATTACATCTGGGTTTTCCCATGTTTTGGGAAATTTGGGTCATATTTTACATTATTTTAAGCCATAAGAATAGAGAATAATTTTTTATTACTTCTTTTTTCATAGAAAATTAATGTATCTATGAAGTAATGTAATTAAAATCAGAATATTCATTTTAAAATTTGGGAAGTCATCTATATATTTTGGAAATTGATTTAAAATAAATTATAGTAATTAATATTAATAAAATAAAATATCTATGGTTGAGGATTATTGTTAATTAATTATTAAACTATAATAAAATATTTATGATCTCATTAAATATACTGAAAACCGAAATCATTTTTTACTATTCACAAAAAAATTAAAGTTTTTTAGAAAATTATCATAAACTCCCCCTATCATAATTTTTATGTGATGATTTAAAATATGATTTTAATTTTATCATAAATATTCTATTAACAATATAATTTTTAGTTTTAAAATTTTAAATCCTTATTTATTAAAAAAGTGGTTTGTAAGGGACAATTAGATTCGTGAAATTTAAAAACATCCTAAGAAATAATGATTTTTTTATCCTTTATATTAATATTTTTTAAATTAATATTTCATCAAAATAAATATTATTTAAAATTACATAGTTTATTTTAAAAAATCATATCTTTTCTGAAAATTACAATTTATGTCTAAAAAACTAATTTTTCAAATTTATCTCAACTAAACATATAATTTTTCAGAAAAAATATTATTAAAATGTAGTTTAGGTAATGAATATTTTCTTTATACAAAGGAAATAATCATTATGTAACTAATGCCTAGACACATAACACATTATTACACCCACGTACAACCTAAGGGTATAGTGTGTGATGGTGATAAAGTCATGTGTTGTATCATCTTACATCGAATGAGTTGTAATTTACACTATCTTTATCATCAAACATATGAAATTTTATTTTAGCTTCACTTATTGGATCTCAAATTGGGGCTCATCAGGGTTGAACTCCATTGATGTTTACTCCCTCTAATGTTCTTAAAATGGGCATAATAAGACATGAATCTACTTGTTTGAGTCCATATCTTCTCCTTTCTACATTAATTATCCCTTTTCATTAATACTTATAAAGATTAAAATTAATATTAAATTAATTAAAAATGGTTATAGTTCAAGAATATAAAATTTTCCAATAGTTATGTTGACCGATGACCATATTTAACCAATAGTCATAAAGCAATCAAATATTGGTGGTCACATTTACATTTATACTCTATAAATATCACTACATTATTTCATTTAAATTTCCCTAAAATTCCTAACATGGTTATACATATTAACTTTCTAAGTTATTGATTGTTTACTGATATTTTTTAATATTTCTACAGTGCTAGTAATGGGGGTGATGATTCAAATGTATTAGTGTAATCCATATTCTACCATTTTTTATTTCATTTTTTATATTTTTTATTCCTGTTTTAATGTTTAGAATATTAATTAGTTTCATGGATGAATAATATATTAATCATTATTAATGATATATGGTTTATCTATATATAAAATATTATATGACACATTGTATCAGCAAAAAAATATCATTTTAGAAAAACTTTTTCCTTTTCCAAATGCAGTAATTCTATCATAATTTTATAATCATGTAAAATAAATTTGAAATCCTTGAGGACAATGCATCATTTATAATTTGGGGAGGGAATCTTATAGAATATTTTTTTTAAATTTTTCATTTTTTAGTTGTGCCAATGATGTTAAAAGATCACTTTCACGTGACAACCCACTTTTTTCCAAAGTGTACACTTCCATTATGTCATATTTTATCATTACTGAAACAGGGTTAATTATATTTCATTTTTATTATAATTTTTAGTTCCAAAAAAAATATACATAACTCTTGATGAACTAATCTAACTTTATGTCATGACATAATATTTAAAAAATCTAGGAAAAAGTCATTCCTTGATATGTTTACTTGCAATGAAAGTGATGCAGAATAGAATTGATGGAACATGACTTGCACAACCCAAATGAAAAATCATTAATAAATATAGTTTTATTTTTTGTTAAATTTATTTGAAAATTCCTTATTTA
Organism: Viscum album; assembly: GCA_963277665.1. Classification (NCBI taxonomy): domain Eukaryota; kingdom Viridiplantae; phylum Streptophyta; class Magnoliopsida; order Santalales; family Viscaceae; genus Viscum; species Viscum album. The sequence goes on from OY728152.1 coordinate 1,273,493,572, forward strand.
TTTATATATGTATTTTGAGGTTTTAAATAAGACTAGATGCTAAAAAACAACTTTCATTCATTAATTGATTGATCTAGGATACTGGAATTTCTTAATAATCCCTTGATTCCATGTTTTGGATTTAATATTAATGATACTGATTGAGTAAAATTTGAAATTTAATAATTAGGGTGAATAATGGATATTTAATTAACGACCTATTAATTGATGGAATTAGTTGATTGAGGTGAACGAAATTTCCCTACCATTTTTACACTTTGAATTTATGAAATTTGTTTAGAAAGAATTGTTATTTATATTGTATAACTTGGGTGATTGTACAATAATACATGTTCCTTTTCCAAGAGGAGTTATAGATTAAATAAATCCAATTTATAAATTGTACATATTTATTTATTGATCTTGGGGAATTCTAGCTACAGGAACTTGCATTAGAAATTATCTAAGCTATGATTTTGTAAAACCAAATTTAAATTTAATGAGGCAATTTTTAATTAATTTTGTATCATTGGACCAACTATAACATTAATCCTTTTTTATAATGTATTATCCATGAATTAAATCTCAAATAATGTTCCACATTACAGGAATATTTTATCCATTCATATCAAACACTATTTATATTTCTTGATATTTTAATGTTTAAGTGTGGGTGTGAGGAAAGTCATGGAATAGTGGATTCTTTTTATGAAACAAGTGTGGTGTTTAATGGTGGGATTTGACATTTTATAAAGGATATTTTTATTTCATGTAACGTTTTATATAATTCATTATTCATTATAGAAAATATCCTTTTTGCACTGTAATATTTTTAATATCAATCCCTACAAACCATAAACCTTAGAATCATTATATGATTATTTTTAATTCCCTCATAATTTTATTTTATTTTTTCATTACATAGAGGAGAATTTTGTTATTTTTCATGCCTATGAAAAAGAGGAATATACTGATGTAAAGAACATAATGCTACATGAATCTTTTTCATGATTACTAAGGGAAAATATTCCAATGTGAGATAAATTATGACTTGAAATGTTTGAAAAAAATGAATTGTGATATACAAAATAGTGATATGAAATGAACCACCATTATCAATAGGATAAAATAAAATACATGGATTTATTAGTTTCTTTGATGACTGTGAAATTAAAATAATTATTGTTGCTGATCATGAATGGATAATCCCATATTTAACAAACTTTTATTTAATTTATTTTGAATTTCAATATTAGTAACATATTGTTCCATTATAATGTTTTTGAGATTACATGCTTGAGGACATAGAAATTCTATGTGTGGGGGAGTTATAAGAGTAATAATTTTTAGGTTTATTTCAATTAAACGAACAATGTTATTTAAATGTAATTAATTAATTATAATAGGATTTAATAAAATTTATTTCTTATGTATGGGTAAAGATTTTTATCAAAAATAAAAAAAATATAATAATGCAGTGATCTGTAAGTAGTTTGCACCACACAAAGAAGTTGTGTAGCATGTCCCCAAATTTTGGAAGCTATAATGAAGATATATTAAATTATAGGACAAATACAAGAAAAAACACCATTGTCAAAAATGAAAAAATATAATTGTTTTGATTGAAAGTGTAAGAAAAAATATTACATGTTTTGTAATTCATTCATGTTTGGTGACATTATGTAATATTATAAATGGAAAAAGTTGTACAACGAGCCATGAAAAGCTCATCCCCACACATATGCAGTATTCACAACATGAATTCTATTAAAAAATATATGTTTGAGCTAAAAATTACACATCTAAAATTTCATTCTTTTTGTGTACCCCTAGGTTATGAAGAAAAAAATATAGCATTGATGAGAATTTATGGTCACCGCCTATCATTTATGAAGCGTGACATCTATGTGACTCGAGGATTGACCCAGACTATTTTTTTATTTAAGTTATCTTGATGACTCTAAAATTCATATAAATAAGTGGATATGGGAGTTTGATAAAGGATTGATCTATGATGGATGCTTTGTATGATGGCCTACTACAGGTTTATTATCTTACTTACTTTATTATTAACTTTTTTTCATTCATGTGATGTATCTCATATCACAAATCAACCTGAATTTTCCTTTAATGGAGGTTATTTCATATGAGTGATCCACAAATGGGAAGGATTTACCAAATTCAATGTTTGAGTTTCTAAATTTAATGGAATACAACTTTTATCTTCCATCTATAAACAAATTTCTATTATTTATTCAATTTTTAATTTCGAATTCATCTACACTAGGGTACGTATTTTTATTTAAATTTTCATAGAAAATTATCCTAAACTCTTTGCACCCAATTCCTCTAAATTTTCTATAAAACTAATTAGGTTTGGGTGATGAGTTTCTTGCAATAGCCAACACGTGGTATGAATTGTGACATGTACTATTGTTAATTAGTGAAAAAAAATTCCCAATTGAAAATAACATTATTTTATCATTAAGAAACATTAAATTGAGATAGAAATTGAAAGGAGGGTTTAATTATTGAGACTTTATTAAGAATTCCCTTACCATCAACATCTGTAGAGTGTGGTGAGATGAATTAATATACGTATCTCTCTCTTACATGCCACCTGATTTTGAATTGGTAAAAAATAGAAACAATAAGAGTATAAAAATGGGTTTTGAAAATCCCATTCTGGTAACCGTCATTCATAAATTATTTTAATCGATCAATATAATGTAATTTATATTTTAATATTCTCAAAAACAAGAAAAATTGAATTTTACCCAAAAAAACTAAAAGTGGAAAACCCATTTTGTATAAACTCATCTTAAGGAGACTACCTAGGTTAACTACTATACTATACATTGTAATGAAATATATTTTTTAAAAAAATTTAATGGATTAATATTTTCATTATTGCATTATTTTATTATTTCATGGAAGGAGATGGATTTTGATAAAAAAAAATGAACAAAAAGATATGAAATTAGTGACCTGCAATGACATTGCATCCCACCACATCGTGACAAAACACAAATCACTATTTTTAAAGATATATTGAAGATTCATTAAATTAAAAGACATATCAAAGGTCATCATCAAATTTCAAGAATTAAGAAGGGAAATTCAGAGTTAAATGATAGAGGAAACATATTTATATATTTTGTATTTCATAAATTATGACTATCTTGAGGGAATGCAAGTTGAGTGATAATCCATGAAACAAGTCATGCCACAAGTCATGAAATGTTTGACCCCCCCAGATTATACCTCATGAATCCAATCAGCATGAAGTGAAATATGATAGATATCAAAGTTATGGACTTTAAAATTTCAAATATTGAATTTCATTCATAACATGAATCCCTCCTTACTGATGTGAAAATGATATCCTTGATGATAATTTATGACCAATGCTACTCACATATGATATGTGACACCTATGAAACCACGGGATTGACATGAATTGAATTTATAACAATATTTATGGAACCCCAAAGACACTTCCATTCTAATAAATAAGATTCTATGGTTGGTTTATATAGAATCTATCATCATGGAGAGGAACTTGTGGACGAACTATTAAAGATTTATTTCCCGATTGTCCTTTTATATTATTTATTATGTGATGTATCCCCTATCCTGAATCAACTTGACATATTCATCAAGAAATGGGATATATTTTATGAGTGTTTTGGAATGATGAATTCTTCCAAATATTTAATGTTATTATTTATTTAATTGAATAATATATTTTCCATTCATTCTATAATTTGGTTTCAATTATAGGTTTATTTATTCATTTCGAATGCATCAGTACTAGGGTTAGCTTATTTTTATTTCAATTTATCTTCATGATGATCAATTTCTCCCTCCACCCAATTTGCATTATTTTTCTATGTATAAAATTATTGTTGGGTAGTTATTTCTCAGTGATTTCGAGTACAAGGTATGAATTGCGACCATGAATATTGTAAATTAGGGAATAACCATTCCCAATTGGGGATCTTATTAATTAATGAAATTTTCGCATTATAATAACATTAACAAAGGTCGGATGGTAGATTTACTGACCCTATATTAGGTATTCCCATACCATCACTATTTAGTTAAGGGTTAAATAAGAATCAATAGAGGAATTTTTCTCTTATCATTAATTATATGTATAATTGAAAAAAATTAGAAACCATGATAATGTAATACTTGGTCTAACCAAACCCATTCCATTAACCAAAATTCATCTTATTTTAAATAATTAAATTCAAACTAATTTATAAAACTCACAACTTCTAAATATTCTATAAATATCACTTTTCCATAAATCATTTGAAATTTACGGAAATTTTTTTTGTGCACTCTACTTTGAAGGACTACCTTGCTTAATGATGTCATTAATTTATTCATTACATTTTACTAACTCCCTTTACTGATTTTATATGAAAAGTGCCTAATTTGTGTGCAATACTCATATTTTAATATTAAATATAATTTTGAGCACTATTTGAATAAATCCAAATTTGAGTCAGTTTAATGTATTATCTATAACTATTACTTTACTGATCCAAATTTCATGGTTTTTTTTGTAGGATTAATATTTCAATTTATAACATTTAATTAGAAGGGATCATATTCCAATTCGGCCATTTGAAGGTTCATATGTACCACACAATAAGGCCCAATAGATCTGTGAACAAACTAGACCAGCCATGAAGATTGATTTTCTGGGCTCAATCCAGAAGTCCAAAACGGTTTATTCTCCCCCATAATTCTGGGGAAGATGTGTGTCATCTTGTATAAAAATTTCAAGGCCCAAAGTCTTCAACAATTGGACCAAATAATTATATGAAGTCCAGCCCACCATTCTGGACGGGAATTAAAATTATCACACAAATGTGGACATTTCTCCTTATATTGAAATCCATTTGAGCTGATAATTTGCAGTGTGAAAGAGGAGATATAGGTGGAAAACTTTGTTGAATAAACTATCCGGATTTGATGGCATCTTTCTATTCAAAAATCCATTCACATTTCATCCATTGAAAAGTCATGGATAGAAATGGATAGTTTAGATTTGTTTAATGAAATACTCATAACATTTGCTAAAAAAGTACAATGCCCTCAAGAATTTGAGGGTAGACAGAAGAAATCCATATATACATTTATTAAGAAGACACCAGCTCGGGATTCAGCTGTATAAATTGGTAAATATGTGGGTCAAGTGGAGGGATAGATTTGGAATGCAAACAGTCCACTCCTTGGGCTATAAATACATCCATCTCCTCTCCTTCCAAGAGGATGGCACTTCATCACTAAAGGAAGAGTTTTGGCATTACTAGATCCTTGAAAAAGTTCTGGGAGGATATGCTTTGATCTTGTTTCAACAAGAGAGACCTCTCTTCCACTTCTCTTTCATGTTTGTTTTTGTTTGCTTTCCATTGTAATTGTGTAACTTTGTTTTCATTTCAATCAAATTTTAGTTCTTGTTTCTTCTTCAATACCTCTTATTCATCTCCACCTTCTGTAGTATAATATTAAGGGTCTTAAAATATTTTAAATTCAGTTTAATCCCCTTCCCTTCTTTTTCTTCCTCATTCAATCGAAATTCCATTTTTTTTCTCAAAACCATTCATGTGTGTGTTCGGCACACTACTCTTTTCTTATCCCTTTCTTTTTATAATCTTTCTAAATCGTCACCTTAAAGATTAAACCCAGATTATAAACAATCCTAATGGCCGAGTAAATCTCTCATTGGGGTGAGTTATAATTTAGTTATGTTACGCAATTGAGAGCTTTCGCTCGATGAGTATTCGTTGAATTAACATTGTGTATGTTGGACTTATCTTGTCATGGATTAATGACTTGTTTTGTTTAACGTGTGGTTTTCATGGACTATTGGAACCATAAATACACTACCATAAACAATATATGATCAAGATTAGGACCCTAAGTTAAGTTAAGGCTTGGATTAAAGCCTTAGCACTTGGGAATTCAAATCAATGTCAACTTGTGACATGGGTGTTAATTTAAACGCAAAATAAAGCAAAGATCAAGGACATCACAATATCGACTAACCTAATGATAAACTCACCACAATAATTATAATTTTGTTAAATCAATCCTAATCAATTAGTCATTTCAATTAATCTTTGCAAAAAAAACCCCAATCAGAATACAATCAACTAAAAACAAATGACTATTTCAAAGTATCATCGTCGAGGATTCGACCCGAGTGCTGCTATACACATTAGCAGAGAACCGGATCCTTGACCTGTCGATAGGTGACAATCCGCCGCATGTTTCAAATGGCATCGTTGCCGGGGATCGAACCCGGGTCACCCGCATGAATTGATGTGTGATGCTTCTGAATTGATCTGTGATGCTTCTGATAGAGCTGTTGGGGCTGTTCTTGGTCAAAGAAGAGAAATAATTATTCATGTCATCTATTATGCCTCAAAAACATTGGATGAAACTCAATCTCACTACACTGTGACTGAAAAGGTACTTTTAGCTGTGGTTTATTCCTTAAATAAATTTCGGCCCTATCTCTTAGGTTCCAAAATCATCATATTCACAGACCATTCTGCTATTAAGTTCCTACTCAAGAAAAGTGATTCCAAACCAAGGCTAATAAGATGGATTCTATTTCTCCAAGAGTTTGACCTTGAAATCAAAGATAGACCTGGAAAGGAAAACCCTATGTCTGATCACATGAGTAGAATTCCTAATTCTCCTCATTCTGAAATAATTGATCCCGAATTTCCAATTGACCACCTTTCATCTATCACTCCAAAACTAACATGGTATGCCCCAATTGTAAATTACTTGGTTTGTGGTGTTTTTCCTGAAAATATTTCAAAAGAACAAAAAATGAAGTTGAAAAGTGATTCAAAATACTATTTTTGGGAAGAAAATAAACTTTGGAAAACTGGGGCAGACATGGTAATTAGAAGATGTGTTGATGAAGATTAATATTCTTCCATCTTAGAATTCTGTCACTCAATGCTTGGTGGTGGCCACATTGGACCTCAAAAAACCTCCCGAAAGGTCCTAGACTCTGGATTCTTCTGGCCATCCATCTTGAAGGACTCAAATGGGTTCTATCAATCATATCCCACATGCAAAAAGTGTAGCATAATCTCCAAAAGAAATGAAATTCCCCAAAAGCCCTTAATCATTTGTGAAATCTTCGATGTTTGGGGTATTGATTTCATGGGACCATTTCCCCCTTCTAATGGATTCTCATACATTATTCTTGTGGTAGATTATGTTTCAAGGTGGGTTGAGGACAAACCCACTAGGAAGGATGATGCTCATACTGTTAGTGAGCTCCTAAATACCCACATCTTCCAAATATTTGGCACACCACGTGCCTTGATCAGTGACTTAGGAACCCATTTTTGTAATAGAACCATGGAATCTCTTTTGAAAAAGAATGGGGTTGTACATAAAACATCAACTGCATATCACCTCCAAACAAATGGAATGGATGAACTTTCTAATATAGAAGTGAAAAGAGTGCTTGAGAGAATTGTAAAACCCACCAGAAAAGGCTGGCCTGAAAGACTTGGTGAAGCACTTTGGGCTTATCGAACTGCCTATAAAACACCCATTGGGATGTCTCCTTTTAGGCTAGTTTTTGGTAAAGCATGTCACTTACCAGTTGAAATCCAACATAAGTCTTTTTGGGCTGTGAAAACCTGTAATTTTTTGTGTGAAAAAATCTGGTGAAGAAAGATTGTTGCAATTGGCTGAACTAGAGGAGCTTCGACTTGAATCCTATGAGAATTCCAATCTATACAAAGAGAAGGCTAAGGAAATCCATGACAGACACATCCTGAGAAAGGTATTTCATGAAGGTGAAAAGGTAATGCTCTTCAATTCTTGATTCTGACTTCACCCGGGTAAGCTTAATTCCTGTTGGGAAGGTCCTTTTGTTATTACTAATATTTACCCATTTGGTGCAGTGCAAGTCCAAGACCCCTCTTCCAAAAGGACATTCACGGTTAACGGGCATCGGTTAAAGCATCACCATGAGAGGTCTCACAATCTGGGAACTATGTAGACTTACTTCGAATCCCCATCGACTTCAATAGAACCACCACTGGATGGAGACCCAGCAAATCCAAACCAGGGGGCACCACTTTCCCTTTAACTCTCTCTCTATCTTCCTCTCTCTCTATTTCTTCTTCTTCCTCTCTCTTTCATTTTTGACCAATTTCTTCATCTAACCCTTTTTTATCATTCTCTTTTGTGTGACTATGTATTTAAATAAACACAAAAAAATAGTAAAATATAAAAGGTAAAAAAGAGAGAGTCATAATTACTCACCATTAAATTTTCAAATTTTGTCGAACCTTTTTGGGGAATCGAAAGACATGATTTCATCTCAAAATTTTTCCATTTTCATCATGACATTGGATAAAGAATTTTGTTTCAAGAACAATAAATGTTGAATGCCCAATTTTTGATTTGGAAAATGATTTACCCCTACCGTGTGGAACATCATTAGCGTTCATGCCAAGGTCACCTATGACCGTATTTTGAAAATGTGTGTTTTTCACCCCCATTTGTGAGTCTTGAGTTTGTGGACCTTCAAGATGAATTTCCTACTTTCGTGTGAATTAATATGATAGAGGCATTTTTTTAACCTCATGAGATTCACAATGGCCAAATATCCTCCCATTACCCTACATTAATCCTCCTTTTGAAAGCCCCTTCAAGCCTATGTAAACATTTTCTTTGAAAGCCACATTATAAACCCAATACCTTGTCCCACCCAACATCTACATGGATTTACATTGATTAATTTCTTGAAATTTAAGTGTGGGGAGGATGGATTTCATTTTGGGTATCCTTTTCTTGATTTTCAACATCTTTTCATATGATTGAGGGAAAGAATCCATTTTAGTGTGGGGGAGAGGTCATAATTTAGTGAGTTTTGTTGTCCTTTTCTACAAATATTATTGAAAAGTGTTAAAAAAAATTCACATACAAATCAAAAACAAAAAAATGCAATGAATGGGTTGTGTCTTGGTTAGGTCAAAAATCACTCTTCCTCAACCTTTGATCTTGTTATAACTATTACAATGAGTGTCGTGAGGAGATTAAACATGGGTTTGGTGATTAGTGTGAGATCTATTTCAAGTTCAACATTCGAAAAAATACAAAAAAAAGAAATGAAAAGAAAAAGAAACACTTTTGTTATTGGGAGAATCTTTGTGTTTTGTAAATATTCCATCTTCTCATCCCCTTAAAATTTTCTTCCACTTTTGTGTCATGAATCATTTTTTTCTTTGTAAAAATGCGTTTCCATTTTCTTCCATGTTTCAGTTTCAAAAAAATTGGCCATTGTTTTATCCATGTTAGTGTTTTAGCCCCTCTTTCCACCCTTTTGGACATTACAATCCTACCGTCCCATAGCCACAGAAAACCCCTAAAAATTCCTCTTGATTCTTGTGCACTTTATAATGGAGAATGGAAGCTGAGAGCTCTTTCAAACTCTAATATGTTCACTTTTGGTTGGTGAATGAGTGAAGCTCCATAAATTAATTTTATCATCTTGAGTGGAGTAAGTTTTGAGTACCCACATTTTCTATTTCTAATTTTGAGCATGAAAAATGAATTGTTTTTGGAATATTCCTTATGTAACAATTTGTGGTAGAATTCAATATGTATGAGTGGAATGGTCTGAACCTTCCCTGATTGGTAAAAAATAAAATTTTAATATTTGTTGGTGAGTGAAAATGATTTTGTCATGTTTTTTATATTTGTTGTACATGAGGACATGCACAGTCCTATGTTTGTGGGAGTTGATGTTATTCATTTATTCATTACATTTTACTAACCCCCTTTAATGATTTTATATGAAAAGTGCATAATTTGTGTGTAATATTCCTATTTTAATATTAAATATAATTTTGATCACTATTTGAAGAAATCCATATTTGAGTCTGTTTAATGTATTATCTATAACTATTACTATACTGATCCAAATTTCATTTTTTGTCTTTTGTAGGATTCCTATTTCAATTTAGAACATTTCATTAGAAGGGATAATGTTCCAATTCCTCCATTTTAAGGTTCATATGTACCACACAATAAGGCCCAATGAATCTGTGAACAAACTGGACCAGCCATGAAGATTGATTTACTGGGCTCAATCCAGAAGTCCAAAATGGTTTATTCTCCCCCATAATTCTGGGGAAAATACGTGTCATCTTGGATAAAAATTTTAACGCCCAAAATCTTCAAAAAGTGGCCCAAATTATTCTATGAATACCAGCCCAGCATTCTGGCCGAGAATTAAAATCAGCACACAAATGTGGACTTTTCTCCTTATCTAGAACTCCATTTGATATGCGAATTTTCAGTGAGAAATAGGAGATATAGGAGTCAAACTTTTATTAATAAACTATCCAGATTTTATGGCATCTTACTACTCAAAAATCCATTCACATTTCATCCATTGAAATGTCATGGATAGAAATGGATAGTTTAGCTTTGTTTAATAAAATAGCCATTACATTGGATAAAAAAGACCAATGACCGCTAGATTATGAGGGTAGACATAAGACATAAATATCTACATTTATTAAGAATACACCAGCTCGTGATTCAGCTTTATTGATTGGTAAATATGCGGATGAAGTGGAGGGAAAAATTTGGAATGCAAACAGTCCACTCCTTGGGCTATAAATACATCCATCTCCTCTCCTTCCAAGAGGTTGGCACTTCAGCACTTAAGGAGGAGGTTTGGATTTACTAGATCCTTGACAAGGTTCTGGGAGGATATGATTTGATCTTTTTTCAACAAGAGAGACATCTCCTTCACTTCTATTTAATGTTTGTTTATTTTTTCTTTCCATTGTAATTGTGTAACTTTGTTTTCATTTCAATCAAATTTTAGTGCTTGTTTCTTCTTCAATACCTCATATTATTCTCCACCTTCTGTAGTATAATATTAATGGTCTTATAATAGTTTAAATTCATTTTAATCTCCTACCCTTCTTTTTCTTCCTTATTCAATCGAAATTCCATTTTTGATTCTAAAAATCTTTTGTGTCTGTGTTCGGCACACAACTCTTTTCTTGTCCCTTTCTTTTTCTAATCTTTTTAAATCGTCACGATAAACATTAAACCCAGATTATAAACAATACTAATTTCTGAGTGAATCTATCATTGGGGTGAGTATTAATTTATGTATGTTAAGTGATTGAGAGCTTTCGCTCGATGATTATTCGTTGAATTAACATTGTGTATGTTGGACTTAGCATGTCATGGATTAATGACTTGTTTTGTTTAACGTGTGGTTTCCATGGATTATTGGAACCATAAATACACTACCATAAACAAGATATGATCAATATTAGAACCCTAAGTTACATTAAGGCTTGGATTAAAGCATTAACACTTGGGAATTCAAATCAACGTTAAATTGTGACATTGGTGTTAATTTAAATGCAATATAAAGCAAAGCCCAAGGACATCACAAGCTCGACTAACCTAATGATAAACTCACCCCAATCATTATCATTTTGTTAAATCAATCATAATAAATTAGTCATTTCAATTAATCTCTGCAAACAAACCCCCAATCAGAATACAATCAACTAAAAACAAACGACTATTTCAAAGTATCATAGCCGAGGATTCGACCCGAGTGCTGCTATACACATTAGCAGAGCAACGAAACCTTGACCGATCAATAGGAGACAATCGGCCGCACGTTTCACGTAACTAATCTACGATATAGGTAATATTTTTTTACATTCCCCATGATATATGTGAATCAAATTTTCATAGTTTTTTGGAAATTAGTGGCTCAATACACAAAACACAAAAATATTAATTTGAATGACCCATAGTTCAATTAACCGTTTAATTTAATTTGATCCTGAAATTGAACAAACACTAACAATATTCATAAAAAAAATTAAAAATATATTTTTATGAGATAATACTTTTCAGATTCAAGTGAAACTCTTAATTTTTTCTCTAAACATGATTTAATTCATGAAATCACAACCAAAATCTACATCATATATCTGCATCACAATTCGATAACTAATAAAATCAACTACTAGTCCCTACCATACAAATTTATAGGGAACAATGTATTAACATGATTTAAAATTTTCCTAAATCCCATGGTCTTGTAAAAGAATTATTGAAAATATATATTCAAGAATTCAATTTTGTATTCTCTAGATGTAGACCATGAAGAGTTACATATGACTATTCAAGTGAAGGGAATTCATCTTTTTTACTCGATGTAGATGTAAAGGAATTGTTTTATAGCCTGAAACCAAGAGAAATTAATGACTAGGAAGATCTCAAAAGGTAATTTATGAAGACATTTTTCACTACAACAAGATTCATGGAAATCAGGATAGATATATATGGTATTAATCAATGGGATATAGAAACAATCTATTAGTACTATGAGAGGTTCAAGAGACTATATGCTAGTTTCACAAGTAATACTTTGGAGGATCATCACAGCCTCATTTTTTTAACCAAGGAATACTCGATAATGATGGAAATATACTCAATGAATCACTTGGAGGACATTTCATTGGAACATAAAATAAAATGACTATGATCATTTTGAAAACATTGTATATAACTCAAAACAATTCATCCCTAGTTTTTTGGGAACCAGAGGCATGATCGAGTTATGGAATTATGATTCATCGTCACTTTTAATTGTAGTAATACATAAATAAATGTCCAGTTTACTAAGGTAGATGGTTGTTACATTAGAAATTATAAGAGAAGTATCTCTATAGTTATGTGTTTTTGGATCCTTTAGTAATCATTACACTTACCAATTTCTTGATGTATATCAGATTGTATGTTTTTGGGAAATGGATCAACAAAGGAAAATATAGAAAAATTAATCCAATCTCATCTCATAAAATGAGTACTATAATCATCATCCATTACAAAAATTTCAATATAAGAACCCACCAACATTTTTGAAATCCTATATTCTACGTTTTCAACAACATACCATTCAACCTTCACATTTCCACAAGAATAAGTATGAGAATCCTTTGACTAGTTTACCATCAATTTAAAAGTAGTAGCTTCAAGCCAATATTTTGGGATTAGAAGACAATATTGATAAGACAATAGATAAATTCGTATGTCTTATGGATAATATATACATGAATCAACAAAAAATAAATGTGATGATAGGTCCTAATCACCAATGAAGTGTGACCACTAATACAACATGAAGAGAAAAGAGCATTATCCATTTGAACAAAGATTACAATTTGATTCAAAGAATCTATATAAATTAAATCCGATACATCCCAAAGAAGGGTATTAAAAAAACAAAGGAACCAAAACTAGGTTAAGTATGTAAATGATAAACATAAAATTTCAAAAATAAAAAACGGATAAAAATGATATCCCAACACTATTAAATTTGTAATTATTTGATTCAAAGAAAGGAAAAGAGGAGTGAATTCAATGGGAAATTCATGAAATCTTCCATAAAATGGACATCAACCACACATATCTAGATTCTGTTCGAAAAATCTCAAAATACACAAAATTTATTAATTATTTTTTGATAAGAAGAAAGAAACATGATGAAAATGTGAGAATCACCTTTAGAATAATTTTATCATCCCTGAACACACCATTGATACCGTAAAAATTTCAATATGCATGAACAATATATTTTCCTTCCACTATTATATGTTTTAATATTACTAATTAATTAAATGATCGAGATGCTTCAATTTGTTTCTCTTAGTGAGTATTTTAATCCTTGAAAATCAATGAATTGAACCCTACATGTGTGGTGGTACTATTAGAAAATAGATCTACTATTATCTCCAAATGGGTTGTAAAATATGTACTTTTATGAGTAAGAGGACATATCATTCCATATTTTTCTATTTCCAAACCATGGATGCAGAATGTGGACATGGTAACTCACCCATTATTCTTTGAAGACCATTACATAATACAAAAAAACATCATAAATGTTAATGAAGGAACACCCATAATTTATCATGGAAGATCCACTATACAATTCCTCATTCATGATGTAATAAATTACCCATCAAGAATTTACTAAAATTATGAAATATAAAATTATGAAGGAAATGATATAATTAAAAATTTAGGAATAATTTCCGAATTCATAATGTAAGAATAATATTTTTCAATTGAAACAAATAACCAAAAATATGAAAACCCCAATTTCACGTTAGATGAAGTGGTAACTTTTGAATTTTTGGAAGATTTATTAAGATAATTAACATGATACAAGATAACTATGATTTAGAAGTAGGGATCCTCAAATTAATATCACCACTTTTGGAAAACCCATATCTAGAGCTAAAACCATTAGCTTGTAATTTGATGAATATATACCTTATTGAAGGAGATAAATTACCAATTATCATTTCCAATGAATTATCACAATCCTAAGAAAAAAATACAATTAAACTTATATAAATAAATATAAAAGAAATAGGATTGTGTTTATGTGATATGCTCATAATTAACCCTAATAAATGATCCTATAGAATCATTTATATATTGATTCTCTCCTATAGAGATATCAAAATATAAGACATTATCCCACCATCATGGATGTTGTTATTAAGGCTATTTGGAAATTTATAGAAGATGACATCTTTTAACCAATATCTAATTCTTAGTGGGTCAAACCAATTCATTTTTTCCTAATGAAAAGTATCCAAACCATTGTTAAAAATGATCACATTGAACTAATCCCAATGAGAGTGAAAGAAAACTTGATATTGTGTATATTTTACAAAACGAATAATTTAATTACATAGAAATAACACTTCTCTATACCATTTATCAATCAAATTATAGAAAATTAGATGAAAAACATCATTATTCATCACTAAATGGTTTCTTAAGAAACATCCAGGCACCAATTTCACTAGAATACCAATAAAATATGACCTTGACCATTACTTTTGGCGCATTCCCCCCTAAGAGGATTCATTTTGGTCTTAAACTCCCATGGTATATTTCAATAGTGTATGGAGAGTATTTTATCAAATCATATTGAGAACATCATGGTTGTATTTCTTGATGATTTAACTTTTTTCAGTAATTCTTTTGAACATCTATTAGGGAATTTTAAAATTTTTTTAAAACATGTATTGGAAAAACTCATTATTTATATATATATATAAATGATATAAAATGGTTGAAAAAGGAAATGTTTTGGGATAAAAAATATCATAGAATGGAATCAAGGTAGATTAGTAAAAGGATGTATTAATTAACTCAATTCAAAATCCAACATTACATAATTTAGAGTGATAATTTATAGGCCATGTAGGTTTCTACCAATGATTAATCAAATATTTAAGAAAGATTTTTACACCAATGTCAAGTTTAATATGAATATAAGTTGATCATATCATTGATATTGAGTGTAGGAAGACATTTGATTAATTAATGAAATTGATAATTATGCCACCAATAATGCATCCACCCAACTAAAACCA